>CM024762.1:242733-971214 GCA_014218235.1 Colocasia esculenta | reverse complement strand
GCCTTGTCGACCGTCCCGGAGTGCCGATTCCGAATTGTGGTCACATAAGCGATTCTGATGCCCGTGCGTAAAGTTATGCCCAATTCTTTCGCTGAAGGGGTGGGAATAAACCGAAAGGGGTGACTATATCGGCGATGTTCGGGCACCCATATCCACGACCTGGGGAGGAGATCTCGCTCGAGTTGAACACGCCTTCCGATCGCTGCGACTTGGCGGCTCCGCGTGTGGGCTCTGCCAGCGATTCGCGTAATCGAGGGAGTCGCTACTGCCAAAAAACCTGGAATAGGGGAGATCGCCGGCTAGAATCGCAATTTCGGAGTGTGAAACGAAGGATTTTCGACCTCGAAATGATGTCTTATAACCTGAGGCATTAAGGGGGCGTCGAGCGCATGCCGATTCTGAATTGGGGGTCGTATAAGCGATTCCGATAACCGAGTGAAAAGTTATGCCTGTTTGAGCGAAGCGGTGTCCATATGCGATCGCATCGACAGCCTGCGACCGCGCTCCCGGAGAGGATTTGGGCGCCAGACCGGAAATCTCCGAATGCGACCATTTACCGACCCGGTCGAAGTGCCGATTCTAAATTGGGGCCTCGCGGGCGGTTCTGACCCCCAGGCGAATAAATATCTGCGTTCGACCAGAGGGTACGCCAGTCGGTGTACTAGTACACAAACTCTGGGGGGAATTTTGGCCCCAAAACGGAATTCTGCGAAACCAGCGCCTTGTCGACCGTCTCGGAGTGCCGATTCCGAATTGTGGTCACATAAGCGATTCTGATGCCCGTGCGTAAAGTTATGCCCAATTCTTTCGCTGAAGGGGTGGGAATAAACCGGAGGGGGTGACTATATCGGCGATGTTCAGGCACCCATATCCACGACATGGGGAGGAGATCTCGTGTCGAGTTGAACATGACTTCCGATCGTTGTGACTTGGAGGCTTCGCGTGTGGGCTCCGCCAACGATTCGCGTAATCGAGGGAGTCGCTACTGCCAAAAAACCTTGGAATAGGGGAGATCGTCGGCTAGAATCGTAATTTTGGAGTGCGAAATGAAGGATTTTTGACCACGAAATTACGTTTTATGGCCTGAGGCAATAACGAGGCGTCGAGCGCCTCTAAGTGCCGATTCGAATTGGGGTCTTATAAGCGATTCTGATAACCGAGCGGAAAGTTATGCTTGTTTGAGCGAAGCGGTGTCCGTATGCGATCGCATCAGCAGCCTGCGACCGAGCTCCCGAAGAGGAATTTGGGAGCCAGACCGGAAATCTCCGAATGCGACCATTTACCGACCGGGTCGAAGTGCCGATTCTGAATTGGGGCCTCGCAGGCGGTTCCGACCCCCAGGCGAATAAATATCTGCATTCGACCAGAGGGTACGGCAGTCGGTGTACTAGTACACATGCTGCGGGTGGAATTTTGGCCCCAAAACGGAATTCCGCAAAACCAACGCCTTGTCGACCGTCTCGGAGTGCCGATTCTGAATTGTGGTCACATAAGGGATTCCGATGCCCGTGCAGAAAGTTATGCCAAATTCTTTCGCTGAAGGGGTGGGAATAAACCGGAGGGGGTGACTATATTGGCGATGTTCGGGCACCCATATCCACGACCTGGGGAGGAGATCTCGCGTCGAGTTGAACACGACTTCCAATCGCTGCGACTGGGCGGCTCCGCGTGTGGGCTCCGCCAGCGATTCGCGTAATCGCGGGAGTCGCTACTGCCAAAAAACCTTGGAATATGGGAGATCGTTGGCTAGAATCGCAATTTTAGAGTGCGAAACGAAGGATGTTCGACCCCGAAATGATGTCTTATGGCCTGTGGCAATAAGGGGCCGTCGAACGCCTTTGAGTGCCGATTCCGAATTGGGGTCTTATAAGGGATTCCGATAACCGAGCGAAAAGTTATGCCTGTTTGAGCGAAGCGGTGTCCGTATGCGATCGCATCGGAAGCCTGCGACCGCGCTCCCGGAGAGGAATTTAGGCTCCGGACCGGAAATCTCCGAATGCGACCATTTACCGACCGGGTCGAAGTGCCGATTCTGAATTGGGGCCTCGCGGGCGGTTCCGACCCCCAGGCGAATAAATATCCGCATTCGACCAGAGGGTACGGCAGTCGGTGTACTAGTACACACGCTCCGTGGGAATTTTGGCTCCGGATCGCAATTTCGCGAAACCAGCGCCTTGTCGACCGTCTCAGAGTGCCGATTCCGAATTGTGGTCACATAAGCGATTCTGATGCCCGTGTGGAATGTTATGACCAATTCTATTGCTGAAGGGGTGGGAATAAACCAGAGGGGGTGACTATATCGGCGATGTTCGGGCACCATATCCACGACCTGGGGAGGAGATCTCACGTCGAGTTGAACACGACTTCCGATCACTGCGACTGGGTGGCTCCGCGTGTGGGCTCCGCCAGCGATTCGGGTAATCGAGGGAGTCACTACTGCCAAAAAACCTTGGAATAGGGGAGATCGTCGCCTAGAATCGCAATTTCGGAGTGCGAAACAAAGGATTTTCGACCTCGAAACGATGTCTTATGGCCTGAGGCATTAAGGGGGCGTCGAGCGCCTCTGAGTGCCGATTCCGAATGGGGATCTTATAAGCGATTCCGGTAACCGAGTAACAAGTTATTCCTGTTTGAGCGAAGCGGTGTCCGTATGTGATCGCATCGGCAGCCTGCGACCGCGCTCCCGGAGAGGAATTGGGCGCCGGATTGGAAATCTCCAAATGCGACCATTTACCGACCGGGTCGACGTGCTGATTCTGAATTGGGTCCTCGCGGGCGGTTCCGACGCCCAGGCGAATAAATATCCGCATTCGACCAGAGAGTACGGCAGTCGGTGTACTAGTACACACGCCCCGGGGGGAATTTTTCCCCCGGAACGGAATTTCGTGAAACCAGCGCCTTGTCGACCGTCTCGGAGTGCCGATTCTGAATTGTGGTCACATAAGCGATTCCGATGCCTGTGCGGAAAGTTATGCCCAATTCTTTCGCTGAAGGGGTGGGAATAAATCGGAGGGGGTGACTATATCGGCGATGTTCGGGCACCCATATCCACGACCTGGGGATAAGATCTCTTGTCGAGTTGAACACGACTTCCGATTGTTGCGACTGGACGGCTCCGCGTGTGGGCTCCGCCAGTGATTCGCGTAATCGAGGGAGTCGCTACTGCCAAAAAACCTTGGAATAGGGGAGATCGTCGGCTAGAATCACAATTTCGGAGTGCGAAATGAAGGATTTTTAACCTCGAAACGATGTCTTATGGCCTGAGACAGTAAGAGGGCGTCGAGCGCCTCTGAGTGCCGATTCCGAATTGGGGTCTTATAAGCGATTCCGATAACCGAGTGAAAATTTATGCCTGTTGAGCGAAGCAGTGTCCGTATGCGATCGCATCGGCAGCCTGCGACCGCGCTTCCAGAGAGGAATTTGGGCGTCGGACCGGAAATCTCCGAATGCAACCATTTACCGACCGGGTCGAAGTGCCGATTCTGAATGGGGACTCGCGGGCGGTTCCGACCCCCAGGCGAATAAATATCCGCATTCGACCAGAGGGTACGGCAGTCGGTGTACTAGTACACACGCTCCGTGGGAATTTTGGCTCCGGATCGCAATTTCGCGAAACCAGCGCCTTGTCGACCGTCTCAGAGTGCCGATTCCGAATTGTGGTCACATAAGCGATTCTGATGCCCGTGTGGAATGTTATGACCAATTCTATTGCTGAAGGGGTGGGAATAAACCAGAGGGGGTGACTATATCGGCGATGTTCGGGCACCCTATCCACGACCTGGGGAGGAGATCTCACGTCGAGTTGAACACGACTTCCGATCACTGCGACTGGGTGGCTCCGCGTGTGGGCTCCGCCAGCGATTCGGGTAATCGAGGGAGTCACTACTGCCAAAAAACCTTGGAATAGGGGAGATCGTCGCCTAGAATCGCAATTTCGGAGTGCGAAACAAAGGATTTTCGACCTCGAAACGATGTCTTATGGCCTGAGGCATTAAGGGGGCGTCGAGCGCCTCTGAGTGCCGATTCCGAATTGGGGATCTTATAAGCGATTCCGGTAACCGAGTAACAAGTTATTCCTGTTTGAGCGAAGCGGTGTCCGTATGTGATCGCATCGGCAGCCTGCGACCGCGCTCCCGGAGAGGAATTTGGGCGCCGGATTGGAAATCTCCAAATGCGACCATTTACCGACCGGGTCGACGTGCTGATTCTGAATTGGGTCCTCGCGGGCGGTTCCGACGCCCAGGCGAATAATATCCGCATTCGACCAGAGAGTACGGCAGTCGGTGTACTAGTACACACGCCCCGGGGGGAATTTTTCCCCCGGAACGGAATTTCGTGAAACCAGCGCCTTGTCGACCGTCTCGGAGTGCCGATTCTGAATTGTGGTCACATAAGCGATTCCGATGCCTGTGCGGAAAGTTATGCCCAATTCTTTCGCTGAAGGGGTGGGAATAAATCGGAGGGGGTGACTATATCGGCGATGTTCGGCACCCATATCCACGACCTGGGGATAAGATCTCTTGTCGAGTTGAACACGACTTCCGATTGTTGCGACTGGACGGCTCCGCGTGTGGGCTCCGCCAGTGATTCGCGTAATCGAGGGAGTCGCTACTGCCAAAAAACCTTGGAATAGGGGAGATCGTCGGCTAGAATCACAATTTCGGAGTGCGAAATGAAGGATTTTTAACCTCGAAACGATGTCTTATGGCCTGAGACAGTAAGAGGGCGTCGAGCGCCTCTGAGTGCCGATTCCGAATTGGGGTCTTATAAGCGATTCCGATAACCGAGTGAAAATTTATGCCTGTTTGAGCGAAGCAGTGTCCGTATGCGATCGCATCGGCAGCCTGCGACCGCGCTTCCAGAGAGGAATTTGGGCGCCGGATTGGAAATCTCCAAATGCGACCATTTACCGACCGGGTCGACGTGCTGATTCTGAATTGGGTCCTCGCGGGCGGTTCCGACGCCCAGGCGAATAAATATCCGCATTCGACCAGAGAGTACGGCAGTCGGTGTACTAGTACACACGCCCCGGGGGGAATTTTTCCCCCGGAACGGAATTTCGTGAAACCAGCGCCTTGTCGACCGTCTCGGAGTGCCGATTCTGAATTGTGGTCACATAAGCGATTCCGATGCCTGTGCGGAAAGTTATGCCCAATTCTTTCGCTGAAGGGGTGGGAATAAATCGGAGGGGGTGACTATATCGGCGATGTTCGGGCACCCATATCCACGACCTGGGGATAAGATCTCTTGTCGAGTTGAACACGACTTCCGATTGTTGCGACTGGACGGCTCCGCGTGTGGGCTCCGCCAGTGATTCGCGTAATCGAGGGAGTCGCTACTGCCAAAAAAACCTTGGAATAGGGGAGATCGTCGGCTAGAATCACAATTTCGGAGTGCGAAATGAAGGATTTTTAACCTCGAAACGATGTCTTATGGCCTGAGACAGTAAGAGGGCGTCGAGCGCCTCTGAGTGCCGATTCCGAATGGGGTCTTATAAGCGATTCCGATAACCGAGTGAAAATTATGCCTGTTTGAGCGAAGCAGTGTCCGTATGCGATCGCATCGGCAGCCTGCGACCGCGCTTCCAGAGAGGAATTTGGGCGTCGGACCGGAAATCTCCGAATGCAACCATTTACCGACCGGGTCGAAGTGCCGATTCTGAATTGGGGACTCGCGGGCGGTTCCGACCCCCAGGCGAATAAATATCCGCATTCGACCAGAGGGTACGGCAGTCGGTGTACTAGTACAAATGCTCCGGGGAGAATTTTGGCCCCGGAACGGAATTCCGCGAAACCAGCGCATTGTCGACCGTCTCGAAGTGCCGATTCTGAATTGTGGTCACATAAGCGATTCCGATACCCGTGCGGAAAGTTATGCCCAATTCTTTCGCTGAAGGGGTGGGAATAAACCGAGGGGGTGACTATATCGGCGATGTTCGGGCACCAAATCCACGATCTGAGGTGGAGATCTCGCATCGAGTTGAACACGACTTCCGATCGCTGTGACTGGGCGGCTCTGCGTGTGGGCTCCGCCAGAGATTCGCGTAATCGAGGGAGTCGCTACTGCCAAAAAACGTTGGAATACGAAAGATCGTCAGCTAGAATCTTAATTTCGGAGTGCCTCTGAGTGCCGATCCGAATTGGGGTCTTATAAGCGATTTCGATAACCGAGTGAAAAGTTATGCCTGTTTGAGCGAAGCGGTGTCCGTATGCGATCGCATCGGCAGCCTGCGACCACGCTCCCGGAGTGGAATTTGGGCGTCGGACCGGAAATCACCGAATGCGACCATTTATCGACCGGGTTGAAGTGCCGATTCTGAATTGAGGCCTCGCTGGCGGTTCCGACCCCCGAGCGAATAAATATCCGAGTCCGACTGGAGGGTACGGCAGTCGGTGTACTAGTACACACGCTCCGGGGGGAATTTTGGACCCGAAACGGAATTTCGCAAAACCAGCGCCTTGTCGACCGTCTCGGAGTGCCGATTCCGAATTGTGGTCACATAAGCGATTCCGATGCCAGTGCGGAATGTTATGCCCAATTCTTTCGCTGAAGGGGTGGGAATAAATCGGAGGGGGTGACTATATCGGCGATGTTCGGGCACCCATATCCACCACCTGGGGAGGAGATCTCGCGTCGAGTTGGACACGACTTCCGATCGCTGCGACTTGGAGGCTTCGCGTGTGGGCTCCGCAAGTGATTCGCGTAATCGAGGGAGTAGCTACTGCCAAAAAACCTTGGAATAGGGGAGATCGTCGGCTAGAATCGCAACTTTGGAGTGCGAAACGAAGGAGTTTCGACCCCGAAACGACGTCTTATGGCCTGAGGCAATAATGGGGCGTCGAGCGCCTCTGAGTGCCGATTCTGAATTGGGGTCTTATAAGCAATTCCGATAACCGAGCAAAAAGTTATGCCTGTTTGAGCGAAGCGGTGTCCGTATGCGATCTCATCGGCAGCCTGCGACCGCGCTCCCGGAGAGGAATTTTGGCGCTGGACCGGAAATCTCCGAATGCGACCAATTACCGACCGGGTCGAAGTGCCGATTCTGAATTGGGGCCTCGCAGGCTGTTCCGACCCCCAGGCGAATAAATATCCGCGTTCGACCATAGGGTACGGCAGTCGGTGTACTAGTACACACGCTCCGGGGGGAATTTTGGCCATGGAACAGAATTCCGCAAAATCAGCGCCTTGTCGACCGTCTCGGAGTGCCGATTCTGAATTGTGGTCACATAAGCGATTCAGATGCCCGTGCGGAAAGTTTTGCCCAATTCTTTCGCTGAAGGGGTGGGAATAAACCGGAGGGGGTGACTATATCGACGATGTTCGGGCACCCATATCCACGACCTGCGGAGGAGATCTGGCGTCGAGTTGAACACGACATCCGATCGCTGCGACTGGGTGGCTCCGCGTGTGGGCTCCGCCAGCGATTCGCGTAATCGAGGGAGTCGCTACTGCCAAAAAACCTTGGAATAGGGGAGATCGTCGGCTAGAATCGCAATTTTGGAGTGCGAAACGAAGGATTTTGCGACCCCGAAACGATGTCTTATGTCTGAGGCAATAAGGGGGCGTCGAGCGCTTCTGAGTGACGATTCCGAATTGGGGTCTTATAAGAGATTCTGATAAACGAGCGAAACGTTATGCCTGTTTGAGCGAAGCGGTGTCCGTATGCGATCGCATCGGCAGCCTGCGACCGCGCTCCCGGAGAGTAATTTTGGCGCTGGACGGAAATCTCCGAATGCGACCAATTACCGACCGGGTCGAAGTGCCGATTCTGAATTGGGGCCTCGCAGGCTGTTCCGACCCCCAGGCGAATAAATATCCGCGTTCGACCATAGGGTACGGCAGTCGGTGTACTAGTACACACGCTCCGGGGGGAATTTTGGCCATGGAACAGAATTCCGCAAAATCAGCGCCTTGTCGACCGTCTCGGAGTGCCGATTCTGAATTGTGGTCACATAAGCGATTCAGATGCCCGTGCGGAAAGTTTTGCCCAATTCTTTCGCTGAAGGGGTGGGAATAAACCGGAGGGGGTGACTATATCGACGATGTTCGGGCACCCATATCCACGACCTGCGGAGGAGATCTGGCGTCGAGTTGAACACGACATCCGATCGCTGCGACTGGGTGGCTCCGCGTGTGGGCTCCGCCAGCGATTCGCGTAATCGAGGGAGTCGCTACTGCCAAAAAACCTTGAATAGGGGAGATCGTCGGCTAGAATCGCAATTTTGGAGTGCGAAACGAAGGATTTTGCGACCCCGAAACGATGTCTTATGTCCTGAGGCAATAAGGGGGCGTCGAGCGCTTCTGAGTGACGATTCCGAATTGGGGTCTTATAAGAGATTCTGATAACCGAGCGAAACGTTATGCCTGTTTGAGCGAAGCGGTGTCCGTATGCGATCGCATCGGCAGCCTGCGACCGCGCTCCCCGAGAGTAATTTTGGCGCTGGACCGGAAATCTCCGAATACGACCATTTACCGACCGAGTCGAAGTGCCGATTCTGAATTGGGGCCTCGCAGGCGGTTCCGACCCCCAGGCGAATAAATATCTGCATTCAACCAGAGGGTACGACAGTCGGTGTACTAGTACACACGCTTCGGGGGGAATTTTGGCCCCGGAACGGAATTCCGTGAATCCTCGCCTTGTCGACCGTCTCGGAGTGCCGATTCTGAATTGTGGTCACATAAGCGATTCCGATGCCCGTGCGGAAAGTTATGCCCAATCTTTCGCTGAAGGGGTGGGAATAAACCGGAGGGGGTCACATATCGGCGATGTTCGGGCACCCATATCCACGACCTGGGGAGAAGATCTCGCGTCGAGTTGAACATGACTTCCGATCGCTGCGACGTGGTGGCTCCGTGTGTAGGCTCCGGCAGCGATCGCGTAATCGAGGTAGTCGCTACTGCCAAAAAACCTTGGAATAGGGGAGATCGTCGGCTAGAATCGTAATTTTGGAGTGCGAAACGAAGGATTTTCGACCCCGAAATGATGTCTTATGTCCTAAGGCATAAGGGGGCGTCGAGCGCCTCTGAGTGCCGATTCCGAATTGGGGTCTTATAAGAGATTCCGATAACCGAGCGAAACGGCGGGAATTTTGGCCCTGGAACGGAATTTCGCGAAACCAGCACCTTGTCGACTGTCTCGGAGTGCCGATTCCAAATTGTGGTCACATAAGAGATTTCGATGCCCGTGCAGAGAGTTATGCCCAATTCTTTCGCTGAAGGGGTGGGAATAAACCGGAGGGGTGACTATACAATGTTCGGGCACCCATATCCATGACCTGGGGTGTAGATCTCGCGTCGAGTTGAACACGACTTCCGATCGCTGCGACTTGGAGGCTTCGCGTGTGGGCTCCGCCAGCGATTCGCGTAATCAAGGGAGTCGCTACTACTAAAAAACCTTGGAATAGGGGAGATCGTCAGCTAGAATCGCAATTTTGGAGTGCAAAATGAAGGATTTTCGACCCCGAAACGACGTCTTATTGTTGGGTTGAATGCATATTCATATCATTCCCTCCTATTTTGATGATGACAAGAGGTAATTTTAAAGCATTCAATTGAAACATGTCAAAAACATCATACCTGAAATCAATGTTCAAAAAGCATATTTCAAATCACATTTATCATTGATGTTCATGATAAATCATTTAACTAATGATATATGTGTTTAATTTTCAGGTACAAACATTTTTATGCAAAATGTGTGTCGACACACCATCAATGGTGTCGACACAACAACACAGATTCAAAGGCAAAATATGCAAAATGTTGAGACTGTGTCGACACAAGTCAAGAGTGTGTCGACACGAGTTGCAATTTTTCAGAAATCAGTCCACCCAGGTCGACACACTCTCAGAGCAGGTCGACACTAGATCCAGTTCCCAGAACAGCCAGTTTGAAGATTGGACAGAGGCAGTCGACACACTCTCAGAGCTGGTCGACCTAGATCCAGTTCCCAGAACAACCAGTTTGAAGAATTGGGACAGCAGGTCGACACACTCCCAGAGCAGGTCGACACGGGACCTTCTTCCGAGAACAGCATTTCCATAATTTGGACAGTGTGTCGACACCACCACCAGGGCAGGTCGACACACTACGGGAAGTTTTCATCTTAAAGTGGATGGGTGCCACGTGTCAGCCCAGGCCGATGGGAATCAACCTAGGTTGTGTGCCCTTATACCTAAAAGGTATCTTTGGACTCTTTTGGGTATAAAAGGACCTCTATTGGCCCTCCATCCACGAAAGAGAGACCCAACCAAAAACTCTTATAGCCTCCTGAAAGTTCCTGGCGGCTGCAAGAGGTTGTCTCCCTCCTCTGCTCTCCGTGTGCTTCCAGAAGACCAATTCTCACCAAGCCAGTGTGAGAATTGGAATGTGATCCTTGAAGAAAACCTCTGAAGCATCCCAAGGAAGCAGATCATGTAGAAGCCTTCGTTGGAGAAGAATTCAAGGAAGATCCAACTTCCCAGATTGCAGAGCATCGCTTTGGACTTCAAGTTTGCAAGCTCTCTTCCCAATCCAAGCTTCTACAAGGGAGTACACTTGAAGAACGAAGTCATTCAACATTTTACTGTACTTCTGTTCTTCTGAGATATCTCTTGAGATTATGCAAGTGCTTCTGCATAATTCTCATTAGTGTTCTCAAATTTCGACTAGATCTGTTGCTAGAAGATCTATGTCTTGAGTTGGTGTCTAGCAAGTTATTGTGTGAGCCTTGTGCTCAGGTTGTTGTGAGCCGTTGTGCTCAGTTTTGAGTTGTCGAACTCAAGTGTTGGTTGAGCAGTCTTGCTCAGTTGTTCTAGAGTAGTCTTGCTCTAGAAGTGGTGTGAGTTGTAAGCTCTCCAGTGTTGGAGTTGTCAGGCTGCAGTGGGTGTGTTACCCTGTTGTGTTTAGTGAATCCTCACGGGTTGTGAGGGGTGGATGTAGGAATCACTTGGGTGATTTCCGAACCACCTAAAAAATCCTTGTGCACTTGTCTATTTGTGGTTTGATTAATTCATCCGCTAGATGCTTGCATAGGATCGATTTTATTCACTTAAACAACTTATTTCACATATATTTTTTACCAACTCACTCTAATCTTATCAGATCTGTGATTGTTAACTGATAAAATTGCCTCTGATTCTAAAGTGTTTTAAAATTGTTTAAGCTTCCGCAAAAGTGGCTTAGATCTATTCATCCCCCCCTTCTAGATCTTTTTCACACATTCACCTCGATCCTTCAATTGGTATCAGAGCGGGTTTACATCGATCTGATTTGATCTGAGCAGTTTTTGTTTCTGAGTGTGGTGTGTTTGAGTGTTTGCTCGTTTGTTTGTTTGCTTGCTTAGTTCTTTCTCTGTGCAATTTCTTTAGAGTCATGGATTCAAAGGGTTTCATAGCTGAGGGCCATTCCATAAATAGGCCACCATTCTTTAATGGAACGACTATTCTTATTGGAAGAATAGAATGCAAGTATTTCTGAGGGCCCAGAACTATGAGATCTGGAAAGTAGTTGAGGTGGGTCCTTATGAGAACTAGGGAGAAGAAGATACCTGGACAAGGAACAGATAAGGAAAGCCACATTGAATTATAGTGCCATGAACATAATTCAATGTGTTGTCCATCCCAAGGAGTATTCGAGAATCTCTATGTGCAAATCTGCCAAAGAGATGTGGGATAAACTCGAATTACTCTATGAGGGAACATCTCAGGTCAAGGCGACCAAGGCAAATATTTTAGTTTCAGAATATGAACTTTTTATGATGAAGTCTAATGAAAATATTTCTGAAATGTTTGCCAGGTTCATGGTGATAGTCAATGGACTGAAGGCCTTGGGTAAGGAATACACTGATGCAGACTTGGTAAGAAAAATCTTGCGTTCACTTTCTTCAGTTTGGCATACTAAGGCCACTGTCATTGAAGATTCAAAAGATTTGTCCAAAATCTCTTTGGATGAATTGATTGGATCCTTAATGACATATGAAATCAACTTAAAAAGAAATGAAGAACACATAATTAAGACCAAGCCTATGGCACTTAAGGCCTCTTCAAGCAATAAGATAAAAGTCAGGAAAAGACAAGCTCTGAAGAGTCTGAGTCAAATGAGGATGAGATTGCCCTCATGACCAGACAATTCAGGAATTCTTGAAATATAGAAAAGGGAAATGGCTAGGAAAAAGAAATTTTCCTCAGTAAGAAAAAACCTTCCTCTTCTAATTTCAACAAATTACAAAACTGACGAAAATATTGTCTGTTACAGGTGCAACAACCAGGACACATGAAGGGAGAGTGTCCTGAGAACAAGAAGGATAAGCACAAAAAATTCCAGAAGTACAAGAAGCCAAAGGCCATGGTGGCCACTTGGTCTGACGAAGACTCAAGTGAGGAAGAGAAGAGAAGAAATCCTCAGCTCTGAGAGTGAGGAGGTTTGCTTCATAGCCAACAGCACAGATGAAAAGGTAAATACTTCCTTTGAAGACTTTACTGTTGAAGATTGGCAGGATGTGTATGCAGAACTAGTTGAAAGATATTCTGAAATGAGAAAAGAAAACAAACACATCAAAAAGAAATTGAAAATCTTTACCATAACCAATCTTCAAACCATAGAACTTGTGAACTGGAAACTGAAGTAACAGAATTGCTTGAAGAAAAAGAAAATCTCCTGAACCTTATTGATGAACTAAACTTGCCCCTCAAAAGGCCTCAAGAATTCAGAAACCTAACTGAAAAGCTGGAATTGAAAAACGAAAAACAACAGAAATTGAAGAAATTATAACTCTTAAAAACCAGCTAAAGGAAAGGGAGGAGGTTATCCAAACCTTCACAAAAGGCCAAGATAACCTAGAGGCGTTGCTAGGATCCAACATGACAACCACCTCCCATGGATTAGGATTCAACAAAAAGAAACCCATCAAAGACAAATCTGGTGAGAAAAAGAACAAAGCACCACTAATTAAATTTGTCAAGGGTCCTAATCTTGAAAACACAGAAATTCAACAAACAGCAAACAAAACCTCAAACAAAACATCAAAAATTCAAAAACTCAAAAACAAAAGAAGACCAGGTCGACTCAGTCTTCTGACAGGTCGACACCAGTCCACAAGAAGAAGGCTTCTGTGGCTGTTGTGTCGACACCAGTCAAAGACAGGTCGACCTGCTCAACATCAAAAGCTGCAAACAACTCAACCAAAAATTCAGATAAAAATTAAAAATAAGAAAAATCAAAGAATAATTCATGAAAAACTTGGCCTCCAAGACAACATTTCAAGATGATTGGATCAGTCCTTGGAGCCAATGGTATAACAACCCCTGTTGGTATAATCCTCAATTCTTTCATCCAAATCTTTGGATGTACCAACAAAATCCCTGGATTCCACCTCCTTATCTGAACTCTAATTTTCAAATGAAAAACTCCCCTCCCACTCAAAACAAAATGTTGGTGCTTTCATTTCTAAGAAAAAGAACAAACCTAAAAGACTGAAACCACCAATTAACAAAACAGAAATAAAAACAAGTCAAATATGGGTGAGAAAGGATTTGCTAACCATGTCCAAACATTCTGATGGTCCCAACTCTATTTGGGTACCAAAATCTTCTCTCCACTGATCTTGTTGCAGGAAGGTCGTGCACCCAACTCCAATGTATGTTCCTTGACAGTGGTGTTCACGACACATGACTGGAGATAGAGCCAAATTCTCATTCCTGCTTGAAAAGGAGGGAGGGTCAGTTACTTTTGGAGGTAAAAATAAAGGAAAGATCATTGGATCTGGAAAGGTTGGTTAAACTTCTTCAAACTCAGTAGATAATGTTTTATTAGTTGATGGTCTTGATTATAATTTGCTCAGTATCAGCCAACTATGTGACAAAGGTCACAAAGTTGTGTTTGAATCTAATTTTTGTAAGATAATTGATTCATCAACTGATAAAATCAAATTCTTTGGAAAAAGAGAAAACAATGTCTACATGATCAACCTTAATAAAAACTTTTCTGAAAATCTTTGTTTTGTTGCAAATAAAGATGAAATTGCATGGACTTGGCACAAAAGACTTGGCCATGCAAGTTTCAGAACAATGGATAAGTTATTAAGATTGAATTTGGTTAAGGGTCTTCCTGAATCCTTCTCTAAAGTTGAAAATCAAGTTTGTGGGATATGTGCTAAAAGAAAACAAACTAGGAAATCTTTTAAAACCTTCAATGAGGTACTTACATCTAGGCCATTAGAACTTCTTCACATGGACCTTTTTGGGCCAACAAGAGTTCTAAGCTTAAGTGGCAAAAGATATGGCTTTGTAATCATTGATGATTTCACTAGATTTACTTGGGTTATCTTTCTATCCCACAAAAGTGATACTTGCCTTGAATTCAGGAATTTCTGTACCACTATCTTAACAACTTATCCATATAAAATCAAAATATTTTAACTGATCATGGGGGTGAATTTGATAACACATCCTTTCTGATCTATGTGCTGAATTTCAAATATTTCACAAGTTTTCTTCACCTAGAACTCCAGAACAAAATGGAGTTGTGGAAAGAAAGAATAGAACTCTTGTGGAAATGGCTAGATCCATGCTCTTAGGAAGTAATCTGCCAAATCCTTCTGGACTGAAGCTGTTAACACAGCCAATCATATCCTAAATAGAGCTTTGATCAGACCAAAGATCAAAAAACCCCCTATGAACTGTTGAGAAACAAAAAACCAACTGTCTCTTATTTCAAAACTCTTGGGTGCAAATGCTTTGTACACAATAATAACAAGAAAACCTTGACAAGTTTGATGCTAAGAGTCAGGAAGCTATCTTCCTTGGCTATTCTGAAGTGTCAAGGGCTTTCAAAGTGTACATTCTAAAAACCAAACTGTTGAAGAATCTCCACATGTTATTTTTGATGAAAATCCTTTTCCACTAATGATTCTAAATCTTGCAGGGAAAGACAAGACAATAAAGAGGATGACCTCATTGTGGATTCTTCACCAACTGTTGAGGAGCTTGTCAATAATGAAGAGAACCTGAACTACAACTCACCATCTTTAAGTGGGTCAGGTAACATTGCTCCAGAAGTGGGCACTTCTCAACAGGTAATTTCTGAACCTCGATATCTGAAAGATCACCCATTAGACAGTGTTGTTGGCAATTTAAATGATAGAGTTAGGACCAGATCTTCCTTTATACAAAATGTTGAAGAAGACCCACTAGCTCTAATTTCCCAAATTGAACCCAGTCAATTGATGAAGCCTTATCCAGTTCTGATTGGATTAATGCTATGCATGATGAACTTCATCAATTTGAAAGAAATCAAGTATGGGAATTAGTACCTAGACCTAGTGACCAGACAATGATTGGCACTAGATGGTTTTCAGAAACAAATGAATGAATCTGGTCAATTAATAAGAAACAAAGCTAGGCTAGTTGCAAAGGGGTATAACCAAGAATTTGGTATTGACTTTGAAGAATCATATGCCCCTGTAGCTAGACTAGAAGCTGTAAGAATTTTCCTTGCTTTTGCATCCTCCATGAAATTCAAAGTCTTTCAAATGGATGTCAAAAGTGCATTCTTAAATGGATACATAAGGAAAATGTTTTTGTTGAACAACCTCCTGGATTTGAAAATGAAAAATATCCTAACCATGTTTTCAAGCTTAATAAGGCTCTCTATGGTCTTAAGCAAGCTCCAAGAGCTTGGTATGACCGGTTGAGTTCCTTTTTACTTGAAAAATGATATTCTAGAGGTAATGTTGATCAAACATTGTTCACAAAAACAATAAAAAATCAAATAATTGTGGTCCAAATTTATGTTGATGACATAATTTTTGGCTCCACCAATAAAGGCCTTTGCACAGAATTTTCAAATCAAATGAAGAATGAATTTGAAATGAGCTTAATGGGAGATTTAACATTCTTTTTGGGATTGCAGGTGAACCAAACAACTGAAGGAATCTTCATCAGTCAAACCAAATATGTCAAGGAGTTATTAAAGAGGTTTGACTTTCAAAACCTTAAGCACTCAAGCACACCAATTGCAATTAATGCTAAACTAGAAGAAGATCCATCTGGTAAGTCAGTAGATCCAAAGACCTACAGAGGTATGATTGGCTCTCTGCTCTATCTTACAACTTCTAGACCTGATATTTAGTTCTGTGTGTGTTTATGTGCTAGATTCCAATCTAATCCTAAAGAAAGTCACATGCTTGCTGTTAAACGAATTTTCAAATATCTTGTTGGAACATGTGACTTAGGTATTTGGTATCCTGCTGGTTGCAAGTTAGATCTGTTTGCCTATTGTGATGCTGATTATGCTGGGTGCAAATTAGATAGAAAAAGCACAAGTGGCTTGTGTCTATTTCTAGGTGGGTGCCTTATCTCTTGGGCTTCTAAGAAGCAACATTCAGTTGCTCTGTCAACTGCAGAGGCTGAGTATGTTGCTGCTGGTAGATGTGGAACTCAGATTCTCTGGGTGAAACATCAACTTCTTGATTACACCCAAGATTTAGGGTGTGTACCCATCCTATGTGATAACACTAGTGCCATAAATTTATCTAAAAACCCCATTCAGCACTCCAGAACAAAACACATTGAAATTAGGCATCATTTCTTGAGAGATGAGGTTGCAAAGAAATCTTTTGAACTCCATTTTATTGAAACTGAAAAACAAATTGCAGACATATTCACTAAACCCCTTCCTGAAAACAGATTTTCATCTTTAAGGAGAGAACTTGGTCTTTGTAAATGTCCACCTTCTTGATCTCTCTCAAGGTTTGGGTTGAGTGCTATGCATGGTCTAAGGGGGAGTTCTTTGCATTTCATAATTCTTTGCTTCCTTCAGTTACATTGTTCATATCTCTCTCACTTTCAATTATATTCCCTTTTTACAATAAATTCTCCAACTCTGAGTGTGTTGAAATTTCTTGGTATATCAAATAGTGATTTGGAGAAGGACAAGTTATGCTTTCTGGACACTTTCACTATGCGAGAGTATATGTCTCCAGTACAAGTACTAGAAATGGATATGCAATTGTTGAGGGGGAGCTTTTACTGTTCAAAGAGGATACCTTTTCTGATTTCAAAAACTTGCTTATTTTCACTTCCTTTTCTTTTTGATAATGAATTCTTCAACTCTTATTATATTGAAATTCTTCTTATATTCAAATGGTGACTTGGAGAAGGACATGTTATGCATGTCTGACACTTTTCACTATGCGAGAGTATGTGTCTCCGCCAAGTACCAAGAAATGGATATGCAATTGTTGAGGGGAAGTCCTCGTTGTCCAAGAAGAAAACTTTTCTGATTTCCAAATTTACATATCTTTATTTTGATGAAAAGTGGTTGAAATCATCATCTCAGGGGGAGCTAGAAAATTCACAAGTCATGACTTTGCAAATTCAAAATTTTTCTTGAATTTCATCAATTCCTTGCATTATGTCATCATTTAGAAGTCTACAGTCTCAAAAACCATTGAGTGATCTATTATTTTTTCTCTAATCAACATTCAACTATATCTCACCCACAGAAATTCAGATCTCTTCCTAGACTAAACATCAACTTGTGCTTTGAACTTAAAACATTTCCTTGTTTGCAACTGATGATTGAATGTATTTGAATTCTATCTCACAAACTCTCCAAAAATTGTTAAAATCCAACAGAGCAATGGCACTTGTGCTGAGAAACTGCACACCTTCACAATGAATGAAGTGCCATGTATGTCATGAGGCACTATTGCTAACTCTGTTCAAAGGGGAAACAATAAAAATAAATTCAAAACAAAAGCAAAATGTGCTATGCTTTTTTATGATGACTGAGTAACTGGAAATATTGGCGTCTGAAAAACGTATATTTTCATGTCAAAAGGCCATCATTTACCCCTTTGAGACTTGACAATGACTAAATCTTAAGTAACCAGGGACTGTGGTGTGTAAAAAGCACTAGTACTTGAGTGAAAGAGATTTATATCATTTGACAGTTTGTTAAAAAAACAAAATGTGAACATTATTGGAGATTTGTCTAGAAAGAATCATCTTCATTTCTCATTAAGTTGTTCCTTAAGATTGTGTTTTATTTTCAACACAACTGCATTTAGTCTAGATGACATCTTTAATTCTTTAAAATTGAGAAATATGGTAGTTCATAGTTGATCGTTAGATATATTATATCCCTCAATTTCTCATTTTGTTGTTCAAGTCTTGGAATGCTAATATCCTGTTGGAAATTGTTTGAAAAACTTGAACCGTGATGAATTTTTGCAAAATATAACAAATGAATTTTTAAGCCTCTTAAAAATCCTTGAATTGATAATTCCTCTCATTGTTTATCATTCTAAAGATGTCCTAAATTTCTCAAAAATTTCCTCTCAAAGATTCAAAGTTTCTTCAAAGGCCGTGTCGACACAATTCTCTCTCGTGTCGACACACTTTCGGTCAGGTCGACACACCCTTCATCATGTGTCGACACTGCCTTCTTGCCAGACCCTTTTCAAACCGTTTGGGTTCATGATAAGCCTTATTTGTGCCTGCGGGGCAGTGCACCACTGCACCTCTATTAGGCATCAGGTCGACCCGACGACCTCTTTTCTCCTCTCCTCCGGCAAGAAATCTTCACCATTTCTCTCTAGCTCTCATCCTCTTTCCATCACCTCTCCACTCTTCCATCTCCTCTCCGAATTCCACTCTCCTTTGCACCATGGTCAAGAAATTTGGGTCCGTATTCCCTCAGAGTCAGTCAGTGCAGCCAAGTTGATTTTGAAGCCCCGAATTCTAGACCTATCAGACATTCAGCTAGCAGACTCTTTTCCTGAAATTCAAACCTATTTCTCCTTTCAATCTTGGATACCCTTTATTTCTGAGTTTCAAGTCTATTATCCAAGATTAGTTAGAGAATTCTACAAGAACCTCACCTGCACAGAAGAAGGATATAAATCTACAGTTAAAGGAATAGCCATAGATATGCCAACTGAAATAGCTGCCTCCATTTTCAAAGTGCCAGTTGAAGGGGCAGACTATCATGAGTTTGAATTTGATCTACATGAAGCCTATTCCATCTTGACAGGCCTTCCTGCAGATGCATCAGATCCCAAACAGACCTTTGTAACCAGGTTCAATGCAAACACCTTCCCCCCTGTGTTAAGGGTCATCCACCACATCTTGACCACCATTATCACTCCTCAAGGTGGTGGAAGGGACAGATTGACAGACATTCAAAGGTTTATTCTCTACTGTATGGTCAAAGAAATCAAAGTCAATCTCAATGTCATAATGCTTCAATCATCTCTGAAACATAAGGAAAGACCTAAAGAGATCATTACCTTTTGCAGCACTCTAACCTCAGTATTCCAGCACTTTGGTGTGCCCTTGGAGAATGAGAAGTCCCAATCTATTCCCAAGTCCAACATCTACACATTTAAGAATATCCAGAAGTTTATGGGATTTAGATTGGAGGGCAATCAAATTAGAAGAGGGCCAGCTGTGGTTGAGGCTCCTCAAGCTCAGGAGGAACAGCCTCAAGATCAGGGGGACCAGCCCCAAGCTCAAGAGGACCAGCCTCAGGTTCAAGGGGATCAGCCCCAAGCACAAGAGGAACAGCCTCCAGCTGAAGGGGACCAGCCCCTAGGTCAAGAGGATCAGCCTCCTGTGAATGAGGATCAGCCTCAAGTTCCTACTGAAAGTGACATTCCTTTTCATGCCCCTCTCTCACCTCAGCTTCCTCATTTCTCTCCACAACCCTCATTCCAACCATCCACATCTTCTGGTGGGCCTCCTGTTCCACCAGAATTGATCTCCTTCCTCAATGACAAATTTGAATCCTTGAACTCCTCCATTCAAAACATGTCCACATCATTTGAGCTGAGGATTCAAAGACTAGAAAATACTGTATCTGCCAAGTTCATAGAACAGAAAGCTGCTTCAGACTATGCAGCTCAAAGGTTCAATAGATTGATTGGAACAATGGCAGATGCCTCACTGCAACTAAAGGAGCATCAAGACAAGTTGGAGACAGTTCTGAAGGGAATATTGGCAAATTCTCAAGCAGATGTCTTCAACACCAAGCAAACATTGCATGAGATTTCCAGCACAAGATTGTCATTTGCTCATTTTGTGGATGATTTGGAAAGTATGAGGAACTTCAATGAGCACATTGACAGGCAGATAACAGATTTGACCAAGGAATTCAAGATAATGCAAAGACCTGGTTGGTCAGCTGGTTCATCATCTTCCTCACAACACAGTGCAGCTGATCTAACCAGACTTCAAGCCACCTTGCTAGAGAATTCGGATAGAATGGAACACTTTTTGAGCACAAAAATGATAACCATTCAAGATCAAATCAAGACTAGCTTGAACTTCATGGAGAAGAGACTATCTGACATAGAGACCATTCTTCTTCCCATTCCTCCTCCTCCTCCATCTTCTACTTAATGTAATTTCTCTTTTGATGATGTCAAAGGGGGAGAAGAAAGAAAGAATGCTTGTAATCTTTTGAAATAATTGTAATGGTTCTCTTGTAATGGTTCTCTTGTTGAATGAAATGAAAAGGGCTGCTTGGCCTGAATGATTCTCTCAAATGTGTATTTAATGTGATTGAAAATCTTTTTGTGAATGTGATTGAATGATTACTTGTCAAGTTGCTTGACTTCTGTGTACAAAATTCTCATTTCAAGTAACATTGTGTTCCAAAAATACATCATCAACTGTTACTGAAACATATCAAAAGGTCTTTGACAAGTTTAAACAAAAAGAAAATAAAAATGTGAATAACAAAAATTGCTTAAAATCACACTTCATCAAAACCTCATTGTCATATGGATTTATTGTTGCCATCATCAAAAGGGGGAGATTGTTGGGTTGAATGCTATTCATATCATTTCCCTCCTATTTTGATGATGACAAGAGGTAATTTTAAAGCAATTCAATTGAAACATGTCAAAAACATCATACCTGAAATCAATGTTCAAAAAGCATATTTCAAATCACATTTATCATTGATGTTCATGATAAATCATTTAACTAATGATATATGTGTTTAATTTTCAGGTACAAACAATTTTATGCAAAAGATGTGTCGACACACCCATCAATGGTGTCGACACAACAACACATATTCAAAGGCAAAATATGCAAAAATGTTGAGACTGTGTCGACACAAGTCAAGAGTGTGTCGACACGAGTTGCAGTTTTTCAGAAATCAGTCCACCCAGGTCGACACACTCTCAGAGCAGGTCGACACTAGATCCAGTTCCCAGAACAGCCAGTTTGAAGAATTGGGACAGCAGGTCAACACACTCCCAGAGCAGGTCGACACGGGACCTTCTTCCCAGAACAGCATTTTCCATAATTTGGACAGTGTGTCGACACCACCACCAGGGCAGGTCGACACACTACGGGAAGTTTTCATCTTAAAGTGGATGGGTGCCACGTGTCAGCCCAGGCCGATGGGAATCAACCTAGGATCGTGTGCCCTTATACCTAAAAGGTATCTTTGGACTCTTTTGGGTATAAAAGGACCTCTATTGGCCCTCCATCCACGAAAGAGAGACCCAACCAAAAACTCTTAGAGCCTCTTGAAAGTTCCTGGCGGCTGCAAGAGGTTGTCTCCCTCCTCTGCTCTCTGTGTGCTTCCAGAAGACCAATTCTCACCAAGCCAAGTGTGAGAATTGGAATGTGATCCTTGAAGAAAACCTCTGAAGCATCCCAAGGAAGTAGATCCTGTAGAAGCCTTCATTGGAGAAGAATTCAAGGAAGATCCAACTTCCCAGATTGCAGAGCATCGCTTTAGACTTCAAGTTTGCAAGCTTCTTCCCAATCCAAGCTTCTACAAGGGAGTACACTTGAAGAACGAAGTCATTCATACATTTTACTGTACTTCTGTTCTTCTGAGATATCTCTTGAGATTATGCAAGTGCTTTGCATATTCTCATTAGTGTTCTCAAATTCGACTAGATCTGTTGCTAGAAGATCTATGTCTGAGTTGGTGTCTAGCAAGTTATTGTGTGAGCCTTGTGCTCAGGTTGTTGTGAGCCGTTGTGCTCAGTTTTGAGTTGTCAAACTCAAGTGTTAGTTGAGCAGTCTTGCTCAGTGTTCTAGAGTAGTCTTGCTCTAGAAGTGGTGTGAGTTGTAAGCTCTCCAGTGTTGGAGTTGTCAGGCTCCAGTGGGTGTGTTACCTGTTGTGTTAGTGAATCCTCACGGGTTGTGAGGGGTGGATGTAGGAATCACTTGGGTGATTCCGAACCACCTAAAAAATCCTTGTGCACTTGTCTATTGTGGTTTGATTAATTCATCCGCTAGATGCTTGCATAGGATCGATTTTATTCACTTAAACAACTTATTTCACATCTATTTTTACCAACTCACTCTAATCTTATCAGATCTGTGATTGTTCACTGATAAAATTGCCTCTGATTCTAAAGTGTTTTAAATTGTTTAAGCTTCCACAAAAGTGGCTTAGATCTATTCATCCCCCCCTTCTAGATCTTTTCCACACATTCACCTCGATCCTTCACTTATGGCCTGAGGCAATAAGGTGACGTCGAGCGCCTCTGAGTGCCGATTCCGAATTGAGGTCTTATAAGCGATTCCGATAACCTAGCTAAAAGTTATGCTTGTTTGAGCGAAGCGGTGTCCGTATGTGATCGCATCGGCAGCCTGCGACCGCGCTCCCAGAGAGGAATTTGGACGCCGGACCGGAAATCTCCGAATGCGACCATTTACCGACCGGGTCGAAGTGCCGATTCTGAATTGGGGCCTCGCGGGCGGTTCCGACTCCCAGGCAAATAAATATCCGCGTTCGACCAGAGGTTACGGCAGTCGGTGTACTAGTACACATGCTCCGGGGGAATTTTGGCCCCGGAACGGAATTCCACGAAACCAGCGCCTTGTCGACCGTCTCAGAGTACCGATTTCGAATTGTGGTCACATAAGCGATTCCGATGCCCGTGCGGAAAGTTATGACTAATCTGTTGTTGAAGGGGTGGGAATAAACCGGAGGGGGTGACTATATCGGCGATGTTCTGGCACCCATATCCACGACCTGGGGAGGAGATCTCGCGTCGAGTTGAACACGACTTCGATCGCTGCGACTTGGAGGCTTCGCGTGTGGGCTCCGCCAGCGATTCGCGTAATCGAGGGAGTCGCTACTGCCAAAAACCTTGGAATAGGGGAGATCGTCGGCTAGAATCGCAATTTCGGAGTGCGAAATGAAGGATTTTCGACCTCGAAATGATGTCTTATGGTCTGAGGCATTAAGGGGGCGTCGAGCGCCTCTGAGTGCCAATCCGAATTGGGGGTTTATAAGCGATTCCGATAACTGAGTGAAAAATTATGCCTGTTTGAGCGAAGCGATCTCCGTATGCGATCGCATCGGCAGCCTGCGACCGCGCTCCTAGAGAGGAATTGGGCGCCGGACCGGAAATCTCTGAATGCGATCATTTACCGATCGGAACGAAGTGCCAGTTCCGTCCCCCGGGCGAATAAATATCCGTGTCCGACCGGAGGGTACGACAGTCGGTGTACTAGTACACACGCTCCGAGGGGAATTTTGGCCCCGCAACGGAATTACGCAAAACCAGCGCCTTGTCGACCGTCTCGGAGTGCCGATTCCGAATTGTGGCCCCATAAGCGATTCTGATGCCCGTGCAGAAAGTTATGTCCAATTCTTTCGCTGAAGGGGTGGGAATAAACCAGAGGGGGTGACTATATCGGCGATGTTCGGGCACCCATATCCACAATCTAGGGAGGAGATCTCGCGTCGAGTTGAACATGACTTCCGATCGCTACGACTGGGCGGCTCCGCGTGTGGGCTCCGCCAGTGATTCGCGTAATCGAGGGAGTCGCTACTGCCATAAAACCTTGGAATAGGGGAGATCGGCTAGAATCGTAATTTCGGAGTGCAAAATGAAGGATTTTAGACCCTGAAATGACGTCTTATGGCCTGAGGCAATAAGGGGCCTCGAGCGCCTCTGAGTGCGATTCCGAATTGGGGCTTATAAGCGATTCCGATAACCGAGTGAAAAGTTATGCCTATTTGAGCGAAGCGGTGTCCGTATGCGATCGCATCGGCAGCCTGCGACCGCCGCTCCCGGAGAGGATTTTGGGTGCCGGACGGAAATCTCTGAATGCGACCATTTACCGACCGGGTCGAAGTGCCGATTCTGATTGAGGCCTCGCGGGCGGTTCTGACCCCCGGGCGAATAAATATCTACGTCCGACCGGAGGGTACGGCAGTCGGTGTACTAGTACACACGCTCCGGGGGGAATTTTGGCCCCGGAACGGAATTTCTGGAAACCAGCGCCTTGTCGACCGTCTCGGAGTGCCGATTCCGAATTATGGTCACATAAGCAATTCAGATGTCCATGCGGAAAGTTATGCCTAATTCTTTCGCTGAAGGGGTGGGAATAAACCGGAGGGGTTGACTATGTTGGCGATGTTCTGGCACCCATATCCACTACCTGGGGAGGAGATCTCGCATCAAGTTGAACATGACTTCCGATCGCTGCGACTTGGAGGCTTCGCGTGTGGTCTCCGCCAGCGATTCGCGTAATCGAGGGAGTCGTACTGCCAAAAAACCTTGGAAAATGGGGATCGTCGGCTAGAATCACAATTTCGGAGTGTGAAACGAAAGATTTTCGACCCCGAAACGACGTCTTATGGGCAGAGGCAACAAGGGGGCGTCGAGCGCCTCTGAGTGTCGATTCCGAATTGGGGTCTTATAAGTGATTCCAATAATGAGCGAAAAGTTATGTCTGTTGAACGAAGCGGTGTCGTATGCGATCGCATCGGCATCCCGCGACCGCGCTCCCAGAGAGGATTGGGCGCCGTCCGGAAATCTCCGAATGTGACCATTTACCGACCGGGTCGAAGTGCCGATTCTGAATTGGGGCCTCACGGGTGGGTCCGACACCGGGCGAATAAATATCCGCATCCGACCGGAGGTTACGGCAGTCGGTGTACTAGTACACACGCTCTGGGGCGAATTTTGGCCCCGGAATGGAATTCGCGAAAACAGCGCCTTGTCGACCATCTCGGAGTGTCGATTCCGAATTGTGGTCACATAAGCGATTCCCATGCCCGTGCGGAAAGTTATGCCCAAGTTTCGATGAAGGGGTGAGAATAAACCGGAGGGGGTGACTATATCGGCGATGTTCGGGCACCCATATCCACGACCTGGGGAGGAGATCTCGCGTCGAGTTGAACACGACTTCCGATCGCTGCGAGGGCGGCTCCGCGACTGGGCTTCGCCAGCGATTCGCGTAACCGAGGGAGTCGCTACTGCCAAAAAACCTGGAATAGGGGAGATCGTCGGCTAGAATCACAATTTTGGAGTGCGAAACGAAGGATTTTTGACCCTGAAACGACGTCTTTGGCCTGAGGCAATAAGGGGACGACGAGCGCCTCTGAGTGCCGATTCCGAATAGGGTCTTATAAGTGATTCCGATAACCGAGCGAAAAGTTGTCTGTTTGAGCGAAGCGGTGTCCGTATGTGATCGCATCGGCAGCCTGCGACCGCGCTCCGGAGAGGGATTTGGGCGCCGTACAGGAAATCTCCGAATGCGACCATTTACCGACCGGGTCGAAGTGCCGATTCTGAATTGGGGCCTCGCGGGCGGTTCCGACCCCCGGGCGAATAAATATCTGCGTCGACCGGAGGGTACGGCAGTCGGTGTACTAGTACACACGCTCCGGGGGGAATTTTGGCCCCGGAACGGAATTCGCAAAACCAGCGCCTTTTCGACCGTCTCGGAGTGCCGATTCCGAATTGTGGTCACATAAGCGATTCCGATGCCCATGCGGAAAGTTATGCCCAATTCTTTCGCTGAGGGGTGGAAAATAACCGGAGGGGGTGACTATATCGGCGATGTCGGGGCACCCATATCTACGACCTGGGGAGGAGATCTCGCATCGAGTTGAAACGACCTCTGATCGCTGTCACTGGGCGGCTCCGCGTGTGGGCTCCGCCAGTGATTCGCGTAATCGAGGGAGTCGCTACTGCCAAAAAACCTTAGAATAGGGGAGATCGTCGGCTAGAATTGCAATTTCAGAGTGCGAAACGAAGGATTTTCGACCCCGAAACGATGCCTTATGGCCAAGGCAATAATGGGGCATCGAGCGCCTCTGAGTTCCGATTCTGATTTGGTGTCTTATAAGCGATTTCGATAACCGAGCGAAAAGTTATGTATGTATGAGCGAAGCGGTGTCCGTATGCGATCGCATCGCAGCCTGCGACTGCACTCCCGGAGAGGGATTTGGGCGCCGTACCAGAAATCACCGAATGCGACCATTTACCGACCGGGTCGAAGTGCCGATTCTGAATTGGGGCCTCGCGGGCGGTTCCAACCCCAGGCGAATAAATATCCGCGTCCGACCGGAGGGTACAGCAGTCGGTGTACTAGTACACACACTCCGGGGGGAATTTTGGCCCTGGAACGGAATTTCGCGAAACCAGGGCCTTTTCAACCGTCTCGGAGTGTCGATTCCGAATTGTGGTCACATAAGCGATTCCGATGCCCGTGCGGAAAGTTATGCCCAATTCTTTCGCTGAACGGGTGGGAATAAACCGGAGGGGGTGACTATATCGGCGATGTTCGGGCACCCATATCTACGACCTGGGGAGGAGATCTCGTGTCGAGAGGAACACGACTTCCGATCGCTGCGACTGGCGGCTCCAGTGTGGGCTGCGCCAGCGATTCGCGTAATCGAGGGAGTCACTACTGCCAAAAAACCTTGGAATAGGGGAGATCGTCGGAAAGAATCACATTTTGGGAGTGCGAAACGAAGGATTTTCGACCCCGAAACAACGTCTTATGGCCTGAGGCAATAAAGGGGCGTCAAGCGCCTCTGAGTGCCGATTCCGAATTGGGGTCTTATAAGCGATTCCGATAATCGAGCGAAAAGTTATGTCTGTTTGAGCGAAGCGGTGTTCGTATGCGATCGCATCGGCAGCCAGCGACTGCGCTCCCGGTGAGGGATTTGGGCGCCGTATTGGAAATCTCCGAATGCGACCATTTACCGACCAGGTCGATGTGCCGATTCTGAATTGGGGCCTCGCGGGAGGTTCCGACCCCCAGGCGAATAAATATCCGCGTCCGACCAGAGGGTACGGCAGTTGGTGTACTAGTACACACGCTCCGGGAGGAATTTTGACGCCGGAATGGAATTTCGCGAAACCAGCGCCTTGTCGACCGTCTTGGAGTGCCGATTCCGAATTGTGGTCACATAAGCGATTCCGATGCCCGTGCGGAAAGTTATGCCCAATTCTTTCACTGAAGGGGTGGGAATAAACCGGAGGGGGTGACTATATCGGCGATGTTCGGGCACCCATATCCACGACCTGGGGAGGAGATCTCGCGTCGAGTTGAACACGACTTCCGATCGCTGTGACTGGGCAGCTCCGCGTGTTGGCTCCGCCAGTGATTTGCGTAATCGAGGGAGTCGCTACTGCCAAAAAACCTTGGAATAGGGGAGATCGTCGGCTAGAATTGCAATTTCGTAGTGCGAAACGAAGGATTTTCGAGCCCGAAAAGACGTCTTATGGCCTGAGGCAATAAGGCGGCGTCGAGCGCCTTTGAGTGCCGATTCCGAATTAGGGTCTTATAAGCGATTTCGATAACCGAGCGAAAAGTTATGTCTGTGAGCGAAGCGGTGTCCATATGCGATCGCATCGGCAGCCTGCGACTGCGCTCCCGGTGGGGATTTGGGTGCCGAACCGGAAATCTCCGAATGCGACCATTTACCGACCGGGTCGAAGTGCCGATTCTGAAGGGGTCTCGCGGGCGGTTCCGACCCCCAGGCGAATAAATATCCGCGTCCGACCAGAGGGACGGCAGTCGGTGTACTAGTACACCGCTCCGGGGGAATTTTGGCCCCGGAATGGAATTTTGCGAAACCAGCGCCTTGTCGACCGTCTCGGAGTGCCGATTCTGAATTAGGGTCACATAAGCGATTCCGATGCCCGTGCGGAAAGTTATGCCCAATTCTTTCGCTGAAGGGGTGGGAATAAACCGGAGGCGGTGATTATATCGGCGATGTTTGGGCACCCATATCCACGACCTGGGGAGGAGATCTCGCATCGAGTTGAACACGACTTCGATCGCTGCGACTGGGCGGCTCCGCGTGTGGGCTCCGCCAGTGATTCGCGTAATCGAGGGAGTCGCTACTGTCAAAAAACCATAGAATAGGGGAGATCGTCGGCTAGAATTGCAATTTCGGAGTGCAAAATGAAGGATTTTCGACCCCAAAACGACGTCTTATGGCCTGAGGGAATAAGGGGGCATCGAGCGCCTCTGAGTGCCGATTCCGAATTGGGGTCTTATAAGCGATTTTGATAACCGAGCAAAAAGTTATGTCTGTTTGAGCGAAGCGGTGCCGTATGCGATCGCATCGGCAGCCTGCGACTGCGCTCCCGGAGAGGGATTTGGGCGCCGTACCGGAAATTCCGAATGCGGCCATTTACCGACCGGGTCGTAGTGCCGATTCTGAATTGGGGCCTCGCAGGCGGTTCTGACCCCAGGGCGAATAAATATCCGCGTCCGATCGGAGGGTACGGCAGTCGGTGTACTAGTACACAAGCTCCGGGGGATTTTGGCGCCAGAACGGAATTTCACGAAACCAGCGCCTTGTCTACCGTCTCAGAGTGCCGATTCCGAAATGTGGTCACATAAGCGATTCGATGCCCGTGCGGAAAGTTATGCCAATTCTTTCGCTGAACGGGTGGGAATAAACCGGAGGGGGTGACTATATCGGCGATGTTCGGGCACCCATATCCACGACCTGGGGAGGAGATCTCGTGTCGAGAGGAACACGACTTCCGATCGCTGCGACTGGGCGGCTCCACGTGTGGGCTGCGCCAGCGATTCGCGTAATCGAGGGAGTCGCTACTGCCAAAAAACCTTGGAATAGGGGAGATCGTCGGAAAGAATCACATTTTGGGAGTGCGAAACGAAGATTTTCGACCCCGAAACAACGTCTTATGGCCTGAGGCAATAAAGGGGCGTCGAGCGCCTCTGAGTGCCGATTCCGAATTGGGGTCTTATAAGCGATTCCGATAATCAAGCGAAAAGTTATGTCTGTTTGAGCGAAGCGGTGTTCGTATGCGATCGCTCGGCAGCAGCGACTGCGCTCCGGTGAGGGATTTGGGCGCCGTATTGGAATATCCGAATGCGACCATTTACCGACGGGTCGATGTGCCGATCTGAATTGGGGCCTCGCGGGAGGTTCCGACCCCCAGGCGATAAATATCCGCGTCCGACCGGAGGGTACGGCAGTTGGTGTACTAGTACACACGCTCCGGAGGAATTTTGACGCCGGAATGGAATTCGCGAAACCAGCGCCTTGTCGACCGTCTTGGAGTGCCGATTCCGAATTGTGGTCACATAAGCGATTCCGATGCCCGTGCGGAAAGTTATGCCCAATTCTTTCACTGAAGGGGTGGGAATAAACCGGAGGGGGTGACTATATCGGCGATGTTCGGGCACCATATCCACGACCTGGGGAGGAGATCTCGCGTCGAGTTGAACACGACTTCCGAGCGCTGCGACTGGGCAGCTCCGCGTGTTGGCTCCGCCAGTGATTTGCGTAATCGAGGGAGTCGCTACTGACAAAAAACCTTGGAATAGGGGAGATCGTCGGCTAGAATTGCAATTTCGGAGTGCGAAACGAAGGATTTTCGACCCCGAAAAGACGTCTTACGGCCTGAGGCAATAAGGCGGCGTCGAGCGCCTCTGAGTGCCGATTCCGAATTAGGGTCTTATAAGCGATTTCGATAACCGAGCGAAAAGTTATGTCTGTTTGAGCGAAGCGGTGTCCATATGCGATCGCATCGGCAGCCTGCGACTGCGCTCCCGGAGAGGGATTTGGGCGCCGTACCGGAAATCTCCGAATGCGACATTTTAAGCCGGGTCGAAGTGCCGATTCTGAATTGGGGCCTCGCGGGCGGTTCCGACCCAGGCGAATAAATATCCGTGTCTGACCGGAGGTACGGCAGTCGGTGTACTAGTACACACGCTACGGCGGGAATTTTGGCCCCGGAACAGAATTCCGCGAAACCAGCGCCTTTTCGACCGTCTCGGAGTGCCGATTCGAATGTGGTCACATAAGCGATTCCGATGCCCGTGCGAAAAGTTACGCCCAATTCTTTCACTGAAGGGGTGGGAATAAACCGGAGGGGGTGACTATATCGGCGATGTTCGGGCACCCATATCCACTACCTGGGGAGGAGATCTCGCGTCGAATTGTACAAACGACTTCCGATCGCTGCGACTTGGCGGCTCCGCGTGGTGGGCTCCGCCAGCGATTCGCGTAATCGAGGGAGTCGCTACTGTCAAAAACCTCGGACACATGGGAGATCGTCGGCTAGAATCACAATTTCGGAGTGCGAAACGAAGGATTTTCGACCCCGAAACGACGTCTTAACGGCCTGTGCCAATAAGGGCTCTCGAGCGCCTCTGAGTGCCGATTCCGAATTGGGGTCTTATAAGCGTTCCGATAACGCGACGAAATGTTATGCCTTTTGAGCGAAGCGGTGTCCGTATGCTCTCATCGGCAGCCTGCGACCGCGCTCCCGGAGAGGGATTTGGGCGCCGTACCGGAAATCTCTGAATGCGACCATTTACCCCCCGGGTCAAAGTGCCGATTCTGAATTGGGGCCTCTCGGGCGGTTCCGCCACCCAGTCGAATAAATATCTCGCGTCCGACCGGAGGGTCGCGCAATCGGTGTCTAGTAACACACCTCCGGGGGTAATTTTGGCCCCGAAACAATTTTCCGCGAACCCAACGCCTTGTCGACCGTCTCGGAGTGCCGATTCCGAATTGTGGTCACATAAGCGATTCCGATGCCCGTGTAGAAGTTATACCCCAATTCTTTCGCTGAAGGGGGGGAAAACCGGAGGGGGTGACCTATATCGGTGATGTTTGGGCACCCATATCCACGACCTGTGAGGAGATCTCGGTCGAGTTGAGCACGACTTCCGATTGCTGCGACTGGCGGCTCCGCGTGTGGCTCCGCCAGTATTCGCGTAATCGAGGGAGTCGCTACTGCCAAAAAACCTTGGAAAGGGGAGATCGTCGGCTAGAATGTGCCACTTCGGAGTGCGAAACGAAGGAGTTTTGACCGAAATGATGTCTTATGACTGAGGCAATAACGGGGGTCGAGCGCCTCTGAGTGCCGATTCCCAATTAGGGTCTTATAAGCGATTTCGATAACCGAGCGAAAAGTTATGTCTGTTTGAGCGAAGCGGTGTCCTTATGCGATCGCATCGGCAGCGTACGACCGCGCTCCCGGAGAGGGATTTGGGCCCCGTACCGGAAATCTCCGAATGCGACCATTTACCGACCGGGTCGAAGTGTCGTTTCTGAATTGGGGCCTCGCCGGCGGTTCTGACCCCAGGTGAATAAATATCTGCGTCTGACCGGAGGGTACGGCAGTCGGTGTACTAGTACACACGCTCCGGGGGAATTTTGGAGCCGGAACGGAATTTCGCGAAACCAGCGCCTTTTCGACCGTCTCGGAGTGTCGATTCCGAATTGTGGTCACATAAGCGATTCCGATGCCCGTGCGGAATGTTATGCCCAATTCTTTCACTGAAGGGGTGGGAATAAACCGGAGGGGGTGACTATATCGCGATATTCGGACACCCATATCCACTACCTGGGGAAGAGATCTCGCGTCGAGTTGAACACGACTTCCGATCGCTGCGACTGGGCGGCTCCGCGTGTGGGTTCCTCAGTGATTCGCGTAATCGAGGGAGTCGTACTACTGCCAAAAAAAACCTTGGAATAGGGGAGATCGTCCGCTAGAATTGCAATTTCGGAGTGCGAAACGAAGGATTTTCGACTGCGAAATGACATCAATAAGGGGGCGTCGAGCGCCTCTGAGTGCCGATTCCGAATTAGGGTCTTATAAGCGATTTCGATAACCGAGCGAAAAGTTATGTCTATTTGAGCGAAGCGGTGTCCGTATGCGATCGCATCGGCAGCGTACGACCGCGCTCCCGGAGAAGGATTTGGGCCCCGTTCCGGAAATCTCCGAATGCGACCATTTACCGACCGGGTCGAAGTGCTGATTCTGAATTGGGGCCTCGAGGGCGGTTCCGACCCCAGGCGAATAAATATTCGCGTCCGACCGGAGGGTACGGCAGTCGGTGTACTAATACACACGCTCCGGGGGGAATTTTGGCGCCGGAACGGAATTTCGCGGAACCAGCGCCTTACTCGACCGTCTCGGAGTGTCGATTCCGAATTGTGGTCACATAAGCGTTCCGATGCCCGGCGGAATGTTATGTCCAATTCTTTCTCGCTGAAAGGGTGGGATAAACCGAGGGGGTGACTATATTGGCGATGTTCGGGCACCCATATCCACGACAGGGGAGATCTCGCGTCGAGTTGAACAATGACTTCCGATCACTGCGACTGGGGGGCTCCGCGTGTGGGCTCCGCCATGATTCGCGTAATCGAGGGAGTCGCTACTGCCAAAAAACCTTGGAATAGGGGAGATCGTCGGCTAGAATTGCAATTTCGGAGTGCGAAACGAAGGATTTTTGACCCCGAAACGACGTCTAATGGCCTGCAATGCTAGGGTCATCAAGCGCCTTTGAGTGCCGATTCCGAATTGGGGTCTTATAAGCGATTCGATAACCGACCGAAAAGTTATACTGTTTGAGCGAAGCGGTGTCCGTATGCGATCGCATCGGCAGCCTACGACTGCGCTCCCCGGAGGGATTTGGGCACCGTACCGGAAATCTCCGAATGCGACCATTTACCGACCGGTCGAAGTGCCGATTCTGATTGGGGCCCCTCGCTGGCGGTTCCGACCCTAGGCGAATAATATCCGCTGTCCGACCGGAGGGTACGGCGTCGGTGTACTAGTACACGCTCCGGGGGGGATTTTTGCCCGGAACGGAATTTCGCGAAACCAGCGCCTCATCGACCGTCTCGGAGTGCCGATTCCGATTGTGGTCACATAAGCGATTCCGATGCCCGTGCGGAAAGTTATGCCAATTCTTCGCTGAAGGGGTGGGATAAACCGGAGGGGGAGACTATATCGGCAATGTTCGGGCACCCATATCCATGACCTGGGGAGGAGATCTCGTGTCGAGTTGAACACGACTTCCGATCGCTGCGACTGGGCGGCTCCGCGTGTGGGCTCCTCCAGTGATTCGCGTAATCGAGGGAGTTGCTACTGCCAAAAAACCTTGGAATAGGGGAGATCGTCGGCTAGAATTGCAATTTCGGAGTGCGAAAGGAAGGATTTTCGACCCCGAAACGACGTCTTATGGCCTGAGGCGATTAGGGGGCGTCGAGCGCCTTTGAGTGCCAATTCCGAATTGGGGTCTTATATGCTATTCGATAACCGAGCGAAAAGTTATGTCTGTTTGAGCGAAGCTGTATCCGTATGCGATCGCATCGGCAGCCTGCGACTGCGCTTCTGGAGAGGGATTGGGCGCCGTAACGGAAAATCTCCGAATGGACCATTTACGACCGGGTCGAAGTGCCGATTCTGAATTGGGGCCTCGCGGGCGGTTCCGACCCCCGGGCGAATAAATATCCGCGTCCGACGGAGGGGACGGCAGTCGGTGCTACTAGTACACACGCTACGGGGGGAATTTAGGCCCCAGAACGGAATTCTGTGAAACCAGCGCCTTGTCGACCGTCTCGGAGTGCCGATTCCGAATTGTGGTCACATAAGCGATTCCGATGCCCGTGCGGAAAGTTATGCCCAATTCTTTCGCTGAAGGGGTGGGAATAAACTGGAAGGGTGACTATATCGGCGATGTTCGGGCACCCATATCCACGACCTGGGGAGGAGATCTCGTGTCAAGTTGAACACGACTTCCGATCACTGAGACTGGGCGGCTCCGCCTGTGTGCTCCGCCAGCGATTCGCGTAATCGAGGGAGTCACTACTGCCAAAAAACCTTGGAATAGTGGAGATCGTCGGCTAGAATCGCAATTTTGGAGTGCGAAACGAAGGATTTTTGACCCCAAAATGACATGTTATGTCCTGAGTGCTGATTCCGAATTGGGGTCTTATAAGCGATTTCGATAACCGAGCGAAAAGTTATGTCTGTTTGAGCGAAGCGGTGTCTGTATGCGTTCGCATCAGCAGCCTGCGACCGCGCTACCGGAGAAGAACTGGGCGCCGTAACGGAATCCTCCGAATGCGACCACTACGACCGGTCGAAGTGCCGATTCTGAATTGGGGCCTCGCAGGCGGTTCCGACCCCGGTGCGAATATAATATCCGCGTCCGACCGGAGGTACGGCAGTCGGTGTGTACTAATACACACGCTCCGGGGGAAATTTTTGCCCCGGAACGGAAATCCGCAAAACTAGCTCCTTGTCGACCCTCTCGGAGTGTGCCGATTCCGAATTGTGGTCACATAAGCGATTCGATGCCCGTGCGGAAGTTATGCCCATTCTTTCGCTGAAGGGGAGGGAATAAACGGAGGGGGTGACTATATCGGCGATGTGAGATCGCCACCATATCCACGACCTGGGGGAGATCTCGCGTCGAGTTGAACATGACTTCCGATCGCTGTGACTGGGCGGCTCCGCGTGTGGGCCTCCGCAGCGATTCGCGTAATCTTGAGGGAGTCGCTACTGCCAAAAAACCTGGGAATAGGGTAGATCGTCGGTTAGAATCGTCATTTTAGAGTGCGAAAAGAAGGATTTTGACCCTGAAACGATGTCTTATGGCTTGAGGCAATAAGGGGGCATCGAGCGCCTTTGAGTGCCGATTCCGAATTGGGGTCTTATAAGCGATTCCGATAACTGAGCAAAAAGTTATGTATGTTTGAGCGAAGCGGGGTCCGTATGCGATCGCATCGGCAGCCTGCGACCGCGCTCCCGGAGAGGAATTTGTGCGTCGTACCGCAAATCTCCGAATGCGACCATATACCGACCGGGTCGAAGTGCCGATTCTATATTGGGGTCTCGCGGGCGGTTCCGACCCCCGGGTGAATAAATATCCGCGTCTGACCGAAGGGTACGGTAGTCGGTGTACTAGTACACACGCTCCGGGGGGAATTTTGGCCCCAGAATGGAATTTCGCGAAACCATCGTCTTGTAGACTGTCTCGGAGTGCCGATTACGAATTGTGGTCACATAAGCGATTCCGATGCCCGTGCGGAAATTTATGCACAATTCTTTCGCTGAAGGGGTGGGAATAAACCGGAGGGGGTGACTATATCGGCGATGTTCGGGCACCCATATCCAAGACCTGGGGAGGAGATCTCGCGTCGAGTTGAACACGACTTCTGATCGCTGTGACTGGGCGGCTCCGCGTGTGGGCTCCTCCAGCGATTCGCGTAATCGAGGGAGTCGCTACTGCCAAAAAACCTTGGAATAGGGGAGATCGTCGGCTAGAATCGGAATTTCGGAGTGCGAAACGAAGGATTTTAGACCCCTAAACGACGTCTTAGGTCCTGAGGCAATAAGGGGCCATCGAGCGCCTCTGAGTGCCGATTTCGAATTGGGGTCCTATAAGCGATTCCGATAACCGAGCGAAAAGTTATGTCTGTTTGAGCGAAGCGTGTCTGTATGCGTTCGCATCGGCAGCCTGCGACCGCCTCCCGAGAGGAATTTGGGTGCCGTACCAGAAATCTCTTAATGCGACCAATTCCCGACCGGTCGAAGTGCCGATTCTGTATTGGGGCCTCGCTGCGGTTTCCGACCCCGGTCGAATAATATCCGCGTCCGTCCGGAGGGTACGGCAGTTGGTGTACTAGTACCCACGCTCCGGGGGGAATTTTGGCCCTGGAATGGAATTCCGCGAAACCAGCGCCTTGTCGACCCTCTCGGAGTGCCGATTCTGAATTGTGGTCACATAAGCGATTCCGATGCCCGTGCGGAAAGTTATGCCCAATTCTTTCGCTGAAGGGGTGGGAATAAACCAGAGGGGGTGACTATATCGGCGATGTTCGGGCACCCATATCCACGGCCTGGGGAGGAGATCTCATGTCGAGTTGAACACGACTTCCGATCGCTGCGACTGGGCGGCTCCGCGTGTGTCCTCCGCTAGCGATTCGCATAATCGAGGGAGTCCTCTACTGCCAAAATCCTTGGATATGGGAGATCGTCGATAGAATCGCAATTTCAGAGTGAGGAACGAAGGATTTTCGACCCCGAAAGACGTCTTATCCCGAGGCACATAAGGGGCCGTCGAGCGCCTCTGATTGCCGATTCCGAATTGGAGTCTTATAAGCGATTCCGATACCTGAGCGAAAAGTTATGCCTGTTTGAGCGAAGCGGTGTCTGTATGCTTCGCATCGGCAGCCTGCGACCGCACTCCGGAGAGGAATTTGGGTGCCGTACCAGAAATCTCTTAATGCGACCAATTACCGACCGGGTCGAAGTGCCGATTCTGAATTGGGGCCTCGCGGGCGGTTTCGACCCCCGGGCGAATAAATATCCGCGTCCGTCCGGAGGGTACGGCAGTTGGTGTACTAGTACACACGCTCCGGGGGGAATTTTGGCCCTGGAATGGAATTCCGCGAAACCAGCGCCTTGTCGACCCTCTCGGAGTGCCGATTCTGAATTGTGGTCACTAACGATTCCGATGCCCGTGCGGAAAGTTATGCCACATTCTTTCGCTGAAGGGGTGGGAATAAACCAAGGGGTGACTATATCGCGATGTTCGGGCACCCATATCCACGGCCTGGGGAGGAGATCTCATGTCGAGTTGAACACGACTTCCGATCGCTGCGACTGGGGGCTCCGCGTGTGTCCTCCGCTAGCGATTCGCATAATCGGGAGTCTCTACTGCCAAAAATCCTTGGAAAAGGGTAGCGTCGGATAGAATCGCAATTTCAGAGTGAGGAACGAAGATTTTCGACCCCGAAGGACTCTTATGTCCCGAGGCAATAAGGGGCCGTCGAGCGCCTCTGAGTGCCGATTCCGAATGGAGTCTTATAAGCGATTCCGATAACTGAGCGAAAAGTTATGCCTGTTGAGCGAAGCGGTGTCCGTATACGATCGCATCGGCAGCGTGCGACCACGCTCCCGGAGAGGAATTTGGGCGCCGTACCGGAAATCTCCGAATGCGACCATTTACCGACCGGGTCGAAGTGCCGATTCTGAATTGGGGCCTCGCGGGCGGTTCCGACCCCCGGGCGAATAAATATCCGCGTCCGACCGGAGGGTACGGCAGTCGGTGTACTAGTACACATGCTCCGGGGGGAATTTTGGCCCCGGAATGGAATTTCATGAAACCAGCGCCATGTTGACCGTCTCGGAGTGCCGATTCCGAAATGTGGTCACATAAGCGATTCCGTGCCCTGCGGAAAGTTATGCCAATTCTTTCGTTGAAGGGGTGGGAATAAACCGGAGGGGGGACTATATCGCGATGTTCGGGCACCCATATCCACGACCTGGGGAGGAGATCTCGCATCGAGTTGAACACGACTTCCGATCGCTGTGACTGGGCTGCTCCGCGTGTGGGCTCCGCCAGTGATTCGCGTAATCGAGGGAGTCGCTACTGCCAAAAAACCTTGGAATAGGGGAGATCGTCGGCTAGAATCGTCATTTTGGAGTGCAAAAAGAAGGATTTTCGACCCCGAAATGATGTCTTATGGCCTGAGGCAATAAGGGGGCATCAAGCGCCTTTGAGTGCCGATTCCGAATTGGGGTCTTATAAGGGATTCCGATAACTGAGCAAAAAGTTATGTCTATTTGAGCGAAGCGGTGTCCGTATGCGATCGCATCGGCAGCCTGGACCGCGCTCCGGAGAGAATTTGGGCGCCGTACCGGAAATTCCGAATGCGACCATTACCGACCGGGCGAAGTGCCGATTCTGATTGGGGCCTCGCGGGCGATCCGACCCCCGGGCGAATAAATATCCGCGTCCGTCCGGAGGGTACGACAGTCGGTGTACTAGTACACACGCTCCAAGGGGAATTTTGGCCCTGGAATGGAATCCGCGCGAAACCAGCGCCTTGTCGACCCTCTCGGAGTGCCGATTCTGATTGTGGTCACATAAGCGATTCCGATGACCGTGCGGAAAGTTAATGCCCAATTCTTTCGCTGAAGGGTGGAATAAACCGGAGGGGGTGACTATATCGGCGATGTTCGGGCACCCATATCCACGACCTGGGGAGGAGATCTCATGTCGAGTTGAACACGACTTCCGATCGCTGCGACTGGGCGGCTCCTCGTGTGCCCTCCGCCAGCGATTCGCATAATCGAGGGAGTCTCTACTGCCAAAAATCCTTGGAATATGGGAGATCGTCGGATAGAATCGCAATTTCGGAGTGCGAAACGAAGGATTTTCGACCCCGAAAGGACGTCTTATGTCCAGAGGCAATAAGGCGCCGTCGAGCGCCTCTGAGTGCCGATTCCGAATTGGAGTCTTATAAGCAATTCCGATAACTGAGCGAAAAGTTATGCCTGTTTGAGCGAAGCGGTGTCCGTATACGATCGCATCGGCAGCGTGCGACCGCGCTCCCGGAGAGGAATTTGGGCGCCGTACCGGAAATCTCGAATGCGACCATTTACTGACCGGGTCGAAGTGCCGATTCTGAATTAGGGCCTAGCGGGGCGGTTCCGACCCCCGGGCGAATAAATACCCGTCCGATCGGAGGGTACGGCAGTCGGTGTACTAGTACACATGCTCCGGGGGGAATTTTGGGCCCGGAATGGAATTCACGAAACCAGCGCCATGTTGACGTCTCGGAGTGCCGATTCCGAAATGTGGGAACATAAGCGATTCCGATGCCCGTGCGGAAAGTTATGCCCAATTCTTTCGTTGAAGGGGTGGGATAAACCGGAGGGGGTGACTATATCGGCGATGTTCGGGCACCCATATCACGACCTGGGGAGGAGATCTCGCGTCGGTTGAACACGACTTCTGATCGCTGCGACTGGCGCGCTCCGCGTGTGTGCTCCGCCAGCGATTCGCGTAATCGAGGGAGTCGCTACTGCCAAAAAACCTTGGAATAGGGGAGATCGTCGGCTAGAATCGCAATTTCAGAGTGCGAAACGAAGAATTTTCAACCCCGAAATGACGTCTTATGGCCTGAGACAATAAGGGGGCGCCGAGCGCCTCTAAGTGCGAATTCCGAATTGGGGTCTTATAAGCAATTCTGATAACCGAGCGAAAAGTTATGTCTGTTTGAGCGAAGTGGTGTCCGTATGCGATCGCATCGGCAGCCTGCGACCGCGCTCCGGAGAGGAATTTGGTCGCACGGACCGGAAATATCCGAATGCGACCTTACCGACCGGGGAAGTGCCGATCTGAATTGGGGCCTCGAGGGTGGTTCCGACCCCCGGGCGAATAAATATCCGCGTCCGACCGGAGGGTACGTCAGTCGGTGTACTAGTACACACGCTCCGGGGGGAATTTTGGCCCCGGAACGGAATTCTGCGAAACTAGTGCCTTGTCGACCGTCTCGGAGTGCCGATTCCGAATTGTGGTCACATAAGTGATTCCGATGCCCGTGCGGAAAGTTGCCCCATTCTTTCGCTGAAGGGTGGGAATAACTAGAGGGGTGACTATATCGACGATGTTCGGGCACCCATATCCATGACCTGGGGAGGATCTCGCGTCAAGTTGAACACGACCTCCGATCACTGCGACTGGGTGGCTCCGCATGTGTGCTCTGCCAGCGATTCGCCTAACCGAGGGAGTCACTACTGCCAAAAAACCTTGGAATAGGGGAGATCGTCTGCTAGAATTGCAATATTGGAGTGCCAAACGAAGGATTTTCGACCCCAAAATGACGTGTTACGTCCTGAGGCAATAAGGGACCGTCGAGCGCCTCTGAGTGCTGATTCCGAATTGTGGTCTTATAAGCGATTCCGATAACCGAGCGAAAAGTTATGCTGTTTGAGCGAAGCGGTTGTCTGTATGCGTTCGCATCGCAACCTGCGACCGCGCTCCCCGTAGAGGATTTGGGCGCCGTACCGGAAATTCTCCGAATGCGACCATTTACCGACCGGGTCGAAGTGCCGATTCTGAATTGGGGGCTCGCGGGCGGTTCCGACCCCCGGGTGAATAAATATCCACATCCGACCGGAGGGTACGACAGTCGGTGTACTAGTACACACACTCCGGGGGGAATTTTGGCCCCGGAACGGAACGCAAACCCATATCCACGACCCGGGGAGGAGATCTCGCGTTGAGTTGAACACGACTTCTGATCGCTGTGACTGGGCGGCTCCGCGTGTGGGCTCCGCCAACGATTCGCGTAATCGAGGGAGTCGCTACTGCCAAAAAACCATGGAATAGGGGAGATCGTCGGCTAGAATCGCAATTTTGGAGTGCGAAACGAAGGATTTTCGACCCCAAGCGACATCTTAGGTCTTGAGGCAATAAGGGTCGTCGACCGCCTCTGAGTGCCATTTCGAATTGGGGTCCTATAAGCGTTCCGATACCCGAGCGAAAGTATGTCTTTTTTGAGCGAAGCGGTGTCCTGTAGCGTTCGCATCGGCAGCCTGCGACCACGCTCCCAGAGAGGAATTGGGCGCGTACCGGAAATCTCTGAATGGACCATTTACCGCCCGGGTCGAAGTGCCGATTCTGAATTGGCCTCCGCTGGCGGTTTCTGACCCCTGGGCGAATAAATATCCGCGTCCGACCGGAGGGTACGGCAGTCGGTGTACTAGTACACACGCTCCGGGGGGAATTTTCGCCCCGGAACGGAATTCCGTAAACCAGTTCCTTGTCGACCGTCTCGGCGAGCCGATTCCGAATTGTGGTCACATAAACGATTCCGATTCCCGTGCGGAAAGTTATGCCACATCTTTCGCTGAAGGGGTGGGAATAAACCAGAGGGGGTGACTATATCGGCGATGTTCGGGCACCCATATCCACGACCTGGGGAGGAGATCTCGCGTCGAGTTGAAGACGACTTCCGATCGCTGCGACTGGGCGGCTCCTCGTGTGCCCTCCGCCAGCGATTCGCGTAATCGAGGGAGTCGCTACTGCCAAAAAACCTTGGAATAGGGGAGATCGTCGGCTAGAATCGTATTTCAGAGTGCGAAACGAAGGATTTTCGACCCCGAAACAATTTCTTATGGCCTGTGGCAATAAGGGGGCATCGAGCGCCTCTTAGTGCCGATTCCGAATTGGGGTCTTATAAGTGATTTCGATAACCGAGCGAAAAGTTATGTCTGTTTGAGCAAAGCGGTGTCCGTATGCGATCGCATCTCGACAGCCTGCGACCGCGCTCCCGGAGAGGATTTGGGCGCCGTACCGGAAATCTCCGAATGCGACCATTTACCGCCGCGGTCGAAGTGCCGATTCTGAATGGGGCCTCGCGGGCGGTTCCGACCCCCGGGCGAATAAATATCCACGTCCGACCGGAGGGTACGGCAGTCGGTGTACTAGTATACATGCTCCGGGGGGAATTTTAGACCTGGAATGGAATTCCACGAAACCAGCGCCTAGTCGACCGTCTCGGAGTGCTGATTCCGAATTGTGGTCACATAAGCGAGTCCGATGCCCGTGCGGAAAGTTATGCCAAATTCTTTCGCTGAAGGGGTGGGAATAAACCGGAGGGGGTGATTATATCGGCGATGTTCAGGCACCCATATCCACGACCTGGGGAGGAGATCTCGTGTCGAGAGGAACACGACTTCCGATCACTATGACTGGTCGGCTCCGCGTGTGGGCTCCGCCAGTGATTCGCGTAATCGAGGGAGTCGCTACTGCCAAAAAACCTTGGAATAGGGGAGATCGTCGGCTAGAATAGCAATTTTTAAGTACGAAACGAAGGAGTTTCGACCCCGAAACGATGTCTTATGGCCTGAGGCAAAAAGGAGGCGTCGAGCGCCTCTGAGTGCCGATTCCGAATTGGGGCCTTATAAGCGATTTCGATAACCGAGCAAAAAGTTATGTCTGTTTGAGCGAAGCGGTGTCCGTATGCGATCGCATCGACAGCCTGCGACCGCGCTCTCGGAGAGGGATTTGGGCGCCATACCGGAAATCTCCGAATGCGACCATTTACCGACCGGGTCGAAGTGCCGATCTGAATTCGGGCCTCGCGGGCGGTTCCGACACCCGGGCGAATAAATATCCTATCCGACCGGAGGGTACGGCAGTCAGTGTACTAGTACACACGCTCCGGGGGGGATTTGGCCCCGGAACGGAATTCCGCAAAACCAGCGCCTTGTCGACCCTCTCGGAGAGTGCCAATTCGAATTGTGGTCACATAAGCGATTCCGTTGCCCGTGCGGAAAGTTATGCCCAATTATTTCGCTGAAGGGAGGAATAAACCGGAGGGGGTGACTATATCGGCGATGTTCGGGCACCCATATCCACGACCTGGGGAGGAGATCTCGCATCGAGTGAAACATGACTACGATCGCTGTGACTGGCGGCTCCGCGTGTGGGCTCCGCCAGCGATTCGCGTAATCGAGGGAGTCGCTACTGCCAAAAAACCTTGGAATAGGGGAGATCATCAGCTAGAATCGCAATTTTGGAGTGCAAAACGAAGGATTTTCGACCCCGAAACGACGTCTTATGGCCTGAGGCAATAAGGGGCCATCGAGCGCCTTTGAGTGCCAATTCCGAATTGGGGTCTTATAAGTGATTCCTATAACTGAGCGAAAAGTTATGTCTGTTGAGCGAAGCGGTGTCCGTATGCGATCGCATCGGCAGCCTGCGACCACTACTCCCGGAGATGAAATTAGGGCGCCGTACCGGAAATCCGAATGCGCATTTACCGACCGGGTCGAAGTGCCGGATTTGAATTGGGGCCTCGCGGGCGGTTCCGACCCCCGGGCGAATAAATATCCGCGTCCGACCGGAGGGTACGACAGTCGGTGTACTAGTACACACGCTCCGGGGGGAATTTTGGCCCCGAAACGGATTCCGCGAAACCAGCGCCTTGTCGACCGTCTCGGAGTGCCGATTCCGAATTGTGGTCACATAAGCGATTCTGATGCCGTGCGGAAAGTTATGCCCATTCTTTCGCTGAAGGGGTGGGAATAAACCGGAGGGGGTGACTATATCGGCGATGTTCGGGCACCCATATCCACGACCTGGGGAGGAGATCTCGTGTCGAGGGAACACGACTTCGATCGCTGCGACTGGGCGGCTCCGCGTGTGGGCTCCGCCAGCGATTCGCGTAATCGAGGGAGTCGCTACTGTCCAAAAAACCTTGGAATAGGGGAGATCGTCGGCTAGAATTGCAATTTTGGAGTGCGAAACGAAGGATTTTCGACCCCGAAACGATGTCTTATGGCCTGAGGCACAAAGGGGGCATCGAGCGCCTCTGAGTGCCGATTCCGAATTGGGGTCTTATAAGCGATTTCGATAACCGAGCGAAAAGTTATGTCTGTTTGAGCGAAGCGGTGTCTGTATGCGATCGCATCGACAGCCTGCGACCGCGCTCCCGGAGAGGGATTTGGGCGCCGTACCGGAAATCTCCGAATGCGACCATTTTCCGACCGGGTCGAAGTGCCGATTCTGAATTGGGTCCTCGCGGGTGGTTCCGACCCCAGGCGAATAAATATCCGCGTCCGACCGGAGGGTACGGTAGTCGGTGTACTAGTACACACGCTCCGGGGGGAATTTTGGCCCCGGAACGGAATTTTGCAAAACCAACATCTTGTCGACCGTCTCGGAGTTCCGATTACGAATTGTGGTCACATAAGCGATTCTGATGCCCGTGCGGAAATTTATGCACAATTCTTTCACTGAAGGGGTGGGAATAAACCGGAGGGGGTGACTATATCGGCGATGTTCGGGCACCCATATCCACGACCTGGGGAGGAGATCACGCGTCGAGTTGAACACGACTTTCGATCGCTGCGACTTGGCGGCTCCGTGTGTGGGCTCCGCCAGCGATTCGCGTAATCCAGGGAGTCGCTACTGCCAAAAAACCTTGGAATAGGGGAGATCGTCGGCTAGAATCGAAATTTCTGAGTGCGAAATGAAGGATTTTCGACCCCGAAACGACGTCTTATGGCCTGAGGCAATAAGGGGGTGTCGAGCGCCTCTAAGTGCCAATTCCGAATTGGGGTCTTATAAGCGATTCTGATAACCGAGCGAAAAGTTATGTCTGTTTGAGCGAAGTGGTGTCCGTATGCAATCGCATCGGCAGCCTGCGACCGCGCTCCCGGAGAGGGATTTGGGCGCCATACCGGAAATCTCCGAATGCGACCATTTACTGACCGGGTCGAAATGCCGATTCTGAATTGGGGCCTCGCGGGCGGTTCCGAGCCCCGGGCGAATAAATATTTGCGTCCGACCGGAGGGTACGGCAGTCGGTGTACTAGTACACACGCTCCGGGGGGAATTTTGGCCCCGGAATGGAATTTCGCGAAACCAGCGTCTTGTCGACTGTCTCGGAGTGCCGATTCCAAATTGTGGTCACATAAGTGATTCCGATGCCCGTGCGGAAATTTATGCACAATTCTTTCGCTGAAGGGGTGGGAAAAAACGGAGGGGGTGACTATATCGGCGATGTTCGGGCACCATATCCACGACCTGGGGAGGAGATCTCGCGTCGAGTTGAACACGACTTCTGATCGCTGTGACTGGGCGGCTCCGCGTGTGGCCCTCCAGCGATTCGCGTAATCGAGGGAGCGCTACTGCCTAAAAACCTTGGAATAGGGGAGATCGTCGGCTAGAATCGCAATTTCAGAGTGCGAAACGAAGGATTTTCGACCCCGAAAGGACGTCTTATGTGCTGAGGCAATAAGGGGCCGTCGAGCGCCTCTGAGTGCCGATTCCGAATTGGAGACTTATAAGCGATTCCGATAACTGAGCGAAAAGTTATGCCTGTTTGAGCGAAGATGTGTCCGTATGCGATCGCATCGGCAGCCTGCGACCGCGCTCCCGGAGAGGAATTTGGGCGTCGTTCCGGAAATCTCCAAATGCGACCATTTATCGACCGGGTCGAAGTGCCAATTCTGAATTGGGGCCTCGCGGGCGGTTCCGACCCCCGGGCAAATAAATATCCGCGTCCGACCGGAGGGTACGACAGTCGGTGTACTAGTACACATGCTCGGGGGGAATTTTGGCCCCGGAACGGAATTCCGCGAAACCAGTGCCTTGTCGACCGTCTCGGAGTGCCAATTCGAATTGTGGTCACATAAGCGATTCCGAGCCCGTGCGGAAGGAAAGTTATGCCCAATTCTTCGCTGAAGGGGTGGAAAATAAATCGGAGGGGGTGACTAATCGGCGATGTTCGGAGCACCCATATCCACGGACCTGGGGAGGAGATCTCGTGTCGAGAGGAACACGACTCCGATCGCTGCGACTGGGCGGCTCCGCGTGTGGGCTCCGCCAGCGATTCGCGTAATCGAGGGAGTCGCTACTGCCAAAAAACCTTGGAATAGGGGAGATCGTCAGCTAGAATCGCAATTTGGAGGCGAAACGAAGGATTTTCGACCCCGAAACGACGTCTTATGGCCTGAGGCAATAAGGGACCATCGATGGCCTTGAGTGCTGATTCCGAATTGGGGTCTTATAAGTGATTCGATAACCGAGCGAAAAGTTATGTGTTTGAGCGAAGCGGTGTCCTTATGCGATCGCATCGACAGCATGCGACCGCGCTCCCGGAGAGGGATTTGGGCGCCGGACCGGAAATCTCCGAATGCGACCATTTAACGACCGGGTCGAAGTGCCGATTCTGAATTGGGGCCTCGCGGGCGGTTCCGACCACCGGGCGAATAAATATCCACGTCCGACCGAAGGGTACGGCAGTCGGTGTACTAGTACAACATGCTCCGGGGGGAATTTTGGACCTGGAATGGAATATCACGAAACCAGCGCCTAGTAGACCGTCTCGGAGTGCCGATTCCGAATTGTGGTCACATAAGCGATTCCGATGTCCGTGCAGAAAGTTATGCCCAATTCTTTCGCTGAAGGGGTGGGAATAAACCGGAGGGGGTGACTATATCGGCGATGTTCGGGCACCCATATCCATGACCTGGGGAGGAGATCTCGTGTCGAGAGGAACACGACTTCCGATCACTGCGACTGGTCGGCTCCGCGTGTGGGCTCCGCCAGCGATTCGCGTAATCGAGGGAGTCGCTACTGCCAAAAAACCTTGGAATAGGGGAGATCGTCGGCTAGAATAGTAATTTTTAAGTGCGAAAGAAGGAGTTTCGGACCCCGAAACGATGTCTTATGGCCTGAGGCAATAAGGAGGCGTCGAGCGCCTCTGAGTGCCGATTCCGAATTGGGGTCTTATAAGCGATTTCGATAACGAGCAAAAAGTTATGTATTTTGAGCGAAGCAGTGTCCGTATGGATGATCGCAAGACGCCGCGACCGCGCTCCCGGAGAGGGATTGGGCGCCGTAACGGAAATCTTGAAATGCGACCATTTACCGACCGGGCGAAGTGCGATTCTGAATTCGGGCCTCGCGGGCGGTTCCGACCCCCGCGGCGAATAAATATCCGCGTCCGAACCGAGGGTACGGCAGTCGGTGTACTAGTACAACGCTCCGGGGGGAATTTTGGCCCGGAACGGAATTCGCGAAACCAGTGCCTTGTCGACCGTCTCGGAGTGCCAATTCCGAATTGTGGTCACATAAGCGATTCGATGCCGTGCGGAAAGTTATGCCCAATTCTTTCGCTGAAGGGGTGGGAATAAATCGGAGGGGGTGACTATATCGGCGATGTTCGGGCACCCATATCCACGACCTGGGGAGGAGATCTCGTGTCGAGAGGAACACGACTTCCGATCGCTGCGACTGGGCGGCTCCGCGTGTGGGCTCCGCCAGCGATTCGCGTAATCGAGGGAGTCGCTACTGCCAAAAAACCTTGGAATAGGGGAGATCGTCAGCTAGAATCGCAATTTTGGAGTGCGAAACGAAGGATTTTCGACCCCGAAACGACGTCTTATGGCCTGAGGCAATAAGGGACCATCGATGGCCTTTGAGTGCTGATTCCGAATTGGGGTCTTATAAGTGATTTCGATAACCGAGCGAAAAGTTATGTCTGTTTGAGCGAAGCGGTGTCCTTATGCGATCGCATCGACAGCCTGCGACCGCGCTCCCGGAGAGGGATTTGGGCGCCGTACCGGAAATCTCCGAATGCGACCATTTACCGACCGGGTCGAAGTGCCGATTCTGAATTGGGGCCTCGCGGGCGGTTCCGACCACCGGGCGAATAAATATCCACGTCCGACCGAAGGGTACGGCAGTCGGTGTACTAGTACACATGCTCCGGGGGGAATTTTGGACCTGGAATGGAATCACGAAACCAGCGCCTAGTAGACCGTCTCGGAGTGCCGATTCCGAATTGTGGTCACATAAGCGATTCCGATGTCGTGCAGAAAGTTATGCCCAATTTTCGCTGAAGGGGTGGGAATAACCGGAGGGGGTGACTATATCGGCGATGTTCGGGCACCATATCCATGACCTGGGGAGGAGATCTCGTGTCGAGAGGAACACGACTTCCGATCACTGCGACTGGTCGGCTCCGCGTGTGGGCTCCGCCAGCGATTCGCGTAATCGAGGGAGCGCTACTGCCAAAAAACCTTGGAATAGGGGAGATCGTCGGCTAGAATAGTAATTTTTAAGTGCGAAATGAAGAGTTTCGACCCCGAAACGATGTCTTATGGCTGAGGCAATAAGGAGGCGTCGAGCGCCTCTGAGTGCCGATTCCGAATTGGGGTCTTATAAGCGATTTCGATAACCGAGCAAAAAGTTATGTATGTTTGAGCGAAGCAGAGTGTCCGTATGCGATCGCATCGACAGCCTGCGACCGCGCTCCCGGAGAGGGATTGGGCGCCGTACCGGAAATCTTGGAATGCGACCATTTACCGACGGGTCGAAGTGCCGATTCTGAATTCGGGCCTCGCGGGCGGTTCCGACCCCCGGGCGAATAAATATCCGCGTCCGACCGGAGGGTACGGCAGTCGGTGTACTAGTACACACGCTCCGGGGGGAATTTTGGCCCCGGAACGGAATTTCGTGAAACTAGCGCCTTGTCGACCCTCTCGGAGTGCCGATTCCGAATTGTGGTCACATAAGCGATTCCGTTGCCCGTGCGGAATGTTATGCCCAATTATTTCGCTTAAGGGGAGGGAATAAACCGGAGGGGATGACTATATCGGCGATGTTCGGGCACCCATATCCACGACCTGGGGAGGAGATCTCGTGTCGAGAGGAACACGACTTCCGATCACTGCGACTGGTCGGCTCCGCGTGTGGGCTCCGCCAGCGATTCGCGTAATCGAGGGAGTCGCTACTGCCAAAAAACCTTGGAATAGGGGAGATCGTCTGCTAGAATAGCAATTTTTAAGTGCGAAATAAAGGAGTTTCGACCCTGAAACGATGTCTTATGGCCTGAGGCAATAAGGAAGCGTCGAGCGCCTCTGAGTGCAGATTCCGAATTGGGGTCTTATAAGCGATTTCGATAACCGAGCAAAAAGTTATGTATGTTTGAGCGAAGCGGTGTCCGTATGTGATCGCATCGACAGCCTGCGACCGCGCTCCCGGAGAGGGATTTGGGCGCCGTACCGTAAATCTCCGAATGTGACCATTTACCGACCGGGTCGAAGTGCCGATTCTGAATTCGGGCCTCGCGGGCGGTTCCGATCCCCGGGCGAATAAATATCCGCGTCCGACCGGAGGGTACGGCAGTCGGTGTACTAGTATACGAGCTCCGGGGGGAATTTTGGCCCCGGAACGGAATTCCGCTAAACCAGCGCCTTGTCGACCCTCTCGGAGTGCCGATTCAGAATTGTGGTCACATAAGCGATTCCGTTGCCCGTGCGGAATGTTATGCCCAATTATTTCTCTAAAGGGGAGGGAATAAACCGGAGGGGGTGACTATATCGGCGATGTTCGGGCACCCATATCCACGACATGGGGAGGAGATCTCGCGTCGAGTTGAACATGACTTCCGATCGCTGTGACTGGGCGGCTCTGCGTGTGGGCTCCGCCATCGATTCGCATAATCGAGGGAGTCGCTACTGCCAAAAAACCTTGGAATAGGGGAGATCGTCGGCTAGAATCGTAATTTTGGAGTGCGAAACGAAGGATTTTAGACCCCGAAACGACGTCTTATGGTCTGAGGCAACAAGGGGCCATCGAGCGCCTCTGAGTGCTGATTCCAAATTGGGGTCTTATAAGCGATTCCGATAACCGAGTGAAACGTTATGCCTGTTTGAGCGAAGCGGTGTCCGTATGCGATCGCATCGGCAGCGTGCGACCGCGCTCCCGGAGAGGAATTTGGGCGCCGGACCGGAAATCTCTGAATGCGACCATTTACCAACTGGGTCGGAGTGCCGATTCTGAATTGGGGCCTCGCGGGCGGTTTCGATCCCCGGGAGAATAAATATCCGCGTCCGAACAGAGGGTACGGCAGTCGGTGTACTAGTACACACGCTCCGGGGGGAATTTTGGCCCCGAAACAGAATTCCTCGAAACCAGTGCGTTGTCGACCGTCTCGAAGTGACGATTCCGAATTGTTGTCACATAAGCGATTCCGATGCACGTGCGGAAAGTTATGCCCAATTCTTTCGCTGAAGGGGTGGGAATAAACTGGAGGGGGTGACTATATCGGCGATGTTCGGGCACCCATATCCACGACCTGGGGAGGAGATCTCGCATCGAGTTGACCACGACTTCCGATCGCTGCGACTGGGCGGCTCCGTGTGTTGGCTCCGCCAGCGATTCGCATAATCGAGGGAGTCGCTACTGCCAAAAAACCTTGGAATAGGGGAGATCGTCGGCTAGAATCGCAATTTCGGAGTGCGAAACGAAGGATTTTAGACCCCGAAACGACGTCTTATGGCCTGAGCAATAAGGGGGCGTCGAGCGCCTCTGAGTGCCGATTCCGAAGTGGGGTCTTATAAGCGATTACGATAACCGAGTGAAAAGTTATGTCTGTTTGAGCGAAGCAGTGTCCGTATGCGATCGCATCGGCGGCCTGCGACCGCGCTCCCGAAGAGGAATTTGGGCACCATACTGGAAATCTCCGAATGCGACCATTTACCGACCGGGTCGAAGTGCCGATTCTGAATTGGGGCCTCGTGGGCGGTTCTGACCCCCGGGCGAATAAATATCCGCGTCCGATCGGAGGGTACGGTAATCGGTGTACTAGTACACACGCTCCGGGGGGAATTTTGGCCCCGGAACGGAATTTCGTGAAACCAGCGCCTTGTCGACCATCTTGGAGTGCCGATTCCGAATTGTGGTCACATAAGCGATTCTGATGCCCGTGCGGAAAGTTATGCCCAATTCTTTCGCTGAAGGGGTGGGAATAAACCGGAGGGGGTGACTATATCGGCGATGTTCGGGCACCCATATCCACGACCTGGGGAGGAGATCTCGCGTCGAGTTGAACACAACTTCCGATCGCTGCGACTGGGCGGCTCTGCGTGTGGGCTCCGCCAGCGATTCGCATAATCGAGGGAGTCGCTACTACCAAAAAACCTTGGAATAGGGGAGATCGTCGGCAAGAATCGCAATTTCGGAGTGCTAAATGAAGGATTTTCCACCCCGAAACGACGTCTTATGGCCTGAGGCAATAAGAGGGCGTCGAGTGCCTCTTAGTGCCGATTCCGAATTGGGGTCTTATAAGCGATTCCGATAACCGAGCGAAAAGTTATGTCTATTTGAGCGAAGCGGTGTCCGTATGCGATCGCATCGGCAGCTTGCGACCGCGCTCCCAGAGAGGAATTTCGGCGCCGTACCGGAAATCTCCGAATGCGACCATTTACCGACCGGGTCGAAGTGCCGATTCTGAATTGGGGCCTCGCGGGCGGTTCCGACCCCCGGGCATATAAATATCTGCGTCCGACCGGAGGGTACGGCAGTCGGTCTGCTAGTACACATGCTCCGGGGGGAATTGTGGCCTCGGAACGGAATTCCACAAAACCAGAGCCTTGTCGACCGTCTCGGGGTGCTGATTCCGAATTGTGGTCACATAAGCGATTCCGATGCCCGTGCGGAAAGTTATGCCCAATTCTTTCACTGAAGGGGTGGGAATAAACCAGAGGGGTGACAATATCGGCGATGTTCGGGCACCCATATGCACGACCTGGGAAGGAGATCTCACGTCGAGTTGAACACGACTTCCGATCGCTGCGACTGGGCGGCTCCGAGTGTTGGCTCCGCCAGCGATTCGCATAATCGAGGGAGTCGCTACTGCCAAAAAACTATGGAATAAGGGAGATTGTCAGCTAGAATCAGAATTTCGGAGTGCGAAACGAAGGATTTTCGATTCCGAAATGAAGTCTTATGGCCTGAGGCAATAAGGGGGCGTCGAGCGCCTCTGAGTGCCGATTCCGAATTGGGGTTCTTATAAGCGATTCCGATAACCGAGCGAAAAGTTATGCCTGTTTGAGCGAAGCGGTGTCCGTATGCGATCGCATCGGCAGCCTGCGACCGCTCTCCCGGAGAGGAATTTAGGCGGCGGACCGAAAATCTCCGAATCCGACCATTTACCGACCGGGTCGAAGTGCCGATTCTGAATTGGGGCCTCGCGGGCGGTTCCGACCCCCGGGCGAATAAATATCCGCGTCCGACCGGAGGGTACGGCAGTCGTTCTACTAGTACACATGCTCCGGGGGGGATTTTGGACCTGGAATGGAATTCCACGAAACCAGCGCCTTGTCGACCGTCTCGGAGTGCCGATTCCGAATTGTGGTCACATAAGCAATTCCGATGCCCGTGCGGAAAGTTATGTCCAATTCTTTCGCTGAAGGGGTGGGAATAAACCAGAGGGGTGACTATATCGGCGATGTTCGGGCACCCATATCCACAACCTGGGGAGGAGATCTCACGTCGAGTTGAACACGACTTCTGATCGCTGCGACTTGGCGGCTCCGCCTGTGGGCTCCGCTAGTGATTCTCATAATCGAGGGAGTCGCTATTGCCAAAAAACCGTGGAATAGGGGAGATCGTCGGCTAGAATCGCAATTTTAGAGTGCGAAACGAAAGATTTTCGACCCCAAAACGACATCTTATGGCCTAAGGCGATAAGGGGCCGTCGAGCGCCTCTGAGTGCCGATTCCGAATTGGGGTCTTATAAGCGATTCCGATAACCGAGCGAAAAGTTATGCCTTTTTGAGCAAAGCGGTGTCCGTATGCGGTTACGACCCCCGGGCGAATAAATATCCGCGTCCGATCAGAGGGTACGGCAGTCGGTGTTAGTACACACGCTCCGGGTGGAATTTTGGTTCCAGAATGGAATTCCATGAAACCAGAGCCTTGTCGACCGTCTCAGAGTGCCGATTCTGAATTGTGGCCACATAAGCGATTCTGATGCCCGTGCAGAAAGTTATGCCCAATTCTTTCGCTGAAGGGGTGTGAATAAACCGGAGGGGGTGAGTATATCGGCGACGTTCGGGCACCCATATCCACGACTTGGGGAGGAGATCTCACGTCGAGTTGAACACGACTTCCGATCGCTGCGACTGGGCGGCTCCACCTGTGGGCTCTGCCAGTGATTTGCATAATCGAGGGAGTCGCTATTGCCAAAAAACCTTGTAATAGGGGAGATCGTCGGCTAGAATCGCAATTTCAGAGTGCGAAATGAAGGATATTTGACCCCGAAATGACGTCTTATGGCCTGAGGCAATAAGGGGGCGTCGAGCGCCTCTGAGTGCCGACTCCGAATTGGGGTCTTATAAGCGATTCTGATAACCGAGCGAAAAGTTATGCCTGTTTTAGCGAAGCGGTGTCCGTATGCGATCGCATCGGCAGCCTGCAACCGCACTCCCGTAGAGGAATTTGGGCGCCAGACCAGAAATCTCCGAATTCGACCATTAACCGACCGGGTCGAAGTGCCGATTCTGAATTGGGGCCTTGCGGGCGGTTACGACCCCTGGGCGAATAAATATCCACGTCCGACCGGAGGATACGGTAGTCGGTGTACTAGTACACACGCTCCGGGGGAGAATTTTGGCCCTAGAATGGAATTCCGCAAAACCATCGCCTTGTCGACCGTCTCGGAGTGCCGATTCCGAATTGTGGTCACATAAGCGATTCCGATGCCCGTGCAGAAAGTTATGCCCAATTCTTTAGTTGAAGGGGTGGGAATAAACCGCAGGGGCTGACTATATCGGCGATGTTAGGGCACCCATATCCACGTCTGGGGAGGAGATCTCGCATGAGTTGAACATGACTTCTGATCGCTGCGACTGGGCAGCTCCGCGTGTGGGCTCCGCCAGCGATTCGTGTAATCGAGGGAGTCGCTACTGCCAAAAAACCTTGGAATAGGGGAGATCGTCGGCTGGAATCACAATTTTGGAGCGCGAAAGGAAGGATTTTTGACCCCGAAATGACGTCTTATGGCCTGAGAAATAACGGAGCATCAAGCGCCTCTGAGTGCTGATTCCGAATTGGGGTCTCATAAGCGATTCTGATAACCGAGCGAAACGTTATGCATGTTTGAGCGAAGCGGTGTTCGTATGCGATTGCATCGGCAGCCTAGGACCGCACTCCCGGAGAGGAATTTGGGCGCCGGATCGGAAATCACCGAATGTGGCCATTTACCGATCGGGTCAAAGTGCTGATTCTGAATAGGGGCCTCGCGGGCGGTTTTGACCCCCAGGCGAATAAATATCCGCGTCCGACTGGAGGTACGACAGTCGTTGTACTAGTACACACGCTACGGGGGAAATTTTGGCCCCAAAACAGAATTCTGTGAAACCAGCGCCATGTCGACCATCTCGGAGTGCCGATTCCGAATTGTTGTCACATAAGCGATTCCGCTGCATGTGCGGAAAGTTATGCCCAATTCTTTCGCTGAAGGGGTGGGAATAAACCGGAGGGGGTGACTATATCGGCGATGTTCGGGCTCCCATATCCACGACTTGGGGAGGAGATCTCACGTCGAGTTGAACACGACTTCCGATCACTGCGACTGGGCGGCTTAGCGTGTGGGCTCCGCCAGCGATTCGCGTAATCGAGGGAGTCGCTACTGCCAAAAAACCTTGGAATAGGGGAGATCGTAGGCTAGAAAAGTTATGCCTGTTTGAGCGAAGCGGTGTTCGTATCGATAGCATCGGCAGCCTGCGACCGTGCTCCCGGAGAGGAATTTGGGCACCAGACCAGAAATCTCTGAATGCGACCATTTACCGACCGGGTCGAAGTGCCGATTCTGAATTGGGGCCTTGCGGGCGGTTACGACCCCCGGGCGAATAAATATCCGCGTCCGACCGGAGGGTACGGTAGTCGATGTACTAGTACACACGCTCCGGGGGGAATTTTGGTCCTGGAACGGAATTCCGCAAAACCAGCGCCTTGTTGACCGTCTCGGAGTGCCGATTCTGAATTGTGGTCACATAAGCGATTCTGATGCCCGTGCAGAAAGTTATGCCCAATTCTTTCGCTGAAGGGGTGGGAATAAACCGGAGGGGCTGACTATATCGGCGATGTTCGGGCACCCATATCAACGACCTGGGGAGGAGATCTCGCATCGAGTTGAACACGACTTCCAATTGCTTCGACAAGGCAGCTCCGCGTGTGGGCTCCGCGAGCGATTCGCGTAATCGAGGGAGTCGCTACTGCCAAAAAACCTTGGAATAGGGGAGATTGCCAGCTAGAATCACAATTTCGGAGTCCGAAATGAAGGATTTTTGACCCCGAAACTACGTCTTATGGCCTGAGGCTGTAAGGCGGCATCAAGCGCCTCTGAGTGCCGATTCCGAATTGGGGTCTTATAAGCAATTCCGATATCCGAGCGAAAAGTTATGCATGTTTGAGCGAAGCGGTGTCCGTATGCAATCGCATCGGCAGCCTGCGACCGCGCTCCCAGAGAGGAAATTTGGCGCCGGACAGGAAATCTCTGAATGCGACCATTTACCGACCGGGTCGAAGTGCCGATTCTGAATTGGGGTCTCGCGGGCGGTTCTGATGCCCGGGCGAATAAATATCCGCGTCCGACCGGAGGGTATGGCAGTCGGTGTACTAGTACACATGCTCCGGGGGCGATTTTGGTCCCTGAACGAAATTCCGCGAAACCAGCGCCTTGTCGATCGTCTCGGAGTGCCGATTCCGAATTGTGGTCACATAAGCGATTCTGATGCCCGTGCGGAAAGTTATGCCCAATTCTTTCGCTGAAGGGGTGGGAATAAACCGGAAGGGGTGACTATATCGGCGAAGTTCGGGCACCCATATCAACGACCTGGGGAGGAGATCTCGCGTCGAGTTAAACACAGATTCCGATCGCTGTGACTGGGCGGCTCCGCGTGTGGGATCCGCCAGAGATTCACGTAATCGAGGGAGTCGCTACTGCCAAAAAACCTTGGAATAGGGGAGATCGTCGGCTAGAATCGTAATTTCGGAGTGCGAAATGAAGGATTTTCGACCCCGAAACGACGTCTTATGGCCTGAGGCAATAAGTGAGCGTCGAGCGCCTCTGAGTGCCGATTCCGAATTGGGGTCTTATAAGCGATTCCGATAACCGAGCGAAAAGTTATGCCTGTTTGAGAAAAGCGGTGTCCGTATGCGATCGCATCGGCAGCCTGCGACCGCGCTCCCAGAGAGGAAATTTGGCGCCGGACAGGAAATCTCTGAATGCGACCATTTACCGACCGGGTCGAAGTGCGATTCTGAATTGGGGCCTTGCGGGCGGTTACGACCCCCGGCGAATAAATATCCGCGTCCGACCGGAGGGTACGGTAGTCGATGTACTAGTACACACGCTCCGGGGGAATTTTGGTCCTGGAACGGAATTCCGCAAAACCAGCGCCTTGTTGACCGTCTCGGAGTGCCGATTCTGAATTGTGGTCACATAAGCGATTCTGATGCCCGTGCAGAAAGTTATGCCCAATTCTTTCGCTGAAGGGGTGGGAATAAACCGGAGGGGCTGACTATATCGGCGATGTTCGGGCACCCATATCAACGACCTGGGGAGGAGATCTCGCATCGAGTTGAACACGACTTCCAATTGCTTCGACAAGGCACTCCGCGTGTGGGCTCCGCGAGCGATTCGCGTAATCGAGGGAGTCGCTACTGCCAAAAAACCTGGAATAGGGGAGATTGCCAGCTAGAATCACAATTCGGAGTCCGAAATGAAGGATTTTTGACCCCGAAACTACGTCTTATGGCCTGAGGCTGTAAGGCGGCATCAAGCGCCTCTGAGTGCCGATTCCGAATTGGGGTCTTATAAGCAATTCCGATATCCGAGCGAAAAGTTATGCATGTTTGAGCGAAGCGGTGTCCGTATGCAATCGCATCGGCAGCCTGCGACCGCGCTCCCAGAGAGGAAATTTGGCGCCGGACAGGAAATCTCTGAATGCAACCATTTACCAACCGGGTCGAAGTGCGATTCTGAATTGGGGTCTCGCGGGCGGTTCTGATGCCCGGGCGAATAAATATCCGCGTCCGACCGGAGGGTATGGCAGTCGGTGTACTAGTACACATGCTCCGGGGGCGATTTTGGTCCTGAACGAAATTCGCGAAACCAGCGCCTTGTCGATCGTCTCGGAGTGCCGATTCCGAATTGTGGTCACATAAGCGATTCTGATGCCCGTGCGGAAAGTTATGCCCAATTCTTTCGCTGAAGGGGTGGGAATAAACCGGAAGGGGTGACTATATCGGCGAAGTTCGGGCACCCATATCCACGACCTGGGGAGGAGATCTCGCGTCGAGTTAAACACAGATTCCGATCGCTGTGACTGGGCGGCTCCGCGTGTGGGATCCGCCAGAGATTCACGTAATCGAGGGAGTCGCTACTGCCAAAAAACCTTAGAATAGGGGAGATCGTCGGCTAGAATCGTAATTTCGGAGTGCGAAATGAAGGATTTTCGACCCCGAAACGACGTCTTATGGCCTGAGGCAATAAGAGAGCGTCGAGCGCCTCTGAGTGCCGATTCCGAATTGGGGTCTTATAAGCGATTCGATAACCGAGCGAAAAGTTATGCCTGTTTGAGAAAAGCGGTGTCCGTATGCGATCGCATCGGCAGCCTGCGACCGCGCTCCCGGAGAGGAATTTGGGCGTCGAACAGAAAATCTCCGAATGCGACTATTTACCGACCCGGTCGAAGTGTCAATTCTGAATTGGGGCCTCGCGGGCGGTTTCGACACCCGGGCAAATAAATATCCACGTCCGACCGGAGGGTACGGTAGTCGGTGTACTAGTACACACACTCTGAGGGGAATTTTGGCCCCGGAACGGAATTCCGCGAAACCATCGCCTTGTCGACCATCTCAGAGTGCCGATTCCGAATTGTGGTCACGTAAGCGATTCCGATGCCTGTGCGGAAAGTTATGCCCAATTCTTTCGCTGAAGGGGTGGGAATAAACCGGAGGGGGTGACTATATCGGCGATGTTCGGGCTCCCATATCCACGACTTGGGGAGGAGATCTAACGTCGAGTTGAACACGAGTTCCGATCGCTGCGACTGGGCAGCTCCGCCTGTGGGCTCCGCCAGTGATTCGCGTAATTGAGGGAGTCGCTACTGCAAAAAAAACCTTGGAATAGGGGAGATTGCCAGCTAGAATCACAATTTCGGAGTCCGAAATGAAGGATTTTTGACCCCGAAACTACGTCTTATGGCCTGAGGCTGTAAGGCGGCATCAAGCGCCTCTGAGTGCCGATTCCGAATTGGGGTCTTATAAGCAATTCCGATATCCGAGCGAAAAGTTATGCATGTTTGAGCGAAGCGGTGTCCGTATGCAATCGCATCGGCAGCCTGCGACCGCGCTCCCAGAGAGGAAATTTGGCGCCGGACAGGAAATCTCTGAATGCAACCATTTACCAACCGGGTCGAAGTGCCGATTCTGAATTGGGGTCTCGCGGGCGGTTCTGATGCCCGGGCGAATAAATATCCGCGTCCGACCGGAGGGTATGGCAGTCGGTGTACTAGTACACATGCTCCGGGGGCGATTTTGGTCCCTGAACGAAATTCCGCGAAACCAGCGCCTTGTCGATCGTCTCGGAGTGCCGATTCCGAATTGTGGTCACATAAGCGATTCTGATGCCCGTGCGGAAAGTTATGCCCAATTCTTTCGCTGAAGGGGTGGGAATAAACCGGAAGGGGTGACTATATCGGCGAAGTTCGGGCACCCATATCCACGACCTGGGGAGGAGATCTCGCGTCGAGTTAAACACAGATTCCGATCGCTGTGACTGGGCGGCTCCGCGTGTGGGATCCGCCAGAGATTCACGTAATCGAGGGAGTCGCTACTGCCAAAAAACCTTAGAATAGGGGAGATCGTCGGCTAGAATCGTAATTTCGGAGTGCGAAATGAAGGATTTTCGACCCCGAAACGACGTCTTATGGCCTGAGGCAATAAGAGAGCGTCGAGCGCCTCTGAGTGCCGATTCCGAATTGGGGTCTTATAAGCGATTCCGATAACCGAGCGAAAAGTTATGCCTGTTTGAGAAAAGCGGTGTCCGTATGCGATCGCATCGGCAGCCTGCGACCGCGCTCCCGGAGAGGAATTTGGGCGTCGAACAGAAAATCTCCGAATGCGACTATTTACCGACCCGGTCGAAGTGTCAATTCTGAATTGGGGCCTCGCGGGCGGTTTCGACACCCGGGCAAATAAATATCCACGTCCGACCGGAGGGTACGGTAGTCGGTGTACTAGTACACACACTCTGAGGGGAATTTTGGCCCCGGAACGGAATTCCGCGAAACCATCGCCTTGTCGACCATCTCAGAGTGCCGATTCCGAATTGTGGTCACGTAAGCGATTCCGATGCCTGTGCGGAAAGTTATGCCCAATTCTTTCGCTGAAGGGGTGGGAATAAACCGGAGGGGGTGACTATATCGGCGATGTTCGGGCTCCCATATCCACGACTTGGGGAGGAGATCTAACGTCGAGTTGAACACGAGTTCCGATCGCTGCGACTGGGCAGCTCCGCCTGTGGGCTCCGCCAGTGATTCGCGTAATTGAGGGAGTCGCTACTGCAAAAAAACCTTGGAATAGGGGAGATCATCAGCTAGAATCGTAATTTCGGAGTGCGAAACAAAGGCTTTTCGACCCCGAAACGATGTCTTATGGCCTGAGGCAATAAGGAGGCGTTGAGCGCCTCTGAGTTCCGACTCCGAATTGGGGTCTTATAAGCGATTCTGATAACCGAGCGAAACGTTATGCCTGTTTTAGCGAAGCGGTGTCCGTATGTGATCGCATCGGCAGCCTGCGACCGTGCTCCCGGAGAGGAATTTAGGCGCCGGACTAGAAATCTCCGAATACGACCATTTACTGACCGGGTCGAAGTGCCGATTCTGAATTGGGGCCTTGCGGGCGGTTACGACCCCCGGGTGAATAAATATCCACGTCCGATCGGAGGGTACGGTAGTCGGTGTACTAGTACACACGCTCTGGGGGGAATTTTGGCCCTGTAATGGAATTCCGTGAAACCAGCGCCTTGTCGACCGTCTCGGAGTGCCGATTCTGAATTGTGGTCACATAAGCGATTCCGATGTCCGTGCAAAAAGTTATGCCCAATTCTTTCGCTGAAGGGGTGGGAATAAACCGGAGGGGCTGACTATATCGGCGATGTTCGGGCACCCATATCCACGACCTGGGGAGGAGATCTCGCATCGAGTTGAACACGACTTCCGATCGCTGCGACTGGGCGGCTCCGCGTGTGGGCTCCGCCAAACCTTGGAATAGAGGAGATCGTCGGCTAGAATCACAATTTTGGAGTGCGAAACGAAGGATTTTTGACCCCAAAATGATGTCTTATGGCCTGAGAAATAAGGGAGCATCGAGCGCCTCTGAGTGCTGATTCCAAATTGGGGTGTTATAAGAGATTCCGATAACCAAGCGAAAAGTTATGCCTGTTTGAGTGAAGCGGTGTCCGTATGCGATCGCATCGGCAGCCTGCGACCGTGCTCCCGGAGAGGAATTTGGACGCCGGACTGGAAATCTCTGAATGCGACCATTTACCGACCGGGTCGAAGTGTCAATTCTGAATTGGGGCCTCGCGGGCGGTTCCGACCCCCGGGCTAATAAATATCCGCGTCCGACCGGAGGGTACTGCAGTCGGTGTACTAGTACACACGCTCCGGGGGGGGATTTTGGCCCCGGAATAGAATTCCGCGAAGCCAGCGCCTTGTCGACCATCTCGGAGTGCTGATTCCAAATTGTGGTCACATAAGCGATTCCGATGCCCGTACGGAAAGTTATGCCCAATTCTTTCGCTAAAGGGGTGGGAATAAACCGGAGGGGTGACTATATCGGCGACGTTCGGGCACCCATATCCATGACCTGGGGAGGAGATCTCGCGTCGAGTTGAACAGGACTTCCGATCGCTGCGACTGGACGGCTTCGCCTGTGGGCTCCGCCAGCGATTAGCGTAATCGATGGAGTCGCTACTGCCAAAAAACCTTGGAATAGGGGAGATCGTCGGCTAGAATCGCTATTTCAGAGTGCGAAATGAAGGCTTTTCGACCCCGAAACGACGTCTTATGGCCTGAGGCAGTATGGCGGCGTCGAGCGCCTCTGAGTGCCGATTCGGAATTGGGGTCTTATAAGAAATTCCGATAACCGAGCGAAAAGTTATGCATGTTTGAGCGAAGCGGTGTCCGTATACGATCGCATCGGCAGCCTGTGACCGCGCTCCCGGAGAGGAATTTTGGCGCCGGACCGGAAATCTCTGAATGCAACCATTTACCGACCGGGTCGAAGTGCCGATTCTGAATTGGGGTCTCGCAGGCGGTTCCGACGCCCGGGCGAATAAATATCCGCGTCCGACCGGAGGGTACGGCAGTCGGTGTACTAGTACACATGCTCCGGGGGGAATTTTGGTCCTGGAACCAAAATCCGCGAAACCAGCGCCTTGTCGACCGTCTCGGAGTTCCGATTCCGAATTGTGGTCACATAAGCGATTCCGATGCCCGTGCGGAAAGTTATGCCCAATTCTTTTGCTGAAGGGGTGGGAATAAACCGGAAGGGGTGACTATATCGGCGAAGTTCAGGCACCCATATCCACGACCTGGGGAGGAGATCTCGCGTCGAGTTAAACACGACTTCCGATCGCTGTGACTGGGCGACTCCGCGTGTGGGCTCTGCCAGCGATTCGCGTAATCGAGGGAGTCGCTACGGCCAAAAAATATCCGCATAACTTTTCGCACGGGCATCGGAATCGCTTATGTTACCACAATTCGTAATCGGCACTCCAAGACGGTCGACAGCTCGCTGGTTTCGCAGAGTTCCATTGCGGGGCCCAAAATCCCCCCCCTGGAGCGTTTGTACTAGTACACCGACTGCCGTACCCTCCGGTCGGACGCGGATATTTATTCGCCCGGGGGTCGGAACCGTCCGCGAGGCCCCAATTCAGAATCGACACTTCAACCCGGTCGATAAAATGGTCGCATTCGGAGATTTACGGTCCGGCGCCCAAATTCCTCTCCGGGAGCGCGGTCGCAGGCTGCCGATGCGATCGCATACAGACACCTCTTCGCTCAAATGGGCAAAACTTTTCGCTCGATTATCGGAATCACTTATAAGACACCAATTCGGAATCGGCACTCAGAGGCGCTCGACGCCCCCTTATTGCCTCAAACGATAAGATGTCAATTCGGGGTCGAAAAACCTTTGTTTCGCACTCCGAAATTGCGTTTCTAGTCGACGATCTCCTCTATTTCATGATTTTTTGGCAGTAGCGACTCCCTCGATTATGTAAATCACTAGCGGAGCCCACACACGCAGCCGCCCAGTTACAGCGATCGGAAGTCGTGTTCAACTCGACACAAGATCTCCTCCCCAGGTCATGGATATGGGTGCCGGAACATCGTCGATATAGTCACCCCCTCCGATTTATCTCCACCCCTTCAGCGAAAGAATTGAGCATAACTTTCCACATGGGCATCGGAATCATTTATGTGACCACAATTCGGAATCGGCACTCCGAGACGGTCGACAGCGCATGCGTTTCGCGGAATTCCGGTCCGGAGCCAAAATTTCCCCCGAAGCGTGTCTACTAGTACACCGACTGTTGTACCCTCCGGTCGGATGCGGATATTTATTCGCCCGGGGGTCGGAACTGCCCGCGAGGCCCCAATTCAGAATCGGCACTTCGACCCGGTTGGTAAATGGTCGCATTCGGAGATTTCCGATCCGGCGCCCAAATTCCTCTCCGGGAGCGCGGTCGCAGGTTGCCGATGCAATCGCATACGGACACCGCTTTGCTCAAATGGGCATAACTTTTCGCTCGATTATCGAAATCGCTTATAAGACCCCTATTCGGAATCGACACTCAGAGGCGCTCGACACCCCTTTATTGCCTAAGGCGATAAGACGTCGTTTTGGGGTCAAAAACCCTTCGTTTCGCACTCTGAAATAACAATTCTAGCCGACGATATCCCCTATTCCACGATTTTTTGGCAGTAGCGACTCCCTCGATTACGCGAATCGCTAGCGGAGCCCACACGCGGAGCCGCCCAGTCACAGCGATCGGAAGTCATGTTCAACTCGACGCGAGATCTCCTGCACAGGTCGTGGATATGGATGTCCGAACATCGCCGATTTAGTCACCCCCTCCGGTTTATTCCCACCCCTTAAGCCAAAGAATTGGGCATAACTTTCCACACGGACATCGGAATCGATTATGTTACCACAATTCGGAATCGGCACTCCGAGACGGTCTACAGCGCGCTCGTTTTGCGGAATTCCGTTCCGGGGCCAAAATTCCCCCCCGGAGCGTGTGTACTAGTACACCGACTGCCGTACCCTCCGGTCGGACGCGGATATTTATTCGCCCGGGGGTCGGAACTGCCCGCGAGGCCCCAATTCAGAATCGGCACTTCGACCCGGTCGGTAGGAGGATCCGATTGCATCTGAGCCATGGTGGCGAGCCCTTGATGCGTTGCTTGGTAGGCTATGGGTTGCTTTGATGGACAAACCTAAGAAGATCAAAGTCTACTCTCAACGGACATCCTTCAACGGCTAGCTTCCAACGACCAAAATTCAAATGGGCAAATTTGAAGCTCATATATATGAAGCCGAAGCTTGAAGTCTTAAGGAGACATCGAGAAGAGACATAGAGATACACATAAATAGAAGACATAGAAGCTCACACTTCACTCCCATCTGAAAGCCAGAAGAGCCACTCAAAGAGAAAGAGAGCCACTCCTCAGTCTTAGACTTCATGCTTTCCATTGGTGATTAGAAGTTTTCTTTGCTTGGTGGATTACTGCATTTCAGATTCTCTTCAGTCTACCTCTTTGTTTCAAAAAGAGCTTGAGCTCCACTTTCGTTTTTTTCTTTTTATGAATCTCTGTGTTTGCTCATTGTTGTTGAGCAGACACACAAGTTTTCATACTTCTGTGTAAGATAACTCGCAGGGGGTTTGTACCCTACAATGTCCCTCTTGTGAAGGGAAGACCTACTGGTGTAGGTAGTCTTTGTACCCCTTGGTTAAGAGAAGACTTGCTTGGGAGCAAGTGGATTTGTAATACCTCTCAGGTTTGAGAGAAGGCTAAGCATTCTTGGCAGTTAGTGAAATCCCACGTGGTTTATTGGGGACTGGACGTAAGACTTTCATGTGAAAAGGGCCGAACCAGGATAAAATCCTTGTGCATTTTGTGTGATTGATTCCGCCAAGTTTTGCACTTGTTTCACACACATCACACTGGTTACTAACAACTCTACTTAGTGTTATTTAGTTTTCAGATTTTTTTTTAAAGCACAAAAAGTGTAACGTCGCGCGTTTTTCGGATCTTCCCGGATCCTTGCTTAGTGGGTTTGGAGGCCAGTGTGTGGCCAATGACGTGTGTTTCAGGTGTTTACGTAGGTTGTGAGGCTTTGTGGGCAGCAGGTTGGGCCCAAAGCACTCACTGGTTCTCTGTCTGTGAACGCGATAGAGCCTGGCGTCGCGTTCTGAACGTGACAGCCCTGGGTGCTGTGTTCTGCTAACCTCCGTTTGTGGTCTATGTCTGCATGTCCGCCGCGTGTCGTGCACTGGGCGGGCTTGCTGACGTCGGCAATGGGAAGGCGACGGCCTTCTACGTCGTGTTCAGGTCACGACAGTGGGCTACGTCGTGTTCCCAACTGTGATGCGTTTTTAAGATAGGTCGGCCAAACAGAGCTCCAGCAAGCTCTGTTCAGCCAGGAGGAGGAGATTTCACGGGTTTCTTAGGCGATTTGGGGTCGTTTTCGACGTGGTCTCGCCGCGAGGACGTTGCACGGGGCGGGGGAAATGCCGGGTGGTTTCCGTTCTTCGTGTTCTTCGCGAAGGTAGGGAGATTCTGCCCGTTTTCATGTTGTGAATCGTATGTGACGCATGTATGGCTTATTAATTGCTTAAAGAACATTAGATATCATGCTAGGGCACTGAGTAAAGCATGAAAAATGGATTTAAATATGGTTTTGCATGATTTGTGGGGGTCATTCCGGATTAAGGTTCCTGCCTGTGAAGGCGACCGAGCCCCCTGTCGCGTTCTGAACGCAACAGGCCGACCCGTCGCATTCAGGTTATGAACGCGACATATCAGGGTGTCGCATTCAGAAGGCGACATTTCCCTCTATCACGATCACAGCCGAGAGAACTTGTTGTGTATGTTTTAATTGTACGATTATCCGATTATCGTTAAGGTGATATGCATGGCAATGGTAGTGGTGCATTGGCACCCGTAGCGCTCGAGGAGCATGTTGTTCACGTGGTATTTATATGGTTTGAGTGTCGTGCATGTGGTTTGTGTGTGCATGGCAAGTAGTTCGACGTTTATGTTTGTCAGGATTTAATTACTGTGGTTAGTTTGTGGTGGTTGGGCAATGAGGTTCCAGTGTGCACCTAGCTTTGAACCTATGATATCTCTTATAGGTTATTTAAGATGATTTAATTAGTAAAGCATGTGTATGGTTATTAAGTGATTATATATTGTGTTAATATGGCAATGGAGGTCATGAGATGACCAATGACAGGCAAGATTGTTGTATATTATTATGATTTAAGTATGTGTTGGTGTCAGTTAGCTTGGAGGTCGTATGGCGACTAGTGATGAGGCAATTATATTTAATGTATCGTGATATAAGTCTCACCGAGGTGTTAAGTGACTGACGTGGTTTGTGTGCTAGGCGAGTTTGGTGGTCCGACACCTATTCCGGAATACCTCTTCAGTTGGGTACCCCAGGTTTTGTGTGAGCCAGGCACGTTAGTGCTCGGGGTTTGTCCCGGTACTGTGTGTACCGTTGAGGTCTGTGTCGTCTTCCTGGACACCCTCACTCCTGTGTTTGAGTTATACGTCCGGCTGAGGGAAAGACGAAAAGGGGCAGCAGCTTGTGTTTGTGGGTGTACAGTCGCTTGTAGCGTGCTCGTGGTTGGGGGGACGGACACCAGTAGACGTACTAGTCCCCAGCTAGTCCTGTGTTTCCAGTGCCTCACTCTAGGGAGCTCGGGCCAGAGTCCCTAAAGGTGCCAGGAATCACTACAAGAAAAAATGCTTATTGAGACCGATTTAGAGACCGAAAATTTCGATCACTATTCGGTCCCAATTTTGGGACCGAATAGGGACCAAAATAATCAGTCTCAAATATTAGAGACCGAAAATTTCGGTCCCTATTCGGTCCCAAAATAGGGACCGAATATGGACCGAATATAATCGGTCTCTAATCGGTCCCAAAATAGGGACTGAATAGTGATCGAAATTTTCGGTCCCTATTCGGTCCCAAAATAGTGACCGAATAGGGACTGAAATTTCGGTCTCAATATTGAGACTGATTAATTTCGGTCTCTATTCGGTCACTATTTTGGGACCGAATAGGGACCGAATATAATCGGTCTCTATTACCGATTATATTCGGTCCCAAAATAGTGACCGAATAGAGACCGAAAATTTCGGTCTGAAGACATTGAGACCGATTTAATTCGGTCTCTATTCGGTCCCTATTTTGGGACCGAATAGGGACCGAATATAATCGGTCTCTAAAGTGGTCTCTATTTTCTGTAATTATTTACGCAAGGTTTAACATGCATCTAAATGTGAACATGTGTAGATAGTGATAGGTATGTGTAAAAGTATATATATTTATTAGTATATATATATGTGTGTAATAAAAGAAATGATAAAATTATAATGTTAAAGAAATGCATAAACTTCCTACATGCACATATATACGTGTCAGTTTGTGCTTGTTAGTGTCACATGGGAGTGTGTGAGGTGTTAGAAGGAAGATAGATAGCTACGTGGGAGAGTGTGAAAGTGCTTATATGCATGTGCAATTATATATATATACATATATAAGAGTACATATATAAAGGGGTTGGCGGCGGAAGTATTGGGAGAGGAAGAAACGCCAGGAAGGGAGGAGTTTTCGCAGAAGGAAAAATAGCTAACTTGATTTTCTGAAAATAATGAAGAAGAAAATAAGGTGCATAAGATAGGTACTTTCACATTACCTTAAGATAATAATTTTTTTTCTTGATCCTTAATCTAGTTTATAAGTCAAGAACTTCAGTAATTAAATCAAAAACAAATGTTCCATCTGAAGTTTTATTTTTAAAGGCTACTATATGATTTCTAGAATTGCCTGATCATCGTATAAGATTTCTGTATCTCCTTTCCTTTGTGTCTCCATCTTTGGTTAGGATATTGAATATGAGTATCTATCATATTTATCCCTTGATTTACGTGCCATAAAGATTATTAGGTATATTTTTGGTCTCTTGTGTACGTGTCTTAGCTAACACTCATATCTTAGGCAAGTGTTTTTGTGAAGGATTCTTCTCCTTCTTCTTCTTTTCTTCTGACTGTGTTCTGGAAGCAGTGGTAGTGTCAACACTATCTGTCCAGCAGTGTCAGCACTATCTGTCCAGTAGTGTTGACCTATCTGTCTAGTAGTGTCAACACTATCTATCCAGTAGTATTAATCTATCTGTCCAGTAGTGTCAACACTATCTATCCAGTAGTGTTAATCTATCTGTCCAGTAGTGTCGTCAAAACTATCTGTTCACTAGTGTTGACCTAGCTATCTGCCCAGTAGTGTCAACACTATCGATCTATCCAGTAGTGTCAACACTACGTTGGCCTATTTAATTATCCCTTATAGTGACGTTGACCTATCCCTTCATATTATCGACCTATCCCTTCATATTATCGACATATACCTTGCAGAGAGTTGACACTATCCTTCAAAGTGTCAACACTCTCTTCTAGCTATTCAGGTTGACACACCCTATATTCAAGTCAACCAAACTCCTGTTTCCAGTGACTTAGGTCGGCACACCCATGTTCCAGGTCGACACACCATGTTAATTAGAATTCTTTCTTGAAATAACTTTTACATGAACTATTATATACTAATTAATTCCATATTTACTTGAAATAATTATTAAGCTACTCCTTCTTCCGAAAAGTGATTTATAATGTATTCATGTAATTAGTCAATTTGCTTGTCTCATGTTCTTGAAAATTTACTTGTAATGTCTAGAACTTGGGATCTCTAGATCTCTCATGAATTTACAATGCTAGAATGACCCAATAAAAGGGCCCTGACCTGGTCTTGGGAGGAGCACCCAAAAGTACTTGTGCCCATGGGAGTGTGAATAGTTTGGTGTGGCATTGCACCTAAAGTACATGTTAAAAATTTCTAGACATCTGGTTTCACATAGTGTACATGTGAGTATTTGAAACTCAATATCTAATTGTTCAATATATACATGAGAAATTCTCACTTCCTGAGAACTCACATGTATAAATTTGTTTACTTGACTTTTCTTATATCTGATTTTACCCTTTACTTGACAATACATGTCTAACATCATCACAGTGATATATTTGCGACACATGGTTCAAGATGTTCCATTTTTTGGCGATAAGAACCGACGAAGCGGCCTAGCTTTCGATCCACTTGTGGTAGGAAGTTTTCCTTCTATGCGGACTGCGACGTCACCACTTTTTCTAATTGTTCAATAAAAAATTAATATTTAACTTATAATATATCTTACTATTATAAATATTAATAATAAAAATATATTGTTTAATATATATTTTAAATAATAAATTTAAAATCCCTAAATTTCTAAAATAATACCCCCTCCCCGCGGCGCCAAATTTCCACCCGACAACGAATCCCCAAAATATTTCCCCCTTCCCCCGGCGCTAAATCCTCGGTTCCTCCTCCTCCCCCCCATCGCCCCCCACCCTTGCGAAGCCCCCGCCTCTGTCGCCTCCTCCTCCCCCTCGTTGTCCACCCCACCCCCCACCCCTGCGAAGCCCCCGCCTCCTTCTCCTTCCCCCCTACCCCCCCCCCACTTTGCGAAGCCCCCACCTCCGCCCTCCCGCCGTGCCAATGCTCGGGGGCAACGACAGCTTCGTCGGTCTCGACCGCACCGTCGCCGGGGACGGCGACAGTGATGATCTCAGCAGGGCGTTCTTCTAGTCGACCTATCAGGAGGTGAGCGTGCCGATCCACTGCTTGTTGCCGCTTATCCTGTCCCCCTTTCTTCGTTTCATACGAACAATTGGGCTCTCTTCTCTCTCTCTCTCTCTCTCTCTCTCTCTCTTTCTCTTTCTCTCTCTCTCTCTCTCTTTCTTTCCCTCTCACTACAAGAATAATACAGTTTAACTATGGAATTTCGCTACGGATTTAGATGTATCTATAATCTATATCTCTCTATATATGTATAGAGTAATATATATATTTGTCTTTAATCTATATATCTATATATATATACATCTATAATTTATAATATTTTATTTCATTTTAATTTATCTTTCATTTTAATTAATATTTTAAATATAATTGTTAAAATGTTAATAATATAAATTTAATATTTAACTAATAATATATCTTAATATTATAAATAATAATAAAAATATATTTACTTAAGATATATTTTAAATACTAAATTCAAAACCCCTAAATTTCCAAAATAGTCAAACAAAATTTCCCCCCTTCCCCTGCCAACATCCCCGCCCCGGCCCCCTCCCTTCCTATGCACCCCCCTCCGCCACGCCAACACCCCTCCCCCCCTGCACACCACGCCACCACCCCCTCCACCCGCCAACACCCCCCACCCCGAACCCCTCCCTCCCTGCGCACTACCCCCTCCACCAACACCAGCAGCAGCAGGAAAGCAGATCGTCGGGTGGTCGGTCTGAGCCGCTTCGCCCCTGCTATGGCTACCTTCTTGACGCCTTCCTTGGGCATCTCCAACGCGGACGCCCTGCGCAGACCCACCATCGCCCTCGCTCTGCACGACAACGCCCTCTCCCTCGTCCCACCTCGACATGGCGAAGCCCTCGCCCTCGGTCTGCCCCGCCCCACCCTCGCCTTGGTCTGCCCCGCCCTGCCCTCGCCCTCGGTCTGCCCCGCCCTACCATCTCCCTCGCTCTGCACGGCAACGCCCTCTCCCTCGTCCCACCTCGACATGGCTAAGCCCTCGCCCTCCGTCTGCCCCGCCCCACCCTCGCCCTTGGTCTGCCCCACCCTGCCCTCGCCCTCGGTCTACCCCGCCCCGCCCTCGCCCCGTGCCATACGGCGTCGCCCTTCCTCCCTCCCTCCCTCCCCCAGAGTCGGGGGCGGCACTGAAGGAGGAGGCTCCGACTCTAGCTCTGACATCCCCCTCCCCACTAGCCCCTGCAACTCTCTCTCAATCAATGGAGGGTATCTCACTGCTGCAGCTTCTTCACTATTCAGAGATGGTGTCAACTGCGACTTTTAGGTAAAACTGTTGAGTAGACTGAAATCATAGGAATCTAAATGGGCATTTATGTGAAATCCTTCTACAACATCAAAATTATTCCATTCTTCATCCATTGTTCTAATTAGACCCTCTCGAGTATTTGATCTGTAGCTTAGGTGCAAGAACAACACGATTTGCAGATTCTGCATTGGCGCTGAGGTTGGGGCAACACCTCAACAACCTTGGCAACACACACGTGGAGCACAAGAGGTAAACATCATTTTTTTTACATTTTAAATGTTAATCTGTTGTTGGGAAGGGTTTCAGTTTGGGGGTGGCTACACAGTGTTGGTGTATTATGGGCATGCTTTTACATTTGTAAATTCTCCTTTTACTTTATATTAATGTGGTACCATCCACTTTAAAAAAAATGTTACTATGTTGTTTAGAGGTTTTTTGTGACCTTTATATTCTTTTTAGATTTTTATGAGTTATTTTGATTTTTTAATAAATTTTAAATCATTTAATGTCTTTAACTAGGAGTCATGACTCTGGAGTAGATAATATTTCTAGTATTGATCTCCCCTGTCAAACCTTGTTTTACTTATGAGTTATGAACACCAGTAGTTGTCTGCTGCTTGATGATTGCCAGTGAAAGGCTATCTTATTGATTACACTACAATCCCATATGACCAGAGTGGAACTCTTATAGCACACCCTACAATTCAAAAAATCTAAATAATGAGGGTACGAGATTGTTGTAGGATATAAGTTCTTTCCGTGATGAAACTTTCAGCCAAAAATTGAAGAAAATAGAGTCACTTTCCTGCATCTCACCTTTTCCATCTAACCACCTTGCCAAGCATCCCTTTCTGCAAATTTTAAAAGTAATTTCATGTAAGAATGACAATTTCATGCTAAGTTTTTTTTTCTAGTTACTATATAATTCTTCCTCAACATAATATTTTTATCTACCTTTAATAGTCTAACCCATATGTGGCCTTTGCTTGTTTCCACTAGTACAAATTATGGAATAGACGACCATTAGTTAAGAACCGTCGGCGATTCTGCATAAAGCCACGGTCTTTAACCGTTGATTTTTTATTTGAGAATAGACAACACATTAACCATGGTTTAATATATACAATTTATTTTTAATATATATCTTCTATTTGAACCATCGTTTAATAGTTATAAGTCCCTATTTTTAGGGACTGAATTGGGACCAACTAAGTTCGGTCCCTAAATAGGGACCGACCTGATTCGGTCCCTATTCGGTCCCTATTTAGTGACCGAATAGGGACCGAATTTAGTCGGTCATGAATTTGTGACCAGAAGTTCTTGACCGACAAATTCGGTCACTATTCGGTCACTATTCGGTCTCTGAGCTGTTTAGGGACCGAATAGAGACCGAATAGAGACCGAATATTTCGGTCTCTATTTCCGATTTTTCTTGTAGTGAATGGACCTACAGTTGTGTGGTCTGCAGATGTGGTGTTGGTTGGACTCCACTGTTCTTTGGCTTGTGCTTGTGGAGTGGCAGTTGGACCTTTCGTCCGTGACTGCGAGACTGAGAGGTGGTTCTTGTGTTGTGTTGTCCAGGTTGGATACTGGCGTTATGAACCAGTAGTCTGTTCCCATGTGGTGGCGTCCTTCCTTTCCGACTCGTGCTTTGCTGCTAGTTGTGGCCTGTGTACAGTGACTCGTGGGTTGTGGTTCGACCTATTGTGGTGTGCCTGGTAAGAGGCACAGTTGTACTGAGACTTGTGGTGGTACCTCGTGGTAGTAGGTACCTGTACCCTTCGTGGGTATTCGTTTCTCGTGGTACGTGGTGTACAAGCCTTTTCAGGTGTTGAGGTGGAGCTGTGCTCCGTGGAGGTCGTGTGGTGAGACCTTCCACTCGTTGTGTTTTACCCTTCTTCAGGTAAGCTTCCGATCATGGTTTATGTGTGTGATCGATTGGCTTGCTGATGCCAGCCTTGTTACCCTTTGTGGGTAGGTTGCTTGTGAAGCTTGTAGCTTAGGTGACCAGTTCTCGTAATGGTTTGCCTATAAGGCTTGTGGCCTAGGCATTTCAGTTATTGGGCAGACTAGTGGTGTTGTGCTAGTCCTGTTGTTCCTCTTCTCTTCTGAGATTTGTATTAGCTAATGAGATTATGTTTAGTTGTTGTTAGTCATATTTTGTTATGAGCATGATATGGTTTGGCTATCGATGTTGCCAATGAGACCCTCTAGGGTTGAGGTCTCTTTAGTTTCATGTGTTGCTTTTGGGTGACCCCTACTGAGCCTGTGACTTGTTGAGGCTCACTCCCCTACAGTTCTTTTTAGGGCTTGCCGTTTGTGTGACTTGCAGTGGCGTTGTGACAGACTTGTACCACCAGCAGTAGCGTTAATTGTGTTGTGTGAGCTTGTGCTCTCTCAGAGTATGTCCCAGGTAGTTGTACTCTTTTATTGGACATGTAATAATGTATTGGGATAATTGTAAATTGTTATATGCAGATATAAGCACTTGTACTTTCTTGTGTCTTATACTGTTGTGGTTGTCTTTTATATTCTTACTGGACACTTGTGTGAGCTATCCTTTGCGAGACTCCAGTCCGATCACGGGAGGCGGACTTGGATATGGAGCCTTATTGGGCATAAATATCCAGGGCCGTTACAAAAAGTCCTATTCACCCCCCCCCCCCCCCTCTCTAGGACAACTATAGTGCCATCTCGATTCAACATCACGTTCAAACCACCTGGTATGGTACCTATTTGTCTACATTTACCGCATCACTAGCTATAATCCCTCGCTCATTCTATGAGTTTGGTTCGATTGAGGGTATGGTAATTGTCAAACTCTGTGATTATCCCGTCTGACCATGACCTCCTAAATATGCATGACATCCATTCCAAACTAACTCACATGACCCTAGCTAGGGGTTTAGAGGAGTGTCAGTGTCTTGACCAATCCTCTCTTGACCATTGATGATCTTCACATGTATCCTGACATGGTATTGACTTGGCATTTCATAACTTACGGTTAAAGTTAATCAAACATCAAACCATGTTAGTCCTTGGGTAAGATCTAAACAATGTCTTAAGTCAAAGGACAAACGATACTACTGAGACGGTTGGATCTTCAGTTGACATTAGGTATAATAACCATCTAAAGATCCAATGGCGGATCAATTTAGTGTCTATCCTCCTAAGATGTACACCTATGAATATGTGTTGGTGCCTCACACTAGTGACCATGAGGTTGGTTACCCACACATCATGTGTAATGACTTAATATAAGTAATCAATCTTCCTGAGTGATTACCCTCCAACTTGGAACAATTTATGGTATGTGTCCTGCAAAGTCAAACACATGATTGATATCCCATCTGGAGTTGAATTTGCAACCACATATCCTAGGGACAATGCTAAGCAATATGCAATTACAAATTTATGTTCAAATACCACTTCATTAACGAGGAACAAGATTGTGCTACTATCAGTCCAACCAGACCAAAAATTGGCTAGTAGGACATCCAATACTAATAGCTTTTACAAGCATTTATAAATAAAACCAGAGAAAATGAGTATGAGAGTAGATCGAATAATAAGAGAAAAGGAGATCATATATACACTATTGTGAGTCTTCCTTCAAAGAGAGTAGAGATTGAGTCAACACTCCTACAATTAAGTCCCTACCTACTCTCCCCTTGATGCGATCTCTATGCTTCCACGAAGGAGAGTTCTACTTGACAAAGCATCTGTGATTTCTACTACCAAGCCATTTTAACTATCAACAAGGACTTTCATTTTTCTTATCATTTCTCCCTGTCGAGCTTTGGCTACTGAGCTTTCATGTTCTACCATATTTGTCTTTTCAAGAAGACATTTCTTTGACATTGCTTCTGCAGACATTAGGCCTCTATACATGTGTGCCCTCTGTTGGGAGGAAGAGCTATGTATTAGGGCACCAAATAGTTGCTTCACTCTTTTAAGAGGAGGACCGACTTTACTCGGAGTTGTGCTCTCTGTGGCAGGAAGACTTGGATGTTGGTTGTGCACCAAGTTATTTGATTGGGGATGTTTAGTGAAAGCTCGAGGATGAATTTTCCTTAGAGATTAGAGATGTAGGAGTTTGATGCCTCGTAGATCTGAACTAGAATAAATTCTTTACATCTTCTGTGTATTTGCTTTCCTTGTGTTCTTGCAATTTTGTTTTTATTCCACTGTGATTAAACAACTTTGCTCGAACCTTGTTTTTATTTTTCGTAACCTATTCCGTCCCCTCTAGATTCATAGCGTGGCCAACAATTACAATAGCTATTAAGGGAGAAGGGCCCCTCCAAAAGGGAGAAACAGGCAAAGGGGACAGAGGGTTGCAACAGCCCCTCCCCTCTTCCACCCACCGCCTCATCACGACCATGGTGGCGGCTGGTTCCTCGGCAAAAACCCTGGCAAACAGCCATCGTAAGAAGCACCCACCGAGTCTGTCGATATTCTGGATCAATTCAATTATATTCATTCTCGATTGCTTTATATTTTCATTCAAAAACTAAAACCAATCTCACCTTCGATAAAAAAAATTCACCATGGCTACATCTTTTTCTAGGTTTCTTTTAATCATTTCCTCCCTTCTTGTGGTTTCCAATGTTCAAATGTCACACCTTTATATATATCCCAGATCCTACGGCGACCTTGCCTTTCGTGTGTCTTTGGACTGGGGTCGCACCGCCATAATCTCTCTCTCTCTCTCTCTCTCTCTTTATTTATATATATATATATACGTTACTGCTCCTCACGTCTCCGAATACTTTACAAACCCAGCTGCCACACGGCGACCTGAGGGACATGCATAACTATTATCACACATCCCCGAATTATTTTTCTTAGACACCGGTGTCGCGCGTGACATTAATCTGCAAATCTGTCGTACTAATTAAATTCCTCTATCCTTCCCTTTTTTTGCCCCCCGTAGATCTACCATATATACTTCAATTCCTCTACATTTCGTTCTTTGAAGAGTGATACACAAAGATTCTCACCATGCTTCAATTCTTAGCAAAACATGAACCGCATTGAATCAATGAATCAGGTGATTAAAATTAGTACGGAGGGTAATAAAAGAGGTGCCAGTGTCTAGATGCTAGCTAAGCCATAATATGGCACAGTCACGCCCACTAACTCGCGCACCTCTTGAATCTGTGTTCGTCTAATTAGAGGGCAAACAAATTACAAGACACGATCCTTGATTAATTCAAAAAGTTTTCTTGGTTACATTAGAGATCAAGATCAGCGCATCCCAAGGATAACAATTAGTTTACACCCTTCTTTTCTTCTCTGGTCTTCATGATAATTTTCTAATTTTGATCCCCATGCATGAGACTCTTCAAGCTCTTTCCTTTTAACCGGGAGACTCTTAAACCTCGTGCATGCGATAAAGTGCGGTCGTGCATGTTCCTACCTCGATTGCAACGGAGATTTTACGCCCAAAGAACCGGGAAGACATGAGACAGAGATAGAGAGAGACGAGCTTCACGAAGTGGATGGGAGAAACTTATCATTTGGTTTCTTCCAGAACGGGACACCGGCCAGGAGCCGCTGCAGTCTGCCCTTGATCACGTCCGCCCCGTTGTCCGTCGTCGTCTTCGTCGATGTCCCTCTCCTCCGCTTCCACAACCTCCTAAGCTTCTCCCCTATGGGCGCCACCGCCGTCGTGTCCGTCGATGGGACCTGCAGGGCAGGAGGCGGCTCGGAGTGCGGCTGGCCCATCAGTCTCGGAGGCTCCGTGTAGGTGATGGGCAAGGACATCACATGCCGGTCAAGGGCGTGACACAGCGAGGCCAGCTCAAAGGAGTCGTATAAGGGGCTGCCGCAGTCCCACAGGTGGCCGCCTTCCTTTTCTCTTCCTCCCTCCCGTAGCTGTTGCGCCATCGATCCTTCCTGCAGAGATGTGGCCTCGGCTTCCCAGCGCTGTGATTGCGCCAGTTCAAACACCCTTCTTGACGACGATCCACTTTATATATGCATCATATTAAGCTGTAGGGTGGCCGGCAGGCTTCCTATCTTTGTGGTACTCCGTAGATCTTCCATTAGCTACCAAAAGAATAGAAATAAAGAATGACAGGATCTTCGCATTTAAAAAGACAAGGAAGAAATGGTCGTTTAGACACATACGGGAGCTTCTGAGATTTTGATCTCCCGCAGATTGGCGTTTCTCACATAACAAAGGCAAGGGTATCAAGTTAGAAAATTTGGCTTCCATTTTGCGGAATCCCGAAGCGGGCAGCTAGATGCATCTGGATTAAGAACAGATCCCGAAAGGGAAAGACATCGCTTGCAATCTAGTGTAATAAACTGTATTGCATTAACAGGGATTTCTCGCTTTTGTTAGCAAAACCTTTATTGTTGTTCTCCTCAAGAGTGGAAGAGGTTGCACTTGGCTCATAGCCTATATTGTGCAAATTTCTTTCACAGGTGGAACTAGCTGATCGAGGCGGAAGACTGAGTAGCGCTGTGCATACTTCCTCGTCGTACCATTCTTGAGTGAGAACCGATCATTTTTCGAGATAGACTGTTGCAAGCTGAGTTGTTGGTCCACTAATGTTGTACTGAAAAAATCTCGCAAGTGGAGTCAACGAAGTGAGAGTTTCTTCCCCCTATAGCTCTAGGACTTCTGCCACATCCTCTTCGGCGGTTGCTCGAGGATATAGTCGCCTCGAAGTTCAACTCCTGAGGCTGTTCCGTCGCCGCCACCACCTGCGGCTTGTCTCTCGGCAAGGTGAGTCCCTCCGGAGGCTCCCCCCAATTGAACCTTTTTTCAGTAATCAGAATAATTATAGCACCAATAGAAAGGTTATTGAACCTTTGTTCAGTGACCAGAATGATCATAACACAAATCGGAAGGTTGTTGAACCGTTGTTTAGTAATTGGAACGATCATAACAACAATTGGAAGGTTATTGATTTTTTTCCAAAACGATTATAACACCAATCGGAAAATTGTTGAACCTTTGTTCAATAATCAAAACGATCATGACATCAATCGAAAGGTTATTGAACCTTTCTTTAGTAATCGGAATGATCATGACACCAATCGGAAGTTATTGAACCTTTATTCAGTAATCAGAATGATCATACACCAATTAGAAAGTTACTAAACCTTTGTTCAATAATCAAAATGATCATAACACTAATCGGAAGGTTAATCAGAACAATCATAGCACCAATCGGAGGTTACTGAACCTTTGTTCAGTAATCGGAATAATTATAACACCAATCGTAACGTCATTGAACTTTTGTTCAATAATCGGAATGCTTATAACACCAATCAAAAAGTTACTGAACCTTTGTTCAGTAATCAGAATAATTATAGCACCAATAGAAAGGTTATTGAACCTTTCTTTAGTAATCGGAATGATCATGACACCAATCGGAAAGTTATTGAACCTTTATTCAGTAATCAGAATGATCATACACCAATTAGAAAGTTACTAAACCTTTGTTCAATAATCAAAATGATCATAACACTAATCGGAAGGTTAATCAGAACAATCATAGCACCAATCGGAGGTTACTGAACCTTTGTTCAGTAATCGGAATAATTATAACACCAATCGTAACGTCATTGAACTTTTGTTCAATAATCGGAATGCTTATAACACCAATCAAAAAGTTACTGAACCTTTGTTCAGTAATTAAAATGATCATAACACCAATCAGAAGGTTACTGAACCTTTGTTCAGTAATCAGAATGATCATAGCACCAATCGAAAGTTTACTGAACCTTTGTTCAGTAATCAGAACGATCACACCAATCGAAAGGTTACTGAACCTTTGTTTAGTAATTGAAATAATCATAACACCAATCAGAAGAGTATTGAACCTTTGTCCAATAATGGAAACGATCATAACACCAAATGGAAGGTTACTAAATCTTTGTTCAGTAATCGAAACATTTGTTTAGAAATCAGAACACTTATAACACCAATTGAAAGAGTACTAAATATGTGTTCAGTAATCAGAATGTTTGTTCAGTAATCGGAACACTTATAACACCAATCGGAAGAGTACTAAATCTTTCTTTAGTAATCAAAATGACCTTTGAAGTTCTTCAGTAATCGATGTTAACACTTAAACATCAATCAATAAGAAGCTTTTGTTTCCCAATCATGGTCGGATTGCTTAGAGATTCCAAATTTTGGAAAATGCGAGTGGAAATTTAGAACTCTTAAGTTTGAGCTAGAGTAGGACTCTTAAACAACCCCAAACCCATTAGGAGAGTACAAATTTGCTCACAAATATTTTCCCATTAGAGTTGGGATTAAGGAGGAAATAGTCTTATGGAAGTTTTAAGCATGGTAGGACTATACCATAAGATTAGGCAATCAGAACTCATTTATGCAAGACCTTGCCTTATAAATACATCACATGACCCTCTTTAGCTGACGCCAAACATCCAACTTCGTTGCTAGATGTGGGAGGAACACCCTGGAGCAAGGAGCAAGATCCTAAAATTTGGATTTGTGGGAGTTCCTATCAACCACTTAAGAAAACAACCAAAAAGTAGGTTATCTCGGGCACAATCCTAACACATCACATACTGTCTTAAAGCCTTCAAGTCTACATGTTTACTTCTGTTTGGCCAATTTTCGTTGTGGGTGTGAAGAATATTAAGTATTTCTAATCAACGCATAGACCTAGGATTTTCCCAATTTATCTCTTAAATTCTTACATCTCTAGCCATTTTGATCTACACTAAGCCATCAAATTCTTTTACCCCGAGTCTCCAATAACTTTCTTACTAATAGATATGACAGTTTAATTTTTTAAGAAAATTTCCACTATTTAAACTCTTGAAATAGGAGTAGACTGTCCCTGATGTGTTAGTTAAAGCCTTCCAGAAATCTTGTTTGTTTCATTTGCCTAGTTAGGATATCATTATGGTCTGTCCAGTACCCTAAAAACTGTCAAAACATGTGTAAAAGTTTTATATACGTGAAGCTTATTCTAGTTGCTCTTAAATATCTAGATTTATCTTCTCCTTTTGAGATTGAAACTCTATCCTGATAGTCTTGCTTACCATGCAAACTGAAAACTCATGTTGGTATTCTCCTATCTATCTTGCTTCATGTCCTGGTCCCATTATTACTATCCATTGCACTCTTGAAGTTAGTGCTCCTTGTTATTCTTGAGATATCTTTGTATCTTGGAATCCATGGGAAACCATACCCTTGTTAGCTTGTGATTATGCTTGGAATTCGATGACCATGAAATGTTCTGTGTAATCAGCACTATGTGGGACTTTGGTCCAATGATCAATGTCTGTGAAATAAGGGCCATGTTTGGTCCCAGGGAGGAGCACTCCGGCATACTTATTAATCGTTGGAGTATGTACTTATGGTGTGTGGCATGGCACCAAAATATGTGCAAGATTTGAAAGTGCCTTCGTGTAATATGATATGTTTGACTATCTAAATGATTATTTGATATGTGTGAAATATGGCCAGTTCTTGAATTTTTTCATTTGATGTGTACTCATCCATGAATCCTTGTTCATTACCAGTTGTTAGTCATCTCCATGAATCACTGTGAAACCACTAAATTGCTACTCTTGTTTTGTCATATGATCCAATGTTTATTGTCCTGCAAATTTTGTCATACTGTCATTTAGAAGTTTTGCTTATTAATGTGTTTATTACTTATACCTTTGTCTACACATTGAGATATGAATCCTACTGGTTGTAAGCTTATTAAGTGACTTAACATTTTTCAGGTAGTGAGAGTGTGTATGTGGAACTGGAAGGGAATGGACAAGAGTGAAGAGCATCCCAGTTATCGTGAAGCTGTGGACCTAGAGCATGTCTTAGATGCGTCTGTAGTAGTTATTTTCTTGAGTATATTATATAATGGGCCCTCTGTTTAGCTCCGATGATTAGAAGTTGTAATAAGAATGCTCACATTTGAATTTATCAATAATAGACATGAGTTAGTTTATCATTGTTCTTTAATTTGTGCTCTGATTATTTGATTGATTTCAACTTCATGCTTCGATTTTCTTCGTCAGGGCGTGACAATTTGCTTCCTCAATAGCTGTGACTTTTGGAGTCCATTGACTAGGTAGAGACCTTAGGATTTTTCTTACCATATTGTCGATGTGGTATAATTTTCCAAGTCTTGCAAGACCATTAGTAATATCAGTGAATCTACTATATATTTGTGTGATGGTCTCACCTGACTGCATTTGGAACTTTTCATATTGAGTGACTAGGATATCAATTCTAGTTTCTTTCACTTTGTCCGTTCTTTCGTAAGTGAGCTTCAGTTTGTCCTACATCTCCTTAGCCGATTTCTAAGATCAGACCCTATTGAACTCTTTTATAAATAAAGCACAACATAAAGTATTTTTAGCTTTCCTATTCTAGGATAGCATTTCTTGTCGTTTTCCGTCCAGTCTTCCCATGAAGAGAGCACAATCAGATCTCTGTCTTCTATGATGCTCCATAGTTGAGAATCAAATCCTTAAAAGAAGAACTCCATTCTCATGTTCCAGTAGTGATAGTCTTCTCCGTCGAAAAGAGGAGGCCTGTTGACAGACTGACCCTAGGTGTATTCCTAAGCTGCCATGGATCTTTACTCTTAGATCCTGAGATTTTCTATAAGAGTAACTTGCTCTGATACCACTTGTTGCCTAGATAACAATTATAGAAGGGGGGGGGGAATAGGATTCTTTGAGATTTTCTACAGCTCAAAAATAAATCTAGAGTACCAATGTTAGCATTAGATAATCGCAAAAATTCAACGCAAATAATCACACACAATGCACATAGATTTTATCTTGGTTTGGCACTTAGTTCCTTCTCAGTCCTATGTTTAGTCCCTAAGAACACTTGAGATTTCTCTAACCAAGTGTATAGTCCCCCTCAAGGACACTTACACACTAGCTCAGCTAGCCTTCTCTTTATAGCCTGAAGAGAAATTACAACACCCTGATGATTGAGGGTCTTCCCTTCTACCAAGAAGAACAACGCTTGTACATCAAGCCTTCTCTTCAACTGAAGAGGAGTAACATGAGACTTTGAGAAATATCATAGAGTCCTTAAACCAAGCCAAAAAAAAAAAAAACCCTACAAAGATACAGCTTGATCTGAGACGACGTCTAAGAGGAATAAAGTTGACAATAGACCACTCTCTTAGATAACCACAATCTCTCTGAAGAAGAAGTTTCATAGGAACATGGAGAGAGATCATAAGGCTTAGAAGATCTTGCAGCTTTTCTTCACCACTCATCTTTTTTCTTCCCGTGAGAGTTTGAGGGGTGTTCTTTGTGGCTCTCTTCTCATGTGTATATGGTCTATCTGTCTATCTCTCTATGTCTATCTCTCATTTGAGTGAACACAGATCTCTTCTTTTGTAGACTCTTGAAAAGATATCTATTGATATGTCCATTGAGTTTTCTACAATTGTATGCGAGTTTCCAATGCATTGGTAGAGTCTAGTGTTTGCCTTACATGAGTACGTACCAGATATCTATATGTATTAAATGCAAAGAAGAGAATGTTAACAAGAGAGGTCACATGTTAAGTCAGACCATACCTCTTTTGTACGTAGGTTACATTTCCGACTGAAAACCTACTATTCTAGGTACTTTCCTTTTTTGTTTTTTCAGAAAAGAGAGATGACTTTATAGCATGCACAAAGTAAGGTATATATATAGTCTGCGTCTGAAAAGTGTTACATGCTGTATTAAAAGATAAAAGATTAAGACAATAGTGGAGGTATTAATACCTATAACCAGACTTCAAATCTCTCTCTCTAGTTTTCTAGAGAGAGAAGCTCTGGGTTTCTAGTGGCCGCACCCCTCCTCGGCCTCTCCTTCCTCCACGAATCATCAATCATCTCTACCATCAAAAAACTATGCTCGAGCTCTTGCAGATGCGCCTTTGTTTGCACTGGTCTCCATCGTCGTTCATCAATCGGCTTTCACAGATCTTGAAGAACTGGCAGTTTTCTTCTCTTCGGAAGAGATTGCTGCTACTCTCAAGCCTCTTCAGTTTGCTATAGTAGCTAAAACTCCTCATGGACATCCTCCTTTTCAAGAAATCAAGCAACTGCTTCAGCAACGACTTAGTCTTGGCCACGATTTCATCATTGCAGCCTTGGATAATTGGCATCTTCTGCTCCGATGTACTTCTGAGGATGATTACTTGTGCCTCTTGCTGCGGGAACAACTTCTTGTGAAGGGTTTTCTATTCAAGTTCCTAAAGTGGACAATCGACTTTGAATGTGGGAAGGAGCCCCCAAACGTGCCGGTCTGGGTAGAATTCCCTGCCTTGAAACCAATTTTGTTTCATGAATCGTGTGTTCGCTCTGTTTGCAGGAAATATTGGGCGGGTTTTATAGGTGGCACTTCGTACGTCTCAACATACAAATGCTACAGCGGCTTATGCGTGCGTTGAACTCGATCTTCTAAAGGATAAGCCCTCCAAGATTTGGATAGGAATGGGGTCTACTGGTTTTTGGCAAAAGATTGTTTACCAATGTGTGCCAGAATACTGCACCTCTTGCTGCTTGATGGGTCATGTTGTCTCCATCTGCAATCGCTCTCAAATGCCAGCTTCCAAAGATGATCTCTCCGTCAAAACACTAGCGCTTGAGCAGGATCTTTCAAATCGCCAAAGGTGGACGCCGAAGAAAAAAATGGAATCCGACAGTTTGGCGAATAAGGGCGATTTCTCATCTGCAAGCGCTGTGCTGGGCGACGCAGGCAATGCGGCAGTGCTCGCGGCGGCGCCTTCCACCACGGCAGCGCCTGCCATCTACCCTGCAGTGGCGCCTTCCCCTCCCAATGACTTGCCAATTTGCGCGCCGAATCAGGGAAACTCCGATTTTGCCAATTTGCCAATTTTCGGAGAGAGCCCAGCGGGAAATGGCATGCAATCCTCTCTTTGCGCGACCCGGTCCCAAGGAAGGGAATCGTGATCACCATCTGGCACTTGCCATGGAAATGGCGTGCAATCCTTGTCTTCCCTGGAAGATTTCCATTTTTTTGAACCTGCCACCTTACGCCTAGAAGAAGCTTTGCCGGGTCTGCTGGACCCACTGGTCCCTTCGGTGGATGAAGGGGACCCATTTATCCATGCGGCGCTAGATGGAGTGGAGCCCATCGTAGATACTGTCTAAGCTTCTAAGGAGCCTAGTCCATTGCAACATCATACAGGAGAATTACCTGCTGCCAGTGTGTTAAAAACATCCAGCGAGACGGCTTTTCCAGCTTCCACTCAGGTGCAAACGGGGCAGGATATGGTAGCTACCCCCTTGACGTTCGCACAAGTAGTGTGCCAGTCTCCTAAGTCCCTAATTATTCCAGAGAAGATGAATCAGGGTGAGTGCTCCAACACACTTTCTAGTAGCTCTTCTTATGGACGTCGGAAAACTATTTCACGTCCTTCTCGCAAAGGAGGGGTTAGGATTTCTTTACCGATTATCCGAGATCATTCACCTAGTCCGGTGCGGCAATTAAAGGTGATTAATGCGCCAGATCTATCTATGCAAGATAACATCAAAGATTGGAGGACAAAATGTACTTCTGTGGTTGAGCTTGCTAGAACAGAGAATATTTTTGTGTCGGGATTTAAATTTGAATCAGAGGCATCTGGAATGGATTCAGAGGAAGATAACATGAAGCGTTGTTCTCGAAGACCAGGGCTACGACCCCAGGCAGTCCTTCGTCGTACTCACTTCTGTGATAGATCTTCTATGGAGTTCTAGTTATCTCTTATCTTTCTTGGGTCTTGTAGTCGGTTTTACGCTCTGATTTCAGAATTACTTCTTATATATATAATAAATCGGCCCTCTTGGGCTTTGATTAAAAAAAATGCTTGAATCTGCAAGATATGTAGAAAATATTTATTTAGATATGAACAACTTTTGATTGCATGCCAAACTAAATTTTGAAGGAGTTTGTTCTATTATTCAAGTCAATAGACTAAGTGAAAGGCATCAATAATCAAATCAATATGAAAATATTGAACACTTTGTTTCACTAATCAATGTACTTTAATAATTGATCTGTAAGTGACATCAATCGAAAGAATATTGAGCCATTTATTATAATCGGTATGTGTATGAAATCATTGTGTGAATAACACTAATTGAAATGATATAAAACTAATGTTCACTAATCGGAACAACAATAACACTAATCGATATGTTGTTCACCAATCGGAACAACAATAACAGTAATCAGTAGGTTGTTCGCCAATCAAAACAACAATAACACTAATTGGTATGTTGTTCACTAATCGAAACAACAATAACCTTAATCGGTATGTTGTTCACCAATCGGAACAACAATAACGCTAATCGGTATGTTGTTCACCAATCAAAATAACAATAGCACTATATGTTGTTCACCAATCAGAATAACAATAGCACTAATCGGTATGTTGTTCACTAATCGGAATAACAATAACGCTAATCGGTATGTTGTTCACTAACTGAGAAAATTTACAACACCAATCGGAATGGTAGTCACCAATCGGAACGATATAAGACAGTGTTCACTAATCGATGTGGTGTTCATTAATCGGAAAAACTCATAACACCAATCGGTGTGCAATGTTTTGACTAATCGGAATATTCACTTAGTCACCAATCGGAATAAGTGTGAAACATCAATCAATGTGGTTTGTGGTCTACAATCGGAGTACCGCTTGTTCAGTGATCGATAAGGGCTTGGAAAAATTATGAAATACTTGAGACTGAGTTTTTTGAGTACTTACATTGAAGATTTTTAGAGTAATAATTTCTCCTTAATTACCTGTTGACGGAGTTAATGGAAATTGAATGTAATCTCATAATTTTAGAATTTTTGTTATCACAAAAATTGACATAGAAAGGAGACAAAAGAGTCAACATATATGACTCAGAGGGCACCTACATCCACTACTAGGACCAACCCTTTTGAACCAAGGCATGGCCTACTAGTCGCACACCTACAACAACAAGAAATTGCTTCCCTTCCTACCCAACATGTCCCTTCTCCATCTTAGAGAGGTCAACGATGTCCACAAAACCTTGCGCATGCAGCAAGAGCAACACATGCCAACTCAAATGACCACTCCTTTAGGCGCATGTCCACCCATTCCCCATAGCTAGGTTGCACAGCTAGGAGGGAGCGATATGCCAAGAGAGCCCTCGATGTACACTTAAAAGAGACTAGCCAACAACCAAAGGAAAGAGGTTTGAGAGTGTCTAGGGATAGATCCTGACAGTGGGATAAGAGCAATTCAAGTAGGATAGCTCGTGAACAGGGAGAGGGGGGAAAAGGGTCACTCTCAACCCCCATTGAATGGAAGGGAGTTTTTTTTAAATAAAAAATAAAAAATTGACTCAAGTCACCAGCAAACACCCCCACTACTTAGAATTGAACATCCAACCCCTCTCTCCCCGCCCCAACCAATGACCATCATACCTCCAAATAGGCGAACTGGTAGGCACATCCATGTGTGTGTGTGTGTGCACTCGCGCCCGTACATATCCTTACATTTCGGCTAGTTTCTTTGATCTGAACTTTGAAATGTTCTCTCCTGGGGCTCCCCTGACATTATGTTTTTGCTTGTAGGTGCAGACGACATTTCTTTTATTATCAACTTGAGAAGCAAGTGGAAATCAAATAATGGGAGATCATCCCTTGCTTTTTGACTTCTATAGTAGTGACAAAGAAATTTCTTTGGTTAGTAATATAGACTTAAAAAGTTGAACTTTTGTCACTAACATATATAGAGGGGTTTAAACACTGAACCTCTCTCTCTCTCTCTCTCTCTCTCTCTCTCTCTATATATATATATATATATATATATATACAATAGAAAATCCTCATTGTAAGAGAAAATTCACGCTAACAAACATTTCTGTTCGTCTAGTGTCGTGAATCGTACAAGTTTTTTGTTTTGAGTACACTATCGTGTATCGTACATGTGCGGCTCTTGTCCAGCCAAGAAAATACTCATGGACGACCTGCAGAGATAGATGGATGGAAGGTTGGGATATATGCGTCCAAGCCCGACATTGATATGTTCCCTGCGAGCGTGAGACCAAGTCCTGACAGTTCATATGCTTGCCTTTGATGGGTGAAAGACTCCGTATAAACATTCGGACGCACAGCTCAGAAACGTAGAACCAGAACAGTTGGAAGACTGAATAGCTGTCCCTCTGAGTAGCCAAAGGGACACCTTTGCCAGTTTCTGCACGTTGGTGTGGTCTGTGCTTTCATTTGAATGTTAAACACACAACGTACTCTAGGTTTGAAACCTGGTTGTCCTCTTCCCTTCCCAACCATGATTCCAAGTAGGGTACAGGGTAGAAAAAATTGATTAATTTGCCTAACACGTTTGCGTTCATGTGATGCCGGCCGTATGCCTGTAAGATACAAAGATTCGGTTAGATCTTAGTGTTAGATGTATAGTGGGTCGGAATCCAAGCACATGGAACTAGGTAGCGAGTCCAAGTACCATACGTTTGAAGTGTCACCATATGTAGGGGAGGTCTATATCACATTAACCAGAAATTTTCTTTAGAGAAAGGATATAAATCTCGAGTAAAATCTGTATTCGAGCATCTTTCGTAAGTGACAGAGTTTGTAGAGCGTCTATTAATCCTTGAGACGGGCCTCGATCCATAACACGGAATAATTCGCCCTTATGAAGAGATCAATGGTGAGATTTGAGAAAACAAGTCTCTTAAATAAGAGAAATATAAAACGTACATGACAAATAAAAGGGAAAGAATGGCTATACTTTTGCCCTCTTCACGCCCGTCTCTTCTCGAAAGATGCACCTCAACTTGTTGTAGGACGGCGTGGCCGCCCGCACATTTAGGACTGTTCATGATTCGATTCGGTTGACTTTTTTTTGTTCAACCTAGATTGAATCGAAATTATGTTCAAACCGAACCAAAAAAAAAAAAAACAGACAAAGGGCGGATGGGTGGTCTTAGGAATCAAACTCAGGACCACCCAAAGGAACAGAAGGCGCTAACCCACTGGACTAGACTTTCTTTGATAATATTATTTATTATTTAAATATATTCAATATATATTTTGATTCATTCAATTTCTCTATGCGAAATCGAATGGAACTATGATATTATTCAATCTGAACTGAACCAAATCGAATTGGTCGGTTCGATTCGATTTTTCGGGTTGAACCGAAAAATGAACACCCCCATGAACACCCCTACGCACACCCGCACAGGAGAATCACGCGGGCCCATCGCCCCGCGTGATCCGTGTGCTTTTGAGCTTCACCGCAGCTTGGCACGGCGGTGCGGCGGGCGGGGCGCAGTGGAAGTCTCGAGCTATAATATCCATATGGCAGTATTCTATGATCAATTGTCTACTTGGACTTGGCCCACGTCTACTCGCCCAAACTATGTAATAATCCCACATTACATCCCAACCAAGTGCGTCGACTTATACTGGCAGGGTCGACCTTCATGTGGTCTGGCATATAAACAATTTTTTACCCCTCTATTCTATGATGAAAAGTCAATGATGCATGGTTACTTTCTTGGTCTGGAGTATAACTAAGAAGAACGTCAGGATGGTTACGACTTGGGAGGTGCGGCAAGAGTTGCCTACAATATGTTGTGGACGTCACCAATTGCTTATTCCCACTTCGAACTTGACCCATTTTTGTGAGGCAAGTAGTATTATTTATTATTTGGGAGTTTTGTTTTATAGTTTTATCGTTTATGGGCATTGACGAGGTCATCTTATATTAAAGCTCGCACCCTTGCGCATTTCTTGTTATTACTGTTTTCTCCAAACACTTTCAGATGCCAACTTGCGATGCTCCTTTATATGTTTAATATGCCATTTTATAATGGTATCACTAAAATAATTGAACTTTAAAATAATTGAAGCTCTAAAAAACCCATTTTAAAATAAGCATCAGTTCCAGAATCAGTGACGTTTTAAATATATCAGCACAAATTTCTTCTTGGACTATTGCTGGGTACGATTCTAATGTGGTCAATCTCAAGAGACACTTCGGGTCCGGGCCTATCCTTGGATATAAGGTGCTGAGGAGTAGGGGAACAAGTGTGCTACTCAGCTCGCGGTCTACCTCAACCTACAAGGAAGTTTCCCCTGAGAATTTGGGTCTGGAGGATGACCATCCGACAATTAAGTCAGTGGCGAGAAGATGTAGCTTGAGCGGGAAAAATAATAGTTTAAGTGGGAAGAGAGTAGGTGATGGCAATATCTAATATGACACCTAGCCTAACTCCTTTTATCTATGATTATTGGGCTTCTTTTGAAGTCTCCCTTGGGTGGGGGAGAATCTCTAACTTTGCATACATGATTACTCCACCCATGAGGAGGTTCAATTGGTATTGTTTGTATTGTTACTTCTGCTATTGAGCCATTGTCTTACTGGGCCAAGCACAAGTGGGCGGCCTAGGGATCCCCCACTCCGGGGTTGTGCCTCGAGAAGTGCGGGCCAGCCTCAGAGTAGAGCAAGTGCCAATGAATGACCTACTAACATCTGCTGTGGGGCATCTTGTAGTGCCACGTGGGCGACATCTCAATGTCACTACTAGAAAGATACCATAGGTAGATGGCTCAAAATTACAGTTGTCTACAAAAATGAAGTGAACGTGTGCAAAGTACAATTAATTAAGAGAGGAGAGGTGAATTAGTTGACTACTAAATAAAAATTTAACAACTTGATATGCTAAACAAATTAATATTGAACGAGAAGCGTTACCACAAAGCAACAGCGCACGTAGAAGGAGATTGAAGGAAAGGATGCAAACCACAGTACGCAGTTGTTTAGGTGGTTCGGCCACACAAGGATGTGCACCAATGTCTAATCCCACTTTTGTGAGGTGGCCACACACTACTCTGAAGTTTAGGCCTGAGGTACAGATTACAACCCTCCCCCCCCCCCTCCTCCCACACCCAGAAAGACACCACACGTCTCAACAGTGACAAAGACTCACTGTCAAAACCTCTCACAGACGCTTGTACAACATGAGAACAAACTCTCACACACAAGAAATATGTATGAAAAGATTTGAAGTACAATTCCTCAACCCAAGAACAAGAGAGAAAAGATGAAACTTGTAATTCAGAAATCCCATGCTTTGAAGCGGTTGAGAAACGATGGAGATGAGTGTATACTCTTGCACAAGCCTTCCTGGATGTGGTACTATGGCATCACGTACTTCTGAGCATCCAAGGTCTTCATTCCTCGTAGCGAACCCAAAGAGATCTCCTAGATGCAGCACTGGTTCGCATGTTCGCAAGTTTGCCCTAGCCAGTGCAAAAACTCGTTCTCCCCTTTGCATGTGTCGAATCAATAGCATGGAAAGAGTTCCCTTTATATACCCACATGCCAAAGACTCCATCTTGGCCACATGTCCAAGAAACTTAGTCGGAATCCAAATAAAGGAAGAGTCCTTTTTAAATAAGAAAATTGTGTTTCCCGTAATCGGTCGATCGGAACATCCAACTCGGTCATCTGATTTTTACTGTCTTCAAACAAATGTCCCTGGGAAAATCGGTTGACCGATTTCAACAATCGATTGCCCTTGAATAGCAATGTATTGGCCTTGAAGAGTAATCGATTGGTCTATTATAATCGGTCGATCGATTCTTAGAATTTGATCATCCCATTTTCGACTGTTCCCAGACAAGTGGCCTTGGGAAAAACAGTCGCAACCATTCCCTTGGATCGATTGTTCAATTTCCTGCAAAAGTGTAGAAACAAGGGTCAGTCCAAAATCTAAAGTACCAAACACTTGACCACTCACCTTGACCTCTTGTTTGTGGACTCTACACTCCATGTAAACCCTGTAGAATTTATTTGCAGATGAAATTTGCACCAAGGTTATTTGTGCATGAAAATTTTAATAAATTCACATAAATTGCATAAATTACAAATGGTCGCATGCTTTAACATAAACTCATTTTGTCAACTTCTAAATATCATAAATACACATGGAGACAACAAAAAAGTGTATTTGTAGATGACTAATTTTAGCCATCTATATATTCACTATATATAGAAGACGGCTAACAAAAATTGTCTACATATTTTGAACATGCATAGATGGCTAGAAAACGTTGTCTACGAATCAATCATATATAGACGGCTTCAAGAGGCCATCTGCATATGTTATGTAGACGGCGAAAATCTGTCGACATATCACATATATGTAGACGGCTGATCATAGCTATGGTGGCCAAATCTGGCCACCTAGGCCCACGATGGCTCGTTACGGCCCTCTCACGTCCTATCAACGAACGTGGCCCCATGTTCATGGGCCACGTCCTCGTCAGGGCGGTTCAGAGGTCTTCGAAGACCTTTCCCCCCATGAGTGGGCTTCGCCAAGCCCCTCCGCATATTTCCGAGCAGGTCACTTGTCCTGCTCGAGCAGGTCACTTGTCCTGCTGTTCCGAACAGCTACAGACATCACCGAACAACACTTTCGTTCTCCCCTGTACGGGTCATCTGTTCAGGCATCATATCCGGAGGTTGCCGAACAGGTCTCTTGGCCTACGCAACAGTTGTAACCGTCGCAGGCCACGCACCCCACCATCAAGGGGCGCGTTGACTGCCTGGCATCCCAACGGACACCGGAGCGCATAACTCCTTCCGTTATGCGCGCCCCTCAAGGCGCCTTCCCAGGCACGATCTATAGGCGTTACGCATGCCTGCCTCAGCATCCTCGTCTATAAAAGCACAGGTACAGGACCATGCACTGGTACGTTCTCTCATGTGAACAAGCCTCTCACTGACTTAGGCATCGGAGGGTTTGCCCCGGTCTCCACCGGCCCCCCCCTGATCCTTTTCTGGTGACTGCAGGATCTTTGGTCCGTTGCCGGCGACCGTCTCCCCTCTCACACAAGTGTGAGGCCCGATCCACTCCGGCCCAACAAGGAAAAGGCCTCCACATTTTTGGCGCCGTCTGTGGGAAGGACACAGCCATGGCTCGCGGACGATCCTCTTACTAGAACGCGGGGAGTAGGGCGACGAGATCTCACCACTCACGAGCGAGTTCTCCCCGCCGGTCTACTCCTGTCGACGTCAACGTCGCCTCCGCCGGCGCAAATCAAGACGTCCCTGCACCAACTATGGCTGCACCGGCAACTGCCCTGGAGATGGCTGAACTCCGAGGGCAGATGCAACAATTGACCGGTGTCTGCCTCGCCTTGTAGGCTCAGCTAGCCGTACCACCAGCCCCGGTGGCTCCCCTGCCGCGAGAGCGGCAGGCAGAGTCGTCACATCGGCGCTCTCGCATCCTTCCGGTGCCTCAGGATCAGCAGGCGGACTCGCCGCGCCGGTCGCACAAAGCCCCATCTGAGGAGCGGGCAGCGGAGCGCCGTGGGCGTTCGCCCCGTAGCTCCATCGCCTCCCCTCGCCTGCCACGATCGGTTGTGGGAGCCAACTCCCACACGTCTGCCGGAGGGGGCTCCACCAATTCAGAGCAGGAGCTCGCCAGGCGCCTATGACGTGTCGTCGACTTAGAACGCCGCGTGGACGCGATGGTCCAGTGCGCGGAGGTGAAAGCTCCAGTGGATGATGACCTGGACTTCCGCTCCCCTTTCAGTAGGGAGATCCTTGAGGCTCGGGTCTCTCCCAAGCTCCCTCTACCCACCATCGCACCCTACGACGACACCACCGATCCTGCCGACCACATTCACGGCTTTGAGTCGCATATGGTGTTCCACGGAGCATCGGACGCGGCCAAGTGCAGGGCCTTCCCTGCGACCCTCAAGGAGACCGCTAGAGCCTGGTTCGAGACCCTCCCGACGGGCTCCATCTCCTCCTTCCGCCAACTGAAGAAGTCCTTTCGGGACAACTTCCTTGGTGGAAGGTCACAGCCGCGAACGGCGGCTTCCCTCCTGGCCGTGCGCCAGAAGAAGGGCGAGGCGCTCTGGGACTTTGTCAAAAGGTTCCGAACAGAAGCGCTTCGCATTTCACACTTGGATGTCCCTCTAGCAACCAGTGCCCTGATTCAAGGCACTCTTGATGGTTTCTTGCAGAGGACCCTCGGCGTCCAGCAGCCCTCCACCCTTGCCGAGCTGCTCTCCATCGCACAACGCCATGCGGCTTGTGAGTCACCGTTGCGTCGTCCTTTCTTTCGATCACGGTCGGAACCGTTGTCGGAAGGCCTCTTCTTGTCTAACTGCTCCCCTTGCTCCGCTCTGCTTGCTGCTAGGCCCAGGATCTGTTCGGGTGCCACAGTAAGGGGAGTGTAGTTGGTGAAGGGGCGCAGACGACGTGGAGATCAGGAACGAAGCATATGTTTGGTGGCCACAGAGGATGCGCTCCGACCCCCAGAGGCGCGATCAAAACAAGTACTGTCGCTTTCACTGCGACCATGGCCACGACACCTCTGAGTGCCGCCAGCTTAAGGATGAAATTGAAGATCTTATCAAGCGCGGCTACCTTAGAAGGTTCGTGCACCGGAATGAAGACCGCCCCAGACGCCGAGAGCAGACTCCCGAGCAGCCGATCAACAATGAGCCCAATGGGCAGGAGATCAACGTGATCGCGGGAGGTTTCGGCGCGGGCGGAGAAAGCACTCGGAGCCGACGCGACTACGCAAGGTGAGTGCACGTTGTGGATAGGCCACCGGCACCTCGGTCGGCTCCATATCCCACCAGTCCCGCACGCGCACCACCCGAGGAGGCCATAACCTTCTCCGACGAGGACCTTGTAGGGGTTACGACCCCACACGCTGATGCATTGGTCATTTCGGCCACCATCAACCATTGTAACGTGCGTTGGATTTTGGTGGATAATGGAAGTGCCCCCGATATCTTGGCTTACGACTGTTTTGTACTCATGGGCTTAAAAACCGACCAGCTAGCCCCCGTCAACTCGCCCCTGTTCGGCTTTTCGGGAGTTTCGGTACAGCCCATGGGGAGAGTTCGCCTCCCGATCACTTTAGGGACGGCTCCAAGGGTTGTGACCAAGGTGGTTGACTTCTTGGTCATCAACAACATGCCTGGATACAACGCCATCCTTGGCAGAGGTCTGATTGGCCGCATCAAAGCAGTACCTTCGTCGCTCCATCAGAAGATGAAGTTTCCGACCCCGAGCGGGGTCAGCGAAGTGCTCGGGTGTCAGCGCGAGTCCCGTAGGTGCTATGTCCTTTCTTTAAGGGACAAGCAACCACTCGCAGATCCAACCCCGCCTACAACCGATCAGCCCTCCACCAGCCGAGGATCGCCTGCTGAAGACTTAATTCCTGTCCAGGTAGATGAAGACCTCGAACACGTCCTGTATATTGGCGCCTTGTTGGCAGAGGCCGAACAGCAGCGATATAGGGCCTTTCTGCTTGCCAATTTGGACGTATTCGCCTGGTCCGACGACGAACTTCCGGGAATTCCCCCGGAAGTGATGGTGCATCACCTCCGACTAGACCCCCGGGTCCCACCAGTTCAACAGAGGAGGCGACCCATGAACCGAGAACGGCAGACCGTGATTCAGGATCACGTTGTCAAAAGCCGAACTGTTGGGCTCCTTCGAGAAGCTCAATATCCAAGATGGATCTCTAATGTGGTCCTCGTACGCAAAGCCAATGACAAATGGCGTGTGTGCGTTGACTACAAGGATCTCAATAAAGCAACGCCCAAGGATAATTTTCCCCTGCCTCGCATTGACCAGCTGGTGGATGCTACTTCCGGCCACGAGCTTCTCAGCTTCCTGGATGCCTACTCTGGTTACCACCAGATCAGTATGCACCCCCCGGATCAGGACGCCACGACGTTCGTTACAGACCTAGGCTTATACTGTTTCACCAGAATGCCTTTCGGTCTAAAGAACGCGGGCGCCACTTACCAACGGTTGGTCAATAAGATGTTCGAGCAGCAGATCGGGCGCAATATGGAGGTTTACGTTGACGGCATGTTGGTCAAGATGCTTCCAAGCATTGATCACATCTCCGACCTCCAGGAAACTTTCGTAACTCTGCGGAAGTACAATATGAAGCTTAACCCTTCCAAGTGCGCGTTTGGTGTTCGTTCGGGTAAGTTCCTTGGTTTCCTCGTATCAAATAGAGGAATAGAGGCGAACCCGGAGAAAATCCAAGCGGTACTTGAGATGAGCAGCCCGAAAACGGTGCGCGACGTCCAACGTTTGACAGGGCGTCTTGCGGCGTTGAACCGGTTCATGTCCCGAGCAGCAGAAAGAAGTTTTAACTTCTTCAAGTTGCTCCGAGGCCCTAAAAGCACCTCTAAGCAAGGGGGGCAAGTACGGTGGACTGAAGAATGTGAGGCCGCCTTCACCGAACTGAAAGCGTATCTGGCAGCCCCCCCTATTCTCTCAAAGCCTGTGCTCGGGGAACCTCTGTTCGTATACCTCTCGGTTACCGAACACTCCATCAGTGCGGTTTTGATCAGGGAAGAAGGAGCGGCACAGCATCCAGTATACTACATCAGCAGGGTCCTCCAAGAAGCTGAAAGGAGGTACCCCTGAGCAGAAAAACTCGCTCTTGCTCTCGTCACGGCCGCCCGGAAGCTTAGGCCCTATTTTCAGGTCCATTCCGTCACGGTTTTAACCGATCAGCCGCTGAAATCCATCCTTCAGCGGCCGGAGGCTTCTGGCAGGCTTGTCAAGTGGGCGATAGAGCTTGGTGAGTTCGACATTAGCTTCAGACCGAGGACGGCGGTCAAGGCGCAGGCGTTGGCAGACTTCGTTGCGGAATGTACTCTCCCTGCCGAGCAGGATCCACCGTTGGCGGATGAACCCCCATGGGAGCTCTACGTCGACGGATCCTCTTGCGTCACAGGGAGTGGAGCTGGCTTGGTCCTCACCTCCCCGGAGGGATTAGAGTTCCAATACGCCCTCCGTTTCCACTTTTCAGCTTCCAACAACGTAGCCGAGTACGAAGCTTTGCTGTCCGGTATTCGCATGGCTAGGCACCTTGGAGCCCTTCGCCTTAGGGTCTTCAGCGACTCACAATTGGTCGCCAACCAAGTGAACGGGCAGTTCGGAGCAAGAGAGCCCCGCATGGCGCGATACCTTCAACAGGTCAAGAGCCAAACAGAGGGCCTCCTATACTTCGAGGTCATACACGTCCCACGGGAGCAGAACGCGCGAGCAGATGCACTTGCCAAACTAGCATCTTCAGGTGACATCGCCCCTTCTCGCTCCGTATTTATAGAAGAGCTCGCCTCGCCGAGCACAGAAGTAGATATCGCAGCCATAGAGACAGGCCCACCAACTCCGAGCTGGATGGACCCTCTCTTGGCATACCTACTTCGAGGTGAGCTTCCGCCCGAACAGAGCGAAACTCAGAAAACCAGGATGCGTTCTCAGCATTTCGCCCTCGTAGAAGGCAAGCTGTACCGACGGTCCCTTTCAAGACCTCTCCTACGGTGCCTCAACCCTGAGGAGGCCCTAGCGGCCACCGAAGAAGTCCATGAGGGGCTGTGCGGAAGCCACCTGGGGGGCAGAACGCTGGCACGCAGCATTATCCGAGCAGGGTTCTGGTGGCCTTCTCTTCAGAAGGATTGCATGTCCTTTGTCAGGAAATGCCCGGAATGCCAAAAGTTCGGACAGCTCATCAAGCAACCTGCCGAACAGCTTCATAGTCTGTTCGAACCGCGCCCTTTCGCCAGATGGGGCATTGACATCTTGGGTCCCTTCCCAGAGGCCCAAGGTTGGAAGAAGTTTCTATTCGTAGCTATCGACTACTTCACCAAGTGGATCGAAGCTGAACCTGTTGCCACGATCACCGAACAAGCCGCGTGGAAGTTCGTCTGGAAGAACCTCCTCTGCAGGTTTGGCGTTCCAAGAGTGATCACTTCCGACAATGGGAAACAGTTTGACAGCACCTTCTTCAAACAGAAATGTGCTGAGCTCGGAATCTACAACCACTTCACCTCCGTGGCTCATCCCCAGGCTAACGGCTTGGTTGAAAACGCCAACCGAACACTGCTGCACGGGATCCGCACAAGAGTGGAGGCTGCAGGTGGGTCATGGATTGATAAGCTCCCTAACGTTCTTTGGTGTCACCGAACGACTGCTCGGGTAGCTACAGGGGAAACACCCTTCCATTTGGCCTACGGCTCGGAAGTCGTTGTACCTCTGGAAGTAGCCCTTCCCACCATCCGAACAACCCACTTCGATGAAGCCGCCAACAACCGTGCCCTTCGTGAAAACTTGGACATGCTTGGCGAACGACAGAACGACGCCAGCATTCGCCTCGTTTCTTATCAGCAACGGCTCGCACAATATTATAATGCGCGAGTTCGGGAAAGGCGGTTCAATGTGGGAGATCTGGTTTTGCGCCGCTGTTCGGCTTCTGATCCCCGAAGAGCAGTTGGCAAACTTGCCATCAAGTGGGAAGGACCCTTTCAGGTCACCCAAGTCCTTGGGAAAGGCTCATATAAGCTAACTACTCCTAGTGGCGAAGCCATACCCAAGACTTGGCATGTTTCTAACCTCAAGGCTTATCATTTATAAAAGCCTCTGTTCAGTGTCCTACTTCTTTTCTCCCTGTCCCTATGGTTACATAAGCGGTTGGCATACACCCCTGATCGGAACCTCCTTTTTCAGTTCCCATTGATCTGTGTTATACATGCAACGCTTGTAAAACCAGCGGATTTTCATCCGAGCAGGGACAATGACGAAAGGGAGGAGATAGAAAAAGAGACGCCATAGTAAAATGATAGAAAGGAAAATCTTCATTTACTGAGTCTTTTTTACAAGCAGGTCCCTTGAACCACAGTTATAAAAGGAAAAATATGGGAAGGACATGAAGCGAGGAGTCTAAGGAGCCTGTTCGGAAGCGCCAGCATCTTCACCCGAGGGAGGCATCCGCCCATATTGGAATTGTGCGAAGCGCACACCATCCAAACGGGCGTCATTGGTGCGACGACGGCACTCTCGAACAGCTGCCTCAAAGGCCTCCCGGGCGCGCTCAACCCAAGAGAGCCTCTCCCCAAGATCCCTCCCAGCATTAAGGCCCACTCTGTAGCAGCGGGCCCCATACTGCTCCAAGTCTTCCTTGTATTCGGGCCCGGCCTTATACTCAGCGACGGCACGGGCCCCCGCATCTGCTACCACCTTGGCCAGGGCGTCCTTTTCAGCCCTTGCCAAGGTAGCATCCAGCTTCGAGGCCTAGAGGGCAGCTTTGAGGTCCTTCACCTCCTCCTCCAGCGCTGCCTCGCGAGCCTTATGCCTTGCTGAGAGGTCCTCGCAGAAAGCCGCCTGCGCCTCAAATAAATACCTCTGCTTCTGACCTCGAGCAGATGGAGCCTTGAGGATGCCCAGCGACTTGGACATTCCACTCGCGAGCGCCTCCAGATCAACATCGCTCATGCCTTCATCCTCCAGGCCCTCCGGGTGGTAACCTTCCACTGTTCTCTCCGGAGTCTGCTCGGAAGGAAGGTCTAGACACCTTGCCAGCTGGTCAAGATGAGAAGCAGTGGGGCTCGCAGGCAGCTCCCTTGGCGCGTTCTCCATGCGGCGGAGAGTCGCCTCCAATGCTGCCACCGAAGGGTCCTCGGGAGCCTCTTGAGCAGTGCTTCACTGAGGGGTCTTCGGTCGTCATCGGACTCTTCAGCCCGAACACCACCCCCAGCACCCGCAACCTCCCCCCCAGCACCTTCAACTGCCTTGGAGGTTGCATTTACATTAGCAACCACCTCGGTGGGGGGCATGGGGGGCAGGATGTCCCCGGTGGTAGCAGCAATCTCCTCGGACGCTCCCGTCATCGTGGCCGCTTTTTCAGTGGCCCTCGCAGCAAGAGCGACTTCCTGTCCCTCAGACGGAGTCACGCTCGGCATTGGAGCCACCACGCTGCTCGCTGCCACCTCGGCAAGGGCGAAAACTTCCGTCGCATCAGCGCCCTCCTCCCTCCGAACAGGGGACGCCGCAACTTCTCCACTCCTCCTGGAAGAAGCCCCCGCAGTGTTGCTGGTAGCACCGTGCTCGGCACCACCAATGTTGGAAGCATCAGAGGGCTCCCTATCCTTCGAGCAGGTGGAGCCCCTGGCCTCTTCTCTGGCAGGGCTCTCGGACCCGTCGCTCACAACGACGAGCCCTAGCTCGGTCGCCATCTTCTATGCGACCTCTGGGCGCGTCACGGAGGCCACCCGCGGTACGCCCTGACCGGCCGACTCCACGGCCTTACTTCTTCTGCGCAACAACAAATGCGCCTCTTCCGCTTCCTCTTCGGTCCCCTCCTCATCACGTTGAGGAGTAGCTTGGACCACTTTCTTCCTCTTCCGAGCACGGAGTTGTTCTGCCTCCTCCGCGCTCTCATCAAACAAAATTGGCCTCCTCTTCATGGAGGCGGAAGGACGAGTCACCCCGTCGCCCTTCTTCGGTGGAGTCTGAGCTCCAGCCGAAACCACCTCCCTGGTGGCCTTCTTCTTCAGGCGAATCTTTCCGGGCCCCTTTTCAGGGACCCGTGCCTTGGCTGGACGCTCCTCGGTAGGCGAAGGAGCAGCGAGCGCCGTTGTTACTCCGGTACTAACCCTCACAGCAGAGGGAACCCGAACAACGGCAGCAACGTCGTCGCCCTCGTACACCATATGCGCCAGAACAGGGATCTGCTCGGCAAAATCTTCGTTCGCCTCCTGATCCCTCCCAGCCTCCAGCTCCGCGGCAGCTGCACACAAAAAGAAGAAGAGTTAGAGCAAGGTCACCAAACCAGTGAGTAAACGACCAAAGTTCGTATACTTACTTCATGGTTTGCTTAGGCCATACTTGACAAGCATGAATTCGGTTACATAGCCTTCTCCATTCCTAACACCTGCTCGGAGAAGGCTATCAGAGGCTCTCGCCTCGTCCTGGATCAGCTTCGGAAAGCTGTCCTTCCGTGCTGGACGGATAACGGTGGGGAACCCCCACTCTACACCATCCTGTCGATGCACGAACAGTAACCTGTCCATCCAACCTTTGTTGTTGGAATACTCGTTGGACAGCTGTATATGCATCCTATCTGTTCGGTGCTTGGCGTAGTTGATATCCGCTCCTGACGGCCGAGAAGCAGACAGCTTGAAGTGAGCTCGGAACACATCCGCCGAGCCCCGGATCTCCCTCAGCTTGCAGATGACGCCGAAGATACATACGTACCTCCATGTGTTGGGCGTCAGTTGTATCGGCGAAACGCCCCAACAATTCAGGAGCGCCTTCGCCACTTCCGGCAACGGTAGCCGGAATCCTGCCTCCAGATGATCCACGGAGAGAGGGAAGCAACCTGGTTTATTCACCAGAAACGATTCCCCTTCCTTTGCATCGACGATCTCGTATTCATCGCCGATCCGGAAGCGCTCACGAATCCCACTATAGTGGCGGTATCGTGGCCCGCTCGATGCCGCGACGGTGACCCCGCTCGCGCCGGCAACCGCGACCGTTTTTCCTTTTCCTGCCATCGTTGTCCGCTGTGGAGGAGAACAGCAAATAGGAGAAAGCGCGAGGAAGAAGATGATCACCTAAGGAGAGCACAAGAACTTCTCGAATGGAGAAGGAAGGAAGCTTGAGAAGGAAGAAAGCCTGAGGGGAGATCTTTGGAGAAGCTTTTTCGAAGGCGTGGCTCCCGCCTTCGCCCCCTCCTTTCCTTATAAAGAAGGAGGGGAGCGAAATTCGAGGCGGGCCCCAAAACGCCTCTCCTTCCAGTTTTTGAAAGTCCCTCCTCGATTGCAGTGCTGGCGGCTGTTCGAATGCGAAGTGCGACCCTCCTGGCTCGACACGACCTCGCACCCATCATGATGGGTTAGCCGTTCGGCAGGGCTCCAAGCGACGGCACCATATAGCCCCCTACAACGGGCCATCGCATTAAATGCGGAAGTGACGCCCTCGAAGTGCTCGTCTCAACGAGCCACTCAAGAGCGTGGGGGGCAAGTGTGGTGGCCAAATCTGGCCACCTAGGCCCACGATGGCTCGTTACGGCCCTCTCACGTCCTGTCAACGAACGTGGCCCCATGTTCATGGGCCACGTCCTCGTCAGGGCGGTTCAGAGGTCTTCGAAGACCTTTCCCCCCATGAGTGGGCTTCGCCAAGCCCCTCCGCATATTTCCGAGCAGGTCACTTGTCCTGCTCGAGCAGGTCACTTGTCCTGCTGTTCTGAACAACTACAGACATCACCGAACAACACTTTCGTTCTCCCCTGTACGGGTCATCTGTTCGGGCATCATATCCGGAGGTTGCCGAACAGGTCTCTTGGCCTACACAACAGTTGTAACCGTCTCAGACCACGCACCCCACCATCAAGGGGCGCGTTGACTGCCTGGCATCCCAACGGACACCGGAGCACATAACTCCTTCCGTTATGCGCGCCCCTCAAGGCGCCTTCCCAGGCACGATCTATAGGCGTTACGCATGCCTGCCTCAGCATCCTCGTCTATAAAAGCACAGGTACAAGACCATGCACTGGTACGTTCTCTCATGCGAACACACCCTTATATTCAAAAACCTCCTGCCTTACAAGCCTCTCACTGACTTAGGCATCGAAGGGTTTGCCCCGGTCTCCACCGGCCCCCCCCTGATCCTTTTCTGGTGACTGCAAGATCTTTGGTCCGTTGCCAGCGACCGTCTCCCCTCTCATACAAGTGTGAGGCCCGATCCACTCTGGCCCAACAAGGAAAAGGCCTCCACAATAGCCATGTACAAATCAGATATATGTAGACGATTGTGTTGAAGCCGTCTAAATAAGTTTTGTAGACAGCTTTACATCCGTCTACATAAGTTAGTTATGTAGATGGATAATAACAACCGTCTTGATATGTTATTATGTAGGCGGCTACACAGCCATCTACATATATACTAAGTCGTCTACGTATAATATATTTAGACAGCTTAAGAGCCATCTACATACATATTCATCTTTTCATAAATTTAAATTAAACATTTATTAATATTTAAAACTAAATTTAAATTTTATATTTATTAATTAAGGTAATTATTTAATATGTATGTCATTATAACAAAATTAAAATATTATTTTGTAAAATTTGTACAATTGTTATTACAATATATATTATCTTCGTCGCATATCTGTTACTAATATACAATGAAAATATTACTTTTTCCTTTCAAATGGGACACCCAAATTATTTGTGTTCTTTTTTACACACAAAGTCTAATTCAATTAAATTTGACATTTATTATACTCAAAGATTGTGACTTAATGATTAGTCTTTCATATGAATTTGAGATCAATAGTTCAAATCTCATTGAATATGATTATAAAAAATTCTAATGAATAATATAATATGATAGTTTTCAACCATAAAAAGTTCTATATTTAATTGGATTTAGGTCATCGTCGATAAGTTAATAAGTAGTTCTTTAGTACAACTCATCTGAGGAAGCTTAATCATATTAGTTGGAGTACATAGGGAGAAAAAAGAGGTAAAACAATAAATGAAGTTGTTAAAGGAAGATCTTAATATTCTAAAAAAGAACTAGAACTTAGTTGCTCATAAATAAAAAATAAGCACTTATCAAGATTTTGTCTAATAAGACTTGAGCTCATCGAGTTTTAGATTTATATTTTCTTATATGATTTTCAAATAATATGAAGCAAAAGAGTGTGAAAAGGATAATATGGTTTTCTTCTATGTATATAGATATAGATATAGATACATCGATACATATAGAGATACAAAGTGGCTTTCTAGACAACTACTATATCTATATAGACATCATATCTATATATATTATATGTATATATATAGATATTAAATATATCACTACTAGAGAAAGAGGATTTGTGAGGCTAGAAATTAAAGTCGTCTACAAAAGTAGCGTTTGTACATTGCTAAATATAAATATAGCAAGATATATAAATATATATATATTTGTATATTTATATAGATTCTAGCATATATATTTTAAAACGTCTATATATGAACACTATAAATATATAGAAAATTTATATATACATATAAAAATAGATATTTATATGTATATATATATAGACATATATATAGGTATATAGATGTATCTATGTATATATACTATATATGTATCCTATATATATACATACATATGTAGATTATATGTATATATATAGATAGATATTCTTTATATTATATATTGTAGACAGCTCTTATAGCCGTCTACAAATGTTGATATGTAGACAGCTTATGAAGCCGTCTACAAATGTCCCCACCCTCAAAAAGGGGCAGGCCACGAAAAGCCCCCGCCCCACCCTAATTTCTCTCCCTCCACCCTCTCGCGAAAATCCCTCCCCCGCCGTCGTCGTGATTTCCTCCAACGTCTCCGCCACGATTGGGACGCCACTGCCGGCTGCCGCATCCACCACCCGCAAGTGCTCTCTATGTCTCTAGTTCATAACTATAACATTTTTTTACCTTGCAAATATCTTCCTCTAGAGTACTGGCAGTCTTAGAATACCACCACCCAATTCTCTAGACAGTACAATCTATTCTTCCCTTTTCTCTATTTTTGCCACTATTTCTTAATCTGTACTCATCAACTAATATTTAACCCTCTTGTTAATAAAACTAAATATTCTTGTGGAATCTGATATTACTAACTATCTGACAACAATTACCATGGATGCCTTTTCATACCTTCTGACATTCTACTGATCACTTTCTAACCTCTTTTAAAATATCATTATTAACTGGTCACAAACACATCTTCTAACCACTGCCATAATCAACTAAACTAAACAAAATCATTTAGTTGCTCCTTTAACATACACAAATTTCTGACTGAGACACTGGAAATTCTAGAATCTTTAATATTCATTCCCTTAAACATTCTGTCTTCCCCACTTTTTCTTTGTTGTTCTCTTTCATTACATAACATGCACTATTCTATTAAGCTCTATTCCACTGAAATAAACAATCTCTATAAATTTCATATTCTTTTATCTACCCTTAATATACTTTACTGCCACATCTCTATTCTTATTCACTGAAACCATTACTGCCATAACACAGTTTCTGGAACTGACAATCTTGTAATCTAAATGTAAATCTTTCCCGAAGCTTTGATTTAATCACTATTAACACATCTGTTTCTTTACAAATCCTTGTCTGCTAACATTAACATTCCTCATTCCTTCTCTTTTCTGACCTGCCTTTCTCTATCATCTTCTATTTCACTCTCTTTACCGAAAATCTTAATCCCAAATTCTCTAAAGTTGAAACACCTTTCTTGACGCCTAATCTGGTCTTGCTTAAGCACTAATCTTGCTCCAATAATGCCAACTCCACTTACCTTTCTAGCCTTATACCATTAACTTGCCTTAATTGTTACAATACATTAAACATCTCTACAAAACATCACAAAATCTTTCTATAACACTGCAACATATAACAAATGTTTCTGATAACAACAACAAACTGGCATTCAAAACTGCCATCTACTTACTTATTACTAATCATTAACTAATCTCAAAAATCCATTCCAGCTCAACAACATTCTTACTACTCTTTCTTTAACCAACATTCTCATTCCTGCACTTTTCATAACTTTAAACAAATCCTTTTAACATTGAGAAACATTTCTAATCACAAAATATACTTAGTCCCGCTGCCACAAGTCACTGCTCTTCTACTTACTAGTACCTCATCTGTAGTAAATTTTCCTTATTGCTAACCACATTATCATCGAAACTACTTATCAATACTCACTGACACAAATCACAAACATATCAATTACCTTCACTAAATTTCTCATTCCTTTACATCTAACAATCTTCAACACAGCACTGCTTCACACTATAACACTATTTCCTCTATAATTCTATCACACAGTTATCTTCATAAAAAATTCCATTTATAGATATACACAACCATTGCCATATAACTGTTTATGCTAATCCACTACTTCACTAAAAATACTTTCATCACCCTAAATTATATCCTTCTCAGAAGACAATTGTACCTTTGCTAAATAACACAACTGAATTTATCAATTCATTCTCAACTTTCGCTACTTACCATGCCAACTAACAACAAACCACTAACACCACATAACTCATACACTCGATATACACACAGAAAACACACGTGACAACCACATGAAACCGTAGACTTACTACCAACAGTAGACATTAAACCATGTATTGGGACATTGTAATCTTAATGTCTTTTCATATTCTGACTGGACCATACTCTGATACCAAATGTAGCGACCCTGGATATTTATGCCCAATAAGGCCCCATATCTAGACCCACCTCCTGCGAACAGACCGAAGTCTTGCAAGGGATAGCTCACACACGTATCCAGTAAGAATATAAAAGACAACCACAAGAGTATAAGATACAAGAAAGTACATGTGTTCATACTTATTTACATTAAATTACACTGTCCCAATATATTATTACATGTCCAAGATAAAGGTACAACTACCTAGGGCATATCCAGGAGCAAAGCTCACACAAACCACAACTACAATTCAACTACTGATGGTACAAGTTCACCACAATGCCTCTGTAAAGCAAGTATGTTGCGAACACCTAAAAAGAGTTGTAAGAGAGTGAGCCTCAAAAGGTCACAGGCTTAACAAGGACCTCTAAAAAGAGAAACTGCATAGAGGAGTAACACCTTCACCACTTGGGGTCTCACTAGAAACACCGACAATAGAACTACTGAAGTAAAAACATGCTCGCAATAAACATAATTAAACTGCATTTAAACATAAACACACTAGCTAAATGATAAGTATACAATTGTTATTGATAATCATGTTACTTTTCTTGAAAAATGGTCAATAGTTTCATAAAAATATATTATCATTTCATTATAAACATGATAATTGACTAAAACTCTTGTGTGCATTTTTTCAGGTTAATGGGCCAATCAACAAGGATTTGTTAATGGACTAAGTTAGACCAAGAGAAAATAATGATAAATTATAATTTTAAAACCTTCTCTCTATCTCTTTCTTTTTAATTTTCAAAACTCCCTCTTATTTTAAAAATTCTTCTCTATCCTCAAAAACACTTTCCTAAACTATATCATCTTTCCTCTCTTCTCTCTATCCATTTTAAAAACTCTCTTCTCCCTCTTTGGGGGGGGGGGGGGGGGGGATTCTTTCTAACACCGCACCTTCCTGAAATTTCTAAAAGAGTGTACATCCAGTGAGAAACCTCAACACCATACACACTTAAAAGAAAGAGAGAAAGAGGTCGAGCCCAAGAAGAAGTATGCAAGCAGCCATATGAAATCTTCAAGCTTCAAGCTCCTTTTCTTCTCTTCACTCTCTCTGTGTTGCATTGTAATTTTGGGGAGAGTCTTTCGGCTGAGAGTTTTTGTGTTAGTGTCCATTTTGTACAACTCTCAGTCTATTCTTTCTTTTCTAAGAAAACTTTCTGTTCAGCTGTATAATTGTATCCCAAGATTTTGCTTGGGGATTGGACGTAGGTCTTCCTTCTGTGAAGTACCAAACCAGGATAAAATTCCTTGTGTTCATTTGTGTGATTGTTTAAATTTGCTTCCGCACTGCTACTCTCTATCACACACTATCACATTCAATAACCAAAGTTTTAAAATTGTGATTTCTGTGTTTTAGTTTTAGAATTTCTGTAGCTATTCTATTCAACCCCCCCCCCCCCCAGATAGCTTATGCTTGTTGCCATATCATCCGAGGGCCAACATGAAGCAACCACTCTAGGGGAGCAATAGGAAGCTCAGGTTGAGGGGGAGCCTCAAATTTTCTTAAGGAGGACATCTCTTAATAGGAAGTAGTTACAGATGTGTTTAAATTGTCAATTGTTCTTTAACAATACTACTAACAAATTTCTTGCAAGTATCTTTTTATGAACAAATGCAAGGAATCTTCCTGAAGACCTCCCAACAGCACAACAAGTGAAAAATACAACAGCAGATGTCAACAGATTCAAGACTGTGTTGACACACATAGAAGATCAGGTCGACACACTATGAAGGTTGTATCGACATACACATGAAGGATGCGTCGACACACACAGGACAGGTTGACACAGCATGGAACACATGACGACAAATTCAAGAATATGTCAAGACACAATCAGAGACAAGTTCTTGCAATCTTCTAATACCAACAAGTGGCAACCGAGCAAAGCTCTTCACATCCTCTGCTACCAACAAGTGGTATCTGGTAATGCCAAATTGGTCAACAGATCAGAAGAACCCTTAAAGATCTGACAAGCATCAACTGAGGGGGAGCCTCACATCAAGGGGGAGCAAGTAAAGAATGGGAGTTGATAATTTTTGACAAATATTGTTGAACCCCTCTTCCTCAACTCACAACCAGTTATGGTAAGAAGTCTCTATAACTAAAGGTGAGAATGCAAATGGTAATATTCTTCCTTTTTAGCTATTGACAAAAAAAAGGAGAATATTGTATGTATGAATTTTCTACTTAGTTCATATGAATTTTCTACTTAATGCTTATTTTTTAATGATAATGTTATAAAATTCTCATGAGTTTTGTCATCACCAAAAAGAGGGAGATTGTTGAACCACTCTTATATATTATCCTTTTATTTTAGTGATAACAACACTCATACTTATCATAATCATCCTTAATATATTTCAATATCATTCTTTATCTCATGAATATTCTATTTCCATGACTTCATAAAGATTTACACTGATCTGTAACTTAGACATTTGAAATTCAATTTTGTCATGTATGTTTTGATCATGTTCATTCGAAGCTTACTTCGTATAGCTTCGTCATATTCGAAGTCCACTTCATCATATCCGAAGCGGGCACTTCGTCATGCATATTTTTGTTCGTGATCAGTCGAAGTCCAACTTTGTCATATACGAAGTTAACTTCGCCATATTCGAAGTTTCACTTCGACCGACAACGTTGTTTTCTGTTCTATACGAAGTTCACTTCGTCATATCCGAAGCTAACTTCGTCATATCCGAAGTTTTATACGAAGTTCACTTCGTCATATCTGAAACTAACTTCGTCATATTCGAAGTTACACTCCATCATATCTGAAGCTTCACTTCGACCATTTATGTTGTTTCCTTGACCAATCGACTGTTTACATTTACTCCTTTCAATTGGTGACCAAGTTTATATCGATTTACATTTACTCCTTCCGATTAGTGACCAAGTTTATATCGAATGGCATTTACTCCTTCTGATTGGTGACCAAGTTTGTATCGATTGATGACCAATGACTTAACCCATACCGATTGGTGATTTAAATGTTATCTTCCTATCGATTGATGAACAAATAATTTATATCTGTTTCGATTGATGGCCAAGTATTTTATCGATTGCTAACATATCGATTGTTGGTCTTACTCCGACTCTTCTAAAGTCGAAGTGTGATATTGATTGATGAACAAACCTGTCTCACTCCGACTCCTCTAAAGTTGAAGTCTCATATCGATTGTCTCTATCGATTGATGAACAAATAATTTATATTGGTATTGATTGTTGATCTACTCTGACTCTTCGAAAGTCAAAGTATGATATCAACTTCTGTTATCAACTATACTTGATTTCTATAATAACTGTTATCATATTATTGTTATTATTCCAGTTATCTTGTTTATCATTATGGAATCATTTAATGAACAAGATTAATATATGATTTACACTGTGATATTCTTTCTATTATCTGTACGATAATCTATCTGATGTAGATTGTACTTCTCTACTCTCCTTATTTAATATTTCTTGTTATAACCATATCTGAAGTTCAGTTTCATAGTATGTTTTCAGGACAGCTACGTGTCTTATAAAAACATCTGTAAGTGTCTTTCAAACTGACAAGTCTCCAGATATTAAGGAAAAGCTCCTTTGCAGATGTACTGCGTGCGAAGCAGGTTTTCTCACTGAAACTGATAGATATCCATTATAAATGACTTGTCTTTTACTTTCTATTATTATTATATCTCTCACAAGTCTAACCCCGAGATAGAGAAAAGATCTTTGCATGGTATGGTGCTTGCAGATATCCATTAAAGCTGTCTGTAGAGCCATGTAGCTATCTATATAGCCTGAAGCTGTTGAGACACAAAGACCTGATGATGGACATCTCAACAGTCTTAAGACTCACAACGTTCAAATTCAAATGGCTACATTCAAATGGGAAGCTGAAGACTCTGAAGATTATATAAAGAGCTGAAGTTTGAAAGACAAACATATATACATAGACATATGTGTAAGTGTACATAGAGATACTACACTCAGAAAGAAAGAAGAGCGTACAAGATCTCAAGAGAGCCATTTAATCAAGCTTCGACTTCCTTGCTCTCTGGCATTCAAAAGTTTCTTGGGTGGCATTCAGTGTTCTAGATTTTCTTTTGTCCACCATCATAGTCAGAAAGAGATAGAACTTTCAGTCATATTCTATAATCTCTTTCTGATCTTCTGTGTTTGCTCATTCTCTGAGCAGATACACCGTGTTTATTTCAGTGTAGAAACTAGTAGAGGGTTTGATCCCTATAGTTCCCCTTTTGTAGAAGGGAGGGCCTACTATGGTAGGAGGTTGTAATACCCCTCTGTGAAGGGAAGACTTGCTTGGGGGCAAGTGGGTGTAATACCTCTCAGTTGAGAGAAGACCAAGTGTTCTTGGTAGTTAGTGAAAATCCCAAAGGGTGCTTGGGGACTGGATGTAGGACTCCTGATTGAAAGAAGGTCCGAACTAAGATAAATTCTGTAACGACCCACTTTCACCCGGTACGGTTAGACCAACCCACATCGGATGAGAGCAAGCCGCTACAGGGGAGAAAACCCCAACGATATACAAGTGAGCTGAGATATACACGAATAGAAATGAATAACGCAACGGAATTTAAATAATCTTATTCCATCAACTTTAATCAACATGTCACAGTCCATATAGTCCAATAAGGAATAACATAAACACAATGTTCTCAAAACACATAGCCAACTCCAAGTACATATAATCAAAGTTCAATTACAATTTCAGCATTATATATTATGAAAATAAATTACAAATCTTCAATTCACTCTTCCAACTCCTCCTCGGATTTTGCTAGCTCCTCGGCTTCTAAATTTCCTAAAATATTTAGCAATGGTGAGTCTACATAATAGACTCAGCAAGTAACTTAAATTTCAAACCATATACTTACCAATCATGCTTTCTAACAATTTAATACTATTAACTCATTAGAGTTCAGCAATTTAAATCCATACATGCTCATGCTATAACATAAATGAATAAACATGGAATCACATTAAACAATTTATCTAACACATGTAAAACAATATTCTAAACATAGATGCTAATAGCATGGTATCACTATCATGATTTCAACATACAATCACATGCTCTCATACTTTATTCTAATCACGTTCAATTCTACACATTTAATCATGGAAACAAGGGCAAGGTAAACAACACTCCTAACATGATTTCTAACGCATTCCACATGCAATTATACATTTTTCTCTACATTTAGCTTGCTGTTTTTATAGAAAATTTATCCCACTTACATATAGATCACATTAGCCCACACAACATGACACTAATACGTGTACATCAAGTAGTTATAATCAATGGTATGGAAACATGCACCTTTACTTGGTATTAAACATGTTATCATTTGTCAAGAACCATATTAACACATGCGCACCAAGAATTGATTTATTTCATGGGTATTATAACACACATTTATTCATGTATTAGACAGAGTACCAATTAAACAATATTAACATTTACACTTGTACTATTTTCTTATGACATGCACACATATACTTATTGTGACGGACCGGGGTATTTATGCCCATTAAGGCTCCATATCCAGATCCGTCTCCCGCGAACGGACCGAAGTCTCGCAAGGGATAGCTCACACAACTGTCCAGTAAGAATATAAAAGACAAACCACAGCAGTATAAGACACAAGAAAGTACATGTGCTCATACATGCATATAACAATTTACAACTGTCCCATTACATTAATACATGTTCAAATAAAAAGCACAACTACCTGGGGCATACCCCGAGGGAGCACAAGCTCACACAACACTAACTACTACACAACTGCTGGTGGGGTAAGTCTGACACAACGCCGCTGCAAGCCAAACACTCGGCAAGCCCTGAAAAGAACTGTAGGGGAGTGAGCATCAACAAGTCACTGGCTCAGTAGGGGCTACACAAAACCACCGTAACCACGGACACCTCAACCCCAATGGGTTTCACTGGCAGCACCAATAGCCAAACCATTTTATGCTCACAACATCTATATTTAAATAACACTTTAAACAGTAATTGATAAACAAATGCATATTCCTTATAAAGAAAGAGGAACCACAGGCTAGTCCACTCAACAACTGAAATGCCTAGGCCGCAAGCCTCACAGGCACAATACAGTCACAACCAATCATTTAAGCTATAAGCCGTACAAGCAAACCACTGCCTAGGCTATAAACTTCACAGGCAAATCTCAAGTACGTGGGTAACAAGACTGCTAACTAAAAGCTGGTCCTTTATACCCCAAATCACAATATGTCGGAAAACACACACACCAAATAACATGATCGACTACAGCGGGCCAATCCATCACACATGAAAACCATATACGGTAGTTTATCCGAGGAAGGTAAAAACACATTGAGTGGAAGGTCACACCATACGACCTCCACGAAACACAGTTCCACGTCAACACCAGAAAGACTGGTATATGACATACCACCACAAACCATTACCCACACAGGGTACAGGTACCTATTACCACTAGGCACCAGCACGGAAACCACAAGTGAACCAGTACCGTAACAGGGCACACCGTAGCAAGCTAAACCACATTTGTGGTGAGTCAATACTCACCATCTATAGCTGAAACTGTGCCACCACTCGGGCACACCACAAGCCACAATCGCAGTCACAACTGTGCCAACACCAGGGCACACCTCGAACGAGTCAAACCTCAACTACGAGTCACAAACTCACGAACCACGACAAGTAGCAAAGCACGAGTCGGAAAGGAACGACGCCACACACGGGAACGGACTACTGGCTGATCAGGCCAATATCCACCCGGACAACACAACACAAGAACAACCTCTCAGCCTCGCAGTCACGGACGAAAGGTCCAACTTCCGCTCCACGAGAACAAGTCAAACAACTATGGAGACCAACCAACACCACACCTGCAGACACACAGCTGCAGGTCCATGCCTGGCACCTCTAGGGTCTCTGGCCGGAGCACCCTAAAGTGAGGCACTGGAAAACATGACTAGCTGGGGACCAGTGTCGACTGCTGGTGTCCGTACCTCCAACTACGAGCGCGCTACAACCGACTGCACACCCACAAACACAAGCCGCTGTCCTACTGTCGTCTTTCCCTCAGCCGGACGTACAACTCAAACACAGGAGTGAGGGTGTCCAAGAAGACGACACAAACCTCAACGGTACAACACAAGTACCGGGACAAAACCTCGAGCACAACAAACACACGTGCCTGGCTCACAAAGAACTTGGGGTATCCGACTAGAGAGGCATTCCGAATAGGCGCCGGACCACCACACTCGCCAAGCTCAAACCACGATATATACATAAACACTTTCTATTATCGTTCACATACACAAATTACCATTAAGGATAGCTTGTCCTAGTCACCCTGTGACTCACAAGCTAACTTGCACAACTATATACACTAACCATATTAAAGATAATACCGCAGTTTGTCATTGGTCACACGGTGACTTCTACTGCCACACTAAACATAATAGCACGACCACACTTAATAATCCATCTAGGATAATTCACAAGAGATCCTAAAGGATCATAGGAACCTCATCGCCGCAACACGCAGACTGACCTCACTAATTAGTAACCACAATAACGCACGGTATGCCATGAACACACAACCATATACATGGCATCCAAACCTCGTAGATATCACGTGTATAATACCTCACGACGAATATCACACATTATCTATGTAAACAAGATGTCCAACACATGGACAATATACACATACTTAAACCACTACGTACATCACACATCATTCACGTAAAACATGCCTATTACATGAGCAGTATGCTCCAAGAGCGTAACAAGTGCACTGGCTCACACCGGTCATCGCCATGCACACACAAACACGTAAAACAGACAGTGCTGACACATGCACAGGTTGGCGGCAACATCGATCGCAGTCCAAAGGATATAGACGACAATGTCCCTTGCCGTCAACACCAAGTAAGCGACCACCACTTGGCCGTTTACCCACAATCAACGACTAGATACATAGCCGTTAATCTCCCAACGAAGAACTAAGCGTCAACCGATGTTGACGTCAAGCTCTTCACTGCAGAACCCGCACAGAACACACAAAATGGCCCTAAGTCAATTGCACGGGCAATTCAACCATAAAACAATAGAAAAACGAGGGGAAACACTTCCCCTTACATCTATATACCATAATTAAACCGGAAAAGCTACATCCAATACTTGGATCGATCAAACCACCCAATTTCCCGGCATGAAGAACCATTTTCCCAAAAACTCAATTAACATCCTTTTTATGCAAAGAGAGCATAACAAATCAACCAGGGAAGATCAACGGGTCCAGTCCCTACCTCAGAAACGCGATTAAACTCCTATAGAACCTCGATTTGCGACAGAACCCGAGGAGCTTCCCATGAACATCGCCCTCCAATTTGTCATCTCCCATCTGTTCCGCCGCTACCACGCGCACCACAGCCTTCCCACATACTCCCGTCAACCGCCGGAAGTAGGGGAAACAGCACTAGGGCGAAGGTGGGGGAGAAGAAGGAGAGAAAATGGAGAAGGAAGAGGACTCGGGTTGCCCCTAAAGACACAGCCGCCTCAGGTTAACGTCAACCCTTGGGCCGTTAACCAGACCGCCACATATAGGCGACAACATCTATTGCCGCCAAGTTCATATAATGGAACACACTAGAACCATCGGTAGACGTCCTCACCGATGGACGCTAAAACCATGTCAACGGCAACCCATGGCCGCCAACACAAAGTCGACGTCACCCACCTTGACGCCAACCCACTGTTGATGTCCAGCGTACTGAACACCAACACAGATCCATAACCAAGCCCGGTTAGGATCTAATAAGAAACACACAACACTAATGGGCCTCACATTGGCCACCAAACCCGCTAAACCTGGATCCACAGGGATCCGGAAAACGCGCGACATTACACTTATCCTTGGCTTTCACATACACTTACTCACGTTTTTACTTTGCACATTCACGTATCACTTAGCATGCCATAATGCACACATCATGTGCCACGTTTTCATACCTTTTGCACATACCTTGTGCCACAAATTCCAGTCACTTTACACTTTATACACATGTTCCTATTTACACGTTGCCAAGACACATCCCAAACCACCACTAGACAGATCATATCATCTACACATACACTCACATTTACGTAATCACTTAGGCAATCGTGATCAAGTCTTGGTCACTGCAGAACCGAGGGAAGCACTTCTTACCATTGCCAGTGGAACCTATCCACCTCCAGGATTTTTCAAGACCCTTGCCTAGGGTATCACGTTTTACCATTTGAGCTTTCCCGTAGGGGCACTACTACAGTACAGCTCCAAAAACTCTAGGGTGGCAGTGTCTTATGGGCGCAATTTATTTATCTTATCCCAATTCACATTTTACCCACACATGCATCTATTCTTTCACTTCCCATGCACATAGACACACATGCGTTATGCAATATAACTTATCACATTTAGACTCTCAATCACTCATAAACAATCATTTAACAATAGTTAAATCATAATGATAATCACATTCTAACATAATTAGGAATTTAATACAACAAGGTACAAAGGCTTCAGAAATTTATATCAATATGCACAGTAATCAGAATCATATAAAATTTTAACTACAGTTTCAATATAGCACAGGGAACATATCTGTAATTTTTCACAATTTTCAGAACAGTAAAACCATTTTTAATAATTAGCATAGATTACATGAAATTTAACAAGATGATTCATTCTACAGAATTTAGAACAGGCTGAAAATTTAACCACAGGGTACATAGGTATCACAAAACATATCACCATTTTTTCATAAATTTCTGGGCAGTTTGACTATTTTTAATAATAAACAAGGCTTCAGGCAATTTACAAGATAATTCAGTTTATACATGATAGACAGTGATCTAAGAGTTCTAATAGTTCTGTATCGTGCATACAGTAGTATTGGGTTCATGGAAATTTTTTGTGAACATAACATGCATCAATTCTAATTATTCTGAATTTAAATAACATCAAATCATGTACATTTTATCATGATAGAAATTTTATAAACGCCAATTATCATTGAAACTCATCAACATCTCATGGCATGATCTACCGAACATAGTAGACATGACTAAAATATCTAAGCATATGCATGCATTCACAAATTTTTCGAAAAATTCTCATCACATGCAGTCAACATTTGTTTTGGAAAAATAACAGGAACTTGGCGTCCAGGGTCTGGCTGCCAACACAATAGATGGTAGGATACACTGCCGTTTACATAAGATCTTGGCGGCAACAGTGTCGCCGCCAATCTCCTGCCTGCTCAAAATGCAGGCCGGAACACAAAAACATAGAATTTTGGGGGATCCAAGCATGGAATAAAAATCCGGAAAATTGATAAAACCCTAAAAGATGAGTCTATGGGTTGAACCCTTACACCACAAGAAAAAGCGGATTTTCTGACGGACGCTTTCCGTCGGAAATCCTTCGGTAATCCGTCGGAAACTCCATTTCCGACAGCTTTCCGTCAGAAACTCGTCGGAAATAGCCGTCGGAAATAGTTGGTCAGAAAATTACCGACGGAAAAGAATTCTGTCGGAAATCGGTCGGAAACTCCGATTATTGCGTCAGAAATCGGTCGGAAATCTGTATTTCCGACGGATATTCCGACGGAAAAATTCCGTCGGAAATATCCGTCGGTAAAACCGCTTTTTCTAGTAGTGTTATAAGCTACTTGCCTTAAAGAAAATTCTATATGCGATCTAATTGCCGGAGAAGCTCTCCTCGGCCAATGCCAAGAAGTCCCTCAATCACCCCTCGATCTGGCTTCTGAGAGGAAGTAGATTACACACCGCCGTCGGGAAGCCTTCTTCTATGATCAAACCTCCTCCCCAAAGGGGTAGAATGCCAGAAGAAACACCAGGTCACCGGATCAAAGCCTCCAAACTTTGGTTTTTCTCACAGGTTTTCTAGGGTTTTCACAAAGAGCAAAAGAACCTAATCCGTCTAAAAGGGGTGCTTTTATAGAACCTAAGGGGGTCGGGGACGCATTAGGGCAGGTTATCCTCTCGTTGGGAAAGTTTCCAAAACAAGAACCCAGCCAAATCGCAACCGTTTTCAGATCTGAACATGCACATAGTTGGAAAAGTAGGCGTCCACCTTTGGAGCCGCTAACATCAAGATAGACGTCCATCGATCTAGACGCCAATCTCCATGGCCATTTAGTCAGCAGCGCAAGATGCTGCCGCCAACTGGGCATCTCAGCCAGAATTTAAATATTCATAAAATAAATGTACTAACACATCATAAGCAACTTAATGGTTATGAAAATAAGTAGATATTACATGCACAAAGTTAAACACATACCTATATACATGTACTCAACATAATTACATTCAACTTGCATAGATTTAAATAAGTATACTATGCACTTCTACATCTTGATAATGCATGCACCTTTAAATAAAATTCATATACAAAATAATTTTGTGTATACTTATATGCTATACGATCTTAATTACATACCATATGCACTACATCACTTAAATACACAATGTACAAAATATAAATGTAATATACACACACAAGAATAGCATATATTATACTCATGCACATAAGTGAGTAACTATTTATAACATGCACTGAATCAACAATATTAATGCACAAAATTCGGGGGCCTTACAAATTCTCTGTGCACTTTGTGTGATTATTTCTGCCAAGTTTTTTTCTTGTTTCACACACACCACACTAAGTACTAACGATACTATCTAGTGTTATCTTATTTTTAGATAAGTTTTTGAAAGTGCAAGAAGTCATGTTCACCCTCTCTAGGATATCTAAAACTCCATCTCGATCCAACAGTATTGACACACCTGTCATATTGGCAGGTGTCAAATGACTAGAGAGAAGAGTAATGTGTCCTACTGACCAGAAGTGACGCAGAAGATGATGGTGACTAACACATCACAAGACCAAGACGCTTGACAAGCACTAGCACGTCAGCCCGGCAAACGTCTCACTAACGCGTTGCCCCAACCGGACGCGTTAAGAGCCAGTTACCCAAAATACAAACAAGAACCTGGGGTATTACATGTTTCCTTTTGGATTTTTCCTCTTTTTGTATGCTTGGCATTAATGCTGGTATGGCTGCCTCAATTCCCAAGGAAAAGTTGAATAGTGACTCCCCAGTGGCAGTCCTCATCGTCATCCTATAAGACCATAGGATTGAGGATAGTTCGTCAACCCAACTTCGGCCTGACCATAGTCAAGTATTGAATCCTTGGAGTATTGTGCAGTTGGTGACCTCAATGTGTCCATTAACCGACGGTGCATGATCAAAGTGAAATGTTGAGATATGCCATGGTCATCACTGAGCTTGGAATGACTTGTCACCAATGTCTCCTTCAACAAGTCAGCTGGGCCATTCACCACTATCTCCACGACCAAGATTGGTTATGTAGTGACCCAGTCGTGAGCTGTACAGGTGGAGAGGGCTATCTGCATATACAGAAAGGGTTACTTGGCGGAGCCAATGTGGAGCCATTAGTGGAATGGAGCTACCACTACATATATAATATGGGCTAGGGCAGGAATAAACTGGGTTAGTCTCATAATGAAAATTGGGAGAATGTTACTGGGCTATAAATATAAGGTTGTGATTCATAACTTGTGTTTATATTGGTCGCAAGGAGCAGGGATCATGATAGGTGTCGACCATCTAGCGACTTATTTTGTTTTGAGGCAGTGCGCGCCTGAAACCCGAGGTCCAGGTAATGAAGCATTTTTTCATAGAGTACCTAGACTTAGGCATCTTTTGGAAGGGCGTTTGGAGAGATTTTACAAAGTAAAATCTCTGACAAAATCCACCGCTATCCCAAAAGACACCACCTTCGCTTGGCTTCCGCGCCATGTGGATTTTTGGAAAGGAGAGAGACAGACACATAACAATCTCCGCCATTACTTTTGCGGAAGCGGGGTTGAAGCCGCTTTTTGCAGAAATCGGCGAGGATGGACGTTTTAAGTATTTTTTAAATATTTTTTACCGTATTTTGCCATGTGAGCACGGGCGACGAAGCGTTGTTACCCACGGCGCGAAAGGTGCAGGCACCGAGGCCAAAAATCACGTCCGTATGCAACTTTTCTGCAGAAGTCGATTTTGGCGATTTTTATGTTTTTAACCGCAATTTCAAAAGCCGCCTTAGACTAGGAAACTCTTCGGCACATTAGAGTGGCACACATCCTGAGGTACTCTCATCTTAGGATCCTTTGAAGGACCTAGCCTAAGAGTAGGGAATTTATGATGAGGCCACTCGATTAGATGGAGATCAAGCCAGCTACTTTGAAGGTTGGCCCGAGTTCTCTCTTGACTGGGTCGGCTCGACCTCTCCCTCTATCTTGAGGGCAATTATTGATCGCTCTCCTGGTGACTATAAAAGGACGCCAAGAACAATAGATAAAGGGGTAGGAGTCACTCACCAATTCTCGACAGCACTCGACTCTCAACTCTCTCTCTCTTTCCTCTTCCTTGTTCCCACTCATACTTCAAATTTTATTCTAATTTGAGCATTAAAAGGTCAACCTTAGAAAACCTTCTCGGGCCAACTTCCCAGCTGGTGCTTCACTGATGCCTCACCTCCCAGCAAACTCCACTGCCCGTTAACTTGTGGAAGTAATTGAAGCCGACTCTTCTTGATGTTGGTCACACTTTATAGAGATATCGGTTTCAACATTCCTGCTGGGAGAAAGAAGACAATAAAGGAGCGACAGTGATCTGATACAAGAAACCACAAAAAGCTTGAAGAAAAATAATGATAAAGTTTATTCTTATATGAAGCTCTTGATATATTTCCGTACGTGCTCTAATTATTGCACTTCTACGACGTTTGATGGTTTTCTCTGACCGTAGCAATCGATCCAGGAGCCCCATCCATCGCCCATACCAACTTTAGCTTTCTCGTCAAATGATGCTTCGATAATTGGTGCATTTCGCTTGGTTACAAATATTCTTGTGCTGAAAGTACAAGAGGGTTGAAAACATAATAGTGTCACATCTGCGTCCTAAGATACGACACATCGTTAGAGAAATGTTAGCGTTCTAAACTAATTATAAACTAAGTATTGCCAAGTCAAAGTGCTAGCTCTTACTGCATGCCCATGGAATAATAACCTATTGCCAAACGAAGCAAGGGGTCTCTCGGGGATATCTTTGTTTAATGTGATGTCACTTTCTTGTAATCCTTCAAAGCGCTAGAGATGAGCAAATAACAATTACTTGGTCCTACTAAGTACTATCATACCAGGGCATCTTTATACCTTGGACCAGGGAAAAGAGAGGAGCAAAGTTGAGACACCAACGCCAACCCAAGGCCTGCGTCCCCAAAGCTATCGTTAAAGCACGCCTCCAAGCACGATAAAGAGGAGACTTAAAGACGAGCGAATGCAGACATCTTTAGACTTGGGATGTCTGCTCCTGCCCTCTGCATCCCCCCGGCCCTTGTTATGCGTGCTCTCCCCATAATTATTTCTAATATGATGGACAGGATGATGTTGGCAATGATGATGCATGCAGATGGGTGTTTCATCTTGGAAACTGATGCATTACATGCTTGCTTTGGGGTGGGGGGGGGGGGGGTTCTCCCTTCCCTCTCTTACCCAAGGGGTAGGATGCAAAAAGAACACGCTAATGTGTTTTGATTATGTGGAGCATGCATGTTTTCTCCCCCTCGGGAGATGGAGAGGCTTACTGCAAGATTAAAAGCCTCGGCAGAAAAAGGTGCCCTACACATGCAGCTATGCTTGCCCATGGGCGTTACATAGAAGCTGATCTCCCGCCAACACCCCCTCCCCGCCAACTGCAAAAAGGAGTGTTCCATTAACTATACCAATGTCATCACTTACTACCCGTAAGCACTGCATTCTAAATCATTATTATGAACAACAACAGCAACCCAACAAAATTTTCCACTAGATTTATCCATATGCAACTACAAAAAAAAAAAAAAAAAATTGGGTAACTTTTTGGACTACATATAGTAGATGGGGCTTTGTCCAAAAAAAGGTAGGAGATGGGGCAGCATTGAAGTGTGTTATCATGGGGGCGAGTTGGCCACCTCACGTGGTGCCTGACCCGTTTAAACCGGGAACGCTGCAGGGTCTCTCCTCTTTTGGAGGCTCTGGTCAGTAGTAAATGGCGCACAGGAGCACAGGAGGGAGGATGCCGCCACAGCAACTCCCACTCGGGGGACGCGCTTTGAGATGGATCCCGGAACTGGTGCGTATCGCTGGTCACGTCAAGGACTCAGAGTGGGGGGGTGCTGGTGGGGTCTGCCACGTGGCAGAAGATATCATTAAAAGCGAGTAGTTGTCCTTTTGGAAAAGACTTGCAGCGAAGTAAAGTAGGGAAAGAAAAGAAAAAGAAATAAATAAAATGAAAAATGACAGCGAGGACCCCAACCGGTCACCGATGCAATGTCCGGGCCGTGGACTCGGCTACGGCGCAACTACCTCGGAATCGGATACTGGTTCGTGATTAGTGCGAATTCCTGCTATTTGTGCGAACTGGGGGGTATATCCGTCATTGCGCACCATCGTACGCTGAGTCTTTGCCTCTCCCTTTCGACCTGAGCCCTGTGCCGGACTTTAAAGACTGGGTCTAGCTGGCTCGCAAAAGGATGGGGCGGCGGAGTTGCTAGATTAGTGGCCCCGGGCGTCGTGGACGTGCGGGGCCCACGCTCCTTCGACATCCTTCTTTTGAACGTTGTCCGCATGCTTCCCGAACACGACTCTCTGCTCTCACGACCACTAGGAGGGTGCCACGAGGCCGGGATTTGTCCTTTGGTCCGGGCGCAATGGGCCCGGTTCAAAGACCTACCTGGTCGTCCCTTTTCTGCTTCTTTGTCCTTCCATTGTGGGCCTATGGCCGTCGTCAGGCGGGCGGGGCGGGGGTTGGGGCTAGGCCGAGCTTGCCGGGTCCTGCTGCTCTATGGAAGCGCCCGGCGTCGGCCTTTCCCGGGCACCGCCCCGACCGCTGTCCTCGAAGATTTTTCGGACCTCCGCGCACGTGACGCAAGGCAGAGGTGGGTTCGAGCCGTTTCTCCGCGGCTCGTTCCGCGTTCGGCGTTCCTCCACCTTCCGCTGCCAGGGCCCGCATGTGACTGCGCGCGCCTGCTGGGGGCAGCAGCAGCAGCAGCAGCAGCAGCGCACGGCGCTGGCGAACATGGTGTGGGTGGGGGGTTGGCGGTGGGCTCCCGCCCCGGCGAGAGATTAGGCTGGAGAAAGGGAGCAGACGCTGGCGTGGCCAAAAGGAAGCATTACTTGCATTAGTTAACCCGTTATGTGTACCCGTCGATGTGCTGGGACGTAATGACGGGTATGGGAAGCTTGAGAAGAGATAGAACTGCCATAGGTCGTCCACAACGCGGTCAGATTAACTCGTTTTCGACTTCTTCAAAGGACGCGTTGGCAGATTCCATTGCTGCCCACTCGACCCCGCCCTGCCAGGCGTATTCTGTTCTTCCTGTGTCCTTGCTGGGTTTGAGCGGAGGAGGAGAAGCACAGGAGGGGGTAAGGGGCGCTGCTACAGGAAATGATGGGTCGAAATATGGCTGCTGTCCGGATCTGGAGTGCCTTGCGAGCCTTGAATGGGCAGCCTTCCAAAACGAGGAGCAGACGATGAGCTGAAAAGCAAAAGGGGGTTGGGGTAGCAACTAGCAAGGGGACTCGTGTTTGGGTAGGTAAGGGAGAGGGAGGGCAGAGGGGCTCGGAGGCCAAGGGGTCCTACAGACGTGTAGACGGAGGAGGAGGGGGTGGCTTCGCCGGGCGGTGCTCTTGCTCATCAGTCATCTCTCATGATTAACCCCAGGCGTCCTCCAAAACACAGCCTTTTGCTTTCCCTTCCTCCTCGTTGTTTCTTGCCATCTTTTTTTCTTTTTCTTCTTAAAGGCCCGCTCCTCCGGCCACCCTTTCCCTTTTCTTCTCCCTTCTCTTTTCCTTTTCACCTCAAGCCAGTGAGAAGCTGGAAGCTTCCGCTCCCTCCCCCGTTCCCCTCTCTGCTCTTGCAAACACCTTCGTCCATTGCTCAAGCAGATAAAGAGGGCTGAACTGGTGGGAGCCGCCCATCAATTGTGAACTTCTCGTACGCCATTCTTGGGACGGAGTGCTTTCTTACAAGTTTCGTCGTTGCGGTGATTACTAGGGCTCGGTGTTTCATACCTCGGGTGGGGATGGAGTAGAATGGCACCTGCGGGGGATGTGGAGGCTGCGCTTACTGGGAGTGCGATGTCGTAGGGTGCGTTCCTCACATTCTCGAGGGCTTTCTCCGCGGGGAAACGGGTAATCGGTAGTTCGCGTTCTCTGCGCCCGTTCTCTCCTATCATTAGTCCTGGTCGGGAGACGGGATAAAAATTGGAGCTTTGTTGGAGGAAATGGCGGAGGGAGCGGCTGATGGAGCAAGTGCTACGGGGCCAGCGGCAGCGAAGGTGCGAGTGGTGCGTTGCCCCAAGTGCCAGAAGCTTCTCCCGGAGCTCGCAGGTTTCACGGTCTACCGTTGCGGCGGCTGCGGTGCTACTCTCCGAGGTAAGCGCCAAGGTCCCGCCTTTTCTCCGTTTCTACACGTTCTTTCTACTTCGGTGCTGTGTTTTCGTGCCAAAGATTCGCGTTTTCGTATTAAACGATTGACTACGAATCGATGCCTCTGCAAAGATTTTCATTTTATTTCTTTTTTTGCCGGTAACTGTAAACATTGTCGAAATTAACGATTCCTTGTTCGGTGAAAACGTTAGGATTTCAGTTGTTCGATTAAAAGAATAATTTATTTTTCCATTTTCAATCCTGAGCAGCGAAACATGCCATCCCTGTACCGGATACTTCCTCAGGGAAGTCCGATGAAGAGAGGGTCGTAGTCTCTGAGGACCCTGAATGCTGTTCAGGGAACAAGATGATTACTTCGAACCCACTTTCAGAGAACGGTATGGAAAGCGATAAGTCTGAATTCAGGAGGAAGCTGAGGGTGGGAGCGGAGAATCCAAATGGGAGCACTTCTGAAAGCAGAGGGGGATGCAAGGAGCCTGAAGAACCAAGGTTGGATGAGCTAAGAGATGCAAGCCAGCACAGAGAAGGCAGGTATACATGTCCCTCCAAAGCACCAGCTGACATTTGTAGTGGAGGTGCAGATGAAATGGCGAAGACCAATGCTGAGGAGGAGATGCAAAACAAACTGCAGGGGGACAGGATCTACAAGTCTCAGAAAGTTCAGAACAACCCAATTTACAAGGATGAGGAGAGAGACGGGTTGGGGGTCCTCAGAAGAACACCAAGAACTTTGTTAGAAGGTCGATTTTCTCCTTATTCTTACGAAGGGCCATCTAGCAGCCATCCAACATCTTCATATGGTTATCGTGATGATGGTCATGGCAGGCATCAAAACACCGACAGATCTGAGAGTGTTGAGTCCCTTGAGCAAGACAGGGCAGGCCTTCTCAAGAAGCTTGATGAGCTGCGGGATCAGCTCAGTCGCTCATGTGACATCAAAGGCAAATCAAATGAGAGAGAAACTGTAAACAGGACAGCTTCTTCCAACCCTTTTAGTCGCCACAGCCAAGGTACTTGGTTCGAGAACTCCTCGTCAATGAATAGGACTTCCACTCGGCATTTCCCTATGGTTAACAGTAACAATGCGGATATGCAAAACTTCTATACTCCGCCGCATATGCAGAATGAGGTTCTTGGTTATGGTGACCCGTTTGAGTCACAGCAGTTCAGAAGAGCACCCTATCATCAATCTCATCAGTACCCACAAAGAGCCACTGAGAGTTACATGTATGGGCAGTTCGATCCAGATCCTGTCATCTCCTACCCTCACAATCTATTTTACCATCAACCCACTTGCTCCTGTCCCCATTGCTGTAACATGCACTGGCAGGCATCTGTGCAAGATGCGCAGCCGGTTTTCCCCAATCAGAGAGCTCCATATCTTGCAAACAGCCATGGCCTCTATCCCCTCAGCAATCCTTTCATGCTTGGTTCATCAAGCTATAACCATCGAGGCGCCAACGGTTCTCTACTTTCTCGTGAGCCACGGATGCACCAGAGATCTGTGTTAGCAAAACGGAGTGGACACAGCTGCAAACCTGTAGCTGGTGGTGCTCCATTTATAGTATGCAATAATTGCTCTGAGCTGCTGCAGGTACCTCACAAACTTTCATCTGTGAGCAAGAATCTATATAAGCTACGTTGTGGGTCATGTTCTCAGGTAATCTCATTCAATGTTGAGGGGAAAAGGCTCAATATCTCTTCTCCTCCATCAGTTATGAACAAATCCTTGGAGCCTATAAACAGTTCTGCAGATGCTATAGCAGGGAGTTTACAGTGTCCAGGTCCTAGCAACCATGGGCTTGTTAATTCCTATTCTGGTGGAGACTGTGAAAGCTCCGGTTGTAACATCCAATCCACTGATGAAAAGCTTATTTTATCTTCTCTCCCTGTTGCTAGCCATGAAACGATAGAAAAAGAGTATGGGTTGAACCTGAGTGAGTCAGAGAACATGCTGGGCTTATCATCGTCTCCAAGTTCATCTGAGGACAATGAAAGCACAGAAAGTATGGTTTGTCAGAGAGATGCCCCTAGCTCCTCAGAGCTGCAACCCCATTCTCAAGCCAATTCACGTGGCCCAGGTTTACCACTCCGTGAGCACTTTGGTTACCCATCACCTGATCAAGCAGTGAGCAGACCTGGAGAAGGAAGCAGAAGTAAACGATTTGATCATGAGAAGACAGTAGGAACAAATGGTAATTTCAAGCAAAACTCCATCAAAGATGTTTCCGCAACCACTGAGATAGACTTGGCAACTGACAAGTACCCAAATCTTGGCTTGTCGCAAGATTCTGTTGAAGATGGTAAAGATGATCAGCCTAGGATGAGCAAGGGTGGCGACTCATTTTTTGCTGGTCTTATAAAGAAGAGCTTCAAAGATTTCCATCGATTTAATCAGTCATTCGAGGGTGGTAAAACTAAGGTGTCAATAAATGGTCATCATATTCCTGATCGCCTGGTGAAGAAGGCTGAGAAACTAGCTGGTCCCATCTACCCTGGTGAATACTGGTAATTAGCAGTTCTCAGTTCCTGCATGCGTCTCTTGGACTTTTGGGTTGCATAATGTGATACTACTTTGCTTTTATAATTCATGTGATGGATACATCGTGCATTGCACTGGTGATTGTTTTCCTATTGATGTCTTAACTTGAAACTACATCCCTATTTTCAAACTATCCTTACCCGTTTGTTTCTGTTTTGTGTTTTATTTATGCTTTTGCGTCTATTCAGGCCAGTAGAAATATTATGCATTTTCATATCTTGATTTATGGATGTTGTAAACCACCTGTAAGTATTAGTGTTACCTCTTGAACAGATTTTCTACTTGCTGAGCTCTGATATTTGAGATGAACTGAAACTCTGTTCATCAACTTTTTGGTGATTAACAGAAGTGCTCAATCTCTCTTTGAAACAGTGATAAGGGTGCATAGATGATGTCTAGAAAAATTGCTGAGGAAACATGTGGAGAAATCTAGGAATTGCAGGCCCCATGCCCCCAGCTAATGATTGTCCTATGCAACTTCTGCATTGCCAAAGATTCCAGGAAGCAAGTAACACATTCCTCCTAAACCTGCTTTGGCATCAAAAAAATTCTTAAACCCCCAAGCACACAAGTTTCCACTTGTTGTAGAAAGAGGGTGCATGTCATTCGTATCGATTGGTTCGTTCACTGGATCTTACTCTACACATGTTGGCTTTTCTGTTTGACCTCTCCTCATTTTTTTGGCTTCACTGCTTTTTTTCTGGCGAGCTGGTGAATGAACCAAGGATTCACATTTCTTAGACTACAAGCACTTGTGATTTGCCTTCACCCGATCTCTGTTGTTAGTCTCTATTCACAGATCTACATTTGATGAAGATTTCCTCATCTTTAATTTCTTAACCTCATGTGCGTAAGATGAAATCATTATATTTCTAAAATATTTCATCCCCCACACTGGTTAATGCCCTCACCTGGGTGCTCAAATGGGCCGCCTGGGTAGACCACCTGTGTGGCTACTCAGCTGGTCAGTGGGACAAAACCCACCATAGAGATGGATGGTCTGTGGAGGGACCAAGATTCGGTTCTGATACTGTGACCTTGGGTGGGAATTTATGAGAACTACTATCCCAGGTGCCAGTTATGGGACAAAGTATACATTGCATATACAAATCGATGATTACTGTGATACTTACCATCCTGCCTTTCCTTTGGCCAAGTAAAATTTCATTTCTTGCTGCTCAAATTATTTATACTGAATTCTTCTCCCACCTTAAATCAGGTACGACTATGGAGCTGGCTTCTGGGGTGTCATGGGGCAACCATGTCTTGGCATAATTCCAGTAAGGACAAGAAAATTTCAATGATGGTACACCATGAATCTATTGTCATTCCCTGATCTTAGTTTTTGTATGTTTCATTGCAGCCATTCATCGAAGAATTCAACTACCCAATGCCAAAAAATTGTGCTGGTGGAAACACTGGCATTGTAGTAAATGGCAGAGAGCTTCATCGAAAAGATATGGATCTGCTGGTGGGAAGAGGTCTTCCATCCGATGGTGGCAGATCATATCGTCTTGACATATCTGGCCAAGTTCTGGATGTGGTTTCTGGGCAGGAATTGGACAGTCTTGGCAAGCTTGCTCCAACGTATGTTTTCTGATTTCTTCCATCTTCCATGAATTTGATATCTGCAATAGTAAGCACGGTAAAATGTCAATAGAAAAGTGTTTGAGCATTCTTTTTTTTCCACAGATATTTTGTATTGCCATGTTGGTTTGTCCTGTCCAATATCTGTTAAATCACTCTCTCTCTCTCTCTCTCTCTAGATAGATAGATATAGGTACACAGTGATGCATGCACGGGAGGGGGGGTGTTCTGCTTGCATTGTTCACATCTGCATATGTTCAGTGGGTTCTGTTACATCTGCATGTTTTGTTGTCAGTTGATCCGTCAATTTGTACCAGACATTTGAGTTGTTAAGATGAGAATGTTTGGACAAAATGATAGGAACCTGTATGCTGCTAGACTTTTATTTTATTTTAGACTAATTAAGATTGTACGATCAAGTTTCTCTTGCCTATAGACCATTACCCTAGAAAGGAGAATGGTGGCATTAATGCCTGAACTCGGCTGGAGGATAATTGTTGGGCACTCACTCCTGTTTATAACACAATTCTGTAAAGATTGAATTGCAATTGATGTTTTACTTACATTGGAGAAACAGCATTACACTGTTATTGTTTTGTAGCTTATCGAAAGTGGTGTTGGGTAAACAGACAAAATATAATGGTCAAAATTATAGTTCTCATGTAAGTGATAGGATCTACCATGACCTGTTATTTTGCTATCAAAGATTTTGATTTTCCTGTTTTCATGGTCTTCTCATTGTAGTTGTCTATTAATCCCTGTTGAAGAAATAAACATACCTGAAATTGTTTCTTGAATGTTAAAAGTTCTTGATAAAAAGGTAATCAGTAGCTTATCTAATTCATTTCTCTCTGAACAGTGTTGAGAAACTAAAGCGCGGATTTGGATTGCGGGCTCCAAGGGTTCTTGCAGGATAAGATGCACACTGAGATGCCTTACAATTGTTAAAACACAATAGTAACTCCTTGACTTAAGTCTGCTGCTCCAAGAGATGCTAGAGGTGATCTCAAAGGTTTTTCCGCCCTGGGTTTTAGCTCTCCTCTTGTTGATGCTAGTGATTCCATTCCTCCTCTCGGTGTTGCAATGTTTTCCAAGTGGTGTCCCTTTTTTGTAGTTGCTGCTTGTTAGATGAAGATGATTTTGTGCTAATTCAGGAAGGCCTACATCAAGATAGCAGGGAATCTGTATGTCCAGTGTATTTCTTTCTTCAATATGAACCTGCCAATACGTGTTAATTCCACCACATGATTCAACATCCATTCTTGTGTAGATGTAATAGTATTTGGCATGGACGGCATCAACATAAATCCAATCGGGGGACTGCCTCCCTAAGATCATATATGCATGCATGACCTCATCGTATTCACAAAAATGTCATTTTTCGCCAGAAAGTGGTGTATGGAGGGGTATTTACAAATTGTAAATAGTCTCAGCTAGAGTTGGAAAGCGTTAAAGAGGATTCTTTGCGCCTCAAAAGGATCCTTGGGACTGTGTAGCGAATGGTTATGAGTTTTTTGGGCATTTCTTTGAGATCACCATATAAAAAAGATGGCTTCGGGGATTCAAGTGCAACCCTACCCACCAAGAACGGATACCTGTGTAGCTTTTATTGAATTTGGGAGAAAATATGTGCTTTCTCATGCCGAAAAAGGGGTCAAACAAGGGACATTTCGGTCAAAAGAAGCTCTCTGCCGAAGCCATGTATACTCTCCTTTTAATATACTACGGGGGATCCATTCCATTCACTCATTGGAAGTTTGAACCCGGGGACGCAGGCCAACATGAGAAGTCTTCTATTGGGTGAGGCAGGACAATAGAGTTCTGAAAAGAGGAAAAAAGGGAAACTTCCCTGCAAAAGAAAAGAAAGGAGGACACCTTCATCAACACCACCTGACAAATTTGAAGTTCTAAAAGAGAAAACAAAGAACAGAAAAGATGACACTTGAAATAAACATGAGAAGGAAGAAAGAGAAGCTCTTTACTCACCAGCAAAGCCCTGACAAAACTCAGATAAAGATGGAACCATTGCAAACAGAGGAAAGACATCGGATGCTGCAGATCTTGCCAGAGTACTTCCACATTCAAAGATCAAACTGTTCATTGTCCAGTGTTACATGGCTGCTCTGGGTTTTGGTCTCGGAAAGAGACATCTCTACATCGACTACCAAACTGGCCAAAAGCTGGAAGGCTTCAGGACTGCAGACCAGGATAATCTTTGCAGGGGAGGGGGGCCTTTCCAGGTGATAGATACTGTTCTTGGACCCCACCCATTGCATTACCACCATCCTTTGCATGTTCCTGTTTCATCACCAGTTTTTTGGGACCGTGGGGCCTCCGAGCTGCTGTCCTGTCGGGGCGGCCATGGACCGGCAGCCCTTGCAAGGTTGGAATTCAGACACGCCCGGTCTACTTGAGAGCAGCAAGCCAATATCAGACATTTTTATTTTTTTATTAAAATATCTGTAGAATACTATTCATTCAAGTTGTGTTTTTATTTTATTTTTCCTATTTTAAATTGTTTTTTTTGTCAAAGTTACTTATTTTCATTAGTTATCTTAATTTTTTACTTTTTAAAAAATATTAAAAGTAAAAAATAAAGTAAAATAAAAATAAAAAATAAAGTAAAAATAAAAAATTTGATGAATAGTGTTAAATAATTGACAAATAGTCCATGACACTCTCTCTCTCATTTGAGTGGATCATAAGATATGATATCCCTCCATGCAACTTTGTAGTAAACCCTTACATTTAGTACTATTGACATTTCATTTTTTTCTCTATTTACATAAATAGCCAATGAAAATATTTATTTGACAATCAAATGTATAATTATAATTTTTATTTTCATGTAAAAAATATTTCATAAAAATTGTTTATGAAAACCAATAACCAACATGGCACCCGACACCACACCAATAACCAACATGGCTGAGCAAGCTAGCTTTAGTATTAAAAAAATTTAAACTACACATAAGAACTAGCTTAATATCTCAACTATTTCAGGAGCACTCACTTCAGCTCCTTTCTCGTAATACCTAATCTCAACAAACATTCTAAACTTTTTTTACTTTGTCGATCTACTCATGCTACATGTATGTACAAATCTGTCTGTCTATCTATTACCTTTGCTTAACTTCTACTTATTAGCATGGTACCCTATCCAAATGGGACATGCTGTATTCTAGAGACCCAACCAAGAGACTACTCACTTGGGGAAGAAGAAAGAAGCATGTCAAGTATGGTTCAACACATGTTGGTGCACGTTGCAGAGGCGACAAAAAGAATATTTACTTTCTAAACAAACATTCACAAACAAAATAGCCCAATCAAAAGAAGAAAAAAATCATATGCGATTGTGCAAGTTATCCTACAAGCAAGATTTTCACGTTCCTGGCATTGCAGAAAATAATATTTATAGGCTGTTTGGTGGTACTTTTTTATCTCTCTTTTTCCTATTTTTTTTAAAATAGATGTTCACTAACACACGTTTGATAAGATATTTTTTTTAAGGAAGGAACTTCACTCGTCTAAAACTCTCTCGAGAAAAAATAAATCTTCACTAATTTTTTTTAAAACTCTTGCGTAAGACATCACCCCCCCCCCCAACTTGGATCGCCTCTTCCTCCCCCCCCCCCCCCCCCCCCAGAAATAACCTTTAAAAAAAAAGTGCTCCCCAACACCCTATTAGGCATGACTCATTGATTGAAAAAGGAGGAAACTTGTAAAAAAAAAGATATTTTTACAAATCATCCCCTAAAATCTATCAATATTTCAAATATCTTCTTGTAATCTTCATATTTCCTAATAGCTCCGTATAATCTGCTATCGTTTAAAAAAAAACTCCTAGAGTTAGTTGTTATCCGAAAAAGAGATTTATGAGTGAAATATTCTAGGAAAATACTTCGTACACACCTTTTGGTGTGCACAAAATAAGCACACTCAATGAGGGTGTGTCACTTCAACCCCTCAGGGTTGAAAAAGTTCGGATGGTGAATATATTAAATGTCCTTATCCCTAAGGTGACACACCTTCATTCGGTGTGTCCATTTTGTGCACACCAAAAGATGTGTACTAAATCCTTCTCAATATCATACATGGACTTATCCTTAGTTTTCTTTAGGACAAAATTACCCTTACCCTTGTATTTTTAGGGTGGGAATTGACATCTTCTAAGCCGGCCATATCCGCATCTCCTTTAACCCCACTTCGGTCATCTTCTGCAGGCACTGATGTCATAGGTCCCTACATCGAAAGTCACTATGTCAGATGTCCCTACGATGATGCTCGACCTTGCAACCATCCCACACTAGTTGTTTGCGTGCACAATCGTCCCTACATATCACAACATCCATATATGTCGCCTGACCCTACAGCCACGCCATGTCAATTGTCCATGCAGCCCCTCTCTATGTGCTCTAAGCGTCCATGTGAGCCATCCACAACAACCATCGATATCAGAATGTCTACAATGGTAAAGGAATTGTCTATAATCTACATACACTTTCATCACTATTGTTTATCATTGTAGTCTGCAAATACAAGCCACAATGGTTGTATACACAGTGGTAACATCCCAATGATTGAGTGTTGATGAATGAGGGGTTATTAAGATGTATTTGTATCAAAGAGAGAGATATCTAAAGAATGTCGATTTTATTGTTGTCCAAGAAGCAAAACTCCCGATGATTGTGATTTCTTCCAGTGGGTGGATGATGTAACATATAACATTGTAGATGTCAAGTACCAATTACACAATATGACAGAACTTGTGATGAACAAGTTAGAAATGTCGGAGAAGCAAGTTAGGATTTTGAAGATGATAATCTCTGTGCAACAAGTTGTAATTGGTTCCATGTGGGTTATGGTGGGCTTAGGATCATTATTATGTACCTCAATCTCACTGTTTACGAATTTTAAGTATTCATTCTTTTAAAACAAATTTATTGCATTCAAGTATGTGAAAATTGTTGCAATGACCCGATCATTCACACAAATTTGACAATCATGCACATTCATATCAAGCTAGGGAACAGTCAAATGACAATAACTCTAGTCTTCATTCATACCAAATGAGCACAAGTACCATATATATGTGACTATTCAAACATCAAGCATAATTTTATACATTCAAACAAAATACATTCACATACGATCGTGACTTACATGTGATCCATTTGAAATGAACCAATGAAAAAAAAAATCAAGCATAAACACCCCACTCATCTCTTTCCATAGACTTGATTGATATGCAATCCATACTTTCAAACATCCTATAAAAGAAAGAAAAAATATTACAATTGTTTCAGCGCAATTAAACCAAACACATCATAGAGGGTCAAGGGTAATCACTAGTGCCTATGTTTACAACAGCTTGATAGCCAATAGTAATTGAAGACTTATACTCCATATTCCATAAGTTTTGAATATTATGAACTATTTGACCACTTTCTCCGCTAGGAAAAGTACCTATAAAATTTTTCAAAATACTTTCAATGATAGTGTCAATAAACCTAAATAGTTTAATAGTTGAATCACCATGAGTTAAACCCTATGTGCTCCTTTCCCCTCTACGATCCCTCTAGCATGGCTCAATCCTCTTCCCATTCAACCACTACTAGTACCTAAAATAAAGGGTATACATAAGGTCTACAAATAAGATAAGAATGACTTTGATCTAACAAACCAACTACCACCTATAGAAGATGTGCATGCACCCCTTTCTCTTCTTGGGATAGAGTAGTTAGCACCCCTTAGTCTTGTACAACCTAAAATGTGCCAAGGAATTTGCTACAAAATAAAAAAAAGATTTGCATATTGTGTACACAAATTCACCAGTACCTGAAGTCCTTTCTGACAATTCACTGGGAACCATGTTCATCTCAACTTCCATGCCCCCCCACCCCCCCAATATAACTCTTGGAGGTCATGAAGGCCCCTTGTTTTAAAGAATAATTTCATCAACTTTAGATATACAAGCCATGAAGGTTAGCATCAGGGATTAAGAATGATTGTCTTACCTTCTTTAAGAGTTTGACGATGCCATTTCAGCCAATGGCTCCTTGCAAGTATTCTTATGATGGCCAAATCTACCATAGCAGGTACAATGGTAATACCGTGATTGTGGCTTCTCATCCTCACCTCTGATCCTTTTTCTCTTAGGATAGTCACGGGGCTTCTTTCAACTAGTGGCCTTATCTCAAGTTCATCAACTATTTCTCACATTAACTTGTCGAGGGAATGGACTAATGCAATGCACATATGCCTGTTCATATTTCACCCTTGTATAAATATCATGGATGTAGTGCGACACTGGCAAACCCCGAACAAGGTGATCTAGCATGCAACATGTTTGCATGGAAGCCTCACCACCTTCTGCATGTATATGTCCTCTCTCCTAAGTCAACCATACACTTGTCATATGGCCCTTGCACCCCCCATATTATGTCACTTAAATTCTTGGCATCATAGTCCCCTAATTGCTTGCTTATAGTTTGACAATGGATCAAAGCACGAGGGGACTAGCTGTCATGCCGCGATGTAGAATATTGGAACGTGAGGCAGTTGCAAGTAAGCGAGTATAGAGCGTATAATAGACATCAAACTATTGGACAATTAAATAGCACTAAATCAAATGTATTTCATTGATAATTCAACTAATGTCTATTACAACCACTAATTCAGAGCCATTACATGGGCCCAATTGACATCATTACATTGAAATGAAATAAAGGACTAAACTAAAACTCTAATAAGACACTAGTATACCAGGACACTCTTGGATCACTCATGGTCATCTCCATCCTCATGAGTGTTGGCATATTTCTCGGTCTCACCTAGAACACATGTCAAATAGCACATAGTGAGCGATAACGCCTAGTATGATTTAAATCTCATAGTCATACATGCTTTACATGATTAATGTATTAAAGAGTAGAGTAACTAATGATAGAGAGAGAGTCAAGTAATGTCGAGCAAGTGATAGCACAATAGCATAATTCCAATAGCACAAGTATCAAGTATAGCATAAAAAACAGGATAGCCATAACTCAAATAGCACAATATAGCACAGCGAGTCAAGTAAAGTATAACACTTTGATTGTCATTAGATAGTCGAGATAGATAGCACTCGAGTGTAATGTCAAACACTCTGGTCAATTAACTCCCGCGAGTAAATAACACTTTTGGGCGCACCTCTGAGGATCAGACCGGGCCCCTTATATTGTCAAGTATTAGTCATGTTGTTTATCTTTAGACAATCAATCAAATGGCCATAGAGAGTACCAAGAATAGATGAGAGTAATTTAAGAATAGACGAGAGTGTAGAGAGAATGTGAATAGATGAGAGAATAGAGCATATATGAGATCTATATGTCAATGCACATAACACAACGTTAAAACATGTGATAGTAACAGTTACACAACATATATGATTGGGGCTGGCAGTCAGGTAGAATTCACTAACCAACCATTGGCCATGCTACGAACATAGTCCAGAGGTCCGACGTGATCTCAAGGTAAGAGAGAAATCTAAGGCCGTTTGGATCATGTTAATCCCTAAGGGTGTTATAGGTATTGATGGTACAACCAACTCGGTCTCCATGAGAGAATCCACAGAGTACGAAGTCTTACAGAGGTCTTAACAAAAGGTTCCTAGTCTACCAGAATGGAATGTCCAATAGAGAGGTTCCACCTTGTCAATAAAGTAGTGTGTAAGGAAACAAGTTGTTCGACGTCCTAGAGGAATTCGAGAACAGTGGAGCGTCGGTAACGGTGTTCCAAAACACCGCAAGAAACAAAGACAAGTCCATTATTAAAATAGGGTAATGATATACAATTACTAAAGTAAATTACCAGATATTTTATGAAGGTATTTTCTGCATGGTCTCATGGCAAAAAGTTAATGTTTGGTGTGTGCATGTGAGAGAAATCAAGAGAACATATAAGAGTCGTGCACACATCTTTTAAATAAGAAAATCATGTGAATTGTTTAACATGTTGTTACAGTTCGTTAAAGAGCATTACAAGGGTTAATCATGATTTTATAGCATAGATAAGAAGATTTAATGGAATATAAGCTTGCTGGAAAAACACAGTAAAATCACGACGAGGTAGATAGTCGCGTTTAAATCAATCGATTACTGACCGAAACACGATGTACAAGGCCAATGTGTTCATGCAACTTGTTTAAATTTGAAATAAACACAAATCCCAAGGACGGGAATAACTTGAAATCATGACGGCATGTATGGTCGTGTATCAGATAGACACTGAAAACTATATGGCACACAGTTTAATGCAATCGAATCCTGTCAGAATCAAACTAAAATGCGATGATCTATATGATCGCTTTTAAGGTAATCATGATGGTCTGATCTGTCACGATACCAGTCTCCAAATCGCGACGACTGTAGTAGTCGTGGTTTAGAGTTCAAATCGAGAACAGTAAAAATAGATGTAGCCATGCATGTAAGGCCTATACCTCGAGATCTAGGGCTCTTGGGACAAAACTATGAACATTAAAGTTGTAAAAGATGATGAGTAGAAGAGAACTATACTTTTGGGTTGACGCAATTTGACCTCGTTATGTGTGAAACATGATATGAACACTAAAAGCCTTAATCATGCTCGATGATTGGAAAACGCTTAATACTCATGGCATGCTCTATAGAAATTAGGAAAAATAGGTACATATGAAACTAGGCATGAAGAGCTTTAACATAATATTTGATTTGTTCTTGTTTAGCTCGAGAACACCTACCTTTTGGACGATGTTAACTCCTATGGTTATGAACACAAAGAGTAGGCTTGTAGATCTTCTAGCAGCCTTCTCCCCACGATTCCCTCCTCCTATGTCATCTTCTTCATGTCCAAGAAGTCCCAACAGAGCAATAGGGTTGGCCATGAAGGGTTTGGGGGTGTATTTATGCTTCTAGCATTGTTGATTCCTAACACAACTCTAACTTCCATCTAACTACGAATTTCCATGTTTATCTAACCTTCCTAACTTTAATTCTCCTAATTGGGTTAGGATGGGACTCCAATTTCATGGCTAGCTAGTTAGGGTAGGGTTTGGAGTCCATTTTATATGTATATAAATCATATTGGTGATTTACTTGTTCTTTTTAAATTAGAAAATAATAGAGCTACAAATTTTATAGTATTTTATTTTATTCTATCTTTAAAAACTCTTATTTTGGCCCATTAACCTTTTTATGAACTATTTATTAAAGCCCATCACTTATTTTTACTTATTAAATTTTAATTACATCATTTTTCTTTAATTATTATTTATTTATTTAATTATTTAAAAAATAGCAAGTTGGTACACTAGCAATCCATGCCACTAGTTGGATGTCCTCCAAAATTCCATCTTGACCATTATTTTTTGTCTGATAACATCAATCACACCCACAAGAGGTAATGCCCTAACTTTACCAATAAAGGCATTGAATGATTCTACTCTGTTGTTGGTGATAATGACATCGAGACATCACAATAAACTAGTGTCTGGACCTTACACACCTCCACCTTTTAGCCAATTTGCTACTTTAACATTAATTTTCTGAATCTCAAATATTTCAACATTGAATGCTTGAATTCTATGTGCCCTTGCACACATTAGCTATCACTTCAAAAACTTCTTGAGAAATTGTTTTTTTATTCTTATAAATGTGACACATGCAGTACCTAAAATAGAAAAAAGAATACATTATATATTTTAAGATATAAGAAATAAAAAATATATATTTTTTAAAAAAATAAATCTGAATTTATTACCCATGCTCCACATGGGTATAAATGTCATCAACAGCTATCTCAATCCCCTTATCCATATCTAAAATGAAGCACAAACCCTCTGGGTTCCTAATCTCCTCCTTGATGTATCTAAGAATTAAACCACCCCCATGAATCTGCATTCGCTCCCTGGAACCCCAAATGTAATAGGAAACAAATTATAATTCTCATCATTTGAGACTTTAGACACCAACACTCCCATGTATTTTCCCTTCAAGTGGCATCCATCAATGCCAATAATTGGTCGGCAACCTTGCAAGAAACCCATCAATGCAAGCTTTCAACCCACAAAAATTCTTCTAACACATCCATTACTATCACATGAATATTCAATAATTGATCTAGGATTTCATTTTCAATTCAATAATGAAGGTAGGGACATATTTGTATGAGTCATCAAGTTTCCTAAATACTTGGTCCCTTGCTAATTCTCTTGCATTCCACACCCTCTTATGAAGAACATCTATGTTGTAATCCTTCAACGACATAGCCTTCAATTGTTTGATTGGAACATCAACATCTTGCTTGACCTCATCCTTAGTCTTTGTGGCAGTTCATGACTATGATGTCATTTTATTGCCCGTCTGGATTAATGTAAACATGTAACCTCTTGCAATATTCAGAAGCAGAAGGTGACAGTACCATCTTGCAACTTTGATGTATGTACCCTCTAGTTTCAAGATGAATCTACACAAATAACTATCACCCCATTCTTCTCACTTTTTACCCAATTAAAATCAAATTCTGATTTGATTGCGTGCTATCTCTACATGTTTTTGTGTTCATACACATTTGGAAATTCTGATTGTTGAACAAATGTTCATTTCTCTTGATGAACAAATGTTCACTTCTCATTCCAATTGGTTAATAAACATTTTGATTAGTGAACATATTGGTTTAAATCCTTTGAATGCACTGATTACTGAACATATCTTTCAACTGCTTTTGAACAACATGTCTTTGACGCACAATGAAATTTCAAATGTCATTCACATATTTAAGTTATTATTTCTCATGTTTTGAAAACTGAAATGTTGGTACAACTTTTTATATATAACCTGCATCTGAAAAGATACACTCTGACATAAAGCTTCCTTGTGCATGTCTCAAAGATCTCCTTCTTTCTTGCTAGAAAGAAAGGTATCTACCTAGCATAGTAGGATGTCAGCAGAAAATGTGGACTATGTAACAGAGGTATGGGTTAACTGACATGTTATATCTTTCTTTCTCACTATCATCTTCCTAGCATTAAATGAACACAGGACAAATGAGATCTGAGGCATCCGTTAGACTTAAGAAGACAGATGTTAGATACAAAGAGAGAAGAAGAAGAAGAAGAAGAAGAAGAAGAAGAAGTAGCAACGAATAGAAGGAGCTCCAACAGATCTCCTCAATAGTCTTCTTCAAAAGGATGTAAAAGAAGATGGAGGCTTTGAAACAAAAGTAACACACAACAATAATCACCCAAGCAGAAATCTCTTCAAGTGGAAAGCATTCACGCCTTCATTCTTTCCCATCTCGCTCTGTGTCATTATAAATCTGAGAGAGAGTCTGTAAGTATGATAGTCTTGTGTTAGTCTTGTTCATCCCTTTAGATCTAAGGTTACTGTCGAGATCAAGGAAGTCAAGTTCATCATTCCTAAATTTGATCTTGATAGTTTGTTCTTTCTTTCTTAAGAAAGATCGGTGTGTTCCTCTTCCGATGTGAAGAGAAGACTAGCGGGTGTGTTGTGTGTTGTGTCCAGCAGAGAGATTGTTCCCTATTTTTCCCTTGTGTGGGAAGACCAGTTGGGGTCTGTATTAGTGGAAATCGTGCTGGGGTTTGTACCAGCGAGTTAGCTTCTAAGCTCTAAAAATAAGCACCTGGCTGAGGTTAAACAATGTATGTACTCACAATCGGAAGTAGAGTAGGTTTTCTTTTGAGCCTATCATTGAAGTGAGCTTCCTTCTTGCCCGGAAATAAAAGAAGACCAGCGAGGAGTTATGTGTTGTATGTCCATTGGGGGGACTGTATCCTGGTTAGTGAAATCTCAAGAGTTTGCTTGGAGACTGGAGGTAGGACTTCCATTTGGAAATGGCCGAACCAGAATAAATTTCTTGTGTTGTTTGTGTGTGATTACTTTCACGCCTTTAATCTTTATTACTCATGATTTTATTCATTAACTAAGATTTAAAGTGTTTAATTTACATTCGGATTTTTGTATCACCCTATTCACTGCCCTAGGTGACTCCAATTGTACTATCATGGGCCAATACCTTAGACTTGCCCATTGGTGCCTCTATCCTTATGGTCCCCCAAACATTAATGTGGGGCTTTAAAGTAGCATGGTTAGGATTTTACAGTGTATATTGACCCGCCCCCTCCTGCACACCCCCTTGTTGGCACACCAACGCCTCTTCACCTCTTCTCCATACCATATAGAATAGAGAGAGAGAGAGAGAGAATGAGATACACAGACAAATAAAAGTTGAAATCGCAAACCTCCGCTATGTTAGCCATGGAAATTCAACATAGTTGCGGAAGTCCTTCGTCGCTCTAATGTAGCCGCTAAAGTCCTTCATCGCTCCAATGTAGCCATAGAAGTCCTATTGTTGGCATCACTATGATGTCCCTTATCCTCTCTAAGGTCAGATGGGGAAGGAAACCCCAAACTCCTAATGGAAGTGATGAAGGATGTGGGAGATATCAAAATCCAGTAAAGGGGAAATAAGTCCTTTGCCTCTGTTTGACAATGGGTTGGGGTTAAAAATAACTCTAACCCATGACTAAAGTTATGCAGGGTTAACTCACTTTTTAGTTTATTTTCTTGTGTGTTTAAATACAGTGAGTTAACTCACTTTCTCTTGATTGCTTTGGCAAGGTAAAGTGAGTTAACCCTCACACATATTTACATAATATCTAAACTACCCTTTACCATACACTTCTTTAAAAATATTAGAATGTGTAAATTAAAAAATATAAAGTAAGCACACTTTAAATATGAACTGAAACATTTCTTACTTATGTTTCTGATTGCATACTTGTTTTAGACATCAATTTCATATCAAAAAAATACAATGGCACCCTTCTCGATCCAAACATTTTATATTCTATAATTTTGGAGAAAAACGGACAGCATCTCCCATATTTTGTCAACAAATTACACTTGATGAACCTGTTAAACATATTGTCGTCATGTCAAAAAATTCAATTCAATGCCCACTGAAACAGACATCCGAGGGTACTCTTTATTCACATGGACATGTAGTCTTTCTTCATAGGTTTAGGCATTGAATAAAAAACTAATTTGTACAAAGCACAAAACAGTCGTCATTGCTACCCGCACAATGCACATGAGGCGGTACAGAGAGGGGTAGAAAAGGTAGGTTAACCGTATCCCATCGGTGGAGGTGGGTTAAAAGGGCATGAGTTAACTTTGAGTTAACTCACATCTAACCCTAACCATAGTGAGTTACCTTTCTTTCATTGTCAAATCACTCTTTAAGTTAACTCTGAGTTAACTTTAAGTTAACTCTGAATTAACTCGTTAACAAAGTGAGGGTTTGTATCGAGGGTACTTAACTCTAACCCAAATAAATTCGTCCCTTGCAATGACAAACAAACGCCAACTTGGGTTATTTTCGAACAACGACAGATTGTAGGAGGTTATTAGAAAATATGAAGATTACATGTGAATATTTAGAATATCAATAGATTTCAGGAGACCATTTGTAAAAACCCAAAAAAAAAGATTGAAGAAAGGAGGGACTTCCTAATAGAATTATAGCCATCTTTTCATGAAGAACTTGCGATGATGGATCCTGTGAGTTGACCCCCAACCACTGTACTTGAAGCTTTGTGTGGGCGATTGAAGTCTTAATTAACTGGACAGCAAGGTAAACAATGTGAAGACTATACTAATTTATGCCTTAAGAACCGAGTACAAATCCAAGACTTAAATCCAAGATGCGTCAACACTGGCTAAACTAATTTATGCATTAATTAAGAACTTCGTATAATTCCAAGACTTAAATCCAAAGCAAGCACACCCACAGGTGATCTGCCCCTGCAATGACATCTTTTCCACGCACATAGTGGCAAAAGAAAAGGAATCCCCGGCTCGTCGCAACAAGGACACACCACCCATCCGAGATGTGCCCCAAAACCCAAGCTAAGAAGCACATGCAATGGTTATTAACATCATGTAAGCATTAAACTCTCCAAAAACGTTTTTTGAGAAGATGGTTTCACAATCTTGTTACTTGTAAAGATCTTGCCTTTTGGTTAAGAGGTCTCGACTTTAAGTCTCAAAGAAACTTATTTGACTCAATATTCTTAAGAGTCGAAGGATAAAAATATGTGACTTGGTTGATAGCTTGGGATGGGAAAAAAAATGATGTGAGTAGGAGGCATACGTTAAGATTAGAACTTAAAATTTTCACACTTTGTATAAACTTACATATTATTGTGTTATATTTCTCATCATAAAAAAAAATAAAACGCATCAAAAAGATGGCCTAGAATCTCTTTGCTTTGCTCCCCTCAGAAAAATAAAATAAAATAAAATACAACTATCATATCGCTTCCCCCGTCAATTCCAACTTGATGGTAACCTCGCCAAGTTCCCTACGCTGAGATTATGTTGCGTAGGTGTTTCTTTCTTTATTCAAATCAAATTTGATGTTGCCGTTCTTGCTCGTTTTCTTTAAATTCCTTTGGTATTAAGCAAAAGGTCGGGAGATGCTTCGTCGCTGGATCCGCACGCCATTCTCGCGCCCATCAAACACCCACGGAGCCCATTTTTTACTTGGGTAAAAAAAATTATCTAACTAATTTAAAATTGATTGCTAATCTTAACCATGGTCGAATAAATTTTTATCTGATCAATTAAGATTTAAGTATTTCTTCTAAATATGTATATATATATATATATAATATAGAATTTTTTATTGTTATATAAAAATACTATATGATTATTAAAATATTAGCAGTATATCATTCGTCAATGCAAAATGTTAAGAATATGTCATTGAAGTAAACTTCGTTCGAAAGAATTAAATATTCTTTCAAAATTTTACTATCCCCGTAAATTTAATAGTTTTTTGACAAAAATATCTTAGTTATGTTTTTAAAATTTTGGAAATGAGACCTGCTTATTATGATAGTTTAAGTTGAGGGCAGATAAGAGATTTTCATTCATAGCTTAGTTAAACTTATGATTAAATATATGAGAAGTAACACTACCTCAAGATAATGGCATATCTATTATATTTTCTATTTATAAATATTATATGAGATAATATTTTAGTAATGATCGCATACTGTGGTGGCCAAATCTGGTCACCTAGGCCCGTGGTGGCTCATTACGGCCCGTTCGTGTCCCGTCAACCAACATGGCACCGTCATCGAAGAGCACGCCCTCTCCAGGCTGGCTCGAAGACCTCCATTCTGTGACTCCCGTGATCGGAAGCTATCAGGTTCCGATACGGGGTACCTCCGAGCAGATCAGCCGCCTTCCCTTGCCGAACAGCTATGAACAGCTCCCGAACCAGAACAGTGATCTCGCTCCATGAGACTACCCTCGATGTTACCGAACAGCATGTTCGATCCCCCACGAGGGTCACCTGCTCGGAAAGCATTTCCAAAGGGTTCCGAGCAGGCTCTCTGGCTTCCAGAACGGTTGTAACCGCCTCAGGCCACGTTCTCCACCATCAAGTGGCGTGAACTGCCTGGCAGCCCAACGGGCATCGGAGTCATAACTCCTCCCGTTACGCGCGTGCGTCAAGGCGCCTCTTCAGGCACGATCTGCCCAACGTTACGCACGTTGGCCTCTGCACCAACGCCTATAAAGGCACAGGTGCAGTACCATGCAACGGTACGCTCTCTTCCCCTCGCGAACACACTCTCGCATTCCGAAACCCCCTGCCTTACAAGCTCTCCACTGACTTAGGCATCGGAGGGTTTCCCCCGGTCTTCACCGGGCCTCTGATCCCATTCTGGTTTTGCAGGTTCTCTTCGCCCTCACCAGCAATCGTCCTTCCTCTCTCATTCTAGTGGAGGCCCGTTTGGCTCAGGCCCAAACAGGATCGTACCACCACATTTGGCGCCGTCTGTGGGAAGCGACGCTGCCATGGCTCGAGGGCGATCCTCATACCAGAACGTGGGAAGCAGGGCGACGAGGTCTCGCCAATCACGAGGGGCCTCTCGTCGCCAATCTCCTCCTGGGGACGTCGCCGGCGCTGCTACCGGCGCGAATCACGACGTCCCAGTACCAACGGCTGCCGCACCGGCGACGGCCCTCGAAGTGGCAGAGCTTCGGGGGCAGATGCATCAGCTGACGGGCGTCTGCCTCGCCCTACAGGCCCAGTTGGTGGGGGTTGCGGCTCCGGCGGCTTCCCTGCCGCGCGAGCGGCAGGCGGAATCGTCGCACGCCACTCCCGCGTCCCCCCGGTGCCTCAGGAGCAGCAGGCAGAGTCGCCGCGCCGGTCACACCGGCCCCCGTCGGAGGAACGGGCACCAGAGCGCCGCGGGCGTTCGCCCCGACGCTCTATCATCTCCCCTCGGCCGCCACGATCAGTCGTGGGGGGCAACTCCCACGCCTCTGGACGAGGGGGCCCCGCCAACTCCGAGCAGGAGCTCGCCAGGCGCCTCAAGCGCGTGGTTGATCTTGAGCGCCGCATGGACGCGATGGTTCAGCGTGCGGAGGGGAAGGCTCCAGCGGAGGATGACTTGGACTTCCGCTCCCCGTTCAGCAGGGAGATCCTGGAGGCCCAGGTCTCCTCCAAGCTCCCTCTACCCACCATCGCGCCCTACGACGGCACAACAGACCCGGCCGATCACATCCACGGCTTCGAATCGCACATGGTGTTCCACGGAGCATCAGATGCGGCCAAGTGCAGGGCCTTCCCTGCAACGCTAAAAGAGACCGCCAGGGCTTGGTTTGAAACCCTCCCTGCGGGCTCCATTACTTCTTTCCGCCAGCTGAAGAAGTCCTTTAGGGACAACTTCCTGGGCGGGAGATCACAGCCGCGAACGGCGGCTTCCCTTCTGGCTGTGCGCCAGAAGAAAGGCGAGGCGCTCTGGGACTTCGTCAAGAGGTTCCGAACAGAGGCGCTTCGCATCTCGCGTCTGGACGTCCCCCTAGCCACCAGTGCTCTCATTCAAGGCACTCGTGATGGCTTTCTACAAAGGACTCTTGGCGTCCAGCAGCCCGCCACCCTCGCCGAACTGCTCTCCATCGCGCAGCGCCACGCGGCCTGCGAGGAGAGCCTGGCGGCGAGCAGGGCCGAACAGGGGGAGCAGTCGGAAAAAAAGCGGCCTTCCGACAACGGCTCCGACCGTGATCGGAAGAAGGGACGACGCAATGGCGATTCTCCGCGTCGTCCGCGCCCCTTTACCAACTACACCCCCCTCACTGTGGCCCCCGAACAAATCCTGGCAGAGATCAGGGATGAAGCTTTTGTTCGGTGGCCCCAAGAATGCGCTCCGACCCCCGGAAGCGCGATCAAAATAGGTACTGTCGCTTTCATCGCGACCACGGCCACGACACCTCCGAGTGCCGCCAGCTTAAGGACGAAATCGAAGACCTTATCAAGCGCGGCTACCTTGGACGGTTCGTGCGCCGGAACGAAGGGCGCCGGAATGAAGAGCGCCCCCGTCGCCAAGATCGCGCTCCCGAGCAGCCGATCAACAACGAGCCCAATGGGCAGGAGATCAACGTGATCGCGGGAGGCTTTGGCGCAGGTGGACAAAGCACTCGAAGCCGACGCGACTACGCAAGGCGAGTGCATGTCGTAGACAGGCCTCCGACTGTTCGGCCGGCCCCATATCCTGCCAGTCCCGCACGCGCACAGCCCGAGGGGGCTATAACCTTCTCGGACGAAGACCTTGTAGGGGTTACGACCCCACACACTGATGCGCTGGTCGTTTCGGCCACCATCAACCACTGTAACGTGCGCCGAATTCTGGTAGATAATGGAAGCTCCCCCGATGTCTTGGCTTACGACTGTTTTGTCCTCATGGGTCTGCGAACCGATCAACTCGCCCCTGTAAACTCGCCACTTTTCGGCTTTTCGGGAGTTTCGGTCCAGCCCATGGGAAGGATTCGCCTTCCGATCACCTTGGGGACAGCTCCAAAGGCTGTGACCAAGATTGTTGACTTTCTGGTCATCAACAACATGCCTGGATACAATGCTATTCTGGGCAGAGGCCTGATCGGACGCATCAAAGCAGTACCTTCGTCTCTCCATCAGAAGATGAAGTTCCCTACTCCGAGCGGAGTGGGCGAAGTGCTCGGGTGCCAGCGTGAGTCTCGCCGTTGCTATGTCCTCTCTCTAAGAGACAAGCAACCACTCGCTGATCCAGCTCTTCCAACCTCCGATCAGCCTTCCACTAGTCGGGGGACGCCTGCCGAAGACTTAATCCCCATTCAAGTGGACGACGACCCCGAACACGTCTTGTACATTGGCGCCCTGTTGACAGAGGCCGAGCAGCAACGCTATACAGCTTTCCTGCTCGCTAATTTGGACGTGTTCGCTTGGTCTGATGACGAGCTTCCAGGCATTCCCCCGAGGTCATGGTGCATCGCCTTCGGTTGGATCCACGAATCCCGCCAGTACAGCAAAGAAGGCGACCCGTGAACCGAGAGCGGCAGATCGTGATTCAGGATCACGTGACCAAAAGCCGAACTGTCGGGCTCCTCCGAGAAGCCCAATATCCAAGATGGATCTCTAATGTGGTCCTCGTACGCAAGGCCAATGGCAAATGGCGTGTGTGCGTAGATTACAAAGATCTTAATAAGGCAACGCCCAAGGATAACTTCCCGTTACCACGCATTGATCAGCTGGTGGACGCTACCTCCGGGCACGAGCTCCTCAGCTTTTTGGATGCCTACTCTGGTTACCACCAGATCAGCATGCATCCACCGGATCAAGACGCCACTACGTTCGTCACAGACCTAGGCTTATACTGTTTCACCAGGATGCCTTTTGGTCTAAAGAATGCAGGCGCAACTTACCAGCGGCTGGTCAACAAGATGTTCGAGCAGCAGATCGGGCGAAACATGGAGGTTTACGTCGACGACATGTTGGTCAAGACTCTTCCGAGCACCGATCACATTTCTGACCTCCAGGAAACCTTCGCAACTCTGCGAAGGTATAATATGAAGCTCAATCCCGCCAAGTGTGCGTTTGGTGTTAGGTCGGGTAAGTTCCTCGGGTTCCTCGTATCAAACAGGGGAATAGAGGCGAACCCAGAAAAAATCCAAGCCGTACTTGAGATGTCCAGTCCGAAGACGGCGCGCGACGTCCAGCGTCTAACAGGACGTCTTGCCGCGCTGAACAGGTTCATGTCCCGAGCAGCAGAAAGAAGTTTTAACTTCTTCAAGTTGCTCCGAGGCCCTAAAAACGCCTCGAAGCAAGGGGGGCAAGTACTATGGACTGACGAATGCGAAGCTGCCTTCACCGAGCTGAAGGCATATTTGGCAACCCCTCCTGTTCTCTCAAAGCCTGTGCTCGGAGAACCCTTGTTCGTGTACCTTTCGGTCACCGAACACTCCATCAGTGCGGTTTTGATCAAAGAAGTAGGAGCGGCACAGTATCCAGTGTACTATATCAGCAGGGTCCTCCAAGAAGCTGAAAGGAGGTACCCCAGAGCAGAAAAGCTTGCCCTTGCTCTTGTCACAGCTGCACGGAAGCTCAGGCCCTACTTTCAGGCCCATTCCGTTACAGTGCTTACCGATCAACCGCTGAAATCCATCTTGCAGCGGCCGGAGGCTTCCGGTAGGTTGGTTAAGTGGGCAATTGAGCTGGGAGAGTTTGACATCAGCTTCCGACCAAGGACGGCGATCAAAGCGCAGGCGTTAGCAGATTTCGTAGCGGAATGCACCCTTCCGGCCGAGCAGGATCCACCGTTGGCAGACGAGCCCCCATGGGAGCTTTATGTGGACGGATCCTCTTGTGTCTCCGGAAGCGGGGCAGGTTTGGTCCTCACCTCCCCAGAGGGGTTAGAGTTCCAATACGCCCTCCGTTTCCGCTTTCCAGCCTCCAACAACGTCGCCGAATACGAAGCCTTGCTTTCCGGTATCCGCATGGCTAGGCACCTCGGAGCCATTCGGCTTAGAGTCTTTAGTGACTCCCAGTTGGTCGCCAGCCAGGTGAGCGGACAGTTTGGAGCAAGGGAACCTCGCATGGCTAAATACCTCCAACAGGTCAAGAGCCAGACAGAGGGCCTCGTATACTTCGAGGTCATACATGTTCCACGAGAGCAGAACGCGCGAGCTGATGCGCTGGCCAAATTGGCATCTTCAGGCGACATCACCCCCTCTCGCTCTGTCTTCATTGAAGAGCTCGCCGTGCCGAGCACAGAGATTGATATAGCCGCCATAGAAACGGGCCCACCGACCCCAAGTTGGGTGGACCCTCTCTTGGCGTACCTTCTCCGAGGCGAGCTTCCTTCCGAACAGGATGAAGCTCGGAAAGTCAGGATGCGCTCGCAGCATTTCACCCTCGTAGAAGGCAAGCTGTACCGACGGTCCCTTGCAAGACCTCTTCTACGTTGCCTCAACCCTGAGGAGGCCCTCGCGGCCATAGAGGAAGTCCACGAGGGGTTGTGCGGAAGCCATCTGGGGGGCAGAACGCTAGCACGCAGCCTCATCCGAGCAGGGTTCTGGTGGCCTTCTCTTCAGAAGGATTGCATGTCCTTCGTCAGGAAATGCCCAGAATGCCAGAAGTTCGGAGTACTCATCAAGCAGCCAGCCGAACAGCTTCACAGTCTGTTCGAGCCGCGCCCCTTCGCCAGATGGGGCATTGACATCTTGGCCCCTTTCCAGAGGCCCAAGGGCGCAAGAAGTTCCTTTTTGTGGCCATCGACTACTTCACCAAGTGGATCGAGGCCGAACCCGTTGCCACAATCACCGAACAGGCCGCATGGAAGTTCGTATGGAAGAACCTTCTATGCAGGTTTGGCGTCCCCAGAGTGATTACTTCTGACAACGGGAAACAGTTTGACAGCACCTTCTTCAAGGAAAAGTGCGCCGAGCTCGGGATCTACAACCACTTCACCTCCGTCGCTCATCCCCAAGCTAACGGTCTGGTTGAAAACGCCAACCGAACATTGCTGCACGGGATTCGAACCAGAGTAGAGGCTGCAGGTGGATCATGGATCGATGAGCTCCCAAATGTCCTTTGGTGTCACCGGACAACTGCTCGGGTAGCTACGGGGGAAACACCTTTCCACCTAGCCTACGGCTCAGAAGCAGTTGTACCTTTGGAAGTAGCCCTTCCCACCATCCGAACAACCCACTTCGACGAAGCCGCCAATAATCGTGCTCTCCGAGAGAACTTGGACATGCTGGGCGAACGACAAAGCGACGCCAGCATTCGCCTCGTTTCTTATCAACAACGGCTTGCGCAATATTACAATGCGCGAGTCAAGGAGAGGCGGTTCAATGTGGGAGATTTGGTCTTGCGCCGCTGTTCGGCTTCGGACCCCCGAAGAGCAGTCGGCAAACTTGCCATCAAATGGGAAGGACCTTATCAGGTCACCCACGTCCTTGGAAAAGGCTCATATAAGCTAACTACTCCTAGTGGCGAGGCCATTCCCAGGACATGGCATGTCTCTAATCTTAAGGCTTATCATCTATAAAAGCCTTCTTTCAGCATCCAACCTCTCTTCTCTTTACTCCTGTTGCTTCATGAGCATTTAGCATAGATACCTGGTCGGAACCCCCTTTACGGTACCCAATGATCTGTGTCTTACATGCAATACTCACGAAGCTAACGGATTCCGATCCGAGCAGGAACAACCACAACAGGGAGAAGATAGAGAAAGTGACGCTACAGAAAAACTCGTAAAGCAGAGGATTTCATTTATAAGAAATTCTTGTGCTTACAAAACAGCCTTCCTTGGCCGATGTTACAAAAAACGAAGTACAAGAAGACGTGAGGCAAGGGGATTAAGGAGCTTGTTCGGAAGGACCAGCATCCTCACCCGAAGGAGGCATCCGCCCAGATTGAAATTGTGCGAACCGCACACCATCTAAGCGGACGTCTTGGGTGCGGCGTCGGCATTCCCGAACAGCAGCCTCGAAGGCTTCTTGGGCGCGTTTGGCCCAGGAAAGCCTCTCCCCCACATCCTTCCCAGCATTAAGGCCCACTTTGTAGCAGCGAGCCCCATACTGCTCTAAGTCTTCCTTGTACTCTGGCCCAGCCTTATAGTTAGCAACGGCACGGGCCTCCGCATCTACTACTACCTTGGCTAGGGCGTCCTTTTCGGCCCGCGCCAAGGTAGCATCCAGCTGCGCGGCATGAAGAGCAGCTTTGAGGTCCTTCACCTCCTCCTCCAGCGCCGCCTCGCGAGCTTTATGCCTCGCCGAAAGGTCATCACAGAAGGCTACTTGCGCCTCGTAGAGATACTTCTGTCTCTGGCCCCGAACAGCTAAAGCCTTCAGAGTGGCCAACGACTTGGACATTTCGTCCGCAAGCATCTCTACGTCGACGTCACTCAGGCCATCTTCTGTCTGCCACTCCGGCTGGTACCCTTCCACTGACTTCTCTGGAGTCTGTTCGGAAGGAAGGTCCAAGCACCTTGCCAACCGTTCAAGACGAGAAGCAGTGGGGCTCGCGGGCAGCTCCCTGGGCGTATCTTCCATCCGGCGAAGGGTCGCCTCCAGCGCTGCCACCGAAGGAGCTCCAAGAGGTTCTCTCAGAAGCACCTCACTAAGAGGCCTTCGATCGTCTTCGGACCCTTCACCCCGGGCAGCACCCGCAGCCTCCCCCCCAATGTCTTCGACTCCTTTGGAGGTTGCTTCTGCATTAGCAACCACCTCGGAGGGGGGCAGGGGGGGCAGGATTCTCCCCCTTGAAGTGGCAACCTCTTCGGACGCCCTCGCCGTTGCGGCCGCTTCCGCAATGGTCCCTGCTGCAGGAGCCATTCCTGGCTCTGGAGGCGCTGCTGTCACCACGCTGCTCGGAACCACCCCAGCAGGCGCGGAAGCTCCTGTTGCGCAAGTGTCCTCCTCCTGCCGAGCAGGTGACGCCGTAGCTTCTCCGCTCCTCCTAGAGGATACCTCCGCGATGTTGCTGGAAACACCGCGTTCGGCACCTCCAGCATTGGAAGCACCGGAGGGCGCCCTATCTCCCGCGCAGGGGGAGCCCCCGGCTTCTCCAGCGACAGGACTCTCAGATCCTTCGCTTACAAAAATGAGCCCCAGCTCGGTCGCCATCTTCTGTGCGACCTCGGGGCGAGTTGCGGGAGCCACCCATGGCACCCCCTCATCGGCCGATGGTACGGCCCTACTCTTTCTGCGCAGCAGTAACTGCGCCCCTTCTTCTTCCTCTTCGGTCCCCTCCTCATCTTGTGGAGAAGTATCTTGGACCGCCCGCTGCTTCTTTCGAGCACGGAGTTGTTCCGCTTCCTCCGCGCTCTCGTCAACAGAACGGGCCTCTTCTTCGCAGAAGGCCGGCTCGCGTGGTCGTCCTTCTCTCGAGGAGCCCGAGCTCCGGCCGGTACCACCTCTCTAGTGGCCTTCTTCTTCAACCGAATCTTTCCAGGCCCCTTCTCAGGAGCCTGCGACCTGTTCGGGCGCCCTTCGGCAGTTGATGGAGCAACAAGTGCCGTTGTCACTGCGGCACCGACCCTCACTGCGGAAGGAACCCGAGCAACAGCGTCGACGTCGTCACCTTCATACACCCTGTGCGCTACCACAGGGATCTGTTCGGCGAACCCGTCATTCGCCTCCTCATCTCTTCCGGCCTCCAGCTCCGCAGCCGCTGCGCACAAAGAAGATGGGAAGAAGAAAGGTTAGTATGAGGTCATCAAAACTAAGAGTAAACCACTGAGAGACAGTATACTTACTCCATGGTTTGCTGAGCCCATACTTAACGAGCATGAACTCGGTTACATACCCTTCTCCATTCCGAACACCTGCTCGGAGAAGGGCATCTGATGCCCTAGCCTCATCCTGGATAAGCTTCGGAAAGCTATCCTTCTGCGCGGGGCGAATTACTGTGGGGAACCCCCACTCCGCACCACTCCGATGGCGCACGAAGAACAGCCTGTCCATCCAACCCTTGTTGTTGGAATATTTGCTGGACAGGCCGATGTGCATCCGGTCTGTTCGGTGCTTGGCGTAGTAGACGTCTGCTCCCGACGCCCGCGAAGCAGACAGCTTGAAGTGTGCTCGGAAGACGTCCGCCGAGCCCCGGATCTCCTTCAACTTGCAGACAACACCAAAGATACAGATGTACCTCCAGGTGTTGGGCGTCAGCTGTATTGGCGAAACGCCCCAAGTATTAAGGAGCGCCTTCGCCACCTCCGGCAACGGCAGCCGGAAGCCTGCCTCCAGATGGTCCACGGACAGGAGCAGGCAACCTGGTTTATTCACCAGGATCGTGTCGCTTTCCCTGGCGTCAACGATCTCGTACTCATCTCCAATCCGGAAGCGCTCACGAAGACCACTGAAGTGGCGGTATCGTGGTCCGCTCGGCACTGCTACGGTCACCCCGCTAGCTCCGGCAGCGGCTTTCCCCTTGCTCGCCATCGCCGGAAGGATTGCAGAAAGCGGCAACGGCGCGAGAGGACGAAGCAGAAGACAGGGAAAGGAGAAGGCAAGGAAGCACGAAGAGCTCAAAGATGGAGGGTTTCTGGGAGTCGTAGCGCCCGCCCTCGTCTCGTCCCCTCCTTATAAGGAAAGAGGAGGGAACGAAATTCGAGGCGGGCCCTAAAATGCCGCTCCTCCTAATTTTTGAAAGCGCCCCTTCGGGTACGTCGTTGGCAACCGTTCGAACGCAGCGGCGGCACCTCAAACATGGCGCGGCTTTGCACCCATCATGATGGGCTAGCCGTTTTGACAAGACCCTAAGCGGCGGCATCTCGCAACGGGCCCTCGCATTGAATGCGGAAGTGACGCCCTCGAAGCCCTCTTTTCACCAAGTCATTCGAGGGCGTGGGGGGCAAGTGTGGTGGCCAAATCTGGTCACCTAGGCCCGTGGTGGCTCATTACGGCCCGTTCGTGTCCCGTCAACCAACATGGCACCGTCATCGAAGAGCACGCCCTCTCCAGGCTGGCTCGAAGACCTCCATTCTGTGACTCCCGTGATCGGAAGCTATCAGGTTCCGATACGGGGTACCTCCGAGCAGATCAGCCGCCTTCCCTTGCCGAACAGCTATGAACAGCTCCCGAGCCAGAACAGTGATCTCGCTCCATGAGACTACCCTCGATGTTACCGAACAGCATGTTCGATCCCCCACGAGGGTCACCTGCTCGGAAAGCATTTCCAAAGGGTTCCGAGCAGGCTCTCTGGCTTCCAGAACGGTTGTAACCGCCTCAGGCCACGTTCTCCACCATCAAGTGGCGTGAACTGCCTGGCAGCCCAACGGGCATCGGAGTCATAACTCCTCCCGTTACGCGCGTGCGTCAAGGCGCCTCTTCAGGCACGATCTGCCCAACGTTACGCACGTTGGCCTCTGCACCAACGCCTATAAAGGCACAGGTGCAGTACCATGCAACGGTACGCTCTCTTCCCCTCGCGAACACACTCTCGCATTCCGAAACCCCCTGCCTTACAAGCTCTCCACTGACTTAGGCATCGGAGGGTTTCCCCCGGTTTTCACCGGGCCTCTGATCCCATTCTGGTTTTGCAGGTTCTCTTCGCCCTCACCAGCAATCGTCCTTCCTCTCTCATTCCAGTGGAGGCCCGTTTGGCTCAGGCCCAAACAGGATCGTACCACCACACATACTTATTATTTTTCAGGTTTCTATGAATAAAAACCGGAGCACGGACGTATGCCCTTTTACGTAATATATTAAATACATATACATGTATATAAATATATAAATGTGTTCTAGTGCAAAGTTTGTTGTGCCGTATCATATTAGAGATTTGACGAGTCTTTGATACAATTGATTTAATTGATTTAATTTATTTATTATTTATTGTTTTTATAATTGCATTGTTTGAATTAAATCATATGTCATCGAATACGATTCGATTCCATCCATATCATAACAAAACGAACTCGATGCGGACAAATATAGGGAAACGGCACTTCTAACGGCGGTGATCGTTTAACGAAGCACACTTGGCCCGTAGGCGACAGCGGTGCATGTGAGAACCAGTCGCCGTTTTGTTGCTGGCAGCTGTCCACGCCCAGGAATCTGACGTCAACAGAGGAGGACGGTTGTTGTCGTTAGCACTTGTTTGAAATATTGTAGAGATTTTTAGTCTTGTACCCCCGTAATCCGTCTTGTTATGATTTAGACCTCACACTTAGATATTTGTTTATCAAAAACCAGTTACATATTCCTTAGGCAAATATCTCATAATATTAATAATAAATAATGTCTATTGTCGATTGACTAAGTTGGATTGGTTGAAAATAATCCAACTCTACCACGTGATATGACATAAATGATGACAGTGAGAGAATGAAACAAGGTAACAAAAACATAGACATGGTTTACATGATCTACGTACATACAATCTTCGAGGTATGTAAGCTCAAAACTTTCCAACTAAGTAAGATAAATATAATATAGGTACACAGAAAGTAGGGACTATCAAATCTTAACCCTGAGATTCACGAACATCAATATGTAAACCCACAAAATCACACGGGATGGGGGTTCTACATTACCAAACAAAATAAAGACACAAGTGGTATCGACGATAGGATGTCAACAATGAGAGGTGATCATGTAATGAGGCAAGGGAGGAGGGGAAGTAGGGCATATCATATATTATCTATTGGAACAAGGAAGTCTCTTCCGAGAATCGAAATTCAGACCTCTTGCCACCGGATAGGAGGTGTAACAGATCGACCCAACCATATCCTTTTTCAAATTGTTATATTAGCTACAAAGTACTAAATATGGTTTAATAATTTTATAATTATAAGTTGTTGATTGGTATGTTTACATTTTAATTGTGATTTATATTTTTAGATCTATGTATTTTTAATTTATAGATTTCTAGTAGATATTTAAATATTATAACAATCTAAAGTTTTGGTTGCCATTTTTATCTTTTGTTTCCGTTTTCATAAGTTAACTTAAAAATAAAAATAGATGCAGAAGGGAAAACATCCATTTTCACTTCCATCTTTGAAACTTTCTATAGAAATAGGCCGTTATTATTTCTATCTCCAACTTCCTAACAAAAATTTAAAAAAAAATGGAAGCTTGAAGTACAACTTGATAGTGGATGCCAGTGATATGAGGAGCAATAATAAATGAATAATTATATTAGTGAAGGTGGGCGCAGTGGTAGAAGAGAGCAAGTGAACTTTATTGTTCATGGAGAGGGTGAATCTCAACCCCCTCGCATAAACCATAAAATTCAATTGTTGAATTTGGCCTAAATAGGTGACAGCCCAATCACTACATCATGATCCACTTAGAGCGAGTCCAAATAGTAATCCTGACCCAAGAAGCGCTACAGAGCTCCATATTACCATTCACGTAGAGGTCTTCTCTTAACTCGATTTGGAAGCCTGAGAGGATAGTCTGAGGCAAGTGAATATGTAACGTCGCGTGCTTTTCGGATCCATGCGGATCATGTGCATTGTGGTTGTGGTGGCCGTTGTGAGGCCAATGTGAGTTGGTTGTGTGGAATGTGTGGTGTGAATGTGTGGTTTGAGTAGGTGAAGTGCAGGGTTGGTCCTGAAATGAAACAGGACCTGCTGCTGTTCAGTTGGAGTTGGCGGCCAGGGGTGGCCGTTGACCTGTTGGCGTCCAGGTAAGTGGACGTTGACTGCTTGAACTTGGCGGCATTGGATGTGGACGCTGAGGGTGGCGGTTATGTTGGCGGCATAGAGGTTGACGCCAACCTGAGAATGATGCAGGTTATAGGCTCACCCGAGAGCAGGTTTCTTACCTGGTTCTCTTCCCCTCTTGCCCCAGCTTCGCGTCCCGGTGTTCCTAAAGCTTCCAACAGGTATCGAAGGGTGGTTGGACGATCGTAGAACGCGTGGCGTTGCTGAATTGCGCGAGGAAACGTCGCGGCGTGGTGCAATTTCCGTAGGAGCTCGCGGAGGGTTTGGTGTGAACCGGGAGATTGCGGGAGGTTCTAGCGTGTTCTGAGGTAGGGGACGAACCCGGTTAACTCCGTAGAAACATTAAAACACATCGTAACCACTTGAATTAGCATGATAATGCATTTTCGGATAAAGTTGCACCATACGGGGATAATGGGTGGTTTGAGTAATTTAGCAAGTAAAGCATGCAGTAATGGGTTGTTTTGGGTTCTGGCATGTTAGAAGAACTGCTTTTATATGCTTTTCTGTAGTATAAATGGTTGGGAAACCCGTAAAGCCGGATTAGGGTTTCTGCAGGGTTTAGGGCCGGAGAACTTGGCGTCAAGATCGCTTGTCGCCAAGCTTTTCAGCTAGGATATCAACGGCCAGATCCCTTGCCGTTGACTTCTTGTAAGCGACAGTCGATGTTGCCGCCTACTGGTTGTAGACAGAAAAGACTAATTATGACATTTATCGATAATGCATGTGTGTTGACACATGAGGTGCACTAAGTGCACATGGTTCTCGTGTTTAGCATACAAGGTATGCAATTAGTTACTTACTTCAGTGACTGCGAGTTGTTTACGCGAGTCAGTTGGGTTCACATGTAGTGGACCAGTGTTACTTGTGGTTTACGTGAGGTTTTACGTGGTTTGTGTGTGACGTGCACGTGGTTCTGAGTACGTGGCGAGTAGTACGACGCCTACCGTGGTTACCTCTCCAGTTGGGTGCCCCAGGTTCTTTGTGAGCCAGGCTGTTAGCTCAGGGCTTTGTCCCGGTACTTGTGTTGTACCGTCGAGGTCTGTGTCGTCTGATCTGGACACCCTCACTCTTGTGTTTGAGTTGCAAGTCCGGCTGAGGGAAAGACGACAGTGGGACAGTGACACTTGTGTTTGTCTTTAGTCACTTGTAGCGCGCTCGTAGTTGGGGGTACGGACACCAGTAGACGTACTGGACCCCAGCTAGTCCTTTTCCAGTGCCTCACTCCAGAGAGTTCCAGGCCAGGATCTCTACAGGTGCCAGGCATGGGCCTGTGACCGTGTGGTCCGCAGGTGGTGGTGTTTAGTTGGTCTCCACAGTTGCTTGACTTTTTACGTGGAGCGGCAGCTGGACCTTTCGTCCGTGGCTGCGAGACTGAGAGGTAGACCTGTGTTAGCTTGTCCGAGTTAGTTACTGGTGTCGCGAACCAGTTCACGTGGCTCACGTTTGGCTGTCTCTACTCTAGCTTGTACACATGTACTGGTTTACCGTTTAATTATTACTGTTGTTTCTCGTAGTCGGCAGACGGTGAGTACTTTTACAGCTTTAATATCCTGCTTAGCTGTTCTATAAATTGTCGGTATTATTTATAGCTTTGTACCTGTGGTTTTTGGTTTGCTCAGTTTTGGGGGAATTCCCTACTGAGCCAGTGATTAGAGAGGCTCACCCCTACCCCCACAGGTGAGAGCGAGGAGGACGTTTCATGACCTTCGTCCAGCTCAGGGCCGCGCCGTAGCGGTGCAAGGTCAGTACCTCCAGCGGTGTAGTTTCAGCAGTATAGTTTAGTTAGTTGTTTATTTTCTTCAGTTGTACCTTGGGGTATGCCCCAGGCTCTTGTTCTTTCTTTTAGTGTTTGTGGAAATTTGGCTATGTAAACTTGTGAATTATGTATAAAATGTGGTGTGTTCCTTTGTGTTTACACGGACTGTGGTTTGGTATCCCTTGCGAGACTTCGGCCCGTTCGCGGGAGGCGGACTCGGATCAAGTACGTTATTGGTTTAACGGGCTTGACCGAGGCGTTCCGTCACAGAATAGCTCCCAAAATTTTACATTTGGAATGCGTTAAGGGAGAAGAATTGACTCGGTTTATGATAACTTCATTTCAGCTAAGACCTTAATCTAGAAGCCTAACTTTCCTCGGATGCACCCTAAACTTGGAGGCTCTTAGCCCAAAGGGATCTTAGATTGAAAAGTTAGCCCAGTAGGTCCATAACTCAACCGCAGGAGAGCAAAGCAACCTGACTCCTTCTTGATAATAAAGACAGTGAGTCCCATCCAGACCACATGATAGGAGGATGTGAAGATAAGGGGTGGCAGATGTTTACCTTATAATTACTCACCATATAGGACCCCCATACCTCGTGACAGATCTTGTTGGCCCTTTCGGTATGGCAGCAAGCTAGCCTAGAGGGGGGGTGAATAGGTTTTTCTGAAATCTGAAATAGAAACTTAAACACAGAAATTAACGCTTGAAGGTTTGGTTAGTTTAGTGTGATAAAGAGTAGCAGTGCGGAAGCAAATAAACAATCACACAAATAACACAAGAGATTTATCCTGGTTCGGCCCTTCCCACATGGAAGTCCTACGTCCAGTGCCCAAGCAACCTCTTGGGATTTCACTAACCAAGGGTACAGTCCCCCTTAAGGACACTACAACACCCAGCACCCCAGCTGGTCTTCTTCTCTTTCCCGGGCAAGAAGGCAACCCACTTCTCTTACAGGTAAAGAAGCCAACCTCCTGGTACAAACCCCAGTGCGGTTCTGCTAGACACTAACCCCTAGCTAGGTTCTACACTGTATACAGTCCTACAGTTGGACAGAAGTCTTTCTTAAAAAAGAAAGAACAAAGCTGAGAGTTGGAACAAATGAAAACCAACTAAAAGAACTCTCAGCAAAAAGACTCTCCCCAGATTACAAAGATGCACACAGAGAGAGTGAAGAGAGGAGAAGGAGCTTGAAGCTTGAGAGCTTCAGATGCTTGAACACTTCTTCTTGGGCTCAGGCTCTTTCTCTCTTTTCCTTTGAGTGTATGTGGAGTTGAGGTTCTTCCCGGATGTACACTCTTGAAAAATCTTCAGGAAAGCTCTGCCTTCTTCTTCAGCCTTGCTTCATCTTTTATATGAGCAATTTGAATAAATCCGTTGGAGTTCTAGCCGTTGCTCATCTTCTCTTTCTTCTGATAATTTGTGGTCTACGAGGTCTGCAAGTATAGAAAAAAGTGTTTAGATAAAAGAGTGTTTCTGTCAAAAAGGCTCATACCTCTATGTTTCCTGTTGCCACCCAGAAGTAGTAAGTAATCCCCTTTTTGTTGGCAAGAAAGAAAAGATCTAGAGAGATAAGCAAAAAGATCTTCTGTCAGAAAGATAGAGGATTACGCAAATCAAGAATATTTGACTTTTTCACTAGATGCCAAAAAATATTTTGGAATATAAAGGAAATCTATGTTTAAGTGAAATCCATGTTGAAATCCATATTTTACAAAGGAATCCATGTGAGAAGTCTGTGTGAGTTACAAAGGAATCCTTATGAGTTACAAAGGAATCTGTGTGAGTTACAAAGGAATCCTTATGAGTTACAAAGGAGTCTGTGAGAGCGAATCGTTATGAGAGCGAATCCTTATGAGAGTTACAAAGGAATCGTTATGAGAGTGAATCCTTATGAGAGTTACAAAGGAATCGTTATGAGAGCGAATCGTTATGAGAGCGAATCCTTATGAGAGTTACAAAGGAATCGTTATGAGAGCGAATCCTTATGAGAGTTACAAAGGAATCGTTATGAGAGTGAATCCTTATGAGAGTTACAAAGGATCGTTATGAGAGCGAATCGTTATGAGAGTGAATCCTTATGAGAGTTACAAAGGAATCGTTATGAGAGTGAATCGTTATGAGAGCGAATCCTTATGAGAGTTACAAAGGAATCGTTATGAGAGCGAATCCTTATGAGAGCGAATCCTTATGAGAGTTACAAATGAATCGTTATGAGAGCGAATCGTTATGAGAGCGAATCCTTATGAGAGTTACAAAGGAATCGTTATGAGAGTGAATCCTTATGAGAGTCACTTATCGAATCGTTATGAGAGCGAATTCTTATGGCAGTGAATCCTTATGAGAGCAAAACCTTATGGCACTTTGAACTGAAATCGATGTATATTGAATGTACATCGATTTATCGTTTTAGTGCTAATCACATGGCAATAATGTCATAAATTTATATTTATTAGAAAATCATGATATTTAATTATTATTAGAAAATCATGATATTAAATATATTTAATATTCAATTAATCATATAAATTTATATTTATTAAGAAAAACATGATATTAAATATTTTTAATAATAATTAATTAAACATAAATTTTGTTATCACTAAAATAAAAAGGGTAAAATATAGGAGTGGTTCAACAAGATCACCTACCCCCAAGGCAGCCACTCTGTAGGGGTCTCCCCGCGCATCCCACCCATACCAACCGCCATGTCCCACTAAGACATTGGGAAAAGCTAGTGTCTATATAATCCACTAGGAACCCTCTAAAAAAGGTGTAGCATTCAACCCTTATGGGGTGTTTGGGAGCAATTTATAAAAAAGACTATTTTTACATAAAAAATTATATTGTGTTCGTTTTTAATTTTAAATTTAAAATTGTGATAAGGTGATGTCATGTGTTTGGTAAAAATATTAAAAGTTTTAATTTTGTGTTAATGTGTTTGGGAGGCGGGCAGGGCAGGTAGGAGGGGGTGGGGGTTTTCGCTGGGGAGGGGCGGGCGGCTGGGAGGGCGGGGGCAGGGGTCGGGTTCCGGGGTGGGGGAGCCGCAGGGCGGAGGGCGGGTGGGGCTGGGGGCGGGGGAGGGTGCAGGGCGGAGGGCGAGCGAGGGGGCCACCGGGGCGGGGGAGGGGGTGGGGTTCCGGCGAGGGGCTGAGGTGGCAGGGTGGGCGAGGGCGGGTGGGACTGGGGGCGGGGGAGGGTGCAGGGCGGAGGGCGAGCGAGGGGGCCACCGGGGCGGGGGAGGGGGTGGGGTTCCGGCGGGGGGCGAGGGAGCGCGGGGGCGGGGCGGGGGGGGGGAGCGCGGGGGTGCTGGGGTGGGCGGGGGCGGGTTCCGGGAGCTTGGGGGCGGGTAGGGGTTCCGGGGCTGGGGGCGGGGAAGGGTGTAGGGCGGGTCTGTCGGGGCTGGGGAGGGTGCAGGGCGGGTGGGGGGGGGGGGGGGGGAGAGCCGCCGGCGAGGGGGAGCTGCTGCGGTGGGGGAACCGTAGGCGAGGGGGAACTGCCGCGGTGGGGGAGAGGAACGAGAGAGAGAGTGTATTAAAAAAAAAACTGGTGAGTAGTTGTTTTTATTTTGAGAGAGATTTAGACATGATAAAATTTTTACTTTAAAAAAAATTTACTTACCAAACATGTTAAGATGTCTGTCCTCTTTCTTTTTTAAATTTAAGAGAAAAAATTGTTAAAAAACTGCAACCAAACACCCTATTAGAGAAGGATCTTGAGTTGCCTACTCCCTTCCCTTGTTGCTCTTCACCTATCATCTCTAACTCAGGTGTTAAAGGGTTTTCCTTAGGATTCACTTCCCAGGACCTCCTGGTCCTTTGTTTCCTCCTTGTAGTTGTAGATCCTCTCTTGGCAAGATCAAGTGCCCTTAATCTTCCAATCCCAAGGCAATCAAATGATTTGCACTAAGACTCGAGATCAGTCCTCTTCATCTAACACTATCTGTGAGAAACTTCAAGCAAACAACCATCATGGTGCATAGAAGCAACAACTTGAGCAAAAGAGGAGTCAAGGGAAAGGCTCCCACAGAGAGCAATCTGACAAACGCCCAAACCTCCCATTCCATCTTCGGTGTTGCCCAGAACACCCGGAGGGCATCATCCTCCCCAACTACTAGGAGAACCTTCACCTCGAGATGAGCCCCAACAACATCGCTTCTCTCAACAAGAAGATGGGTAGGCTCATCAAGCTAATGACGATCGAGGTCATGATGGGAGAGTATCCACACTAGTCCTCATCATACCCTCCTCGAGGAGAAACTTTGTGGCACGATGGCCACACTACTAGTGATCGCTTGACTTTCAAAGGTGGGCATATCATCTGCAATGACATGGGAGGAGCGCCCTAATGCCCCTGATTAGGAAGACCAGGAGGCTTCTTCGAACTCGAGAGGGAGAAGAAGCAACCATCAACAGAGATGCCACTGCTTGCCACCCGTGTTGTTGTCATCGTCGCTACCCCTACCCAGTGGCAAAGAAGAGAGGACACACTACAAGTACTCTCTGCCAAAGAGGGCACACTCGCGGCCCCCTCTCACTCCAACGTAGAGTTAACCACCCAACTCAAGAGGTTCAAATGCCGCTTCGCCGAGTTTTCCTTGGTACCTTACAAATCGAAGCGTATCTCATCGATACGCTTCAATCTAGTTGATACACTTTTTAAAAATTAAAAAATTAAAAATCTAAAAGAATCAGATTGATCGTGCCCAAGACTCGACTTTTCTTTGGCATTGTATGATACGATCATATCACACCAATCCAACTTAATATGGCCAACCATGCCATACTTGACAAGGAGCAATGGTAAAGGAATAATTGTAATAGTGAAGGTGGGCATAGTCTTATTAGGATAGAGGCAAGTGAACTTTATCATTCATATGTTGAAGAAGGAGCCGAAAAACATGATCTAGAGTTTCTCATTGCTAAAAAGAAAGAGTTAACTGTGGAAGAGGACCCCTGTTGGGTCGATCGGTTAGAACTCTTGCTTAAAAGCAAGAGGTCCCGAGTTCGATTCCGGGGGGGGGGGGGGGGTTTACTTGATTTACATGTAATCCTCGAGGTGTGTAGATCCGGAGTTTTCCGGTCAAGTGGGGTAAGGGCAATACGGGTACACGGAAAGTAGGAGCTGCCAAATCCTGACCTTGGAGTTCACGAATACCAATTCCTGAGCCCACAAAATCACACGGGGCGGAATTCCTCGTTACAAAAAAAAAAAAAAAGAGTTAACTATGGAAAACCAAAACCAAAATAAAAAAAAGTGGATTTAATAAATATCAAAAATCACATACCCTCTTGCAGCCCTAGAGAAAAACCATGTATTACCTAAAAAGAGGGATTTTCTCATAGACGTTTAACATTTTTTTTTCAATAAAAAAACTGTAGGAGTTAGTAAATAAATATTTAGCTTGAAGAAGCTAGTATCTGAATATGAAAGATTCTAGGGGTTTAAACTAAAAATACCAATAATATAGCATTCCAGATCCACAAGCTCCGTCAGTTGTTAAAGAAAGTGTTTTGTACAAGGCTTACAATAATCTAATAGCTGTAAGCCCCTTTGGGCAGTGGGATTCTGCCATTGAAAGCGTAGATCTTGGGCGCCATGGCCCCGCAGGCGAACGTGGTATGGGGGCATGTGGATCTCAGCTGAGCGAGACGAAGCCAATGAAAGGGAAATTAAGGAACTCGCTCATGTTCCCCATGCCCGCCCCTTCACCGGCTCCTGTTCAGATCTACCTCCCCAACCACTCCACTGTAACCTCGACTTGTGTAACTCTGTTCTTACAGGTATTGGCAACGTGGAGCCCGTTGTGAGGAAAAAGGCGACAACTTGGCAGCTGGGTGCATCTTCTTCACTGCACAGATTGGGGAAGGTTTACGTGCGATTAACGAGTGGATGCCAGTGAACCAGAATAATGTTTATAGCCTTGTCGGATCAAACTGCAGTGTAGAATCAATTTTACCTGGTGATGAGAGGCCGGGGACGCTGTCCATCTTCCTGCCCATCAATTGCTTTCCTCCCCTCTGTCACAAAGATTTAACCTTTTGCCTAGTTTGTCTGCTTCCATCTGCGTCCTCCTTTAAAAGGTGGCGTCGGTCTGTGGAGGTGGGGTTGGTGGGTAAGGCCGTTGGGGTGTTCTTCTTCCCTTCTGTACTTCCTTATTCCACTTAATAGTCCCCTGGAGAGGGTGGGAACCGTGGAATGGTGAAGGAGATGAGGCTCGATTGGACCCCCTGGCCTCTGCACAAGCAGAGCTGCACCTGTGCCAAGTTCTTCGTCTGCATCCTCCTGATAGGGTTCTCATTCCGCCTCCTGTTCTCGCATGCGGGGGGTTTTCTGCCCGTGTCGGAGCCCGCCAACGCCCCGAGGGAGGAGCTTCCTGTCGATGTGAAAGGCGGCAAGTCTCAGACAGGTGAGTAATTTGATTTTTTTCCCTTTTTTTGCGTGTTCTGCTCAGGAAACCGAAGGCTCCCTTTCTGTCGGTGCTTATAACAAAATTTACCCACTTAAATGGGGGCTGTGTGTGGAAATTTTAACATTTTGATGAATCAATCTACTGATTTTCGTCTAGACTTGTTTGTGAGGTAGAGAATTAGAATGCTGCGGAGCTTCTTTTGGAATTTTTTGTTCTTGAATCAAGCGGAAAACTTCTAAGGCCTGCTGTAAACCTGTAATGCATAGAGATACGACTGATTCGTACATATACATGTCTTTATCTATATGTATATTTGGGGGACATCGAGTTCTTCTTAGGATTTTTGGTGTTGGGAATCTAAAACAAGTGGCATTTTTTGGTTTTGGATGTAATCTGTACTGAGGGTTTCAAGAGATATTCTTGTCATTTAAACACGTTATGAACAATAAACAAGAAATAATGATGCAGAATTTGAGCAGTGTAATTTTTAGAAATTCTTTTTCGTTGATGGAAGAGATCACAAGTTCTTTTAACTCTCATCTTCATGGAGAAGTTGACTGGCACCTTTCTTTCTTCAAATCCACTTCTTCTTCCTTTAAGCTTCTTCAGACATGCGGATATGTTTCTATTTCGGAAATGAAACCATTTATACTATTTGCGAATGTATTATCATGTAGACTGTTCATTTCACCTGCCATTGCCTGTATCTACTTGTGAGGGCTGTCTGGACTTCATCTTGGAAACATTTGCGAGCTTGGAAATGTTTCTATCTTAGAATGCTGCAGCACAGACCTTGCAAATGCATGTTCTATCTTACATGAAACCATTAATATTGTTCGTGAATCTACTAACCTGTAGACTGTTCATTTCACCTGGCATTGCTCGTATCTACTTGTCAGGGCATTTTGCATTTCATTGTCATGGAAAAGAAGGAAAAAAAGAAAAGAATGGGAATTGGATTTTGGTTTGCATTCATGAATATTTGTTTCGATGACATATTAAAGTAACCTTTTTGAAGAAAATTGAACTCAAAAACACTACCCAATCCAACGGTTGCAATTTTGTTGGATTCTGATTGAAAGACAAATAAAAAAGGTCTTAAGCATTTATGGAACCTTTCTCTTCGTATGCACTAAAAATAGAAATATATGTGCGGGTGTTTATTATATGCTTTCATTTGTTTTGTTTACTTTTTCTTCGCATGAATCCTCCGTGGTTCTTCCAGACTCTTCGTCTCCAGAGAAAAGTGATGGTGTACAAACATCAGTCCCTGAGATGGCATTGGATGTAGAAGATGAAGTTTCCCGAAAAGGTATGTAAGTCCATCACTCCTCCAGGCTTCCCCCTCCACCCCCCTCATATTGACTACTACTAGTACTACTAATGAAAGGGAGAACTTTTGGTTTCCTCCAATCTTCCTTTTGTTTTTCTGAAAGTTCTCGTCTTTCTTCCCTTAGAAGAAAGTCAATTAATTGGTTCTGTCCAAGGGTTTGTCATCAAGAGGTTAGCATTCAAAGAAAAAAGGGTCATCCTTTTGGAGTCAATCTCACAATAAAACATGAAATGGAGATGGCATAGGGCTTAATCTTTATATCTTTATTAAATTCATAGCATCGTTTATTGAGCCTTTAGGTTGATATGGGGCATGTTTTTGTATTTGAAGTTGCCAAGATGAACCCAGAGTGGCACTTAGTTCATAAATCTGGATGATTACTAGCTTCTTACTCAAGGTCACATGGGGTTTTGGATATAGTTGGAACTCAAACCCTTTTCTCCCACTTTTCTTCCCTTTTTGACATATCTTCAGTTGTGTGTGGTGTGTACAATTACCCATATGTAAATCCCATGTATGTATAGGCATGTTTATGTGCATGTTTCTGTGTCAAATAACTGTTTACAATGGTGTGCAGAAAAATGTGATCTGTTTACCGGAGAGTGGATTCCAAATCCATCTGGGCCAGTTTACACCAATGAAAGTTGCCTTGTGATTGAAGGACATCAAAACTGTTTGAAGAATGGACGACCTGATACGGGTTATCTTTATTGGAGATGGAAGCCCCTAGGCTGTGATTTACCTGTGTTTGATCCAGAGAGATTTCTTGATGCCATGAGGAACAAATCCTGGGCATTCATTGGTGATTCAATTTCACGTAATCACATTCAGTCACTTGTGTGTCTACTTTCAAAGGTACATTTCATTTTTCATGTTGACCCTCACTCTATTATTGATTTTATCTTGATGCAACTCAAAACAGGTAAAAAGTGAACATAGTCAGAGCATGCCTGTAACCCTTCTGTTAACTTGATTCTTGTTCCTTGTTTCCTTCAGATGATCGTCTAACATGTTTCATTTCTGTCATAGTATTAAAAATATTGCTGCAGAAGTTATTGGACAATCCCAGATATCATCACTTTCTAGATCTCTATAGCCATATCTCTATATCAGTATTACCCTAGCTGTAGCAGTTCTACTCTTCCTGCTGCAGTAATGAATAATTAACAAAGTAATGACATCTTCTATCGAAATATTTTTTGTGATAGAAGAGGGCTTTCTTATTCCTTGATACCTAAGTCTCATAAGTGATGGGGGTAGATCTTTTTTACCTTTCATACTAACTATGTTTCTTGCCAGCAATGATTCAATGAATTTTGCACCATAGTGTAATCAGCATATGCCATGCACTGAACAGAACATGTCATTCACAATCTCCTTCATGTGCTGTGCCAAAGTATTGAGACTGGGAGGGAAGCAGTAGATGTCTTGTTAAAGAGATGCTAGCTTCCTGTTTTAGCCAATTAACATCCAGTAAGATGTTGCACTAGTTTGCAAGGAGAAAGGTAAGGAAAAGTGCTGAGAGTAGGAGAGGAAATGCAGGAATACTGTTGCTGCAAATATTTGGTTTCTAAAACAGTGGATGTGTTGCAGAAGTATTCACAACTATGGTAATAACGTACAAGTTCTTACTAATGCATGCTTTCCTGTGAGAGTGGATTGAATTCCATTTTTTGTTGCAATCGAAACACTTTCTATGTGTTTGAACAGAAATATACATCGAATTTCCCTTATAGGAATGGATTGCTGAGATGCTTGATTTTACTTGGTTTCGTCAATCATTCACATAAAGGTTGTGTGGTAGCGTGTAGAGATGCAATCCCTTTTTCAACTTTCAACTGTAGTTCTGCAAAATGCAAAATTTATAGTAGAATAACAGATAGTCGAATAAGCTACTGGAGGAAGTATTTCAGTGGAATTGCCTATAGATATGGTTAGCATGCCAGAGAAATAGTGGAATGCATGTGTCCACCGAGCACCAGCATCATCATCAAGCCTTTCCAGTGATGTTGGGTTGGTTGGATAGAGTAATGACCTATAAGAAATTTCACGAAGAAGGTGCTTAGAAGATGATTGGATTGTTTCAATTGGAATTTCTCTTTAAGGCTACTACTGATCTCTGAGTATCAAATGCCAAGTATTGCAGGAATCTTCATAGCTTCATAGATGCAGGGGATTTGGGACCTTAGCTTTGGAGTTAGGGATCTGTTTAATGTAAGCTAGACTGCTGTCAGAGCTTTTTTTAATTGCCAATGGTATCATTTCTTTTAACACTCTTCATGACAAGCTTTTTCTGAAGAAAGTCTCATCATCGGAAGATTTCTTCTGCAAGAGTAATTTCAGATAATTTTGCTGCACTAAACGAGCCAGCTCAGTGACCATAGTTATAGCTGCATGATGTAGGCTTACAACCCTTAGCTGTTCTATTCAGCAGAAGGCATGTGTTTTCTTTGCTTCTACATAAGCTTTTCTTGTTGACAACCTGTTACGTCCATCTTTCTGACCCCTTCTGTAGATGTCCTTTTCCAACTTACTATCAGTTTTCCTTGTTCTTGTTTTATTCTTACACGTTCTGGATGTTAATCATAGCACGTCTGAAAGAGATGAGATTTTGTATGCATTCTCATTTTGATATTTGGTATGAAAATAGAAACATTTTTTACTCAAATATGAGGGTGCATTTTTAAAGATCCCATGAATTTTGAAGAACCCTTGCTCATTTCTACTTTCAAATTTCAAAGACAGTACAGGTAAAAGCAGTTTTGGAGCTATCCTGTGGACTCTGCTGAAAAGTTAATGACTAGATTATCAGAGTCACTTGTGAGGTTAAAATGAAGTTTTGCAGAATTCTGGACTCCTAGGGTTTAGATTTCATCATAGCTACAGAATCTGTGCTCTGGTATGGTGTCTGAAGGACTAGTTTTGTCAGATGCTTGACAAGGTGAAAACTGATTCCAGTTGGCATGGGTGATAACATGTGTAGTACATGAGCTTTCCATTGACGTTTTCTATGTGCATGTTGATCATGGATTTGAAGTCACTGGCTTATATTAAAAATATTTGAACGTTATTAAAGTAAGACCTCCACGTTCAGTCACCTGACTAGGAGAAATGTTGGCTAGAGTGGAAAGGGGAAAAAGGAAACCACGATGTTGTCTTTCACAGCTGATTTAACTTGTCTCTATCTGTCCGCCCTGTAAAATTGGAACAGGACTCCCCTCAAACAGATGTTTCTGTGTGCCTTTCATTTTCTCCCTTTTTAGGGTCACCTTATTTTTTGATGCCTGTCATTGACTTAGCATTGTAAAAGGCTTGGGGAATTTGAACCCATTATCTGTCCGGGATTATGAGTTCTTTCCCCCTTCTGTGTTTTTTCAGACGCCATTTAACTTACTTTTCTATAATTCTAGAGAATTGCAGTTTGATTCTTGTCACCACTGTGACACCGGCCCATTAGCTGGCCAATCATATCGGGAATTTGACTCCCATGCGAAAAACCAACCACCAGTTTGATTCCTCTTTGTTTCAATCTTTTATTCGGATGTAAATTATGTTTTAGATTGTTTTATTAGCTTGGCACCCATCTTTTGTGTGTAAGCAGTTAACAGATGCATTACTTGGATTATTAAGTTTCTTATATCCTTTTCAAGATAAAAGCTAAACTATCGGTGTTCACATATAAAAGGTTCAGCATTCTTTTGGCCTGTGCTTTACACCCTTTTGGCCTGGTATCCTTATAAATGCGGTCTCCATGGATGAAAGAATGTCTCTGTAACTTAAATAAGATCAGCATGTTGAGTTAGCATCACTTATTTCTCTGCATGACCTTTATGTGAAGAAGCTCCAGGAGTGGAATGTTATAAAGTAATATTCTTTGCTCTCGTAGTTGACAAAAGTTACGCATCTTGCACAACAGGAAGACAAGGGTACTGAGATCTATCATGATGCGGAGTATAGATCCAAAAAGTGGCGTTTCTCCTCCTACAACTTCACACTCGCAATTATCTGGTCCCCCTTCCTGGTTAAGGCTGAAATCTTTGAAGATATGAACGGCGTCTCCAGCAAAGACATCCAGCTCCACCTTGACACTCTCGACAGAAAATGGACCGCCGAGTTTATGAATTTTGATTACATAGTAATAGCAGGTGGGAAATGGTACCTAAAAACTGCTGTGTACTGGGAGAACGGAACTATTGTGGGGTGCCATTATTGTCCAGGGAAGAATCTGACAGAACGTGGGTTCGACTACGCATATCGCAAGGGGATTGGTCTGGTGCTTAATCACCTCACTAAGTCTGGCCACAAGGGAACTGTTCTTTTCAGGACATCCACGCCGGACCACTTCGAAAATGGCGAGTGGTGGAGTGGGGGCACATGCAACCGGACATCCCCGTTCAAAGAAGGAGAGGTGACAATAAGAGATGTGGACCAGGTGATGAGGAGCATCGAGTTAGAGGAGTTCAACAGGGCCGTGGCTGCCGCGTTTGCAAAGAGCGTGCGCCTGAAACTTTTGGACACAACTCATCTCTCCCTGTTGAGGCCGGACGGGCACCCTGGCCCTTACAGGACGTTCCAACCATTTGCAAAGGACAAGAACGCCAAAGTTCAGAATGACTGCCTCCACTGGTGTTTGCCAGGGCCCATAGACTCTTGGAATGACATACTCATGCAGATGGCTTTGAGAGAATGAAAACCCCGCACCGAACTTTTGTCAAAGCCACCAGGTTGTATGCCTCGTAGCCAGTGTTCTCACAGGATCAACAAGGATTTGCTGCGAAGGTTGGCACAAGCTGAAAACTTTCCACACTCGTTCTGGATGTTGCTTGGGTTTCTTCCGGTGATTTTGTTTTGTGTACAACCTACCATCGGTGGTTTTAGCGTCCCCTCCCCCACTTCATGGAGTCGGCTAAGTGCGGGTGAGATATCAACCTGTGCCCATGCTCGATGCTGGTCGAACAGAAGCCATGTTCTTAATCTTATAAAGCCACGTTGTGTCTGTATTCTAAGATTTGAAAGCCTCAATCAGCTACTGTGAAGATGTAAATTTTTTTTTTTTTTTTTGGAGGTCAGGAATGTGAAGATGTAATGTGCCCCACTCTTTACATTCCATTTAATTGTTGTTGGTTGTGAATCTAGATATAATTGAAGTATTCCATTTATTATCTTATGGGATGGACGAGAACCGTGAACAATTGGTTTTCTTCTTTCCTTTCGATGTGACATATATGTATGTCACCCAGAAGAGAAAGACTTAGTGCATTTTTTTATTACACTTAAGTGTAATGACTAGACACTAAATATATGTGGCACTTAATAATTAGGTTGTCATTTTATCACTCTTCATGTGACTTATCACTCTTCATGTGAAGGGTGTCACATAGAGTGATAAAATGACCACTATCATACACAAGGTGAGTGGAGTTCAATAAAATCTGCCAGATTATATTAAAAAAAAATCTCAAAATTTAAACACGGCGTCCTACTACTCGTACTCAAAGTGTATTTGTACACTTGAAAAAATTAGACCAACCAACCTAAACACACCAAAAAGAAAAATATAGATGACCACTTTCACTCGTTCGATGAGACATAACAGGTTCTAACCGAACACTCTCAGTGTTATCAAACTATATGAATACTTTAAAAATCTATATTTTATTGCCCGTACTTCATCTCCTCAATCCCGCGTCATATCTACCTGGAAAAACCGTATGATGATGTGGTTAACAAAAATTTTCCACGATAAAAAAACCAACAATCTCCACGATAAACAGAGAAGAGGTACGATTCAGTAAACAATGCAGCATCTATGAAAAGTCGGATTCCTCCTGTTCTTGACTTTTTTTTCTTTTCTTTTGGTTGGCCACTAAGAAACCTGCTGATGGGGAGTGAGAAGTTGAAGCAATGATTTAAGTCCATTTGGAGATTTTTTTTTATTTTTCTGTAATTTTTTATATATTTTCACACTATTTTTAAGTTCAAGAGTAAAGTAGTCCAACAAGAGTCAAATTAGAGTTCATTTAACTTTTATTATGCATTCTTTATTTTGAGTAGTCTTATTTGGGTAGGATTTTGTATTTTTTTTCACTTTAGATTTCTAATATGATAAGTCTTATTAGGGATTGAAGTCTATCTTTAATTTGAAGTCCATTAAGAATGAGAATAGCCCAAACATATATAAACACATGTATGGCTCTATTTTGAGATAATTGATTGATTAATTGAATGAAAGAAGAAATTGTGCTTGTTCTCTGCGATGGAGAATAGGGAGCTTTGAGAAGAAGCTTCATCCCAAGGTGGTCTCTGTGAAGGGGAGGGCGTAAAGTCTACACCCCCACCTTCTATCCTCTCTCCGGTGAGACTCCGGTTATCCTTCTCTTTTTCTTCCACTGTCCCCCACTCTGTCCCGCATCAATTTTGGTATCAAAGTAGGCTTTGGTTCCTTCCACGGAGCCGAGATCCAGCCACCTTCTTCCTTCTTCTGCTCACACGTCTGTGGGGTCCCCTACGCCGCGCCGTCGTCAGCCACTCGCAGGGCATCCCTGTGGAAGCCCTTCTGCCCACCTGGCCTCTGCCGCGAGCATCCACCCACTCACGCCATCGCTCGTCCTGGGACGACTCCGGTTCGTGCTCTCACGCCCTTGCACCTTGTTCGCTATAGCCGTTGTCCGGCCGCACCAGCACTTGGGCCCTCTGACGGCACACGCCTGCGGCCGCCCCACCGGTCAGTCCTTGCACGCCAACAGCCACGTCCGTGGCCGCCCTGTCCGCGTCCGCCTTCGCCTACACCAGCGCCGCATCGCCAGCGCCTACACTACCCTGCACCGCCTACATCCACGCCGACCAATCACCCGCGGACCCCATCACACCGGATTTGTCCCCCCCCCTTCTGCGCGTCGCCCGCAGACGCCGCAGCCACACCACCCCTCCGTCGTCAGCACGCGACCCCCTTCTTCCTCTCTAGTGCTCTCTCTCCTTTCCCCTCCCACACTCTCTCTCGGCTTCTCCAGAAGAAGAAAAAGGAAGAAGAGGAGGGAGTAGACGTCGCCAGAGCCTCTGCCGCGGGACTCGCCCTCCGGCGCCGTCGTCGCCACCGCGAGACCCACTGTTCGCCGGTGCCATCGTCGGCAATCGCCCGCACTGCTGCCGTGCTCTTCCTTTTCCCTCCCGCTCTCTAGTCTCTCCCACTCTCTGGTTCCTACATGAGACAGAAGGAGCGAGGAAGAAGAGGCCGCTAATTTTAAAGAATCTGGTCAACTCTGTTTGACCCAATTTTGGCCAGACCTGGTTCATTACAGGAACTAGCTAGCTATAGTGCACGGCGGTGCACTAAGACTGTTATTACACCGCCCGTGTAGGGGATTCATTCATGCTCCGATTCGTGTGTCGTTTGCGTCGTTGTGATCGTCTCGACGAATTCCAATCAATCAGTGGCCCACGCCCTGTAGTAGTCCATCTAGTTTCGCATCAATTTGGGTAATCTCTTACACATGTGCCATATGTATTTTAGCTTCCTCGTCCTTCTACCAAATGAGAAGCCGAAAAAATAATACTCGATGAGGAGAATTAGAACAATTATATTTCCTAAGCTATTGTTGATATTTTATTGCAAACTTGTGAGATTATTGTTGATGGTGATCAGGCTTTTGTAGAGTTTCACCTAAAATTTTTAGGTAAAACTCAATTGAAATCAGTTAATTATTTTGATGGAGCATGGTGCACTATTGATCCCTCAAGATCCTACATTATTTTGGGAAAAGAGTGGTTGGAAGAGCGATATTTTGCTATCCACTCAAACCAGTCATGTGCATTATCCAGCCACTGCATTTAAGAGGTAAATTTTGTTTACCCAAGTATATTCTCCTGCAGCCAAGCCAGTGCTTCCAGAGAAGACTATGATTGATGAAAAGCCATTGGAGTTAGTGACTATTAATGATCGTGTATGTGTGAAGACTATTTTTGTTGATGCTTGGGATCAAGACTTGTTCGTCGAGTTTGGACTTCATTTGATATGTGATGGTGTGTTTGAGATATGCCCATCATTGACAGCTACCAGTGATCCACAAGATTTTACTAGAGATCAGTGCAACTATGATATGATATGATGTGATCTCAATGCACACATCCTATACAGACTGCATCTTTTCAAAAGACATATTGATTTGGATATCCCTACGACAACTTTACTAGTGCATGACTTTGTTATCTCTCTGTCTCTTGTATGGATATTGCGACACTTCAAAATTCGAGGACAAATTTTCTCGAACTAGTGGAGAATGATGAGGAGCGAGAGACTGAAGCAATGGTTTAAACCCATTTGGAGTCCATTTGAAGATTTCTTATTTTTCTGTAATTTTTTTGTGTATTTTCACACTATTTTTAAGTTCAAGAGTAAAATAGTCCAACAAGAGTCAAATTAGAGTTCATTTAATTTTTATTATGCATTTCTTTATTTGAGTAGTCTTATTTGAGTAGGATGTATTTTTTTCTCTTTAAGTTTCTAATATGATAAATCTTATTAGGGATTGAAGTCTATATTTACTTTGAGGTCCATTAGGATTGGGAATAGCCCAAACCTATATAAACACATGTATGACTCTATTTTGAGATAATTTATTGATTAATTGAATGAAAGAAGAAATTGTGCTTATTCTCTGCGATGGAGAATAGAGAGCTTTGAGAAGAAGCTTCATCCCAAAATGGTCCCTATGAAGGGAGGGCAAGAAACCTACACCCCCACCTTCTATCCTCTCTCCGGTGATACTCCGGTTATCCTTCCCTTTTTCTTCCATTGTCCCCCACTCTGTCCCACATTAATAACCTATATAAACATATGTATGACTTTATTTTAAGATAATTGATTGATTAATTGAATGAAAAAAAAAAATTGTGTTTGTTCTTTGCGATGGAGAATAGGGAGCTTTGAGAAGAAACTTCAACCCAAAATGGTCCAGCACGGAACCTACACCCCCACCTTCTATCCTCTCTCTGATGAGACTTTGGCTATCCTTCCCTTTTTCTTCTGTTGTCCCCCACTCTGTCCCGTATCACCTGACCTATCTCAAATTCAAATCCAAGACTGCTCTCTCCCCACACACCCTGGTGTCACATTTACATCTAGATGATAAAATCTGAGATAAGATATATAAGAGTTTTCTCGCCTCTCCTCTCTTCTCTAATTATAGCTTGTCACACATGTAGATTAATTATATGAGGGTCGCACATCTCCCAGATCAATATATATACCAATGTACACTTAAAAAAATGTGGAATGGCTCTTAGTCACAGCTTCATCAAGAGAAGCCCCCGTTCGAGGCCGAGAGGGCGTGGCATAACAAGGAAAAGGTAAAGGAATGGCCTCCGTGAATGCACCCCATATTGCCATCTCAAAACAAGTCTCATGAGCGACAGAACAAGAAGAATGTGGCACCAGAACTGCAAGAACAAACTGGAACTATATCCAAAAACCTACACGGGGTCTACACAAGCAGAGTACAGCGACACATACTGTCGAGCTTAATGTACATACCCTTCGAAACCTTTTACTATGATCTGAAAAGGCCTTCTTCACAAGCTTTTGTTCGCCGTGACGCTGATTCGTCGTCTTCACGAGTCTGGCTCCTTCGGGTCAAACACACCTGACATCGTCACGGATGTGAAGATAACCTGATTAGTGATAGCATTAAAGAACTCGGAACACTCCCGACAAATGCAGCCAATTGTTAACGCAAGCAATTCACACAAATAGCTATTCCAGTTGTTTTGGTTTTAAGTCAAGGGGCAAAACCAAGGGATCGCACTGGTATTTGGTACTCCATTCCCCGACGAAAAACCACCTTAGAAGCACAACATTATCGGTGCTATATGGCACTAAAATTTGTTCTCCACTCGCTGACTGCTTCGGAAGCGTCATTTTATCTCTACTTATTACACAAGCTATGAAGTTTCATAAAATTGCAGGAAACAGCAAATATATGTTGGAAAATTAGGAAATAAAATCATGGCTATGTGCCTAATCCTGCTGAAGATATATCGTGTTTTCCATCTCCATCTTTATTTCCGCTTTATCCGTAGAAACTTGCAGCTTCCACAGCTTTCTTAATGCTGCGTTGAGATTTTTCCTCATTGGTGTTACCTGTAAAGCCTGATGTGATGTGTCCAGGGGCAGCACAGACGGCTAGTCACCTTACCACTTGCGAACATATAGTCATATCCTTTAAAATCTCTAAACATGTTAAGGGTGCAAATTTGCGAAAATGTCAGCTTTACAAAGAACTTTAGATTCCACATGTCATATTAAAAATGTTAACTTGCAGATTGCAGAGTGGTCATAATGAATTTTGGAAAGGTATACAAGTCAAATCTTATCTAATAACCTCATTTAAAGCCAGTCTAAAATCTATCAGTTAGAAACCGGAAAAAATAACAACTAAAGGGTCTCAAGACCTAGTGCCCTTTCTCGGAACAACTGAGCTGAAATGTATGAAAAGCCCAAAATGCTTCTCGGTGGAACTTGCACCAAACACGGCTCAGGCAACGGCTAGCTAAAAGCAAGACTTTTTCAATGATGAGAGGGAAAGCTCTCAGCTTCCAAGAGACTGCCTGGTAAGTTGACAAACCACAATCCACCTTTCTTCGTTTCTGTAGAGCTTCGACCACGACACTTCCCCCCTCCTCCATATTACACCAAAATATTTCAGCAGAAATCAAATGCCAGCAAATTCAAGAAAAATCTGGAAAGAAGTAAAAAGGTCTGTAGCTAAGAATTGTTACAGAAATGATACTTAATGTGAGAGTGGACCAATAAATTAACTCCATTTATATATATTTGACACAGAGGGGGATCAAATTGTTAAACAGTCAGGTTTGTTACTGAAAACCTTGTAACGAAGATTGCCTCGACAGAACCAGGCTGTAGACACAGGATAAAGGACAAAAAATGGAAAATAATTAAGATACGTAAATCATTTAACTAATCTTGCATCATTTCCCTGACAGCATGGATTAGGGGGGGATCAATTGGATCTCAAGGGCCATAGAGTTGCTTGCAGTAAAAGGTAATTTTACCATGCATAATACTCGGAACAACTAGCAATGCGGCATAGATGTGTTCCCAACACAGTTTCATTGTTTGATCACAATTTAAGAACATTTTGAGATTGTTTGAAATATCTTATCCTAGAATTAATCAAGAAAACATTTTTATATTTATGAATGCTAACTGCAATGCATGACTTAATTAGGCTAACTTCAGGACATGCAGTGATATTCACGCAAGCAAGTGGAGGTATTCTTGTGTGGGGTTGAGTACTGTCTACAATGGAAACCCAGAAAAAATAGAAACAGGAACACATTGACCAAATGAGCATATAGCCAAAATGGGGATATTCAGGTGGATGAGTGAGAAAACCAGAAGAGATATATCAAATGGCTCCATTAAATAGACCACACGGTAGAAGAAATAGGAAACAAAAGGAAAGTCATTTGATAAAGTACGGATATCCAAGAAAACCATGAGACAACGATCAAAGATACATGGCCACCACACTTTTTTTTGAGAAGACCAAGAATAACTTGGATGGAGTAAAAGAAATGTCCGAGTTTAGGCCTCTAAGATCTAAACTATGATATACGCCATGGAGCCTAATGAAGAATAAGACCGTGCCCCAGGCCCCTTGATAATTGATTAGGTTTCCGCACTTGATAATCATGAAAAAAGATATACGTACATTATTCCTTAGAATATATTTTCATACATGCAGTTCCTTATAAAATGCCCATGTAGGCACGTAGCAAGTCAAAGACAGGGTGAAGCCAATAACAGATATCATTTAACCATTGCAAAAGCAATGCCTTCTGGAATAAATTCATCATATACATTTACAAGTATGGTAGAAAAACTTATCACGGTGGAGGAAGCAAGCATCTTAATTCAAACCCCATGGGACCATTCTTCATCCTCCTTGTGCGTGAAAAATTTCTGCAAAAGCTCTCATTGTTGGAATCTGTGATTTAAATTTTAAAAGTTTTGAGTTTTCTTGTATTCTTTAGTCCCAGATAGGAGAATGGAAAAAGTTTCCATCACCTTTTTAGTTGGGACCCTTTGCTTTCTTATGTGATCTTTAGGGGAGAATTATGGAGGTTGGCCCATTTGAGCTAGTGGGCTCTTTGGGCGTTATCTCACACACTTGCAAATTGTTTTCTTTTATTTTTACCGAGAGTCTCTTGGTGTCTCCTCGGATCCCTCTTTTTTCAGTCAGTTACAGATCCGCTTTCCAAGGGGATATTACAGAGGAGAGTCGGGTTTTGTGGGAGAGATATGATAAGAGGGTTTTCTTTAACCCGCAGGCCATCTCTCTCGCACTCTTCTCTTCCTGTTGTCTTCTTCCACCTTCAAGAGCCAAAGGTCTCAGTGATGTTCACCCCGACAATATGAGTTGGAGTGCACCTTCGCGTCGTCATCGGTCAGGGTCATCGAATCTTGGGGGAAGTTCCGTCGAGAAGACTATATGCACCAGAGTAGGGGGCGGAACGATTCTAAAAAAAGCAACAACACATTTCGACCTGAGTTTGCATTCCTTAATCAATTGAATTTGAATCCCTTTGTGTTCTAATCTAGTAGAATATCACTACTCCTGCCTCCTTGTTTCCAACAATTTAGAGTCGATCTGTTCTACTAGATCTCATGGCACCTGAGATTGTTTCTCATCCTGATAAGTTTTCTGGTCAATTCTTTAAATGTTGGCAGCAAAAAATGTAGTACTGGCTAACTTCTTTAGCACTATTCTCTATCATAGAATCCGATCCCCCTGCGGATGATGAAAATGAACCCGCTAGATGGGTAGATATGTCTAATCTTAAGGAGAGAGACTACTTATGTATTGGTAGCATTCTCTTGTGCCTTTCTGATAAACTCTATGATGTTTATTGCTCTGCCAAATCCGCCAAAAGACTCTGGTCCGCCCTAGAGAAGTACAGTTCTGAGGATGTCGATTTGGATAAAATTATTGTAGCCAATTACCTCAACTACAAGATGAAAGATAGCACATCCACATCTATTGTTGACCAAGCCCATGAGATCCAGTCCCTTGTTCTGGACATTTAAAGGTGTGGAATGCCCATCGATGACAAATTCTAATTCTGTGCTTTGATAACAAAACTCCCACCTTCCCTAAATGATTTTCTTATCTCTTCAACATAAAACATGATGAGATGACTGTTAAACAGTTGTTATTTGCTATTCAAGTTGAAGAGAGAAATAGGGATAGGAACAAAACCAGAAATCCTCCTCCTCCTAAAACTGAATTTTAATCCAAGACCAATTTGATTGAAAAACCTACCTCTTGTTCCTTCAACAAAACTTTCAAAAAATCCAAGGATATCAAAGGGAAGAAAAAGATTAAGAAAGAATCAAGTAGTATTACTTGTTATGTATGTAGAAAGTCAGGCCATAAAGCCTCCAGGTGCTTTGAAAGGAAAGACATGAACAATAATGTGGTGACTGGTGGCTTCACTTCTAATGAAAGGTTTATTTCCTTAAATCCTGAAATTTATGTGGCATGTTTACTAATAGATTGGTTAGTAGATAAGAGAAGTTAGAACAAATGTCAGTGTCTACTCAGACAGAGGTTTGTTCTCTTCTTACCAGGGCCTTGAAGGCAGAAGTGAGACAATGGGTAATGCCACTGCAGCCAGAGTAGAGGGTGAAGGATGTGTTGACCTGAAGCCTACTTCAAGAAAGACCTTAAGCCTCTACCAAGTGCAGTATGTGCCTATTGTCAGGAGGAACTTAGTTAGTGGGTCATTATTAGTACAACAAGACTATGAACTTGTTTTTAAATACAATAAAGTTGCAATCACAAGACATGCAAACTTTGTAGGAAAAGGTTATCTGTGCGATGGTTTTTTTATACTTAATGTTTCTAACAGTTTTTCGTTAAATAAAAGTTCCTCTTCAGTTAGTTATTATGTTGAATCTTGTGATTTGTGGCACTTAGACTTGGTCATATTAATTTCAATACCATCAAAAGAATGATGCATTTAAATTTGATTCCCAAGTTTGATGTGAAGCATGTGCATTTAAATTTGATTCCCAAGTTTGATGTGAAGCATGTTGATAAGTGTCCAATCTATGTACAAGCTAAACAACTTAGGAAACCCTTTAAGTCCATTGAATAGAACACCTTGGTATTAGAGTTGATACATTCTGATATTTGTGAAGAGATAGGTTCCCTTAGTAGAGGTGGGAAAGGTATTTCATTACCTTTATTGATGATGCTTTCAAAATTTGTATTCTGTATTTACTTAGAACCGAGGATGAGATCTAGAAAAATTTATGGCTTTTAAGTCCCCATCTGAAAAACAAACTGAAAAGCTGCTTAAAAGATTAAGATCAGATAGGGATGGTGATTACACGACTAATGCCATGAATGATTTTTGTGCCAAAAATGGAATCGTCCATCAATTGACAGCTCCATATTAGCCAGAATCAAATGAAGTGGCTAAGAGGAAAAATACGACCTTGATGGATATAGTGAATTCCATGTTGTGTATCTCAAGATTACTTGAGAATATATAGGGAGAAACTTTACCCTCTACATTTTATGTTCTTAACCGTGTTCCTCACAAGGCAAAGGCAAATCACCTTTGAAATCTAGTTTAAGAGAAAATCAAATTGTAGATTGTAAGAGTTTGGGGCTGTTTAGCGAAAATTAAAGTCCCAGAAAATAAGAAGAGGAAAATTGGTTCTAAGACTGTATTGGTTATGCCAAAAATAGTTCTGCTTATAGATTTCTCATCATTAAATCTGATATTTATGTTAATACTATTTGTGAATTTGGGGATGCAATTTTCTATAAGGATATCTTTCCATATAACAATAGAACACTATAGAAGAAGATTCTTCTTTTATTTTTTCATCTAGCACTTCCCGTATAATCACTTAGATGTAGACCTAGAACCTAGAAGAAATAAAAGAATTAGAAGAGAAAATCATTTGGAGATGACTTCATATCATATCTAGCAGAAGATGATCCATTAACCATTAAAGATGTCATGTCATCTAGTGATCCCACATTATGGAAGGAAGCAGTCGATGTAGAAATAGAATCAATCAGAAGCAATCACACTTGGGAATTAGTGGATCTTCCACCTGGTACCAAAACAATTGGTTGTAAAAAAAGAAATTGAAACCTGATGGCTCCATTGACAAGTATAAGGTTAGATTGGTTGCTAAGGACTTTCAAATAGAAAGAGAGAATAGATTCTTTGATACCTATTCTCCTGTGGTTAGGATGACTACAATCTGTGTGCTTGTTGCGCTGCCATCTATTATGATCTAAAAGTTCACCAGATGGACGTAAAAATTGTATTTTTTGAATGGTGAACTTGATAAGAGATCTCTATGTATCAACCAGAGAGAATTATAGTTCCTGACCAAGAGCAAAAAGTATGCAAGTTGGTGAAGTCCTTGAATGGACTCAAGCAAGCCCCTAAGCAATGGCATCAAAAGTTTGATGAAGTCATTTGTTCTAATAGTTTTTCTATGTGTGAATCTGATAAATGTTCGTATGTTAAATTGTTTGTGAATACTTGCATTATTTTATGACTTCATGCAAATGATATCTTAATTTTGAGTAATAATTTAATTTTGATCAAGGAAACCAAAATAGTTTCTGAATAGTAAGTTTGACATGAAGGATCTGGGAGAGTCAGAGGTGATACTGGGGCTAAGTCTATGAGATTTTTGGGACTAGTCCCTAGAGCACTCATGAAACAAGATGCAAAGAACATGGCCAGAATGTGCTATCCTATGAGAACACCACTATTCGCTAATGTTATGTGTGTTATATGAAACCTTCTTCATAAAGGTTTAAGTTCAAGACATAATCCATTTAGATCTGTGGGGGAGGGAAAATATAACACTACGCGAAGGTTCAAGTCAGAAGACACCTTCACTTATGCATGTCATCTCTGGCTCTTGTATTGAAAACTTTTCAAAGAAATTTCTTGATGGGCAAATGTTGGAATTTGTGTTTTAAATTTTAAAAGTTGAGTCGTCTTATATTCTTTAGTCCCACATAGGAAAATGGAAAAAATTTCCATCTCTTTTTTGGTTTGGACCTTTTGCTTTCTTATGTGATCTTTTGGGGGAGAACTATAGAGGTTGGCCCATTTGAGCTAGTATCTTTGGACCTTATCTCACAAATGCGCGTAGCCGTGGCATGCGTGCAGTTCTCATGGACTCTTTTGCATTTCCTGGCCTTGCCGTAGCCATAGCCGTGGCATGCATGCGGTTCTCGTCCTTTATTTTATTTCATATTTTCTCTTATCTTTTACTGAGAGTCTGTTGGCATCTCCTTGAATCCCTCTTTTTTTTCGTCATTTATAGATCTGATTTCCAAGGAGATACTATAGAGGAGAGTTTTGTGGAGAGATACAGTAGAGGGTTTACTCTAACCCGCAGCCATCTCTCTCGCACTCCTCTTTTTGTGTTGTCTTCTTCCTCCTACAAGAGCCAAAGGTCTTAGTGGTGTTCACCTCAACAATGCAAGTTGGAGTGCACCTTCGCATCGCCATCAGTCAGGGTCGTCGAATCTTGGGAGAAGTTCTATCGAGAAGCCTATATGCACCAGAGTAGGGACGGAATGACTCTAAAGAAAGCGACAATGTGCTTCAACCTGAATTTGCATTTCTTAATCGATCGATTCCCTTTGATTTTTGTGTTCTGATCCAGTAGAATATCACAACTCCTGCCTCCCTGTTTCCAACACTCATCTCTTGCTAGACAGGCCGCCTTTAAGTGTCCAGCTTGCCTGACTACAATCAGCAACTAAATGATCTCAAGGGCCTGCCTGTCATGCTTAGTTTCAGATGTGTTCAAAACTGTCTCCTAACAAATATTCCCATGTATGCCTCCCATTCGCAGTTCTCATGAAAGCATTCTAATCCTAACATTAGCTCAGTCTAATGCGTCTAAATACAAATTCTTTGGCGAAACAGATAAACCTGATTTCAACAAAAGATCATCAGAAAGAAAGATTCGAGTTTTACATGAGAGAGGTCCGATCACCAACAACTGTTACAGAATTAGGCAAATTACTATCCGAAGCGATGAAGAAAAATCAGGTAGGAACAATAATAGTAGTAAGAACTTACTTCTCACAGGTAAACCGTAAACCTCATCGTGAATACTTAAGTAGGGATATTTGCCTAGTTCATTGATCAGTCGCAACCGAGGACGGCGAACCTCGGGAGACCTCCTCTCCGTCATGAGCCCCGGAAGAGAGGGGGTTGTAGCCCTTGATGTACCAACCGAGGGCGAAGAAGGTGGCGCCGGCGAGGATGGCCGTGCCCCACGCCTGCGAGTACCACTTGCTATACTGCCGGGTGGCGTACCGCCACTGCTCCCGCAAGGTCGCCGCGTCGGGGTTAACCGCGTCCGGCGGGTTAGGGTACGGGGTCTTCTTCCAGGTCGTCTCCCCTGCTGCGGGGATCGGAGACGACGACGACGGGGGCGGTGGCGGCCGAGAGGCCGGTTCCACCGACGAGCTACCGCTGCTCTGCTGCCGGTGCTCCGCCATGGACGACAGATGGACCCAAGTGTGCTCGGCCTTTTCAGTTCCGCCAAGCCCACTACCATCTCCTCCTCCAGCGTAGAGGCGGCGGACGCTGGATCTCTGTTTCATCTGACACGTGGATCAATTAAATGATATCCAGCCGTTCACGTGGATACGGTCGGATTTGGGAACTTTGCGAAGGAACTTTTTTACATGATTCCCCTCTAAACTATTTTATTTACATATATACTTTTCCTTTTCATGAATTGTCAACCATACTTCGATATATCCAAATGATTTTACCCATGCATTCCTTGTTTTTATATTATCAGATCATATTAAAAATATTAAAAAGTTTAAAAGTATCCTTAAGACGTGATCTTATCTTTGCGAAGTCAAATTGATGATAGATTCGTACTTCAATATGACATGAAAATGATAAGTTAATAGTTCATAAACCTTCTTGCTGAACTCAAAACTAGTCAAAATCTTTTTCTTAAAAGTGATTAGGTGTGTTCTCTACAAGGTTGGTCGTGCCGCAGAATTTGGCCGTGCCGAGTTTCTGTTGGCACAATTTAGATCGATTCATATCATACCAGTATAGATCGGCCCAATAAAATTTTGTTTTTAAACTCTAAGAGTATCGGTTGACCGAAACACAAATATCGGTTGACCGGTTAGGTCTGGACCTTTAGTTGGGCAGTTAGGACTTTACTAGGAGTATCGTTTGACCGAAACACAGAGATCGATTAACTGTTTAGGTTTGGAGCTCTGGCTAGGGTTCATTGGGACTTTCGGTCGATCGAAACACAGAGATCGGTCAACCAATTGTCAATTTCAATCAATTTTTTCTTATGTTCAAAACTAAGTTGAATTTGGCATAGTTTACTGCACACTTAACACACAAATTAGACCTCCAAAGTAGATATAACAAATCAAACATTTGGGTCATCAACATGAACATAAATCAATGTTTTGTGATCTTATCAACATGAACAACAATTAGTATTTTGTGATCATCAAAATCTATAGAGTACAAATCCAATATTTTGTATTTACTCGCCATCATTCATCTTAGTCATCTACAAGAATAAATGAAATTCACATTAAGCCAATAATGAAGAAACAACTACAACCATATAACATAGAATCCAATACCTTACTTAGTCATCTTCGTCTTCTTGTGCATGTATATCCACATAACCCTCGAAATAGAGAGCATAACTTTCATCTCCAAACAATCTCAAATTATATGTTCATGCCACAAATTGGAGATATTCTCTGTAAGACATGTATTACTTGTATATCTCATGATACATACGCTGATATTCCCTATATTGTCTTGTTCCCTTACGTATAATTGTCGGCCCAAGTGGTGGAAGGATCAGAACATGCATAAATGACCCACCATATCCAAATTGATGCCCATACCTATAAGTGGCTCCATACCCATATTGCATTGCATATGGATTTAGATGCCCCTACCCTAAATAGAAGTTGTGGCCCTCACTGGTGGCATATGACGTTGTATTCTCTTATGTGCTAAAACGCTCGAAATATGACACCATAACATGATAGCTGCTACTATTTTTAGGCCCATCCGCAGTCCTTTTTCATCTGCTTTCCACCTTCTCTATGACATAAGTGGAGCGTAGTGATCCACGCCATCCTAGGTAGTATTTGTGAACTCAGTCTCACCTATAAAGTGTATACCCCCACCTCCACCTCCACCGCCGCCACCACCACCACTGCCACCTACATCAGATGGAGAAGAAGGATCTAAGGAGTCATCTCCCGAATTTTGTCCACGTAATGGCTCAAATGATGGAGTCGCATCATCCTCATCCATTGTAGTGGCATCTGCAATATCTAAGGGATCTTCTTGTTTTGTGCTCTTCTTTTGTCTGGAATAAAAAAAATCTTCAATGTCCACCTAGATTTCTTTAGTGGTCGTCCTTGTTTAACATCTTTTTTTCTTTGTTGTTTTGCACCAGATTGCCAAGCACTAGATGCCTGTGACAAGTTTGTGTCATTAGAAGCAAGATAAAGAGCAAAATGTATGACATATTATAAATGAACATGTATTACCTACGTATGAGATGAAGCATGATGGCGTGTAGAAGATGAGTTAGATAGAGAAGGTGGTCAAGAAGGGGGAGATCTAGGCTGAGAATCAGGAGGATCCGTCGATCAAGAATGGTCGGGAGCTGGTGGCTAAATTAACCTCACAATATCTGCTTTGTTGAACTCATAGTGAATAAGGGCAGTAGGCCCTCTATCAACTCTGGTGTTGTTGCCTATTACAATATCATCATCGAAGTCAACTTTATCATCAGAACCATGAGTTTGTATCGTTTGTGCATCTTCGGCACTCCCGACATCTGCACCTATACCTCCTCCCTCTGAATAATAGAAGCTAAAAATGTGTTCAGCTGGGGTGGGTCTCCTGGATCGTCAGTCTCCTCATGAAACTCCATTTCCCCCCTTTCTATATAGTGGACGTTGCATCCCATGACACCATGAGATCGGTAAGACATGTCTGTGGGATCATAGTCCCCATCTCCCTTTCTAGCATCCATCTGCACATGTTTCAACCTGCGTCTCATGTTTTAGTGAATGTAGACCAACTTGTCTAGTCTTCTATGAGTCAAATATATTCCTCATCTTGGTGTGGATTAAGGTGAAAGTGCTCTAGTTCCTATCACAACCCCTGGAAGATGATGTATGGGATAAAACTTTGATTGCAATCTCTCTTACTGTAGGTGCACTTCTGTCATAACTAAGCCACCACTCTCCTGCAAATTACATAGACATAGACAACCTTAGAATATAATTTACTTTATGCTACACAAACATTATTGCATAAGACATGCCTTTGGGTACTTGGGTCCAAATGAGCCAACTCCATCGCGAAAATATTTTAGCTACATAAAAAGAATGATGGCAATAGTGAAAACCAGAAAATATAAATGACATTAAGCATGAACCTTAGTGAATGTTATTACCTCATTCAAAGTTTCTGCAGCTTTTACATGACTCAGTGACATCCTATCCACTGCCGACATCATAACAACTAGAAAAAGTCATATTTGTAAGCAAGTTCATGCTCATATTGGCATGCAAGATGTAGATAGTATGTTGCAGGAAAGTGATATTATGTCATTATATTAAAATTGCGAGGGGATAAACAAAAGTGTTGATATTCATTTACCTATCATGTGTAAGTCTCGACTCATCTGGTGGTCCCACCCATTGTTAACAATGTCGATGAACATTTGTGCATACTTCGTCAATACAGTCAATATCTTAACCTTTGCATCCTCAAGTTTTGCATACACCAACCCCATTGTTGGGAATCTATCACCATTCACAACTCTCAACACTTCATAAAGTGACTTGATCATCTAAACAATCTTGGTGACCCTCGACCAAAAGTTGGAGTTGTTTACTAACCCCTCTACCTCTTGCCCATCGCTCGAGGCCGCAAAGTGTGAATTCAACCACTGGTCATGACAACTGTTTCAAGCCATGTCTGTGTTTCATGAGACTATCTAAGATAATATAATTTGTAGCAAATCATGTGATACCCGACCTCAATATATCTCCATCACAAAAATCCCTCATACATTGTAGCACAAGAGTATGATTATAAATATAACATGTAATTATCTATGCAGCCTTCACGATGTGCTTAACCTGGTACAACATCACAAGTTATTGTTAAAGTCATTGACTTTATAAAGTATATATGTAAGGGTGATATTTTACCTGATGAAGTTGACCAATATCCTTTAACATTAAATCCATGAAATGAGCTACACATGGGATCTAAAAAATATGTTGATGTGTTTTCATCAATTCTTCACCTGCCTTCTTGTAATTTGACCTATTGTCAGTAACCACCTGCACAACAAAGTCGGCCTCAATCTCTGGCACCATCTGCTCCATTAACTGTAAAATGTATTGATGGTTATAAATTTTTATTAAAGCAACTATACACTTATGGTAAAAGACTTGACATTTGTAGTACACGAGGATGTTGATGAGGCTACTTTTGGTAGCACCTGACCATCCATCACATATAAGTGTGACACCATACTTCTAGCATTTTCTCTTGAAAGAGGCAATGTAAGTTTTCAACTCTTCCACCTCCATATCTAAATATACACCAGCAATCTCCTTTATAGTAGGAGGCTTCACATGCTTTCCAAGGTTCTGTGTCTCTTGTACCATTGTTCTGTAATAAGGACTATTCACAGCATTAAAGGCTAGCCAACTCTTCCTAATTGCCACCTTGGCCATATACTTTGGAGTGAGTCTTCAATTCTAGTTTGCTTTCCATGCTCCCTATCAAATGTATAAGGATCAATCTCCTATACATCTGCACAATTGTTCCTCTTCCTTTGTGGCTGGGAAGAGGATGAGTGTTGAGATGGATCCGTGTAGTAATGGTGCAAATCTTGCGATCCAAAAGCAGTTATGGATGCCCCTGATTCATCACGGGGAGGTGGTTCTGAATCACCCTTGGCCCATGCCTCAGCCCTACTCTCGCATAGAGCCGTTGGAAATCCTTTTCATAGCATAACGTGGATATTAGGTGCGGAGGAGTGGATCTGTTCATCATCTTCAAATCCTTCCTATTCTTCTCCCATGCTAGCCTGACTTTGTGCCCTCTTATTTGTCATAGCTTATCTTAAGATCTTAGTCATCACAACTTTAATCTCATATGGGACACTTGGACAACCAATGACCTCACTATAGCCTGCACCTTTGCCTCTGGCCAAATGCTTCTTCAATCGAGATACACCTCTACCAAAAAATGCATAGTACAATAGTTGCATTGGAACCAATGCCAAATGTCGTATAGAATCGTCCCTTGTTGCCACCCAGCATCATCACTATGACGAGATCGAGGAGGCATCTATAATGACACATCATGAAAATGACATCATATCATTATAACCAACTAACATTTATTATCAAAACCACATCATTTTTCAATGTAGAATTTGAATAAAAAATGTTCATGCAATGTCATTGTTGGTAACTTACAAGGCAATGCCATTGTGGAGATTTTCATTATATACCTACTTGTGTTAAATATTCAAATTATTATTTTTAAATAAACTAACATTTTTAATAGTTACATAGCCTCAAATAACACTAATGCAATCTTATGCATGAAAATGATAGATTTACATTCCTAGAAGATTTCTACAACATCATACAAATTTTATGATTATCATAAATAAAAATAAAAACATTTATTTAAATTTGGATTTATTCAACATAAACCTTAAATCTAATGTAAAATGCAATGGATCTAAAGATTTAATTGTTGCAAATGCTTTATAACCATTTATAATGAATGTAGGAGAGAAGAGCTTGCTCTAAATCCCTCAAAATAGAAGAAATCATACTAGATCTAAGATAATATCTCTTAGTTTGAAGAAGCTTGGAAAAGTCCAAAATCACCCTAAACCAAGGTGTTTAAAGAAGAATAAGATGGAAATCCCCACAAAATTCTACAAGAAAAATGACTCTAAAACTAAAAAATATGAAAATAGAAAGCAAAATAGAAGAGAGGAAGAAAAAAGAGAAAGGGGGGAAGAAGCCTTACCTGGAGGCCTCAGAGGCCTCAGTGGGAGTGGGAATGGGGGAAGGGAAAAGGGGCTACTCTGGGGGGAGGGGGATTCTGATACTGCTCGTACCGGCACAAGTTGCGTTGACCACAACGACTTGACTGTGTCAGGGCTTAAGAATGCCCTAGCATGCACCAGATCGATCGTACCGTTGCAGTATGCAGTGGTACAACCAGTTCTCTATGAAATTATTATAACTTATTTTTTATTAGGTTATAGACAGAACAAGTCTGTCTGCTTACGTTCATGGTCGGGAACTCATAAACCTAAAACAAGGGTGGCGGCCATGGGTTGTTTAGGATCCGTTTGGTTTGGTTTAGCGTAAACTCTCATGTAGGAAATATTTTTAGAAAATATTTCATACAATGATACTGAAAAGCTAATCTATGAAAATCTTTTACCTAAAATTTATGGATTTTGGCATCTTTGATAAGACCCTGTAAGTGATTTTCCTCGATCTCTCTTTCATGTAAGATTTTTATGAGTGAGACTACAATCTCTGCTCTTATTCTTAGTGTCAGACGCTCGGAGCCATCGACACCTAACACCCGAGGTTCGACGTTCGACAGCCGGCACTCTACAGTTGGTGCCCAACGCCCGACACCTGACGCCCGGCACCTGGTGGTCGGTGCTCGACATCTTACGTATGGCGGAAGATGTCCGATGCCCAACTCCCAATGTTCGACGTAGTAGCTGGTGCCTAGCAGTCGACACTTGGAATCCTATGGCTAACATCAGCTGATGGCAACAGGCGACAGCAGCCGCCTGGTAGTAGTAGCTGGTGACCATCGACGACTGACAACCAATGGGCCTGATGCCCAGTAATAGTGCCGGTAGCCTGCAATCGGCACCAGCGCTAGTGTCGGTAGCGACTAATGCTTGACGCCCGACAGTGGCATTGGCAGTTGGCGACCAACGCCGAACACCTAACAACCGATGCTAATGACCTTCGTCGACCTTCATACAATAGACATCAATTAAGATTTATCAAATGCCATCTAAGCTTACAACTATTGTGCTAAAAAAATTTTAAATAATTTTTTAAAAATAGTTTTTGAAATTATGTTACTAAGAAACGAACACTGAAAAATCTTTTTAGAGAAATTATTTACATAGGTATCAAATGGACAGTTATGCCTTTTATTTTTCTGTTAATGATCTTTCTTGAAAAATATTTTTCCCATGCATATTATTTACAACCAACCAAAACAAACTGTTTCTGTGGTAATCTTATAGAAACTCCAGACTATTAGAAACAAAGTTTCCATTTGAACAGCAATCATTCCTCTTGTTGCGAGCTATCCTATCAATTAACAGGATGCTTAAGGAAATCATATCCTTTACAAAATTTGAAGGAGACAAGGGAGAGGAATATAAACTTTTACAGAAGTTCCAGCTTAACTCTCAAGCCAGCATGCGTCTGGAAATCTGCCGCATTCTGAGGTGGAAATTGCCTCCAACAGGGAGATTGAAATTAAACACAGACGGGGCTTCTCAAGGAAATGCATGCATATATAGCTGGTGGAGGTGCAGTGTTACGGAATGATCGACTTAGGCAATATTATTGCTATCGCTATAAAGTATGGTATGGTTTCTAACTTCCATGCTGAAGTGTTATCTGTTCTTGATGCTTTGAAAACTTGTAAAGCTATGGGGGTTCATCCTCACTTTCTGCTACCTTCCTATGCAAGAAGTCTAACATGCCTTGGCGTCTATAGATGATTAAGGAAGAATTATATGCACTTTTATTATTCTTTTCACCAATCATTGTACGCACCCATAGAGAGGGAAACCAGATGGCGAATAGTCTAGCCAACTTGGCTTGTGACTCTAGGCGTAGTTGGTTTATTGCTAGCAGATTTACGCTTGTTACGAGTTGTAGATGAACATATTTGCCGGATAAGGTTGGATGTTAAATTATTAAAACTATGTTTGATATTTGAATAGACTAAAGATAGTGCGAAGGTATCAATCTATTAGACTATATTTGGTATTTAGATAGACTGGAGATAGAGAGAAGATATCGATATCCTCACTCTATTCCTAGTCTATCCAAATATCAAACATAGATTTGCCCTCATCTGGACATGCAAAGGTTTACTCTTTTTTTAGTTGAGCCAATGAGAGTGATCTGCGCTCAGGATACTCTAAACCTAAATCTGCATAAATGAAATCATGGGCCAATAAGAACATCCCATAGTGAAATTCTCTTAAACCAAACTTGCAAAAAGAAAACCATAGGTCAATGAAAACATCTTTTAGTGTAGCATTCTGAAGTCGAACCTATAAAAAGAATCTCTCCATGGCCTATGGGTTCCATTATATTGTCTAAGGCTTTATCAGGACTTAATTAGCTTAGTTTCTTCTTCAAGAAGCATTGGAAGCTAGAACCCTACGAGCTCAGTTTGGAGTTGTGGATGATTAAGCATTTCACAATCTTCTCTGGGGTTTTCTCTTGGAAAGGCAAGGGGAAACTCCCTTAGCTCAAAAAATCTCTAGCTTTTACTATGTTAACCTTTACATCCTCGTCCATCTTAGGTTGTTCCATCTCCCGAGATCTTTGGAGTTGGGAGCCTGTGCACGATGAGGACTTGGACGAGAAATGTGTTCATCTTTTAAGAACAAGGTAGTTTTTTTTTTCTCCCAGGCTAAATCTATGAAAATAATATGCATTAAGGTATAGCATGCTAGATGGATAGTGCACTACAAGAAACTAGAGTACTAGCAACGTATTATTACGGCTGAAAAACGTCGTCGCTAATATCAGTTATTAGCGACGGCTTCCAGAATAATTGTTGCTACTAAATCTTAAAAGTGACGGATGTGCACAACCGTCGCTACTAATTATTATTAGCGATGGCTATGCCATAGACGTCGGTATTAACAACTTATTAGCGACGGCCATGACATACTTGTCGCTAATTACGGAGCATTAGGGATGATTTTTTCACCGTCGTCGCTAAAGATGCATACACATTTTAAAAAAAATAATAAAATTTAATTTTAGCGGTGATTGTTTTACAGCCGTCGCTATTAACAACTTAGTAGCGACGGTTCATATACAAATGTCGCTAATAAATCATCATTAGCGATGGCTTAGTCACACTCGTCGCTAAGCATATATGCATATTTTCAATAGCATAGAGGAAAATAGTTGTAGCGATGACTATGTCATTGCCATCGCCAATAAATCACCATTAGCGATGGCTTTTCCACAGTCATCGCTAAATGTATATGTACATTTTACAATAATATAGAAATATTATTTTTTAGCGATGGCTATATCATAACCGTCGCTATTAACAATATATTAGGGACGCCCATGACACACCTGTCGCTAGTAAGTGTTATGTCAGTTATTAGCGACGGCTATGGCACGCTCGTCACAAATAGGTCATTATTAGCGATGGCTTATTTATCATCGTTGCTTTTTTCCGGTTGAATAAAAAATTAGTTGTAGCGACGATTTAGATATAGCTGTCGCTATTACCATTGGCGGCGGCTCAAAGAAATATCAAATCCGTCACTTTTAGTTGATCTTTTTATTAGCGACGGTTCTGGTCGTCGCTATTATGTATTGGTGATGACTATTCTTATCAAGAGCGACAATTTAAGGCCGTCGCTAGTACTAAAAAAGATGATTGATTTAATATATAAAAATATGTATAGATTTAAAAAAAAATTAATTATGATAAAATTATTATGGACATGGCCTTTTCTTTGTTATGTGGTAATAGTAGATGTGAGGGCGTTTTCTTCTTTGGGCTAAATGCCAAACGGGCCTCCACTTAGAAGAGGGAAGACGATCGCCGGTGCGGACAAGCACCTGCAAAACCAGAACCAGATCAGGGGAGCCCGGTTGAAGAACCGGGGAGAACCCTCTGATGCCTAAGTCAGCGAGGGACTTGAAGGGGCTTGAAGGAACGGGGGTTCTCGTGTGTGTCGCGCGAGAGCAGTGTGAGTAAGATCACGTACCTCTGCTTGAGGGCTTACCTGGGCCTTTTATAGGCGGGAATGCTAAGGGAGAGGGACGGAACGTCCCCAAACAACGCCGAAAAGGGCGCGCCGGTCAACGCCCTTGACGGGGAGTTGCCAAAAAATATTAGTGACGTTTTCTAAGCCGTCGTTAATTTCTTTGCCGACAATCATGATGATTAAAGATCCTGTCGCGAATAATGTTTTGATTATTTTTTGCATTCTCACAAAATGTATTAGCGACGGGTTATACTGTCGTCACTAATATATTTATTTTTATATGAAATTTATAAAATATATATTAACGACGATGTTAGTCGTCGCGAATAATGTTACTTGGTCGTCGCTAATAACAAATTATTAACGACGACTATTGGTATGCGTCGCTAAAACATTAGCGACGAGCTTTTTTGCGACAATATTAGTGACGGGTTACAACCGTCACCAAAAATATTATGCATGACTAGCAATCCTCTTCACTATGCATGTCATTTAGCTTCTCCCAACTGTGTTCACCGAGTGATAAGATCTTTTTCAATGACTAATTACCTTGTCTTTGGGTCCTCAGTAGATTGCTCGTGTCTCATGTTGGTAACGACTAAAGTCTTCACAGATCGGCTAAGAAGTCATAATAAGAACTGAAGATCTAAAAGAAGAAGGATGATCATCTAAAAAGTGGTGATCAAGGCTGATTGCCATACATATTGATTGGGTCTTGCATGGCACTATTATCTTGTTCTTATGTATCCATTGACATATCCCTTATATGTCAGTAGTCCACCAAAAATTGTTGACATATCCTTAGTTGAGTGCTTTTACCAATGATTTTGTCAGCAACGTCTTAGTTGCTGACATATACTTTTTTCAATGGTTTTTACATTTTTATCGGTGGCTATCAGCCGCTGACATATCTATCTTTTTTTGTTGTAACATAACACATTAGTACTCAAGTCTATGTGAAGTTTGAAAGAGTTGAGTTCAAATCCCACGTCTCACTCATGCACAATCTTTTTTTTTTTTTCCCCAAAGCTACCAAATCTTAGACCCCCAATCTTGCTTGTACTTACCAGTCAATCCACTGAGGGGTAAGATTCACACCAGTCCACTCTAGTATCTTTCTGTTTTAGATGCACTAATAGTAGATAAATGCTTGTTGCCAAACCGGACTGGTAATAAGGTCTAGATAGATTGCTTGCTAAATAATTCTATTTATTAGAGGAGAGAGAGAAAAGAGGGTCTGACAAGATCTTTAGCCAATAAAATTGCCTGGCAAATAATCTACCAACCAAGCAATCCACTTAGATCTTGTAATCAGTCCGGCAATAAGTATTTCTCCTAATTGTATCTACATAGGGACATGAAGCAATTATTAAGGCAAACGGGGATATGAAACAATCATTAAGACAAATGCGGATGTGAAACAATTGTTAAGACAAATGGGCCTTTTCATTTTATTCGGATCCACTAGACGCTTAGCGCTCAAAGGAACGGAAAAGGAACCCGACATCCGACCCTTTTGCCCATTCATTATACATTATCTTGATCATGACCCATGGGCCTACATTTTTCTGTCTGAATCCATTGGACCCGCATAACTTAAAGCCCAACAACTCGTGGATTTAAATGTGAGTAAGAGAAAGAAAGGATGAAGAAGGATGGTACTAAGGTTGCAAACGGGTTGGGTTCGGAATCGAAAACACAGATTTCGATTCCGATTCTGATAACCGAAATATGGTTCCGATTTCAATTCCGATAAGAATGGTTAGTTCTGATTCCATTCCGATTCCGATAACATTATCGGAACCGAAATTCCGATAAGATAAGGTGTTTACCATAATTTTACCTTGAGTTTATGATAATTTATCGGAAAAACCGATACCGCGATTATTTTTTCAATTCTGATTTCGATAACTTATCGAAATATCCGATACCGATTCCGATAAGCTATCGGTATCATTTTCCGATTCTGAAACTGATAAATTTTATCGGAATCGGGTCGGAATATCGAAATATCGAATTCCGTTTACACCCCTAAATGGTACTGATGCGTGATCGCGATCACATATAGAACAAGATAGTGACATGCTATGAGCCACGCTCTCCAAATCAAGACAATTAAATGAATTCCGACTCAAATGCGATAAAACCATGACAGGTGGATGTATGTCTGACTTAGAAGAAAGTAATCATTTGTCATGTGTATGACTTATTTTATTACATAATGACATAGGTGCCGTGCAACATACAACAAGTTCACTTAATATATTCCATCTTCTTTGCCATTTGCATCCCCCAATTGTTCATGTCGGCGTTAAAGAAAAGGTGAAGCACCAACTTTCACGACTTTTATACAGTTTCTTAAGATACCACATTTAGATCAACCACTCACTTATGTATGTTTATTGCATGGAACATTTTCTCATGATATGTTTACAGCCAGAGTAAGTATGATGACATCGTGATTCCTTATTTTTCTAATAGGTGTGCTATCTTGCTTTCTTTTTTTTTTGACAATGAAATAGGATTTTTTTTTTTGACAATGAAAGAGGATATTATTCATAATATCCAAGATAGCACACTCATCAAAAAAAAGAAAGCAAGATGGCACACCTATTAGAAAAATAAGAAATCACAATGTCATCAAACGTATTTAGGGGTGAACACAGGTCGATTCGACTCAATTCACCTCTTATTTTTTACAAACCGAATTGAACTGTAGTGCTGTAGCAAATCGAACCGAATCGAACCAATTTGATTAGGTTTAAATAGAAGTCTAATACTTTTTATGTCACAAGTGCATGACTCTCCACCTTGGAGGTGTAAGATTCGAATCTCAAGTTGTCATATTTTTTGACAAAAAAATCTGTTTGAGTAATTAATACATATATTATATATATATTCGGTTTACTCGATTTCAGAAAATGAAATCGAACTGAATTGCGTAGGGGCTCAAACCGGACTGAACCGTCTAGTTCGGTTTACTAACAACATCCTAAATTCTAACATAACGTGTTCCCAAATAGTGTTTCTTATATGTTAGGGCAACTTGAGGGGGGGGGCGCAGGTTAGGGGATAAGAGAGGTTTGACAAAAGAGTTAACTTAATCTAAAATTATTATGGAAAAAAGGGGGTATGGGTGAGATTAATCTATCCCACTCTTCTTGAAGGGGTAAGTTTAACCCCTCTAATTTTTGGGTGGGGTTAGTCTCCTCAAATTATTTTTCTTTAAAAGTGATGTTAAGCAATCTTCGATTAAAATAATGAGAGTATCTTATTCCCTCTCCAAAGTATATTTGCATACACGCATACTCCACGTATCTATAATTTGTCACAAATATCTCTGTTGTATCTAAGTATTTGTAGTATTACCCATGTCAAGTTGAAATTACCAATTTGACAGTACCAAATTAGGCTTCTTCTTTACGATGAGATCACATATTTTAACGGCGTTTTGAAACTTTTGTAACAATTTTATAAACTTTTTTAATTGCAGAAAAGCGTGAAGTGCACGAATGTAACCATTTTGAAGATGTCAAAAATAATTTTTGACAATTCATAAATATGAGGAGTGTATAGGGCTCTTCAAACTTATGTTCAAATCGAAGAATCAAACCGAATCAAATCAAATTGTTGGTTCGATTTGGTTTAAACCGAACCTCGGTTCAATTTGATTTTACACATTATAAAACCGAACCAAATTATCTTATCCGAATAAATTAAAATTTAATATAATTATAATAATATTTATAATATATATATTATGTGTATTAAAAAAGTAATTATATACCTAAATTTATATATAAATATATATTTTTATTCTTATTCTTATTCTTATTTTCATTGTATAAATATAATAAATATAATCATATGTAATTAAATTAAAAATTTGATTTGAATCAAACTAAGCTGAAATAATTTCAATTCGATTTAAATCAAGTTGGCTAAAAATAGGTCAACCAAGACCGAACCGAACTATTGTTCAGCCCTAAGAGTGTGAACATAAATATCATAGTTTGAGGGGATATGCATGCAACAACCCCTTCTAAATAATATTAGTCATGTCAACGCCAAGGAAGCACCACAAATAGTGGGGGATGAAAGACGCTGCATTTGATCTTGGCTATCATTTGTGACCATTAAAATGGAGTAATATGATATATATTCTAAGTCCATCTTGTTATGTAATATAGTAATGTTTATTTGAAAAAATTAATCACAAGTCTCTTTCAGAGGAGAGATTTATTTTTTGATCACTGTGAGAAAAAAAGTGTCTTAAATAATTCATCTTTTTGATGAACTTTAACAATCAGCCATTGAACAGATAGTTTCTATCTTCTATTTTTTTTCTCATTTTATTCTTCTGTCAATACTGTAGACACGCGAATTTAGCTCCACCGAAGGTAAATTTCATGTTGCGCCATAATGCCACAAATGACCCTCTTTTTGCCTTGCAAGAGTGTTTTCTCAATATTTTTTGGATCTTATCCATTTTTTTCTCAATGCTTCCCCTTCGTTTCAAATGTGGTTCGGTCGCGGATCGACCTGCGCGGTCAGGTCGCGAGGGTCCTGGGGCAGCGCCCCGGCGAAGGTCTCCGGGGGCAGTGCCCCCGAAAGCTAAATTTGGTTCACATAGGCATATGAACAACTTCATTGAAAGGCATCCGGACTGGTGGACGCGATTCAGGAACCTTGTTGCGATGGCTCCAAAGGGTGCGACCTTGTCGCGTCGGCTATGCAGGACGCGATCATGCTTTTGGCATGAAGGCGTCGTGCATGGCGGACGCGTTTATGAGCAAGTGTATAAAATGGCGTCCACTTCGTTGGACGTGATTTAAAGTAAAAAAGGCTACGCCCCCAAAGTCGTCGCACCTAAGGTTGCCACGTCGTGTAATCATGACAAAATCCCTGAATCGCGTCCTTGTTAGTCGACGCGATTTAGAAGGTCAAATCCGCAATCCTGCGTCAGTAGACAGCACATTCATGAGCCGATTGCCACGAAACCATGCAAGTCTTAATCGCGGCGGACAAGGCGGACGCGACTCAAGTCGCGGCGGTCTGACTCGACGCGATTCCAAAGCGTAGCTGCAGCTATGGTCATGATGCGCTTGTCACATCGGTTTGACTTTCTTAATCGCGGTCTGCTGCCCAGACGCGATTCAATTCATAATCGCGGCTTCCTACGTGGACGCCATTTTAGAATCTGATGTCTATAAATAGACCCCCGAGGGTAACTATTCATCCGACCCCCTCTCCACCCTAGCGGAGCCCTGTCAGATTCTTCCCGCGACTTCCCCACGACGGAGCCCTGCCAAACCGGCGACTCGATGCCTTCAGAGTTCGAAGCGCCGTCTACCATTCCACGTATCGGAGCGAGGCGGGAGGAGCACGGTCTTCCTCCACTTCCTCCGTCAATTCCAGAAACGCCGCTGCGCCATCCACTTTCGGGGAAGCACCCCCTCCCCTTTCTCCCTTCCGTCTTTCTTTTTGTCTCCTCCGAGCCCCACGTGGCCCTTCTTTACTTTTCACACACACACACACATGCATGCATACACACACACACCTTCATTTTAGGGGTTTAAAAGCCACCACGCGGTGAGTTCTCTCATTCTTCATTTATGTCATTTTATTCACTTTTTTTTAGAATTGTATACTACACGCCCGTGGCTAATCCCCTTCCTTTCTTTTCTTTTCTCCTTTGTCAGGATAATCAACGAGGAAAACACTCTCTACCACGGCCGGCCGTGCTTGTAGAGGAAGAGAGGACCCACATCATCCCCCGCGCAATCTCTCCGCTAAAAGGTACGCTCGCGATCACTCCTTCCATCCCGCACCCCTCGCTGTGCGTCTCCATTCGGCACCCTCGTATGCCTGGCGATCACGTTTCTTTTCTTTTCCGTTCCTTTTATTTTCTTTTCCCTCCCTCTTGTGGGCTTACTGTTCTTCGTCCCCCATAAAAAGGGAACGGAAAACGTGATCTACAAATACGTATCTTTATTTCTTGCTATCAGATATATATGACTATTGTATTCATACTTTAATTGATTTTCTCATCTACTTTAATCAATTTTCTCATCTAACTTAACTAGTTTCCTCATTTATTTTAACACTACAAGATAAAGCGCTTATAGAGATCGATATAGAGACCGAAAGTGAGTTTATAGAGACCATTCGGACTCTCGGTTTGAGCTCGACGCTCAAATTCATCTTAAGTGTGACCAAAATATATAGTGTGACCAAAATATTGACCGAAAGTGAGTGAATAAAAATATATAAATTTAATAATTTATTACTTATAATAGTATTAATTTATGCTTCTAAAATAAGTTATTACTTATAATAGTATTTATTTTAACTTATTATTGTTATATATGTATTGTAGGTTCCTCATCGGGTGGCGTGGGAGGAGACGAGCACGAGCATGAACACGAGGACGAGGATTCATGATTTTCATTTCATTATTATTATTGTTGTAGACATTTTTATTATTGTTGTTGGCATTTTATATTGTGATGTTGTGGATTATATTATTATAATGTTGTGGATATTTTATTATTGTGATGTTGTGGAATTTTTATTATTATTGTCGATTTTATTATATTGTTGTGGACATTTTATTATTGTTGTGTTGTGGATATTTTATTATTGTTGGTTGTAGATATTTTGATTATTTTTATCTTGTGGACATTTATTATTATTGTGGACAATTTTATTATTGTGATGTTGTGGACATTTTTTATTGTTGTCGATATTTATTATTATTGTGGACATTTCATTATTGTTGTGTGTGGATATTTAGATTATGTTATGTTGTAGACAATTTTCTTGGGACAATTATTATTGTTGTGGACATTGTCATTTATTTACACAGGTTATTTTCTAAAAATGTATAAATTTAAAAAAATATATTAAAAAAATAGAGACCGATTTAATTCGGTCACTATTAGTGACCGATTCCATTCAGTCACTGTTCGGTCCCTATTTTAGGGACCGAATAGAGTGACTGATTTCATTCGGTCACTATTCGGTCTCTAAATAGTGGCCGATTAGTGACCGAAACCTTCAGTGACAGATTTGTGACCAGAGAATTCTTCACCGACGAATTCGGTCACTATTCGGTCTCTGAGTCTTTTAGTGACCGATTAGGGACCGATAGAGACCGAAAATGTCGGTCTCTAAATGCGTATTTTCTTGTAGTGTAACTAGATTCTATGTCTACTTTAACTTATCATTTATATTTTATTTTCTATTCTTACACTTTAACCAGATTCTTCTTCTTCTTCTTTAAATCACATACAATATTACTTTAACACATTTACACGTGTATTTTAATAGATAGGTTGACTTTCTCTATAACTTTAACCATTTTTACATCTTACAGTAGACGAGGATATTAGTTAAAGTAGAAGAAGAAGCATGTTAAAGTAGAAGAGAAAATCAGTTAAAGTAAAAGAGAAAATATGTTAAAGAAGAAGAGGAAACTTATTAAAAAAGAAGAAGAAAACAGTTAAAATATCTGGTTCATTAAAGTAGTAGTTGTAGTATGTTAAATTAGTAATTGTAGTCTGTTAAGTTACAGTAGTAGTTGTAGTGTGTTAAAGTAGAAATTATAATTTGTTAAGTAAGAGTTCAAAGTTTTTAAAATATCTGTGACGGAGAGGTAAAATGTGTGAGATTTAAAATCACTATTGACATGACTTAGTCTTAATTTGGAGATGTTAAAGTAAGAGCTCTAAGGCGTTAAGTTTAAAATATATGTGACAATGAGTTAAAGTATATGAATTAAAGTAATTATTGATATTATTTAAAGTATAACTTCAAAGACGTTAAAGTAAAACTTGAAAAGCTTTAAAGTAACAGTTGTTCATGATCAGAAGACATAAAACGTTAGTGAGAGATTGTTAGCATAGATCTCAATAAAATAGAACTAAAAATTAATATTTCTAAAAATACATAGATTTTTTTATGTAAATATTTCTGACAGAGACCTATAATTAAGGTCCCCCACTAATAAGAACCTATAATTAATTTGCCCTATTTATTTCTGTTCGCACCATTTACATCTCATTCATGCGCAAGGAAGATAGCTCATGTGCTACTGCTTTTTTTTTTAGAATGACCTCATGAACTTTTGTATTACTTAAAGGTAACTAACGTTTCTATTGGTGGTCAAGGATTGATGATTTTTTCATCCAGTCTCTTTTGATGTGTAATTTAAAATGGGGTTTCTCATACAAATTAGGAGTGTTTATTGTTCGGTTCAAATTGAAAAATCAAATATTGGTTTAGTTCAATTTGAAAATGGATCAAATATGATTTGGTTCCAAATTGAAAAAGAAAAATTAGTTTGGTTCATTTTCCAAGTTCTATAAACTAAATCAAATGGAAATCGAATCAAACCGACTAAATTTAATTACAATAATTAGTTATAATTGTATATATCAAGTTTCTTCAATATATATACATAAATATAAGTATTATGGAGGGTAATATAGTTATCGGTATTTAATATTTTATTTCAGATCTAATTTGATCGTCATTTATTAGAGAAACAAGTGGTTAAAGTCTTATTTGAGACTAATGGGTTCTAAATGCTTATTTTTTTCAAGTTAAACCAAACCAAACCAAATCAAATTGAATTATTTCGGTTTGATTTGGTTTCATGAGACTTCGATTTGATTTGGTTCGGGTTGGCTCCAAATTTAATTTGATTTAATTTCTCAAAAATCTTTTCTAAATCAAATCGAACAAAATTATGAACACCCTAATACAAATTATTCTTAGAAGAAAATGTCAAATATGTCATCTTTATTAAAATATTATAAAAATGTCATTCGTAAATATAAAATATTGTAAATATATCATCACAATTAATTTCCATCTATGAAAAGTTAATATTTTCTAAAATTCTCTTATTGCAGTTAGTTTAATTTTTTTACGAAAATATCCTTACTATATCCTGTTTAAGGCTACGAGAAGTTGGATATCTTTTTCCTTGGCATGCATGGATGGCTAACAAAAAGGTTAAAATAGTATTTTTTTATTATTATAAGTTAGTCTACTTCATGGTTAAATAGATGTGGAGTAACTCCACATTATGGTGACATGATAATGATATTTTTTAGCAATATTTTAATAAAGATAAACGTTTGATATAGTTGACAGAAATGTGGCTCCGACATTGAAGATCCCGACAATCTTTGCATGAAGACTGCAGCCTTCCAAGGTGATGGATTCTGTTTCTTATCCATACAAATCCAATAGTGGGAGAGGGTTGACTTAGATTTACCCCAAATTTTACCCAAACAAGCACAACAATTGCAATGGATTCTGTCTCCAAGACAAGACCAATTCGCCAAACGCAAATATAGAAGGGAGAGAGAAAGAAGGTTCAATTGCATCAACTGCGTAATGATTCGTTTATTCGTCTTTTTATGGTAATGTTGAGAGGGAGTTTAAAACTAAAGTACCATTAAGAAGTAGGTGGAAGAATTTAACCGTTGTTACACTTTGTGTGTGTAAAGACTAGCTCATTCAAATGAGAAAAATTTACTACACTGGCTTCAATACAATAATGTCAGCTCAAAATAGGTTTTAAAAACTCCATTGATTCATCTATTGTGATTTATTACACCGCATTATGTCATCTTCTTCTGTTATTTTATAATCTAATTTTTTATTTTGAAATTTAATTTTTTATTTTGACATCTAAATTTCTATTTTGACGTTCATGATGTCCAATTCGACTCATTGCATTAAAAGAGAAAAATTTGAGAGCCAAAATAAAAGCTTGGGTGAAAGTTGGATTTTAAAATAAAAAAAATAAGGTTAAAAAAAGAAGGAAAAAGTGACACGACATAATAAATAGCACAAAATAGACTAATAAATTTTCTAAAATATATTTAACACTGATAATATTATACTCAAGTCAGTACAGTAAATTTTTCTTCGATTCAAATACGACAGGCTCTCAAAAATACCATAAAATGGACTTTTGGGGGCTTGTGAAGAGATCACAAGTCACCCATGCCCCCCCCCCCCCCCCAACACAAAAAAATCACAAATCATGAAACTAATTACAACCATCCGAACAAAGAGAAAAGTTTAATATATTTTTATATTACACTTCAAATGTAATATGACTAGGTAAAAATCTATATAGCATCACTCACATAGAGGAGTGATAAAATAACAATCTAATTATAAAATATCACATAAATTATTATTAATCATATTACATTTAAAATATAATACAAAAATACACTAAACATTTCTCTCCGAACAAATGGTTTTGTGATCGTCACGTCAACAGAAGAAATCAACACTGTTCTTCGTTGGGGGTATACAAAGGGCTCCTCCTTCTAAACTGTGTGCGGCGTGTGAGGGGGAGCTTGTAAATTCGTGTTCGACTACTTGTTGGGATCTCGTGATGCGGGGAGACGCGCTCTGATTCCATCGCCATGCTGACGGCAGCCTCGGCCCCGTCGCTTCCGGCATCGCTCTCTTCGTCTTCATCCACCGGCATCCACTTCTACGTTCCCATCTCTTTGGAGGTAGCACCGTCCTCGGAGTCCCACTCGTTTTGTCATTTGTGACAGTTCCATGACGATGCGTCCACGACAGAACCTCCCCATTTAGGAAGGAAGAGAATCCACTGAGCTGTAGAAGTTCTCCCCGCCACGGCAGTGGAGGAGATGCCCTGTCCTGTCCCATCAGATCTCCCCTTAAAACCAGCACATCTGTCCTGTGGGGCGGGGGCCCCTGCCTGCTCTCTTTTAACACTCGCATGTTATACTCCTCCCAGAGAGAGAGAGAGAGAGAGAGAGAGAGAGAGAGAGCCCTTCCCATGTTCGTGTGAGCACACCTCTCCTCTGGCACCCAGCTTGAAGCGCAAAGCAGCGACCGACCTATGCCGCTCGCCCATGGGGAAGTTGCCCCCGTCGATTTCTCTCCTTCGTTCCAGTCCGGTCCGTTATTTCCCAAGGAGGAGGGCGGCGCCGGTGATGCCGGGGCCTCGTTCGTGCTCGAGTCGAAAGGTGCGGTCTTGGCTCCTTCCTTCTCTGTAGTCTTCCCAAAAGGAGAGGAGCCTTTTTTTTGTCCATGTTCTTATTCTTCTTCGTCCTCTTCCTGTTCTGGGTGTTTTCAGGGACGTGGTGGCACGCCGGCTTCCACCTGACGACTGCGATCGTGGGGCCGACGATCTTGACTCTGCCGTACGCTTTCAGGGGGATGGGTTGGGGTCTGGGCGTGGTGTCGCTCACCGTCGTGGCCGTGGTCACGTTCTACTCCTACTTCCTCATGTCCAGGGTGCTCGACCACTGCGAGAAGCAGGGGCGCCGCCACATACGGTTCCGGGAACTCGCTGCCGACATCTTGGGTAGTTGCAAGCTTTCCCTCTGTTTCCTTTCTCTCATCCCTGCTGCTGTTTCAACTCCCTCATTCTCTTGATTTTTTCTTTTGGTTTCCGTTTTGCAGGTTCCGGTTGGATGTTCTACTTCGTGATCTTCGTGCAGGCGGCAATAAACACAGGAGTGGGTATTGGCTGCATATTACTTGCCGGGGAGTGTCTCAAGGTAGGTTGTAAGAATCGTTAACTTGTTCGTTCCCACTCGGCTTTGCTGCTTACTGCTACTACTACTACTACTACTACTACTACTACTACTACCTGTTCATGCCCTATTTTGAAGCTACTAAATGGTTGTTGGCTTAATTTCCTCCAACACCATGCATGTGGACATGATTAATAAGTGGCGGAGATCGCTCTGTCGTGCATGAATGTTAGCCCGGAGAGTTGCAGGGTGGTGGGTAGCAACTTCATGACATGTGGGTACTGGGTATGGCCATTTCAGAATGCAGTTAAGAAGAGTAATCTCAGACTAGAATACAGGGCCCAACTGTCAAATTACTACTTGTCATGGCATGGAGCCCCCATATCTGTGTGCAGCTATCCTGCCTTAACTCGAACATAAAGAGCCCTGCCACTTGAACCTGCCAACATATTCATATGATATGATGTGGAGCTCCTGCAGTAGACCTTGAAACTAATATTATTTGGTTTGGATGGAACCTCTTTTATTTAAGATGTCTTCAATTGCTTACAAGAGTCAGCTCTCAATATTCAGGAAAAAAAAAGAAGAAGAAGAGCTGTCTATTTGTCATGTGCTAATCATCTGTTGTCACTTCTTAATGCAATTCTGCGTTTTTCTTCCCAACGGCGACTGGAGAAAGTTGATGTACTCGAATCTCTGCCCTGATGGTCCTCTGAAGCTGTATCAGTTCATTGGGATGGTGACGGTGGTGATGATCGTTCTGTCTCAGCTCCCATCTTTCCACTCTCTCAGGCACATAAACCTCGTCTCACTTCTTTTGAGCATAGGCTACACGTCTCTTGTGGTTGTTGCCTCTATCAAGGCAGGTAACGCGTCTTCTATCCTGACTGCATCATTTTATCCAGTGGTTACATATATATATATATATATATATACATGTTGTAATGGGAATCACATTCCATCTCTTTTGCAAGTGATCTTTCGCAGCCAGTCAAGTTCATGTAGATGCATTGTCAGATGGTCCTTCACTCTCGTTAAGTTTAAATGCTGTCCTTTATATAGCAAGTGAATAGCGCAGCTAAGCTCTTGTCTACCCAATTTAAACATTATCTTGGAAGATACACTATTTAGGGCTTGTTTTGTGAAACTTCTGCTTGATTGTTTCGGTTTTCATGTTTATATAAAAACATGGAATAAGTTTAACTGATGTAGCTTGGAACATTCATGTAGGAAGTTAGACGAAAGGAAACAATTAATAGACTAGTTTTTCAAGTTTAATTTCCTCTCTTCAGAAGAAGTGAGTTGTTAATAAGACTCCAGAGGTGCGTTGAATAGGGAGCTATACACACCACACCTTTAATACCATCCCAAAATAATTGAACTGAAAGTTACAGAATTTTAAAGATACATCTAAGTGGAAGCCACACCAAACATGCTGTTAAAGTGACTGACTAGGTGGCTGGTGGAAGGGCCAGAAAAATCTTACATGGGGATGGGGCCAATGTGAGAGAATTCAGAAAACAAGGCATTCATAAATTTGCAGGTTGATGAGACCTTTCACTGAATTGCCTATAAATAGAGCTCTTCATCCAATTTTTCATGAAGTGTTTCAAAACGGGCGAGTAAAAAAGCTCATATCCAATTAAAGGGGTTTGCCACAAAGTTTGTCCACGGGTATATTTGAGAGACGAGAAAGTTATGCATCAGGGTAAAGGTTACTGACAGGAGAGGATTCCAGGGGAGGGTGGATTCGTTGAGCTTCTAATTTAACAATGTAGATGGCGAATTTTATTCCCTAAAGTGAAGTAAGCTTAATGCCTGTTTCCTGAATAAAGCATAATAGACATAGAATGTTGTTATGATACCTTAAATACGAATAAGCTTCTTGGTATCTGATGCGGAGAGGCTCCTGCTGTCTGCCAGAGCCGAGATGGATATGGCTGATGAGTCCGAGTTGCTGAGGTGAGGCGCTAACCATTCTACTCCTGAGACCTACAAGTCTATCGAGGAGTTTTGGTAGGGAGACATTCCGACGCTCAAGTTAGTAAGAGACTGAAGTGTATGAGAGAGTTCTAAGTAGAGATATTGCGTACTTGTGATCATCAAACCTACCCCTTTATATAATGGGCTGAGCAGCTGCAAACCATTCCCCTCGATCTTGCACCACGATCTTGTAACCGCGTAATGACACATCGGCCAGTTCGTAGCCTTAATGATCACCGCTACGGGGTGCAGAATCCGCAGCTGCTGACTCAACGGTCGAATAGTCGTTCGTTGCTTGAGCCACGATGCCTGGGATTCCCGCAGACATGCCGTACATTCCACATCGGAATAGGCCGAGGTAGTCTTGTCTAGCCTTTAGTTGACATGTACCCCGTTGGCCTAGGGCAGAGCTTGGCGTCAGCTAGGACTTAGGACCATGGGAGCTACTTGTGTCATTGGCCACCCAACTTTATGTCCGATTGCGGGCGATGCGAGGTGAAGTTCTTCTTGTCGTACGAAACACATCATGCAATGATGCGTGCCTTACCATGCGATCACACCATGACACGTACCTTGCCATGTGGTCACGTCATGCATTAATGGCCCCATATACCATGACGACAATTCCTCAATCGATGTTGCGTCTTCGCCTTGAAGTTTGTACGTCATCTTGATTGGTCTCGTTGGTTGCGTTCGATCACAATCCGAAGCAGTGGTCGGGAGCCAACCAGGAGGCACCATGTGGATGCATCTGGGCCGCTGAGGTAAGGCGAAGAACTATGATCGTCGGATCCAGCCACTCCCCTGGCCATATAAAACGGGGGGTCTAGCCTACAAACGATCGTGCACTGAATATGCATTTCTTCAGGTTGAGCTTTATTTTGTACCGTTGTAAGACCTCAAAGGTCTCAGCCAAGTCCCAGACATGGTATTCAACACGTTGGCTTTTTACCAGCATGTTGTCGATGTAGATCTCCATCATCTTGCCAATTTGAGACTCAAACATCTTGTTGACGAGCTACTGGTATGCCACCCTTGTATTCTGTAAGCTGAAAGGCATCTGGGAGAAGCAATACGAACCCCTGTCGGTTATGAAGATAGTTGTAATGATCCACTTCCACCCGGTACGGTTATACCAACCCACATCGGATGAGAGCGAGATAGCACAGGGGAAAAGACCCCTACAATGGATAGTTGGGTTCAGATATACACAAATAGAGGTAGTATATGCAACGGAAAGTAAACAACTCTTATTCCATCAACTTTATAATCCACATGTCACAATCTATATAGTCTAAGAATAGAAAGAACATAACATAACATAAACTCTCATAACCAATGTCCAAGTACAACACCAATCAATAAAAGTAAAGCTAACTAAAGTCTTGCAAGTGCTAATCTTCAAGTTCCTCATCGGATCTCGCTCACTCTTCATCTCCTCCTGAAAAGTCAACAAGGGTGAGTCTATGCAATAGACTCAGCAAGCAAACAAGAAATATAAAAGTAAAGCTAACTAAAGTCTTGCAAGTGCTAATCTTCAAGTTCCTCATCGGATCTCGCTCACTCTTCATCTCCTCCTGAAAAGTCAACAAGGGTGAGTCTATGCAATAGACTCAGCAAGCAAACAAGAAATATAAATCTACAATCTATACTATATACTTTAAAATAACATGGTACACACACACACACACACACACACACACACATATATATATATATAACGTTCACATGTTATCATATACATAAACTCTATTCTCACATGCACTTAACAATTCTCATGGGTAGCAATTAACACTTAAACATGCAAAGCATTTAAATCACTTAACATTATTGAACAATATTTAACATGGAATGCATTAACAATACTAATAACATGTAAAATTATGAGACAATAAGCAAAATACTAAAGCTAAGCAATAGCCGGTAAACAAAAAGTTGTAAGTAGTAGACAATAGTAATAAGCAATATGCAGTAAACTATGACAATAAACAGTAGGCGGTAGATAGTAAGCAATAACAATGAGCAGTAATAGTGGACAGTAGTAGTAATAGTAGTCAGACACATTGCCCAAACCACTACTAGAAGGCCAGTATAGTTGGTCAATACTCAATCACCTAGGCACGACAACGATGAGTGTTAGTTAACGTACGCAACTTGGAGAAGCTCTCTCCACCCTAACCAGAGAATAGTACAAGCGCTAAACACCTCCAGGATTTCAAATCCTGTTGCCCTTAAGGCCAGTAAATAGCAGATAGTGTGAACTTTCCCATAAGGGCATTTCTATGGTACGACTCTAGTAAACCCACTATGGTGGCAGTGCCCTTTTGGCAATTAACAAGCAATCATATAGTACATATAATCATACTTAATATACATGCAAGCACAACAAAAAAACATAAATCATACAATTTTTTATTAACAGTAAACTAAGTTTCACTAACTGAAAACATGCTGCTAATTACTGTGATTTATAAATTAACTTAATCTAACACATAATACTTATTTAACACATGACAGTGTAGAAATATCTACAATACTAAAAAAAAATCTAGAAAATTGACAGAATGTGAATCATAGAAAGTGCATCAAACCATAAAAATTTCATAATTTTCTGACAAATATATAATTTACTGTGATTTATAAACTACCAATCATGCAAGGAAAACATATTCTGATAAATACTTATTAGCCACAGAAAACCCTTGAAAAAGAAACACATATGAAAATGATTGACAAGAATAGCTCTGCAAAATATCTCAATTTAACTCATTGGAAATAAGGCGCACAATAATTATCTTTTTTTTTAACAAATTTCCCACCACTTTTTCTTGTGGTGAAAATTATAAGCATAACTATGGTATTCCAAAAATTAACAGTATATTATATGAAGATCTAGTAATATTAAAATAACCTAAGTCATAGGTAAAACCCATCCACATGCACTTCTTGCACTTAATCACACGATTGTATATAAACAGACAAAAGTTAAAAATCTAGAAAGAAGAACTTAACGGCAAGTTCAATTGCTGCTAACACAGGGTTTATGATGGAGGATAGTGCCGTCAAAGTGATCTTGATGTCACACCATCTTGTCGTCAATGATTCTTGGCAGCAGTGCATGAAGTTCAGAAGAAGCAGAAAACATAACTAAATCCTGAGATTCAAATCCAAAAATCTCATGTTTTAAGGTATATAAAAATTCATTAAAAATATACAACGTCAATGTAAGATCATGGATCTAAACCCCAAGTTTACTTGTCTGGAAACGCTCTACCTACGATGAATTAACTCGGACAAGCTACTTGAAGCCCTAGATGCACTTTTCACGAACCCTCCTCTACGAACAATCTCCAAGTCGATTCCCTCGTACGATAGAGCCTCCTTGAGTTGAAGAAGGGAAGCCCTCACTCTGATCGACATGAACGGGGTCGGGGACGACGGATTTGCTCCACGAAAAACTCTCTCTCTCTCTCTCTCCTCTCTCTCTCTCTCTGGAAGAACTCACAATAAGCCTAAGATCTCCAACAGAAGACTAAACCCTCCTATTTATAGAGCCTAACTGACCCACGTGATAAGCGACCTAATAGGGTTTTGCTTTGTACATATAAGATTCGAGATAGGACCCCATTAAGTCTATCTCTACGAAGTCCTAATAGGAAATGAATGAAAAACTAGATGGTACGATTGACTGCTGTCAAGAACAACTTGGCGGTACTCTATGTTGCCGTCAAGAGAATATTGGTGGTACTCGATGCTGCCATTAATATCCTCCGACTAGAAACTAAGAAAATAGCAAACCAACGATATTTAAATCTATAAAAATTAGAAAACACCAAACATAACATGCACAACCAGAAATCAAAAATTTTGGGCCTTACAATATTCTTCTCCTTGTCTTTAAAAATTTTTGGGCCCAACTATGGAGTTGACGAGCTGGTCTATGCATGGGAAAGGGTAGCTGTCCTTTGGGCAAACCTATTAAGGATGGTGAAGTGGACACACATCCGCCACTTCTCATTGGCCAACCACATGAGGATGACGTTCGCCACCCAATCTGGATATAGAATATCTCGAGCAGTATCTGCATACAGATACTTCCTTAGACCTTCATTAACAGTCTCTTGGCAAGCAGCCGACAACGACCGCTTCTTTTGTTTCATAGGGCGGACATTGGGGTCAACTTTGAGGCGTAGTTGGATGACCATCGGGTCTATCCCCGACAGGTCCACTTTTGACCAGGCAAAGACGTCGGCGTTGGACTACAACAATTCCCCAATGGATCCTCTAGCTCTCGAAGCTTAGCCCCATCAACGAGAGCTTTGTCTTCCTCACCTAGGAAATGTACTTACTTGGTTTGCTTGGCAGGCTCTCCTCTCTCTGAGCTCTCCTCAGGCACAGAGTTGTACTTAGAAACTTCTGGTTCCTTAGCCTTAATGGAATTTACATAATATCATGAGGCCTCGGCTTGGTTCCCCACAACCTCGCTGATCCCATCAGACATCGTGAACTTTTGCTTTTGGTGATAGGTAGAAGGTACTCCCCCTAATTTTCTAAGGATACCCCAAATGAAAATCGCATTGTAGGTCGACTTAACTTTGACAACTAGGAAGTTGACTTAAGTGGTTACATGACGTGGTCGTGTGGCAAGGGAGACTTTCAATTGTATCGACCCCTCAGTCGACATCGGTGACCCACTAAAGCCAAAGAGGGGAGTGGCAATTGGCTTGAGTTCAGATCTCAGTTCTATCATCCATACAAAACAATCATAAAACAAGACGTTGGGGGCTTTTCCATTATCAACGAGAATCTGGTGTACATCACACCCATCGATGTTGGCATGAACAACTAGCACATCATCATGGGGAACATTAAGGCCGATAAGGTCCACATCCGAAAAGGAAATTACACCTCTATTCCCCCATGGCTGCTTCATGTTGCTCGGCCTACCCGCCAATGCATAGGCCTTCCTCTTCCCCCTGCTGTTGTCACCTCTCGCTGCTCCTCCTGCAAGCACTAGAACCACCCCCTTTGCTAGAGGGGCAGCCTTCTCGTCATCGAAGACGGCACACTTGGGCTTCCCATCGACGACGTCCTTCCCGATGATGCCCTTTCACAGCAAGTCCAAGCATAGACGGACCCAGAAAAAATTTCAGTGGGATCACTCCCTTTAGAAAAATTTTCAACCAAATTAATGTAATGGAAAATTTTAGACTCATTAATAAGGTTTTAAAAATCCAGTTGGGGTCACATGACCCCACTGGTTCTTCATTGGGTCCGTCCATGAGTCCAAGATCTCAACCCTTTAGGCTACGACACTGATTAGTCATGTGCCTGTAGTCCTCATGGTAGTCACAATATGTGTTGGAGCTGCGTTTTGACGGGTCCCCTTCTTGGGTTTAGGCCTCTTGAACCCTAGCAGCTTCTTGATCACCTGCAGTATCTCAGACGGGGGCCTATTGAATTAAGGCAACTCCTGACAGTGGCACGTTGGGATGCCATGACTGGTCGGGGCTGCATGGAGCATCCTACCTAGCTTCTTCTTCCCGCCTCGGCTTCTTTGGGGCCGACGTGCCGCTTGACGCACCCTCGTCAGCATGTCTTTGTAGCTTATCGGCAGCTCCCAAGGTTGATTTGAGTCGCATGTATTTCTGCATGCAGGAGAGGAGGTCGGGAAGTGTTATTGGGGGCTCCTTCATGATTGACGTGACGAAAGGCACGTTGCTGCAAACCTGAGTGAGGATAATGACGGTCGTGTGGAGGTCGATGACCTTCATCACCTAGAATCGCCTGGCGTAGTCTCGGAAGAGCTTGGACTCTCCTTGTGAGACCAGCCATAGGTCATTGATGCAAAGAGAGTGTTGCACCATGTTGTAGAAGTGGTCCAGGAACTTCTGCGCGAGGTCGGCAAAGCTCCACACCGAACGCATCGGCAGAGCTTTGAACCACTACAGCATAGCATCGCCCAAGGTTGAAATAAATGCCCGACACTTCAAAGCATCATATAGGTTCACCATCTCGATCTGCCCCTGGAAATTATCAAAATGGTGAACGGGATTTGTCGTCTCATTATAGCATGAGAACTTGGGGAGATGAAGCTTCAGCGAGATTGGGGCCGACGTGATCTCCTCGGCGAACGACGACAAGGAAAGTAGTGTTTGGACTGAGGGAGGTCGGGTATTGTGTTGGAGGGCATCGACTTTTCGGTTCATCTCTTAGAAGTCCTCCTTCCATTGAGGCTCTTCAGTTGTGAAATGCCCTCGAGTCTACATTGACTCTACAGAGTAGTAATCAGGATCCAATGTCCTCAGAGCCAATAGGTCCTCCATCGCCTAGGCTATATGGGAGCCGCTGCTAAACCGACCGGCAAAGAGGGTGGAAAGGAATGTGTCACTGTTGTGGCGGGGTAGTCATCGAGGCCTATCAACGGAGTAGGATGGGCGAAGGAGTTTGGTCGATAAGCGCAACCAGTGCTTGTGGAAGGCTTAGTACTGCTGCCACTACTACTATAAAGGCTGACGCAGCCACTACCTGGGCCTCTAAGAACTGCCAATTCTACTCCATCAACATGTTCAACATTTTTCATGTGGTCTCGCATGACTGCTTTATGCAGTCGAGGCACGACCAGATCGTGGAGTTTTGGTTGCCTGCGCCAGACCCTCTGGCGACTTCCTCCTTTGGGGCCTCGGCGTGGCTGACATCCTCATCAGGATGACTGATGATAGACTTTTCCTTTGGAGCCATGGAAGCTTAGAAGTTGCTTCTCACAGATAGTACAAAAAATGATGCGAAGAGGCTCCTAATGTCAGCCTAAGCCGAGGTGGATAGAGCTGATGAGTCTGAGTTGTCGAGATGAGCAGTGACCATCCTACTCCCAAGACCTGTAAACCCACCAAGGAGTTTCAGTGGAGAGACATTTTGAGGCTTAAGTCAGTGAGAGGCTAAGATGTATGAGAGAGTTCTACGCAGAGAGATTGTGTATTTGTGAGCATCGAACCTACCCCTTTATATAATGGGATGAGTAGCTGTGAACCATTCTGCGGATCTCGCGCCACGATCCCATAATTGTACCATCGCATCGGTCAGATCGTGACTTTAATGAGTGCCATTATGGGGTGTATGATCTGTAGATGCAAACTCGACGGTCAAAGAGTGGCTTGTTGCGTGAGCCATGACGCCTGAGATTCCCGTGACCATGCCATGCATTTCATATTAGAATGGGCCAAGGTAGTCTTGTCTTGCCTTTAGTCCAGGTGTACCTTGTCAGCCTAGGATGAAGTATGGCGTCGGCCAAGCCGACGCTTAGGACTTGGGAGCTACCCGTGTCAGTATTTTATTGCTATGTTGCATGTCCATGAACTATTGGAATTAGTGTAGTAATTATGTCTTTATAGGTATACCTGGTTTTGTACACCCTATTTGGAAACATGATGAGACCTAGCTGTTTCATATCCTATTTATTGTTTATGTTTCTAATTGTATAATGGATTAATGCGTTTTTCTCATCATGTTTTCAGGTTACTCCACAAAAGTTCCTCCAAAGGACTACTCCCTTGAGGAGTCCAACTCTGACCGGGCATTCAGCATCTTCACATCTATCTCTATCTTGGCCTCTATTTTTGGGAATGGAATATTACCCGAAATTCAAGTAATAACCTAATTCACTGTTTTTTTGTCATTTTCTTGAAACAATGGAAGGTTTCAACTCACTATAACACAGCACGCAGCTACGCTAAACTTTAGTCAGGGTTCATAACTAATGTTGCTCTATCTAATATGTTGGAGAGATTATTTCTTTTCATTTAGGGCCTGTATTTCCCTATCCTTACGTAATGTTTATTGCCCATCAAGGTTTATGAGTGAAGTATGGAAATCCTCATTATGTCTTCTGACAGAACTAATAAGAGATTAAGGTCATAAGTATCATCCACATCACGAGACGCATGCATGTGAACTTAGGCTTTCAGATTGGCATTTATTTGGCATATTGAGAAGGCCCAAGTGACTCAAGATGCATATATTTGGTGACTAACTATACAGGCTACCTTGGCACCTCCTGCCTCGGGGAAGATGGTGAAGGGGCTACTCATGTGTTACTCTGTAATCTTCTTGACGTTCTACTCATGTGCAATATCCGGCTATTGGGCATTTGGGAACAAGGTCAGTTCCAATGTCCTCAAGAGCCTCATGCCGGACGATGGACCCTCGCTGGCCCCTACATGGATGCTTGGCCTTGCGGCCATCTTTGTGCTCCTGCAACTACTCGCAATTGGGTTGGTAAGTCACTAACCCTAACCAGCACGCCAACGTACTTCAACATTTGTGGTGATGGACGTGAGTTTATGTTACATCATAGTTAACTCAAAAAGTACTTTGGAAATGTTATAAAGTTAACTCAAGTGAGTTGAGATAAAAGTAGATTAAAAATGAGTTAACTCACCATTTTCTAACCCACCTCTAGAGGTGGAGTAGAGTTAACTCAAGTGAGTTTACCACTTTTTTTTCTCTCACATCATAAGTATTAAATGCTACTTTTCCTTTTCCCAAGGTTAGTTAGTTCACTTTTTCTTACTAAAGTGCATTTGAGAAAAATAAGTTAACTCACTATAGTCTTAAAATTAACTCTATTATTACCAAAGTAAAAAGTGGATTAGTCATGTGTAACTTTGTTCATGAGTTAGAGTTATCTTTAACTCCAACGCATTATCAAAGTGGCACGAGAAATTAAAAACCGAGGACAGAGTTTGTGAGTAATGAAACGGAAAAAGTGGGACGGAAGAAAACGTATAGTTCAACATAGATGCAAAATTCGAGAATTAAATCGTTGCTCGAATTTAAGTTATTTCTCGTAGGGTAACTCACTATATCTCAATTAAGTAACTCTAACTTTATCTTTATATATAAGAAAATGTTACTTCTAGTCCTTTAAAATACCATGTCCGTGCACTATATATATATATTGGTGACTTGGACTTGATCTTAAGAGGGCAGCTAGCGTTTTACTCGGTACGGAAAACATTTTCAAATTTATATTATATTAAATAAAGTTTCATGTAATGTCAAATTTCTTTTGCCAATTTGAGATCTTTCACTTGAGTCTATTTTTCTCAGAACCCCCATTTGGTAGTATTGAAAACGGCTAGCTCTTGGAAGAGAGCTTAAAGATTGACAATGCAACAAACGGATCATCCGCATGCAATGAGGAGATCCTCCGGAAAGAGCATCGATCGTTTGCAGCAAATTATTAGATTTGTGTGTTTCTTCGATCGATTCAACAATTCTGGGCCTTTTTGTGTTGCTGAATCTGATTCGAAGGCTGTAAATTAAACTAAGTTGTAACATCATAATTCTACTCAATATTGCAGGTGTATTCTCAAGTTGCCTATGAGATCATGGAGAAGAACTCAGCAGATGCAAAACAGGCGAGGTTCTCTAAGAGAAATCTCCTCCCAAGATTGATCCTGCGGACGGTATACATGGTTTTCTGCGCATTCTTCGCCGCCATGCTACCATTCTTTGGTGACATAAACGGCGTAATTGGGGCAATTGGCTTCATCCCCCTGGATTTCATCCTCCCTATGGTGCTCTACAACATGGCCCTCAAGCCTTCAAGAACCTCCATTACCTTCTGCGTCAATGTGTTCATCATGGTGGTCTTCACATGTGTGGGGACAATGGGTACTTTCTCTTCTGTCAGGAAACTGATACTTGATGCCCACCAGTTCAAGCTCTTCAGCAATGATGTGGTGGACTAGTCTTGGGGTTGTGCTGTTTGATCGTAGTTTGCTGCTAGCTAGATTCTGGCGTCTGAGGCGATAAGGAGTGCCAAACATGCATGTGATTTCAAGCATATATGACCGGTCTTTATTGCTCAAAACTTATTCCAGTCCTTTAATTAGACTGAATAGAAGGTGTGCACTGTGGAATTTAGCCATCTGCGTAGGTTAGTTTTGTTATGCTCGGTAAATTTAAATAAATAATGAAATGTATCATTTTAATTTGCACGATTGAAACGATTTTAAAATATGTTGTTTGTAAAGAATAAAAGAAATATTTGTAATCAGTTTAAGGGCATTAATATAGCGACCAAAAATTTAGATAAAATTGATAATCGGAATGTCTATAATGCTAATCGAAATGAATCAAACCACTTGTTCACTAATTGAAATGAGTCAAGCCACTTATTTACCAATCAGAATAGTGTTCATCAATTGAAAGACTACTGAACTGTTGTTAAGTAATCGAAATGAACTTTAAAGATGTTCAACACTCTTGTTCTCTAATCGGAGGAATACTTAGACATCATTCGATAAAGATTTTTTGTTCATAAATTAATGTACAATTGTTCAGGAATCGATACACAGTTTAACATCAATCGGTAATCTTATTTTATAATCGATATGGACTTCGAAAATATTATAAAGTATTTGATACTGAGTTTTTGAAGTACTTACACTGATGATCCATAGAGTGATTATTTTACCTTTATTTGCTATTGACAGACTTAATGAAAATAATATGTTAATCACATAATATCATAGTTTTTGTTTATCACCAAAATTCACATAAATGGAGAAAAAGAGTCTACACTTTCTAGAGACATTGCGGAGAGATCATTTGCTTCCTCTAAGGTGGTGACCATAGGAGTCCACTGACTTGGTAGAGATCTTAGGAATTTTCTTACCATATCGCATGTGTTGTATATTTTCCTAAGTCCTACAAGACCATTAGTAATATTAGAGAATCTACTATACATTTGTGTGATGGTCTCACCTGACTGTATTTGAAATTTTTCATATTGAGTAATCAGGATATCAATTCTAATTTTTTTCACTTTGTTTGTTTCTTTATAAGTGAGTTTCAGTTTGTCTCACACCTCCTTAGCTGATTTACAGGTTAAGATTTGATGAAACTCTTTCCTAGACAAGGCACAACATATATTTTTGGATTTGCTATTTTGAATAGCATCTTCTTGTCATTTTCTGTCCAGTTTTTCCTTGAGGAGAGTACTATCAAATCTCCATCTTCTATGATGCGCCACAATTGATAATCGAATTCTTGAAGGACGAACTCCATTCTTGTCCTCCAGTAGTGATAGTCTTTTCCATCAAATAGAGGAAGTCTGTTGACAGACTAACCTTCCGCATATCTCTGAGTTGCCATCGATCTTTACTCTTTAATCGTGAGATCTTCTGATTTCTTCAAGAGTCCAGGCTCTAATATATACCACGTGTTGCTCAGTTAGCAAACCTAGAAGGGGGGAGGGGGGTTGAATAGGTTGCTTTGAAAATTTCTATAACTCAAAGTAAATCTTAAACAAAATTGTTAGCGTTAGTTAATAGCGAAAAATACAACACAAACAATTGCACACAGTGCACATAGATTTATCCAAGTTCGACACTGAGTTCCTCCTCAGTCCTACAACTAGTCCTCAAGAACTACTTTAGATTTTACTAATCAAGGGTACAATCCCCCTCAAGGACACTTATACACCAGCTCAACTGGTCTTCTCTTCACACGCAGAAGAGGAACATACAACACTCGGATACCATAGGTCTTCCTTTCTACCAAGGGAAATGACGCTTATACAACAAGCATTCTCTTCAACCGAAGAGGCACAACCTAGAATCTTGAGTAATATCAAAGAGTCCCTAGATAAGCTCAAGAAAAATATAATGACATGGCTTGATCTGAGACGACGTCGAAGAGGAACATGGTTTACAAGAAAACACTCTCTTAGACAAACACAATCTCTCTGAAGCAAAAATTCAACAGGAACACATTGAGAGATAGAAGGCTAGAAGATTTTTGTGACTTTTCTTCAATGCTCGGCTCCTTCTCATGAGAGTTTCAAGAATTTCTTTTTCATGTCTGCCTACATGTGTGCATATGCTATATATGTTCTCTTGTGTGCACACAGATCTCTTCTTTTATAGTCTATTTGGAAAGATATCCGTTGATATGTCCATTAAGTCTCCTTCTTCAGGTCTGTGCGAGTTTCCAATACATTGACAGAGTCTAGCATTTGTTTTACATGAGTACCAGACATATGCATGCATTAAATGCAAAGAAGAGGATGTTAGGTAGGATAAATTGTGTGTCAGTACCTCTTTCACTTGTTGCTCGCACTTTGTGCTGACCACCTTCTATTCTAGGTAGTTTCCTTTTGTTTGACAAAAAAGATGAGGTGTTATGCAACATGTACAAGGTAAGAAAATATGTCCTGAGTCAGAGAGAAAAGACATACTACGTTTAATATTTTTGCGACCTTTAGATACGTAGGAGATATTGAGTACAAGTTGTGCACGAGACTTTTTGAAATTCACTAGGTTTGCGAGCCAAAACAAGAGAGAAAGTACATGTAATCAGTATCAATATATTTTGACGAATCTGACTGAAGTCTTCAACAATTAGAATGTTTGTTTATTAATTGAAATATCAGAGACAAATTAGTCACTAATCGGGAAGCATATGAGTTAAGTACACATCAATCGGAACACTATATAGCTTGTAATCATCAATCGATGCGTGCAAAACAGTACTACTCAGAACGATATAAAGCTAGTGTTCACTAATCGGAGAGACTCATAATGTTAATTGGAATGCTATTCACTAATCGAAACAACAATAACAAAAGTCGGTATGTTGTTCACTAATCGAAATAACAATAACGCTAATCAGTATGTTGTTCAATAATCAAAACAACAATAACAGTAATCAATATGTTGTTCCCTAATTGGAATGACAATAATAGTAATCAGTATGTTGTTCACTAATCGTTATAGTGCTAAGCTTTAATCGTTGTGAGGTTTGTTTTTTAATCGATGTGGACTTAGCAAAGATACATAAAGTACTTAAGACTGCGATATGGATACTTACATTGATGATCCTTAAGACAATAACTTTACCTTAACTCTCTGTTGACAGACTAAATGAAGAAATATATTAATCACAAAATTTCAAATTTCTTCAGAATTTTTGTTATCACCAAACTTCACACAGAACAGAAGATAGGAGGTTCAACAACTGCCACCGCCTACCAATGTCACCGTGTTGGCCCCTTTAGATGCAAAAGCGTGAGTGATAGAGAGAGTGTGGGTAAGGGTGACTGCAAGTGGGGGAGGGGAGGTGGGAATATTTGGGGTCTTCACCTTCTCTCTCTTTTTAATAAAATAAAATAAAATATAGTTATTATTGCACCCTGTTTTCATTTTTTTGCAATGCTTTCTCCATGGCAAATACTTAAATTAAGAAAAATAATAATATTTAACTATCTATCATATTATTAATTTCAACGTATTAAAATAAATGAAAATATAAATAGTATTTAAAATAGTAATTTATAAAAAATGTAAATATCAATTAATTTTTTATATGAATGTATTAATATCAATGTATTAATAACGAAAGAAATGGAATAAAAATATATAGGAAATATACTTTATATAAATTATATATAAATAAAAATATAATTATTAAAATCTTATATTAAGTCCTATATAAAGTTAAATTGCAATTAGTTATCAATCAAAATTTTATAATATTTTTATATATCAAGATCCACCCGTTAGATTTGCTTCAAATGTAAATCTTAACCGTTAGATTTAAATTTAATCAAGATCTGACAGTTAGATTCACTCTTAATCTACATCTGATCAAAGATCCGACCATTAAATCTACTATCAATCAGAATCTAATTGATGGATTTGATTCCGATCTAAAATCCAATGTTGGATTCACTCTCCATGTACATCTAATAATTAGTTGAGTTTGCTCCCAACATAAAATAATCTGATAACGATTCTCTAGTTCGATTTACTCATAATCTAAATCCTAACTATTAGATTTATATTTGATCAAGATTTTCAAGTTAGATTCACTCCCAATCTAACTACATCAGGCCAACATCTAACTGTTGAATATACCATCAATCGAAATCTAATCGTTAGATTTGATCTTAATTTAAGATTCGACTGTTGAGTTTATTGTCGATCTATATACATCTGATTAGTTAAATTTGTCCACAATCTAAGAAAATATGTTTAAGATTTGCACGTTGGATTTGCTCTGAATTTAAATCCTAACTATTGATTTTAACTTTGATGAAGATCTAACAGTTGGATTCATTTTCAATGTACATCTGAATAAGATTCGATCATTGAATCTACTATCAATCAGAAATGAAATTGTTGGATTTTATCCCGATCTAAAGTCCGACCGTTAGATTTGCTCTCATTGTATGTACATTTGATCAGTTAAATTTTCTCTCAATGTAGAATAATCTGATCAAGATCTACCTATTAGATTTGTTTTGAATCTAAATCCTAACTTTTAAGTTTAAATTTGATCAATATCTGATGATTAGATTAATTTGCTTCCAATCTACATTTGATCACGACAACTGAGTCCGATGGTATAGAGAGGACTGCATGTGATCGCTGTAGTTGAGGACTCAGCACAGGAGACGGGTCCAAGCTGCATGAGGACTGTGATCACGGCAACTGAGGACTCTGAGCAAGGGGATCAAAATGAGAGCAAGCAACTTCTATATAGTGTTATAGATAAGATCATTTGAGTTTTCTCTATTACAAAATCCATACTGAGAGCGCCCTTGGGCCAAATGGGAGATGGCCATCTCATGAGCTACGAACGAGGCAGCACACTGGCTAGCTTGAAAGGAAAACAATAACGCAGCAACGATATCTGGACGGACAATTCCCAACAGAGCTGCTAGCAAGTTGCAAGGAAGACGAGGATTGCAGGAGCGAAGCTAAACTACTCCGTCGACCAAAGCAGGAAAGCAGCAAATTTTCCAAGCTTGTGAGCTGTTAATTTTTATTTGGTTTGCGATGGAGACACATTTATTGCGAGCAGTGCTTGACTGCAGCAGATGTGAGGTCCCGTAGACTCTGCTCACTTGTGTTGGCGAGGATACTACTCGTGCAAGACATGCAGTTGATATTTCTCCTCATTTATTTATGAGATAGAAGGGAAATGAGAAGATTATAGGATGAGGGAGGGAGAAGTAATATCAAGTGTTAAAACTCTCCAAGTCAACAAATTTTAACACAAGCTCATATCCCTATTAGATTTGATATTAGCCTTAAATTTGGTGGGAGAACGACTCTTTCGCATGACTGTCGAATCATATAATAATCATAATTGGGTGAGGAAACAAAGAAGAGAAAAAAAAAACAATCACACACGGAACGAAAAAACCTTTTTTTTTTGTGATTTGGAAGCAGTGTGCTTTCTGACAACGTCAACTGCAGCAACAAATTAAGCATCGGTTACAATTAGCCGCCGAGTACAAAGGAAGAGGGATCCACATACAGTGTATCGCAGACAAGGGAGGAAGAAGAAGAAACAAGGAAATGCGGGGAAGACGGAAGAAAAGAGAAGGAAGGAGACGGGCGGGGGTTCTGATGGGGCGTTCAAGTAAAAGGCGCTGAGACACGACTTCTCAAACCAGTGTTTTACTCCCTCTCTAGCGCGTCAGGCCAGGACTGACGTGGCTGTTGACCAGTCAAATAAATGTCATTTTGAGAAAAAAAAGAAAAATATTTAATGTCGGGGTGTCCGCCCGCGTCAATCGAGCACTAGAGCAAATTATTTACCCGGGCACTCGAACGTCCAACATTGCTAAAAAAAAAATTGCATTGTGATCTCCCCCGGCATTCGAGGAAGTCCTTCAATACTACTGTGAAAAGAAGAGAGGGGAGGGTGGAATATTTTACATTTAAATTTTATAAGCTTAAATGTAAAATGTAACCCCTTCCCCTCCTATGTATTAAAAGAATTTTAAAGAGTTATTTGATATTAGAATAAATTGGAAATAAATTTAAAATATTTTTAAAATTTTCACTCAATCTATTTCCAATTTATCCTAATATCAGTATGACTTAAGTATTTCCCCTCCACTCAAAGAATTTCATGATCAACTTTAACAATTTAATATTTAAAATGTGTATTTGAGAAGAAAACCCAAGTAAAGAATAGAAGGTAGCGGATAAACACGAGAACAAGGAAAAGTTATGGTCCAACGGTTATCACGTGACGACGATATCATATATATAATATTGACACGTGCTACTCGCTCTCTTTAACCATTAACTTATTCAAACGCGTATGACCACACGGAATTGAAGGAATCTTTACATATTACCTCTCCAATCAAGATATTTACCTATAAATCCCTGAGCTCACACGTTTACTTGGTCAAAGTCGAACTTTGTATGAAAAATCCCCCAGAAAGAGTGTTTACTGAACAAATGTGCAATTGTACGTTTATAAAGAAATATTTTAAATAAAGAAGGTCATCTGCAATATGAGAGATTACGATGTTTCTGAAGAAGAGAATTCTCAGCCTTGTGAGTTGTGATAATATTCACGACCATGATTATAATTGTAGTCACGTCGCGTCGGGTTGTTGGGAGGTTTGATCAGTGACAGAGGTGGGAGTTTTATTTAGTAAGATCATTCTATTGATTTAGTAGAATCATTTTTTTTTAAAAAAAATTCTAACTAAATTAATTTAATAAAAAAATTATACTCACTAATAAAATTTTAAAAAATTAGTGACGTCTCAAGATCCCACTAAATATATACTAAATCAATTTATAGATTTGATCAGTACAATAAATCTCAAAGACAAATTTTCAATTATAAGTATGTAATTAAGATTCTACTCTCATTCCACTGTGAAGAGTGATTAATTAGAATCACTCACCTTCTTATTAATTCTATCTATTATTTGATTCTGATTTAGACGTCCAAAAACTTTCTTTAGAATCTCCATCCCAAGACTCCCAATATATATTCGTAAATCTTCTTTCTAATGTCTAGGAACGAATTTGTCGAATGTAAGCTGTTGTAATATGCGCCCACCATCTTAAGGATAAACTCAAACATATGACTGCATGGGTGCCAACTTAATTAATAATGTTGCGGATTTTTGGCTATTGACAAAGATATCATCTATATGTATCAACATATATATATGTAGAGAAAGATTTATTATACTTACACATTGTACTTTAAGTGTAATGTGACTAGATAATAATTTATGTGGCATCCCTCATATAGAGTGATAAAATGACAATCTAATTATTAGATGTCACATAAATTTATTACCTAATTACATTATACTTAAAGTACAATGTAAAAGTAAAATAAACTTAATTTTCTCATATATATATATTATATCAATGATTACCAATCTATGTCGGCAGACCTTCGACTCAGCAGGTTCCACCAGTACAGGAAACAATGGAGTTGGTGGTGGGGCCTCCCCCTCAACAATTTGTCCTCCTACAATCCGTGGACCTTCTGTAAAGATGACCCATAATTTGGGTGGTGGGTCTCTTACTAATTAATTATTAGCATGTATGCACATACATGATATTTCGACTTTGACTAGTTGGTAAACTGTAAAGTACTAGTGTCGTAAACCACAAGTTTTCTCTATGTTTTTTAAGAATCTCGATCATCAGCGTTTGGAGTGTGATCAGAAGATCCCGGTCCATTTTGTGTAAAGTGACGTCTATTTTGTGTAATATTAGTTTTCTTTGTTGTACACTAAGTCGGTGATCCTGTATATGTGATGTTTTGTGATATTCTATGTCAAATCGGAGCCCTTAAATCGATATTTTGATAACGAGAAATTCAACGTAGTGATTTTGATAACAAGAAGAGCCCTCTTATTAGGGGGTGGGCATGGAAGAATTGGTAACTCAACTCATATCCAAAGGATAGGTGGTGGGTTCGATTCTTCCCATTCCTGTGGGAGGGGGATTATCTGGTGCCTCCCATAATATACTCTTTCCCACCCGGAGTTTATCATGTAGCGAAAAAAAATATAATACGTGTAAAATATCACGGCTATAACAAAACTCGAACCCTTGACCTCCTGGTGTTGAACATTGAGCTCTAAACTATTACGTTGAGTTTCTCGTTAAAAAAAAAAGAAAAAAAAAAGCCTTCTTGTTACCTTATTATGATTGGAGGGAATCCAGCAAATGAGAAACTCAGTGTCCAAATTAACGCGCACGGTAGTCATTTAGTACTGTTCCCCGTCCGTTCACTGCGCCATAACTTGTCTGAATTTTGGATATGTTATACTTTTGACTGTTTGTTCGGAAACTCTGTTGACAAGCAGATATTTGAACCTTCGTTAGGCCTGATACATTTTGTTGGGATCTTTCTGATCTTCCAATTATCTGTCGTCGCTATCTGCTCCCTTTGAGCGCACCATCGAGTGGTTGTCCTGGGTTTGCCGGCTTAGCCCCTTCTCTTCACGTTCCTAGCCTTTGCATCTCCATGCACTATGCCAAGCTTAGTTTCTAAGTCTCCGACGATTAAAAACCCACATGTAATGTTCTCTTGCTCACTACATCTCTACAACAAGAGTTTACTTCTGTTTGTTTGGAGAGAGAGAGAGAGAGAGAGAGAGAGAGAGAGAGAGAGAGTCGTGTACATATGTTATGTACAGATTGCTGTCGCAAAAAAAGAAAAAAAAATTGTATGAGGATAGCGGACAGTGCTACTGCTGTACCAAAGTGTTCAAAGAAAGAAAAATAAAAAATAGTTCTACCTAGCACGTTCTGATCGTCTTCTCCAACCAACTGTGGAAAGATCGATGTACGTGGAATATGAGCACATGAAACCCTCCTTCAAGTCAAAAGCCAAGATACGATCACCATCACAGCTGCATGCCTTTGCCCTTTACTATATAGGCAACATAATTATATATCGTCCTTATCCGAGGGACATGAACGCGTCACCGCTGCCATCTGCAAACGGGTGGGGTTTCTATATATCCTCCCAAGCAGTTTTACACGACAGGAGATGACAGGACTACCTAACAACCCAGAATATAAAAAAGAAAGGGATTTTTATTTTTCAATCCCTACAAATAACTATATTTTTTTTATTGATCTCTCAAATATAACTATTATCTTTTTAATCCTTAAAATCTTCCCATTGTCATTCGTAGTCCATGCTGTTCCATTATTCCATAACCAAATTGCAACCCTATTCTTGTTATAAACTAACCAAATAATGGGAAAAATCTACATTGTCCCTAATTAGTATATGTTAACTTCGGTCTAATTACACTCTTTCTCCCTCTTTGTCTGGCATGCCTACGACAGTGACCTCTAGATATATATAGATGCTCGCTGGGTAAGCACTCCCACCTCCCTTGTCGCGAGGAACACAAACAAGAAGGTCTCACTGTGGCCTGGGCTTTTGTGAGGTAAGAAGTGGGGATAAGAATAGTCAGAGAGCTATCTACAAAAGACAAGATCTTTCTTCAATGAAGGAGGGATCGAACAAATTCTAGGGTGGGGGTTGTCTCGGAGGAGTGGGAGGCCTCCGTTCCCCCTCTCCTTTTTGTTCCTTTGATCTGTTTGTTCTAGACAGAAGAGGGAGAAGAAGAGATGATTGTTCCTTCTGTCACCAGTATTTGGGTTGGGATTTTTGCCCCCATGTCTTCATGTTTGTTACGCCTCACGTAGCATCTTGAAATTTTCATAATTTAAAATTATAAATAAATTAGAAAATTGATAATTTAATAATATTAAAATAGTAATAACGTATGCATCATTATTGTATGTATGGAAACACGTCATAAAATTTTGTAAAAATCATAGTTCAGTTATAATAATATTTTTAAATGACTTATGAAGAGATTCCGGTAAAAAAAGACCCAATTAGCCAATTTTAAAGTATTTTGCGATTTATTATTGTAATTAATAAATAAGTCAAAAAATTATTATCACATATATTTAAATGAGTCAGAAAATTAAATAAAAATTATGTATGGACTTCAAATAATGTACATTAACAACCCGACATGAGAAATAGATCAAAAGATGTCTTTTGAGCCACAACCAAATTCATGTTAAGAAAATGACCTAAAATTTAGAAATTTTAATTAAATGAGAATAATTGGTTAAATACTCACCCAATACACACTTATTAGACTCCAAATGAGCCCAAGTCGTGGGTATAACTCAGAGTAAGTTTTTCTATTAGGTTTTCATCACCAATTGGAAGAGAAATCTCCAAAGAATGGAAGGATTTCCCAAACTCGTACCTTGAACTTCCTAATCTAATTAGGACTTCTAAAGACCCATAAATAAAGCCTCTCATTCCCATGGGACGACCCCTAGGGTTATTGGAGACGTGCTTAGAGGCTCTGGAGGATGGAGATTTGAAGGATAAGGTTGGAGCAAGGAGAACTTCGTGCTCTTCCCAACTCGGATATGCAGCAACCTGCAGACAAGGGTTTGATTGTTCGCCATCAAAGGTTAGTAAAACCTAGACCAAACCTAGCAAACCATTTACCTCTGGAAAGCCCTTCAAGTCTAGATTCTTATGGTACTATTTTTCCCAATTGTTATGCAGTATATCATGAGTATTAGATATTTTTCTCCAACTGGTCTATCTAAGGTTTTTGGTAGGATGAATTATTCTTACTACTCAAAGGTAGATTGTCTCTAAGCCAAACTCTAATTAACTTGTACAAGCTTGCATACGTATGTTTAGATCATGATCATACTATTTTCCCACTTTATATCTTGATGTTTAATTGAATTAAATCCAATATCATCATAGTGTATTTCTATCCTGTAAAACTCTTACACTATCTTATGAGTCTTCTACCTCTTGCCCGAGTCGTTTTTAGATCGAGCACTCAACATTAATAATGTTCCCATTTGAGTCTACTTTCAAAACAAGACCGAAACGTTTCATGGTGTGTGTATAGAGTAGTGGCCAAAACATCTCTACTATATCAGTTTTCCATAGTCTGTCCCACAGAGTCAAGTTGACCTAGTAAACGTGATTGATTTTCTAATTTCTTATTACTATAGATAGCTCAGTGATATAGGAATCCAATGAACTTGGTTTCACAATTTTTCATACTCTATATAGTGAGTTATAAGCCCTAGAAGTGCCCTATGTAACCCCAGTCCAAGTAGTAGTCAAACTTGGTGCATTTGGCAACCCAGAACACTTGTCAAGAAGATGATGGGTCAACCTGTCATGTTCAGAACACAATAGGTAGCATGTCGCAACTCTCACTCTGCACAGCGTTTGCTTAACTGGCCATAATATTTTCTATAAACCTCATATTGATTAGCCATTTTCTTTGTTGGATTCCTTATTCAATGGGCTTAAAGATGATATATTCATGTGTAATATTTGCATAAGAAATCAATGAGTTATGACCGGAGGAAGTGAAGAGATGGGACTGCATTTGTGAGTTTGATCTATTCTAAAAAAGTTCTAGAAGGTCTTGTCATGCATTAATCAACCCATGAATAAGTTGTAAATATTTTCACATGATTCCAATTGATCCTAAGCGATTGATCATGCTCTCTACTTGCCGATTGTTGTCTCTTTCTTGCCTTGTTATCAAACTTGCTAATTAAACACGTGACAACTTACTAAAATTGGTCATGCATGATTTTTATTTCCTAATTTAACACTCATGTGACTTGCCTAATACAGAGTTTTCATAACCAGATTTACAAGGCACTCACACACACACTTAAGCGATTCTCACGCGCAACATGCACATACACTCTTGCACGATAGAAAATCTCTTTTCTTGGCTTGTGGTGAACACTCTGTCGGATATTCTTTCTGTCGAACTAGTGATCCCTTGACTAAGGCCTCCATAAGTCTCCTCTATCCGTAGATTTCTACATGGCCGACGAGTAGGTTGTACCACTGAAGTATCTAGAAGTTAGTGTGCATGTATCTCTCTTCTCTTGACATTATTGGCGAGATATTTCTCTTCTCATCTTGATTTCTGAAGTACACCTTTATTGAACATAAGATCAAGTCATTAATAAGAGATTGGACTAAATAGAAAACACGTCATTATGCTATCGAACTGAACTCTTGAACTATCATCCTGTTAATCCCCAACTATCCTGATATTATTGAACTTATGAAAAGGCCATAGTTGATTTTGAGTATCTACATTTAAAATCATGAGATGCTGGATCGAGCATGGGGAGTATCCAAGGGCTCCAGTCTAGCCCCCTCAGCAGAGAGGCAGAAATGTAGTGTTAACCATGGTGTATAATGATTTTTGGCGTTACATCTGCACTGGAAGTACTTGCTTGTGTAAATACTTGATACAAACACCATATTACACGTGTTCATGATGTGCATTCCAAGGTGGCATAGATTCTTAGTGCATGTTAATGACTCATGAACTGACTGTCTTGCTCGTGGAAATACATGCTTGCTTGCTCGTTATATGACCAATCTTGTTACATGCTATCTTGCTAGATCATTGTTTACACTGTCTTGGCATTCTTATTTGAACCTAAATATCCTGCCAGACTGACTATTACAATCTCTTGATTATATCCTGATATCTTGCACGTCACACTAGTCATGTTTTACTATCGTGTTTCAACTGCATAGTTCATAGCATGCTCATACATTCTAACTTTTAAAATGTTAAATACTTATATCATTGCTCGAAATATGTAAATTCTATTGGGCGAGTGCACTTATTAACTACTTTCCAACCTTTTCAGGAGAACAAGAAATAGATGAGGAAGAACAAGCTTACATTCGGGAAGACTTGGAGTGAAGAGCGTGCCATAGATTTTCAAGTTATCATCGATATGTCTTAGAGTCTTATAATTTGAGTGAAACTTAGAACCATGTAGCTAGGTAGTGAAGAGAAATATGTATTTTTTCTTTCGTAACTCTTTGTCGTCCAATAAAATTGTAATACATAATTATTGAGTTTTAAAATAAAAAATCAATTAGTTATTCATTCTGTGGGCCCTTATATTTGTGTTGATGCACATAAAATACTCGCTAGTTAGAAATTTATTTACTGACTATTTACGTCTCAATCATTTTTTCCACTGCCATCTTTGGGACGTGACACCCTACCGTTTCCCCAATCTCGTTGCTGATGAGTGAGGTGGGAATCACACTGATGCAAAGGTTTCTATAGCATGTCTCCCCTTGATAATAGGCTCCTTTGTTTTTACCTAAGACAACAGACAACAAATACTCTTCCTTTTCATCTATCTGCCTATCGACTATCCATCTTCCATTGTAGCATACTCTAAAGAGTAGTTGATTAGATATTCTGGAGGCAGAGCAGCTTGGCGACCAAGATTTTGAGCTCACCCATCCGCCCTCTCTAACAGCCCACCATGAGAAGTAGAAAAGTGCTTGGATTCTCAGCTCTGGCATGGTTGCACTAGGAGGATGGGTTCAGATGCCTACAATAAATCTGCTGGTCTACTACTTCCCACAGGGGCAGATAGAGCACTCACAGATCTAACGAGCTGAATTACGCTAAGAAGGATGATGGCGGCTTTGCGGAGGTTTCTCTGGTGGCAGATCCGACTGCTGCAGGAGAAGGGGATCTAGTGTGCGGAGCCGCAGTTAGGGTATTTTAGATACTTTAAATCCACCGATACCGTAAGATAAAATATGCTCTAGTATATTTTCTTTTTTTAGGACCCACAAATCAGATAAATGTTTACATAATAGTTAAAAGATTTTAAGAATTAAAAAGATAATAGTTCTATTTGAATTTGAAAGATCAGTAAGAAAATATGTTTATTTGTAGGGATTAAAACGTAAAAAATCCAATAGGAAAAAAGACTAGATAGGAAAAGAATAAATACCATGTTGGACACGCACTGTTGATCAAACCCAGACGAAGCAACCCACTTCGTTCGCCATAAATACCATGTTAGACTTTTCAGCACTGAAGCTATCTGAGGATTTAATGGCGGTGGTGGAGACGCCGTGATAGCTCCTCAGCGTAGGTAACGCGTATGGACACTCCCCAGCCATCTGGAGGTCCAACGTCCTCTATAAAACATCCTCTCCCACAACTCCTTGTCGAGCTCATATGCTTCTCGATCTCCACAATATTGAGCCTTCCCTTTTAGCGTCTCTCCACCTGGATCTTCCCTTCTTCTAGCTGCATAGAAGGAGATGGAGAAGCACCACGGCCATGGGCAGACGAAGAAGACCGTCTGGGACTGCGACAGCGCTCTGTACGACTCCTTCGAGCTCAAGTCCTTCAATCAGCAGCTCGACTCGGCCATCGCCACGAGGTCCTACTCCATGCCCCACCTCTCCAACCCTGCGGCGCCCCCGCCTCCACCGGCGTCGACGGCGCCCAAGAATAAGCCCTCCAAGATCTCCAAGTCCATCAACAGGCTCCTCCGGTCGCTGCTCAGGATGAGGCCCCGCCATGGCGTGCGGTCGCGCGGGTACGGCGACATGGTTGGCGGCGGACACTTGTACGGCCAGCGAGCCAACTACGGCTCCCTGACGACGATCCCCGAGGCCTGCGAGAAGGACGCCGCGAGCTCCCCGGAGGTCAGCTCGGTGCTGGCCGGAAAGTCCATGTCGGGAAGATTTGCGGCACCCGCGGCCACGGCGGTCAGGATCTCGCGTCCCACTGACTCGGCGACGGCGTCGGCGGCCACCATGACGAGGGGACTGTTGCGTACATAACGTAGACTTGTCTTTTCCTCGACGTTACTTGATTGTGATGTAATTATACAGGGAAACCGACTCATATACTTCCGAAAATATTGCTGATGTAGCTATGTAGTCAAAGTATAGATTGATGGTCAGACTCGAAAGGAAGAGGCCTCCCACCCCAAGGCCAGTGCTTTCTTCAGCACAGAAAAAGGGGTTATAGGCGGGTCGGAAGCTTTATATGGGTTTTTGGTCGAGATCCTTCTCCTCACCTCTGAAACCCTTATTCGGCCGGCCATCTCACGGCTCTCTCCATTCCATGTCCATACACATGATTTGTTGCAGTGTCATAATTAGGGCATGGTTTGTGAGTTCCCTGTGGTATATATATATCTCAGCTGTCCTAGTTTGCACCACCGATCGTCGGCTCTCAGGTTAATTACCTCTCATGAACGCGCGACATTAGTTCTGTCAAATCTGATGATGCCTGATCTCCTGTGAGCTCTTAGTATTCATAGTAGATAACTTTGTTTAGTTCGAAATAAAGATTTGAATAAAAGTTGTCGAAGATTAACAGTATTGGAGCTTCTTGTGCATAGTTTTATTTCGGGGGTTGATGTGGATTCATAGGCCTTAAGCCAATTTAGCATATTTGGACGGAGTAAAATTTAGGACAAATTAATTAAGAGTTCTTGATTATAATAAGAAAATTTTTATTATATCAAGATTTAACGTATAGTATAATAGAGGATAATATTTACTGTAATAAATTATAACTCTATCAGTGATTAAAAAAAATAAAATATTTAATAATGACTCTTAATTAATTTATCCTAAATTTTATATGTTGAGGTCAAAGTTTCATGTGAATTGCATCACGAACCCACCACAGTGGATTGCCAAGATAAAATAGCATATGCAAGTAAGATTTTCTGCATACATTGCTTCATAATTAGAACGAAATATTTTGATATTTATTCTTTGAGTGTGTTTTGACTGTATTAATGTTATAATTAACGTAAATGCTCTTGGTACTTTTTTTTACAAGGAAATGCTCTTGGTATATACTGGTACATGCAAAACTTTCATTGCAATATCCATATGTAAAAGGAACTGTAACATATGCGGATCATCTTTAGAATACATTTTTTTTTAGCATTTTTTGTGTTTGAATCTACAATACATTGTTAAAGATTATGAGTGTGAGAGAGACCATATCGAATAATCCTTTTGAACACAAGAAATGGTTATTTTACATTCAAAAGGTGATCTTAATTAATAAGACCATTTCTATTTTTTTTTAACACTAAGAGTATTTTCAATCACATGTATAGAGGAGCAGATTTATACTTTTCACCGTGACAGTGTTACATATATATCGAACTTTGAATAAAATCCGTGTTGATGTTTTCGACTCGTCTTAAATTATGGTTCTGTAAGCGAGATAGTAGAGGTATATGCTTTATACAAGCAATTAAAAATTTATCTAATTTATTACTGTCACATGCATAATTTATAAGCAGCGTAATGGAGAGCAAACGATGAAAAAATAGATATGTCTCTGTATAAGTGCTTCACATGGAAATAACAAGATATGAAACAAAAAGTATTTTTATTAAAAGAACAAGTGACGCCTAACACTATTTGTTATCTCTTTTTTTTTTCTTACAATGAAGAAGGAAAATTCACTACTAAACTTGAGGTGAGAGTGCATGAGTTTGGCTGTGCGCCAAAATTACATATGGTGAAACGAAATGAGAAGTCCAAGTTGCTTGCAGTTAGTCCTGCTAGAAATATCGCTAGATTATGAACTTTTTTGGTATAAAACCTAGGGGAGAAATTAATGCCACATCTAGCTAATTATATATTGATCAGGATATCGAGATATATATATATATAGGCCTTACGGTCTTCCATAATGGAATAATAAGACCAAGGATTAGATGTTGTGCCTTGTATCAGAATTATGCAGTAACTGCTGATAGGGGTTGCCAGCATCATGGTGGGCCTTCAAGAGGATGTAAATTGGATTATAACTGGTTTCATCTCAAACAAATAGATGCATTTAGCTAGCTTAATTTCTGAGTGTTCCACATTGCCATGCATACACGATCCTCAATCCCTCAACATACACTTAACTGTCTTCGCCTGTCTTAATTGGAATCTGTTTATGACTATAATTTCCAGATCCTCCTGGGCTGGCACTCTTCTGAAAAGTGAAAAGTTCTCCAAGCTTGTGTAGATCATCCTGGGTGGACAGACAATTCGCAAAGCACTCCATGTGCAAATTAAGAGGGGCTTATAAAATTTCGCAGAAAACAATGTTCAACAAATAATGGGCCAAAGTTCCACTAGTTAATGGGCCTCGAGTCTAGCCTCATCGGAGGCCCGACCCAGTATTATTGGGTGTAACTCGTGCAGCTTTACGAAGGACTTGTTTTAAACTTCTTTTTTTTCCAGCATAGAAACACTGTAAAATTTTGTTATATATTAGACCGTGAAATAATGTACATGATCCTAGATTACTATCTGAAATTATTGGCCTATATACCACCGCAAAATTTCCAGTTCTTGATTTCAAGACCATACCCATCGGAAAACTAAGATCGGAAACAAAAGGCCTAAAGTTGTAATAAGCCAATGAAATACTGTATTTTATTTTCATATATCTCCTCACTGTCATCCAACTAAAATAATATGCAATTTTTAAATCATTAAAATACACAGATATTTAAAACCAGTGATTCTAGAACCACAGAATCTCATCATTTTCACAGCAAAATACGGAATTGCAAGTCGAACACATTGTGTCTACCGTTGAAGCCCAATTTAAACATTACACCGCACATTCGCAAGTCTGGGGCAGACCCGCATCGGCTTTTCGGCCATCAATGGTGTTGTAGCCCAATTTAAACTGGACTTATAGTTTCCCTTTGTCCATTGACGAAGTGCTTTCTGTGCCATTTAGAGGGAGAGAAATGTTTATTTATTATCCTTATTTATTTCCTTGTCACTCTTATTACTAAGGTGACAAATAAAATTTATATAAGGAACAGCTATATATGGGAAAAGCTATGTATTGGAAAATAAAAAAGGTGGCGGGTCCCTTGCAGCAAAAAAATACACAGCCTGCATACCATACTCACAAGACAATCCTGTTTTGAACAGATAGTAGCTACCTTATCTAAGACGAGAAGTAAATATTTCTGATTAGGGAATGTCTCTACTAACTAGGGCTGCTAATGGACCTCTGAATTCTGTTTAGCCGACTCATTTTCGCATTTTTTATAGGATGCGGAACTCCGAAAAGAACTTTCCGATAGTTTAGCGGAAGCGGAAATGGATATCCGAATTCTTATAGGATGCGAAAGCGGAAACACCCAATTCCGCATCCGCTTTTCCGTTTCCGTTTCCGATAACTTTTAATATATATTATATAATATTTTTATAATAAAATATCCTCAAACTTTGGCTCTTAAATTTTTAACTCATTGTCTCTCACATCTCATCTATATGTAAATGTCATCTATTCTAGTCCCAATTATTGGCAGCTTTTTTCTCTAATGATATTTATATCTACATATATTGATTATCTATTATTCAACCATTATATATCACCATATGATTTTACCATACTGATTTGATCTTGTTATACTTCATTTAATAAGGGTCATTATAATGTACATGATGAAGAAGATATGGTAGAAAAAATTATTAAATTTACATTTGAAACTATTCATAAATTTAATAATTAATATACTTATAAATTTATAAATTAATTATAATTGTATAAATATTGTTACATCCGAAGTTTCCATTTTGTTTCCGTTTCTGATTTTACGATAGAAAGCGGAAATGGATGTGGAAGCGGAAACACCCTTTTCCATTTCCGTTTCCGACTTCGAAATTTCTTATAGGAAGCGGAAGCGGAAACACCCATTTCCGATTCCGACTCCGACCCGTTGGCAGCCCTACTACTAACCTTAATTCACCCGTGCTGTCATTTTGGTATATTTTCTGTGGAAGCTAGAAGAAGAGCTGACCATGTTTCCCAGGAGCTTGGGTACCACATCCCAGATTCCAACTGCATCATCTGTTACTAAAAATGGTTGCAAACCAGAACCCATTTTTTGTTTTTGGCACCACCTTCAAGTGGATGTGCGCACTTTTACATAAGTTAACTACTCGACCACCTTCAAGTGGATGTGAAGGCCAGCCTAGGGGTAGGCCTGTCAATGGATCCAGAGGATCCGAAAATCTGATCCGAATCCAAAATTTAAATCGGATTCGGATCACATGTTCTGATCCGAAATGCTGCGTTTAGGGCAAACACATCTGATCTGCTCGTATTCTGGGGCAAACACATTAATCCGAAAAGCCTCTTCTCGCTTCTCGGCTTCCCTTCACCCAACGAGACCTAGCTTTCTCCGCCGCTGCCTCCTCGCCGCCAGCACTGCCGCCGGCCTTGACACTCCCTCCATCCGCTCCTCTGACTCTAAACCTGGCCATCTCCTCCCTCGGCAGCACCAGCCCGAGCTCCAGGCCCCCTCCTTCCTCTTCCTTTGCCTCGCCATCAACGACACAGACCTCTACCACTCCAAGGTACGCCCACCGATGGACTCTTTCATCTATCTCATTGTCGGCAAAAGGGCCTTTTTTTGTCCTCCTCTCTGACGGAGAACGATGTTTGGGTCAGCTGGTGAGGTTCTACACGAGGATGGGGTTCAGGGCGGTGCGAGAGGTGGATGGGTCATCGGCCGGGGACCTGCCCTCTCTGCGCGACGGAGATCAAAACAGGGATATTTATAAGTGGGAAGGGGAGAGGGGCCGCCTCCGATGATGGAGCCCCCCGACCCGTGGGGGTAAGGACGAAGATGGGAAAGGATAGCTCTTGAAGTAAGAATCCAGGAAGGATAACGTAAGATATTGATGGCGACTGGGAGGGTTGGGTGAGGAGAAAAGAATCCAGCCGAGAAGGGAGGGCAGAAGGCCATGGTTGGATCCGATGGAGGTGGAGTCGCCGACGGAGGACAGCTCGGTGACGGATGACTTGATGGAGGTGCTGGAGCGGAACGACATCACCTTCGTGCCGTCGGAAAGAGCAGCCAAGGCGAAGAAAGGGAGGTAGCCCAAGGCGGTGTCCATGCGGATCGACATCCCGGCCACAACTCCGACGTGGACGATCTATGCCCTAACCTCCATGATCTGGGAGGACCTCGTGAACAACCCCAAGAAGGAAGGTGGCGGTGACGACTGTGACGCCCCTGATCGGCGCGGTGCTCTCCGCCGTCGGTGTCAGAGATGCTGAGCGCGGCAGCGCCCAAGCTGGCGAGACAAGGACGCAGGGCCCTTCGGAGAGAGAGACAGAGAGAGAGAGCAGCTGAGAGGGAGCCCGAGCACGACCCCCTCATCTTCTCTTCCCCATTTGGCCGGCGGCGGCGGCGGCTTGCGAGGGCGGTGGAGGCGGCTGCGAGCAGAGGCAGCGGCGGCAACGTCTTCTTCCTGCGGCGTCGGTCGACAGTGACGAACATGACAGCAGCAGCAGCGGCGGGGGGCGAAGGCTGTAGCGGCAGTGCGGTGGCGGCCCCTAGCAGCGGCAGGGGTCCCCGACCAAAGGTGGATCCTTATTTGGGGTAGGGCTGCCAATGGACCTCCGAATTTCGTTTAGCCGACCCGTTTCCGCATTTTTTATAGGATGCGGAACTCCAAAAAGAACTTTCCGATAGCTTAGCGGAAGCGAAAATGGATATCCGAATTCTTATAGGATGCGGAAGCGGAAACACCCAATTCCGCATCCGCTTTTCCGTTTCCGTTTTCGATAACTTTTAATATATATTATATAATATTTTTATAATAAAATATCCTCAAACTTTGGCTCTTAAATTTTTAACTCATTGTCTCTCACCTCCCATCTATATGTAAATGTCATCTATTCTAGTCCCAATTATTGGCAGCTTTTTTCTCTAATGATATTTATATCTACATATATTGATTATCTATTATTCAACCATTATATATCACTATATGATTTTACCATACTGATTTGATCTTGTTATACTTCATTTAGTAAAGGTCATTATAATGTACATGATGAAGAAGATATGGTAGAAAAGATTATTAAATTTACATTTGAAACTATTCATAAATTTAATAATTAATATACTTATAAATTTATAAATTAATTTTAATTGTATAAATATTGTTACATCCGAAGTTTTCGTTTTGTTTCCGTTTCCGTTTCCGATTTTCCGATAGAAAGCGGAAATGGATGCGGAAGCGGAAACACCCTTTTCCGTTTCCGTTTCCGACTCCGAAATTTCTTATAGGAAGCGGAAGCGGAAACACCCATTACCGATTCCGACTCCGACCCATTGGCAGCCCTAATTTGGGGTCACGATCCGAACCCGGATTTGGAATATGTTCAAATTTCGGATCTGGATCGGATCCGGATCATGTGGTTTCGGATCCAGATTCGGATCACCAAAGATCCGACCCGGATCCGATCCATTTGCAGGGCTACCTAGGGGTCTGTTTGGTTAAACGTAAAATTTCACTCAGAAAATCTTTTCAAGGAAAACCTTATGTTTTTAGTCATTTGATATATTTGAAAAATAAAATCTATAAAATCTCATCCTAAAAATTCTGAATTTTGGCATCGGAAGCAAAATTTCGGAGGCCAATTTCCCCGCATGCGTCTTCTCCTTTATCTGTTAATCCAACAAGAGTGCCAACCTTTTTAGCACTATTCATTTATGTTGTTTTTTTTCCCCCCTCATTTAAGTCATCTTTGTCAAATCTAATTATTTCTCATTAGTTATTTTGATTTTTATTTTTTATTAAAATATCCATATAACACTATTCATTCAAGTTATGTTTTTTATTTTATTTCTCCTAATTTAAATTGTCCGATAAATGGTCGCATTCGAAGATTTCTGGTTCGGCGCCCAAATTTCTCTCCGGGAGCGTGGTCGCAGGCTGCCGATGCGATCGCATACAGATATTGCTTGGCTCAAACGGGTATAACTTTTCACTCGGTTATTGGAATCGCTTATAAGACCTCAATTCAGAATTGGCACTCAGAGGCGCTCGACGCCCCCTTATTGCCTCAGGCGATAAGACGTCGTTTTGGGGTCGAAAAACCTTCGTTTCGCACTCCGAAATTGCGATTCTAGCAGATGATCTCTCCTATTCAAAGGTTTTTTGGCAGTAGCGACTCCCTCGATTACGCGAATCGCTGGAGGAGCCCATAGGCGGGGCCGCACAGTCACAGCGATCGGAGGTCGTGTTCAACTCCACGCGAGATCTCCTCCCCAGGTCGTGGATATGGGTGCCCTAACATCGCCAATATAGTCACTCCCTCCGGTTTATTTCCACCCCTTCAGCGAAAGAATTGGGCATAACTTTCCGCACGGGCATCGGAATCGCTTTTGTTACCACAATTCGGAATCGGCACTCCGAGACGGTCGATAGCGTGCTGGTTTCACGGAATTCCGTTCCAGGGCCAAAATTCCCCCCTGGAGCGTGTGTACTAGTACACCGACTACCGTACTCTCCGATCGGATGCGGATATTTATTCGCCCGGGGGTCGGAACCGCCCGCGAGGCCCCAATTCAGAATCAGCACTTCGACCCAATCAGTAAATGGTCGCATTTGGAGATTTCCGGTCCGGCGCCTAAATTCCTCTCCGGGAACGCGATTGCAGGCTGCCGATGCGATCGCATAAAGATACCCCTTCTCTCAATCGGGCAAAACTTTTTGCTCGGTTATCAGAATCACTTATAAGTCCCCAATTCGGAATCGGCACTCAGAGACGCTCGATGTCCTCTTATCGCCTCAGGTGATAAGACGTCGTTTCGGGGTAAAAAAACCTTTGTTTCACACTCCAAAATTACAATTCTAGCCGACGATCTCCCCTATTCCAAGGTTTTTTGGCAATAGTGACTCCCTCGATTACACAAATCGCTGGCGGATCCCACACGTGGAGCCGCCCAGTCACAGCGATCGGAAGTCGTGTTCAACTCGACGCGAGATCTCCTCCCCAGGTCGTGGATATGGGTGCCCGAACATCGCCGATATAGACACCCCTCCGGTTTATTCCCACCCCTTCAACGAAAGAATTGGGCATAAGTTTCCGCACGGACATCGGAATCGCTTATGTGACCACAATTCGGAATCGGCACTTCGAGACGGTAGACAATCGTTGGTTTCACATAATTCCGTTCCGGGGCCAAAATCCCCCCCCCCCCCCGGAGCGTGTGTACTAGTACACTGACTGCCGTACCCTCCGGTCGGATGTAGATATTTATTCGCCCGAAGGTCGGAACCGCCCGTGAGGCCCCAATTCAGAATCGGCATTTCAACCCAGTTGGTAAATGGTCGCTTTCGGAGATTTCCGGTCCGGCACCCAAATTCCTCGCTGGGAGCACGGTCGCAGGCTGCCGATGCGATCGCATAAAGATACCCCTTCGCTCAAACGGGCATAACTTTTCGCTCGGTTATCGGAATCGCTTATAAGACCCCAATTCGGAATCGGCACTCAGAGGCGCTCGATGTCCCCTTATCGCCTCAGGTGATAAGATGTCACTTCGGGGTCGAAAAACCTTCATTTCACAATTTGAAATTACGATTCTAGCCGACAATCTCCCATATTCCAAGGTTTTTTGGCAGTAACGACTCTCTCGATTACGCGAATCACTGGCGGAGCCCACACGCAGAGCCACCCAGTCAAAGCGATCGGAAGTCGTGTTCAACTCAATGCGAGATCTCCTCCCCAAGTCATGGATATGGGTGCCCGAACATCGCCGATATAGTCACCCCCTCCGATTTATTCCCACCCCTTCAGCGAAAGAATTGGGCATAACTTTCCGCACAGGCATCGGAATCGCTTATGTTACCACAATTCGGAATCGGCACTCCGAGACGGTCGACAGCGTTCTGGTTTTGCGGAATTCTGTTCCTGGGCAAATTCCCCCCCCCCCCCCCCCGGAGCGTGTGTACTAGTACACCGACTGCCCTACCCTCCGATCGGACGCGGATATTTATACTCATGGGGGTCGGAACCGCCCGCGAGGCCCCAATTCAGAATCGGCACTTCGACACGGTCGGTAAAAAGTCGCATTCGAAGATTTCCGGTCCGGCACCCAAATTCCTCTCCAAGAGCGCGGTGGCAGGCTGCCGATGCGATCGCATACAGATACCCCTTCGCTCAAATGGGCATAACTTTTTGCTTGGTTATCAGAATCACTTATAAGACCCCAATTTGGAATCAGCACTCAGAGGCACTCGACGCCCCTTATTGCCATGGGCAATAAGACGTCATTTCAGGGTCAAAAAATCTTCGTTTCGCAGTCCAAAATTGCGATTCTAGCCGACGATCTCCCCTACTCCAAGGTTTTTTGGATGTAACGATTCCCTCGATTACGCGAATCACTGGAGGAGCCCACATGCGGAGCTGCCCAGTCACAGAGATTGGAAGTCGTGTTCAACTTGATGCGATATCTCCTCCCCAAGTCGTGGATATGGGTGCTCGAACATCGTCGATATAGTCACCCCCTCCAGTTTATTCCCACCCCTTCAGTGAAAGAATTGGGCATAACTTTCTGCACGGACATCGGAATCCCTTATGTTACCACAATTCGGAATTGGCACTCCGAGATGGTCGACAACACGCTGGTTTCGCAGAATTTCATTCGGGGGCCAAAATTCCCCCCCGGAGCGTGTGTACTAGTACACCGACTGCCGTACCCTCCGGTCGGACGCGGATAATTATTCGCCCGGGAGTCAGAACCGCCCACGAGGCCCCAATTCAGAATCAGCACTTCGACCCGGTCGGTAAATGGTCGCATTCGGAGATTTGCGGTCCGGCGCCCAAATTCCTCTCCGGGAGCGCGGTCGCAGGCTGCCGATGCGATCGCATACGGACACCCCTTCGCTCAAACGGGCATAAGTTTTCGCTCGGTTATCGGAATCGCTTATACGACCCCAATTCGGAGTCGGCACTCAGAGGCAATCGATGCCTCCTTATCGCCTCAGGCAATAAGACGTCCTTTCGGGATCGAAAAACCTTCATTTCGCACTCCGAAATTGCGATTCTAGCCGACGATCTCCCCTCTTCGAAGGTTTTTTGAAAGTAGCGACTCCCTCGATTATGCGAATCACTGGCGGAGCCCACATGCAGAGCCGCCCAGTCACAACGATCGGAAGTCGTGTTCAACTCGACGCGAGATCTCCTCCCCAGGTCGTGGATATGGGTGCCCGAACATCGCCGATATAGTCACCCCTCCGGTTTATTCTCACCCCTTCAGCGAAAGAATTGGGCATAACTTTCCGCACGGGCATCGGAATCGCTTATGTTACCACAATTCGGAATCAGCATTTCGAGACGGTCGACAGCGCGCTGGTTTCGCGGAATTCCGTTCCGGGGCCAAAATTCCCCCCCGGAGCATGTGTACTAGTACACCGACTGTCGTACCCTCCGGTCGGATGCAGATATTTATTCGCTTGGAAGTTGGAACCGCCCGCGAGGCCCCAATTCAGAATCGACACTTCGACCCGGTCGGTAAATGGTCGCATTCGGAGATTTCCGATCCGGCGCCCAAATTCCTCTCCGGGAGCGCAGTCGGAGGCTGCCGATGCAATCATATACGGACACCGCTTGGCTCAAACGGGCATAACTTTTCCCTCGGTTATCGAAATCACTTATAAGAGCCCAATTTGGAATTGTCACTCAGAGGCGCTCGACGCCCCTTTATTGCCTCAGGTGATCATATGTCGTTTCGGGGTCGAAAGATCTTCATTTCGCACTTCGAAATTGCGATTCTAGCCGACGATCTCCGCTATTCCAAGGTTTTTTGGCAGTAGCGACTCCCTCGATTACGCGAATCATGGGCGGAGCCCACACGCGGAGCCGCCCAGTCACAGCGATCGGAAGTCGTGTTCAACTCGATGCGAGATCTCCTCCACAGGTTGTGGATATGGGTGCTCGAACATCACTGATATAGTTACCCCCTCCGGTTTATTCCCACCCCTTCAGCGAAAGAATTGGGCATAACTTTCCGCACGGGCAGCGGAATCCCTTATGTTACCACAATTCGGAATCGGCACCCCGAGACGGTCGACAACGTGCTGGTTTCGCGGAATTCCGATCAGGGGCCAAATCTCCCCCCGGAGTGTGTGTACTAGTACACCGACTGCCGTACCCTTCGGTCGAACGCGGATATTTATTCGCCCGGGGGTCGGAACCGCCCGCGAGACTCCAATTCAGAATCGGCACTTCGACCCGGTCGGTAAATGGTCACATTCGGAGATTTCTGGTTCGGCGCCCAAATTCCTCTCCAGGAGCGTGGTCGCAGGCTGCCGATGCAATCGTATACGGACACTCCTTCGCTCAACCAGGCATAACTTTTCGCTCGGCTATCGGAATCGCTTTTAAGACCCCAATTCGGAATCGGCACTCAGAGGTGCTCGATGCCCCCTTATTGCCTCAGGTGATAAGACGCCCTTTAGGGGTCGAAAAACCTTCGTCTCGCACTCCGAAAATGCGATTCTAGCCGACGATCTCCCCTATTCCAAGGTTTTTTGGAAGTAGCGACTCCCTCGATTACGCGTATCGGTGGCGGAGCCCACACGCAGAGCCGCCCAGTCACAGCGATCGGAAGTCGTGTTCAACTCGACATGAGATCTCCTCCCCAGGTCGTGGATATAGGTGCTCGAACATCGCCGATATAGTCACCCCCTCTGGTTTATTCCCATCCCTTCAACGAAAGAATTGAACATAACTTTCCGCACGGGCATCGGAATCGCTTATGTGACCACAATTCGGAATCGGCACTTCGAGATAGTCGAAAATGCGCTGGTTTTGCGGAATTCAATTCCGGGGACAAAATCCCCCCCCCCCCCCCCCCAGAGTGTGTGTACTAGTACACCGACTGCCGTACCCTCTAGTCGAACGCGGATATTTATTCGCCCGGGGGTCGGAACTGCCCGCGTGGCCCCAATTCAGAATCGACACTTCGACCCGGTCGGTAAATGGTCGCATTCAGAGATTTCCGATCCGGCGCCCAAATCCCTCTCCGAGAGCACGGTCGTAGGCTGCCGAGGCGATCGCATACGGACACCCATTCGCTCAAACGGGCATAACTTTTCGCTCGGTTATCGTAATCACTTATAAGATCCCAATTCGGAATTGGCATTCAGAGGCGCTCGAAGCCCCCTTATTGCCTCAGGCGATAAGACGTCCTTTCGGGGTCAAAAAACCTTTGTTTCGCACTCTGAAATTGCGATTCTAGCCGACGATCCCCCGTATTCTAAGATTTTTTGGATGTAGCGACTCCCTCGATTACGCGAATCGCTGGCGGAGCCCACATGCGGAGCCGCCCAGTCACAGCGATCGGAAGTCGTGTTCAACTCGACGCGAGATCTCCTCCCCAGGTCGTGGATATGGGTGCCCGAATATCGCTGATATGGTCACCCCATCCGATTTATTCCCACCCCTTCAGCGAAAGAATTGGGCATAACCTTCCGCACGGACATCGAAATTGCTTATGTTACCACAATTCGGAATCGGCACTCCGAGACGGTCAACAACACGCTAGTTTCCCAGAATTCCGTTTCGGAGCCAAAATTCCCCCCAGAGCGTGTGTACTAGTACACCGACTGCCGTACCCTCCGGTCGGACGTAGATATTTTTTCGTCCGGGGGTCAGAACCGCCTGCGGGGCCGCAATTCAGAATCGACACTTCGACCCGGTCGGTAAATGGTCACATTCGGAGATTTTCGGTCCGGCGCCCAAATTCCTCTCCGGGAGTGCGGTCGCAGGCTGCCGATGCGATCGCATACAGACACCCCTTTGTTCAAACGGGCATAACTTTTCGTTCGGCTATCGGAATCGCTTATAAGACCCCAATTCGAAATCGGCACTCAAAGGCGCTCGACGCCCCCTTATTGCGTCAGGGGATAAGACGTCGTTTCGGGGTCGAAAAACTTTCGTTTCGCACTCCAAAATTGTGATTCTAGCCGACGATCTCCCCTATTCCAAGGATTTTTGGCAGGAGCGACTCCCTCGATTACGCGAATCGCTGGCGGAGCCCACACGCGGAGCCGCCCAGTCACAGCGATCGGAAGTCGTGTTCAACTCGATGCGAGATCTCCTCCCAAGGTCGTGGATATGAGAGCCCGAACATCGTCGATATTGTCACCCCCTCTGGTTTATTCCCACCCCTTCAGCGAAAGAATTGGGCATCACTTTCCGCACGGGCACCGAAATCCCTTATTTTAGCACAATTCGGAATCGGCACTCTGAGACGGTCGACAGGGCACTGGTTTCGCGGAATTCCATTCCGGGGTCAAAATTGCCCCCGGAGCATGTCTACTAGTACACTGACTGTCGTACCCTCTGATCGGACATAGATATTAATTCGCCCGAATGTCGGAACCGCCCGCGAGGTCCCAATTCAGAATCAGCACTTCGACCCGGTCGGTAAATGGTCGCTTTCGGAGATTTCCGGCCCGGCACCCAAATTCGTCTCCGGGAGCGCGGTCGTAGGCTGCCGATGTGATCGCATACAGACACCGCTTCGCACAAACGGGCATAACATTTGGCTCGGTTATCAGAATTGTTTATAAGACCCCAATTCGGAATCGGCACTCAGAGGCGCTCGATGCCCCCTTATCGCCTTAGGTGATAAGAAATCGTTTCGGGGTCAAAAAACCTTAATTTCGCACTCCGAAATTGTGATTCTAGCCGACGATCTCCCCTATTCCAAGGTTTTTTGGCAGTAGCGACTCCCTCGATTACGCGAATCACGGGCGGAGCCCACACGTGGAAGCACCCAGTCACAGCGATTGGAAGTCATGTTCAACTCGATGTGAGATCTCCTCCCCAGGTCGTGGATATAGGTGCCCGAACATCGCCGATATAGTCACCCCCTCCGGTTTATTCCCACCCCTTCAGCGAAAGAATTGGGCATAACGTTCCGCAAGGGCATCAGAATCGCTTATGTGACCACAATTCCGTATCGGCACTCCGAGATGGTTGACAGGGCAGTGGTTTCACGGACTTCCGTTCAGGGACATAAATTTCCCCCGGAGCGTGTGTACTAGTACACCGACTGCCGTACCCTCCAGTCGGACGCGGATATTTATTCTCCCAGAGGTCGGAACCGCCTGCGGGGCCCCAATTCAGAATCGGCACTTCGACCCGGTCGGTAAATGGTCACATTCGAAGATTTCCAGTCCGGCGCCCAAATTCCTCTCCGGGAGCGCGGTCGCAGGCTGCCGATGCGATCGCATACGGACACCCCTTCGCTCAAACGGGCATAACTTTTCGCTCGGCTATCGGAATCGTTTATAAGACCTCAATTCGGAATCGGCACTCAGAGGCGCTCGACGCCAACTAATTGTGTCAGGCGATAAGACGTCGTTTCGGGGTCGAAAAACCTTCGTTTCGCACTCCAAAATTGCGATTCTAGCCGACGATCTCCCCTATTCCAAGGTTTTTTCGCAGTAGCAACTCCCTCAATTACGAAAATCGCTGGCGGAGCCCACATGCGGAGCCGCCTAGTCACAGCGATTGGAAGTCGTATTCAACTCGACGCGAGATCTCCTCCTCAGGTCATGGATATGGGTGCCCGAACACCGCCGATATAGTCACCCCTCCGATTTATTCCCACCCCTTCAACGAAAGAATTGGGCATAACTTTCCGCACGCGCATCGGAATCTCTTATGTGACCACAATTCGGAATCGATACTCCGAGACAGTCGACAAGGCTCTGGTTTCGTGGAATTCCGTTCCGAGACAAAAATCCCCCTGAGAGGGTGTGTACTAGTACACCGACTACCGTACCCTCCGGTCGGACTGGGATATTTATTCGCCCCGGGGTCGGAATCGCCCGCGAGGCCCCAATTCAGAATCAGCACTTCGACCCGGTCGGTAAATGGTCGCATTCAGAGATTTCCGGTCCGGCGCCCAAATTCCTCTCCAGGAGCGCGGTCGCAGGCTGCCGATGGGTTCACATACGAACACCCATTCGCTCAAATGGGCATAACTTTTAGCTAGGTTATCGGAATCGCTTATAAGACCCCAATTCAGAATCAGCACTCAGAGGCGCTCGACGCTCCCTTATTGCCTCAGGTGATAAGACGTCATTATGGGGTCGAAAAACCTTCATTTCGCACTCCAAAATTACGATTCCAGCGAATGATCTCCCCTATTCCAAAGTTTTTTGGCAGTAGCGACTCCCTCGATTACGCGAATCGCTGGCGGAACCCACACGCGGAGCCGCCCAGTCACAGCGATCGGAAGTCGTGTTCAACTCGACGCGAGATCTCCTCCCCAGGTCATGGATATGGGAGCCCGAACATCGCCGATATTGTCAACCCCTCCGGTATATTCCCACCCCTTCAGTGAAAGAATTGGACATCACTTTCCGTATGGGCATCGGAATCGCTTATGTTACCACAATTCGGAATCGGCACTCCGAGACGGTCGACAGCGCGCTGCTTTCGCGAAATTCCGTTCGGGGCCAAAATTCACCCCTGAGCGTGTGTTCTAGTACACCGACTGCCGTACCCTCCGATCGGACACGGATATTATTCGCCTGAGTGTCGGAACCGCCCGCGAGGCCTCAATTCAGAATTGGAACTTCGACCCGGTCGGTAAATGGTCGCATTCGAAGATTTCCTGTCCGGCGCCCAAATTCGTCTCCGAGAGCGCGGTCGCAGGCTGCCGATGCGATCACATACAGACACCGCTTCGCTCAAACGAGCATAACTTTTCGCTCGGTTATCAGAATCGTTTATAAGACCCCAATTCGCAATCGGCACTCAGAGGCGCTCGATGCCCCCTATCGCCTTAGTGATAAGACGTCGTTTCGGGGTCGAAAAACCTTCGTTTCACACTCCAAAATTGTGATTCTAGCCAACGATCTCCATTATTCTAGGTTTTTTTTGGCAGTAGCGACTCCCTCGATTACGCGAATCGCTGGCGGAACCCACACGCGGAGCCGCCCAGTCACAGCGATCGGAAGTCGTGTTCAACTCGACGCGAGATCTCCTCCCCAGGTCATGGATATGGGAGCCCGAACATCGCCGATATTGTCAACCCCTCGGTTATTCCCACCCCTTCAGTGAAAGAATTGGACATCACTTTCCGTATGGGCATCGGAATCGCTTATGTTACCACAATTCGGAATCGGCACTCCGAGACGGTCGACAGCGCGCTGCTTTCGCGAAATTCCGTTCCGGGGCCAAAATTCACCCCTGGAGCGTGTGTTCTAGTACACCGACTGCCGTACCCTCCGATCGGACACGGATATTAATTCGCCTGAGTGTCGGAACCGCCCGCGAGGCCTCAATTCAGAATTGGAACTTCGACCGGTCGGTAAATGGTCGCATTCGAGATTTCCTGTCCGGCGCCCAATTCGTCTCCGAGGAGCGCGGTCGCAGGCTGCCGATGCGATCACATACAGACACCGCTTCGCTCAAACGAGCATAACTTTTCGCTCGGTTATCAGAATCGTTATAAGACCCCAATTCGCAATCGGCACTCAGAGGCGCTCGATGCCCCCTTATCGCCTTAGGTGATAAGACGTCGTTTCGGGGTCGAAAAACCTTCGTTTCACACTCCAAAATTGTGATTCTAGCCAACGATCTCCATTATTCTAAGGTTTTTTGGCAGTAGCGACTCCCTTGATTACGCGAATCACTGGCGAAGACCACACGCGGAACCGCCTAGTCACAGCGATTGGAAGTCATGTTCAACTCGATGTGAGATCTCCTCCCCAGGTCGTGGATATGGTTGCCCGAACATCGCTTATATAGTCACCCCTTCCGATTTATTCCCACCCCTTCAGTGAAAGAATTGGCATAACGTTCCGCACGGGCATCAGAATCGCTTATGTGACCACAATTCTGAATCGGCACTCCGAGATGGTCGATACGGCGCTGGTTTCACAGACTTCCGTTATGGGGCATAAGTCCCCCCCCCCCCCCCCCGGAGCGTGTGTACTAGTACACCGACTGCCGTACCCTCCGGTCGGATGCAGATATTTAGTCGCCCGGGGGTCAGAACCGCCCGCGAGGCCCCAATTCAGAATCGGCACTTCGACCCGGTCGGTAAATAGTGGCATTCGGAGATTTTCGGTCTGGCGCCCAAATTCCTCTCCGGGAGCGTGGTCGCAGGCTGCCGATGCGATCGCATACGGACACTGCTTCGCTCACACGGGCATAACTTTTTGCTCGATTATCAGAATCGTTTATAAGACTCCAATTCGGAATCGGCACTAAGAGGCGCTCGACACTCTCTTATTGCCTTAGGCGATAAGACATCGGTTCGGGGTCGAAAAACATTCCTTTAACACTCCGAAATTGCGATTCTAGCCGACGATCTCCCCTATTCCAAGGTTTTTTGGCAGTAGCGGCTCCCTCGATTACGCGAATCGCTGGCAGAGCCCACACGCGAAGCCGTCCAGTCACAGCGATCGAAAGTCGTGTTCAACTCGACACGAGATCTCCTCCCCAGGTCGTGGATATGGGTGCCCGAACATCACCGATATAGTCACCCCCTCTGGTTTATTCCCACCCCTTCAGCGAAAGAATTGGGCATGACTTTCCGCACGGGCATCGGAATCGCTTATGTTACCAAAATTCGGAATCGGCACTCCGAGACGGTCGACAGGGCGCTGGTTTTGCGAAATTCTGTTCTGGGGCCAAAATTCCCCCCGGAGAGTGTGTACTAGTACACCGACTGCCATACCCTCCGGTCGGACGCAGATATTTATTCGCCCGGGGGTCGGAACCACTCGCGAGGCCCCAATTCAGAATCGGCACTTCGACCGGACGGTAAATGGTCGCATTCAGAGATTTCCGGTCCGGCGCCTAAATTCCTCTCCGGGAGCGCGGTCGCACGCTGCCGATGCGATCGCATACGGACACCGCTTCGCTCAAACGGGCATAACTTTTCGCTCGGTTATAGGAATCGTTTATAAGACCCCAATTCGGAATCGAGACTCAGAGGCGGTCGACGCCCCCTTATTGTCTCAGACGATAAGACGTCGTTTCAGGGTCGAAAAACCTTCGTTTCGCACTCCGAAATTGGGATTCTAGCTGACGATCTCCCCTATTCCATAGTTTTTTGGCAGTAGCGACTCCCTCGATTACGCGAATCACTAGCGGAGCCCACACGCGGAACCGCCTAGTCACAACGATTGGAAGTCATGTTCAACTCGATGTGAGATCTCCTCCCCAGGTCGTGGATATGGGTGCTCGAACATCGCCGATATAGTCACCCCTCCGGTTTATTCACACCCCTTCAGCGAAAGAATTGGGCATAACGTTTCGCACGAGCATCAGAATCGCTTATGTGACCGCAATTCCGAATCAGCACTCCGAGATGGTCGACAGGGCGTTGGTTTCACGGACTTCCATTCCGGGGCATAAATTCCCCCCGGAGCGTGTGTACTAGTACACCGACTGCCGTACCCTCCGGTCGGATGCGGATATTTATTCGCCCAGGGGTCGGAACTGCCTACGAGGCCCCAATTCAGAATCGGCACTTCGACCCGGTCGGTAAATGGTCGCATTCGGAGATTTCCGGTCATGCGCCCAAATTCCTATCTGGGAGCGCGGTCGCAGGCTGCCGGTGCGATCGCATACGGACACCGCTTCGCTCAAACGAGCATAACTTTTCGCTCGTTATCAGAATCATTTATAAGACCCCAATTCGGAATCGGCACTAAGAGGCGCTCGACACCCTCTTCTTGCCTCAGGCGATAAGACGTCAGTTCGGGTTCGAAAAACCTTCCTTTCGCACTCTGAAAATTGCGATTCTAGCCGACGATCTCCCCTATTCCAAGATTTTTTGGCAGTAGCGACTCCCTCGATTACGCGAATCGCTGGTGGAGCCTACACACGGAGCCGGCCAGTCACAGCGATCGAAAGTCGTGTTCAACTCCACACGAGATCTCCTCCCCAGGTCGTGGATATGGGTGCCCGAACATCGCCGATATAGTCACCCCCTCTGGTTTATTCCCACCCCTTCAGCGAAGGAATTGGGCATGACTTTCCGCACGGGCATCAGAATCGCTTATGTTACCAAAATTCAGAGTCGGCACTTCGAGACGGTCGACAGGGCGCTGGTTTTGCGAAATTCTGTTCTGGGGCCAAAATTCCCCCCGGAGAGTGTGTACTAGTACACCGACTGCCATACCCTCCGGTCGGACGCAGATATTTATTCGCCCGGGGGTCGGAACCACTCGCGAGGCCCCAATTCAGAATCGGCACTTCGACCGGACGGTAAATGGTCGCATTCAGAGATTTCCGGTCCGGCGCCTAAATTCCTCTCCGGGAGCGCGGTCGCACGCTGCCGATGCGATCGCATACGGACACCGCTTCGCTCAAACGGGCATAACTTTTCGCTCGGTTATAGGAATCGTTTATAAGACCCCAATTCGGAATCGAGACTCAGAGGCGGTCGACGCCCCCTTATTGTCTCAGACGATAAGACGTCGTTTCAGGGTCGAAAAACCTTCGTTTCGCACTCCGAAATGGGATTCTAGCTGACGATCTCCCCTATTCCATAGTTTTTTGGCAGTAGCGACTCCCTCGATTACGCGAATCACTAGCGGAGCCCACACGCGGAACCGCCTAGTCACAACGATTGGAAGTCATGTTCAACTCGATGTGAGATCTCCTCCCCAGGTCGTGGATATGGGTGCTCGAACATCGCCGATATAGTCACCCCTCCGTTTATTCACACCCCTTCAGCGAAAGAATTGGGCATAACGTTTCGCACGAGCATCAGAATCGCTTATGTGACCGCAATCCGAATCAGCACTCCGAGATGGTCGACAGGGCGTTGGTTTCACGGACTTCCATTCCGGGGCATAAATTCCCCCCGGAGCGTGTGTACTAGTACACCGACTGCCGTACCCTCCGGTCGGATGCGGATATTTATTCGCCCAGGGGTCGGAACTGCCTACGAGGCCCCAATTCAGAATCGGCACTTCGACCCGGTCGGTAAATGGTCGCATTCGGAGATTTCCGGTCATGCGCCCAAATTCCTATCTGGGAGCGCGGTCGCAGGCTGCCGGTGCGATCGCATACGGACACCGCTTCGCTCAAACGAGCATAACTTTTCGCTCGATTATCAGAATCATTTATAAGACCCCAATTCGGAATCGGCACTAAGAGGCGCTCGACACCCTCTTCTTGCCTCAGGCGATAAGACGTCAGTTCGGGTTCGAAAAACCTTCCTTTCGCACTCTGAAAATTGCGATTCTAGCCGACGATCTCCCCTATTCCAAGATTTTTTGGCAGTAGCGACTCCCTCGATTACGCGAATCGCTGGTGGAGCCTACACACGGAGCCGGCCAGTCACAGCGATCGAAAGTCGTGTTCAACTCCACACGAGATCTCCTCCCCAGGTCGTGGATATGGGTGCCCGAACATCGCCGATATAGTCACCCCCTCTGGTTTATTCCCACCCCTTCAGCGAAGGAATTGGGCATGACTTTCCGCACGGGCATCAGAATCGCTTATGTTACCAAAATTCAGAGTCGGCACTTCGAGACGGTCGACAGGGCGCTGGTTTTGCGAAATTCCATTCCGGGGCCAAAATTTCCCCCTCGGAGTGTTTGTACTAGTACACCGACTGCCGTACCCTCCGGTCGTGTGTGGATATTTATTCACCCGGGGGTCAGAACCACTCGCGAGGCCCCAATTCAGAATCGGCACTTCGACCCGGTCGGTAAATGGTCGAATTCGGAGATTTCCGGTCCGGCTCTCAAATTCCTCTCCGGGAGCGCGGTCGCAGGTTGCCGACGCAATCGCATACGGACACCGCTTCGCTCAAACATGCATAACTTTTCGCTCGGTTATCGGAATCGTTTATAAGACCCCAATTTCGAATCGGGACTCAGAGGCGCTCGACGCCGCATTATTGCCTCAGGCGATAAGATGTCGTTTCGGGGTCGAAAAACTTTCGTTTCGCACTCTAAATTGCGATTCTAGCTGACGATCTCTCCTATTCTAAGGTTTTTTAGCAGTAGCGACTCCCTCGATTATGCGAATGGCTGGCGGAGCCCACACACGGAGCCGCCCAGTCACAGCGATCGAAAGTCGTGTTCAACTCAACGCGAGATCTTCTCCCCAGGTCATGGATATGGGTGCCCGAACATCGCCGATATAGTCACCCCCTCCTGTTTATTCCCACCCCTTCAGCGAAAGAATTGGGCATAACTTTCCGCACGGGCATCGGAATCACTTTTGTTACCACAATTCGGAATCGGCACTCCGAAACGGTCGACAGCGCACTGGTTTTGCGGAATTCCGTTCCGAGGCCAAAATTTCCCCCGCAGCGTGTGTACTAGTACACCGACTGCCGTATCCTACGGTCGGACGCGGATATTTATTCGCCGGGGGGTCGGAACCGCCCCTGAGGCCCCAATTCAGAATCGGCACTTCGACCCGGTCGGTAAATGGTCGTATTCGGAGATTTCCGGTCCGGCGCCCAAATTCCTCTCCGGGAGTGGTCGCAGGCTGCCAATGCGATTGCATAAGGACACCGCTTCGCTCAAACGGGCATAACTTTTCGCTCGGTTATCGGAATCGCTTATAAGACCCCAATTTGGAATCGGCACTAAGAGGCGCTCGATGCCCCTTTATTGCCTCAGGCGATAAGATGTCGTTTCGGGGTCAAAAAACCTTCATTTCGCACTCCAAAATTGTGATTCTAGCCGACGATATCCCATATTCCAAGGTTTTTTGGCAGTAGCGACTCCCTCGATTACGCGAATCGCTGGCGAAGCCCACACGCAGAGCCACCCAGTCACAGCGATCGGAAATCGTGTTCAACTCGACACGAGATCTCCTCCCCAGGTCGTGGATATGGGTGCCCGAACATCGCCGATCTAGTCACCCCCTCTGGTTTATTCCCACCCCTTCAGTGAAAGAATTGGGCATGACTTTCCGCACGGACATCAGAATCGCTTATGTTACCACAATTCGGAATCGGCAGTCCGAGACGGTCGACAGGGTGCTGGTTTCGTGGAATTCTGTTCCGAGGCCAAAATTTCCCACGGAGCATGTGTACTAGTACACCACTGCCGTACCCTCCGGTCAGACGCGGGTATTTATTCGCCCAGGGGTCGGAACCGCCCGCGATGCCCCAATTCAGAATCGGCACTTCGACTCGGCCGGTAAATGGTCACATTCAGAGATTTCCGGTCCGGCGCCAAATTCCTCTCCGGAAGCGTCGTCGCAGGCTGCCGATGCGATCGCATACGGACACCGCTTTGCTCAAACGGGCATAACTTTTCGCTGGGTATCGAAATCATTTATAAGACCCCAATTCGGAATCGGCACTCAGAGACGCTAGACGCCGACAACGTTTCAGGGTCAAAAAACCTTCGTTTCGCACTCCAAAATTGTGATTCTAGCCGACGATCTCCCCTATTCCAAGGTTTTTTGGCAGTAGCAACTCCCTCGATTACGCGAATCACTGGTGGAGCCCACATGCCGAGCCGCCCAATCACAGCGATTGGAAGTCGTGTTCAACTCGACGCAAGATCTCCTCCCCAGATTGTGGATATGGGTGCCTGAACATCGCCGATATAGTCACCTCCTCCGGTTTATTCCCACCCCTTCAGCGAAAGAATTGGGTATAACGTTCCGCATGGGCAGCGGAATCGCTTATCTGACCACAACTCCGAATCGACACTCCGAGACGATCGACAGGGCGCTGGTTTCCTGGAATTCCGTTCCGGGGCCAAAATTCCCCCCCCCCCCCCCCCCCCCCCCCGAGCATGTACATCGACTGCCGTACCTCTGGTCGGACGCAGATATTTATTCGCCCGGGGGTCGAAACCGCCCGTGAGGCCCCAATTCAGAATCGGCACTTCGACCCGGTCGGTAAATTGTCGCATTCGGAGATTTCCAGTCCGGCGCCGAAATTCCTCTCCGGGAGCGCAATCAATGGCTGCCGATGCGATCGCATACGGACACCGCTTGGCTCAAACGGGCATAACTTTTTGCTCGGTTGTCGGAATCGCTTATAAGACCCCAATTCGGAATCGGCACTGAGAGGCGCTCGACGCCCCCTTATTGCCTCAGGCTATAAGACTTCATTTTGGGGTTGAAAAACCTTCATTTCGCACTCCAAAATTGTGATTCTAGCCGACGATCTCCCCTATTCCAAGGTTTTTTGGCAGTAACGACTCCCTCAATTACACGAATCGCTGGCGTAGCCCACACGCGGAGCCGCCCAGTCACAGTGATCGGAAGTCGTGTTCAACTCGACGCGAGATCTCCTCCCCAGGTCGTGGATATGGGTGTCCGAACATCGCCGATATAGTCACCCCTCCGGTTTATTCCCACCCGTTCAGCGAAAGAATTGGGCATAACTTTTCGCACGTGCATCGGAATCGCTTATGTTACCACAATTTGGAATCGGCACTCCGAGACGGTCGACAACGCGCTGGCTTCGCGGAATTGCGTTCCGGGGCCAAAATTTCCCCCGGAACGTGTGTATTAGTACACCGACTGTCGTACCCTCCGGTCGGACGCGGATATCTATTCGCCCGAGGGTCGGAACCGCCAGCGAGGCCCCAATTCAGAATCGCCACTTCGACCCGGTCGGTAAATGGTCGCATTCGGAGATTTCTGGTCCGGCGCCTAAATTCCTCGCCGAGAGCGCGGTCGTAGGCTGCTGATGCGATCGTATATAGACACTGCTTCGCTCAAACGGGCATAACTTTTCACTTGGTTATCAAAATCATTTATAAGACCCCAATTCGGAATCGGCACTCAGAGGCGCTCGACGACCCCTTATCGCCTTTGGCGATAAGACGTCATTTCGGGGTCGAAAAACCTTCGTTTTGCACTCCGAAATTGTGATTCTAGCCGACGATCTCCCCTATTCCAAGGTTTTTTGGCAGTAACGACTCCCTCAATTACACGAATCGCTGGCGTAGCCCACACGCGGAGCCGCCCAGTCACAGTGATCGGAAGTCGTGTTCAACTCGACGCGAGATCTCCTCCCCAGGTCGTGGATATGGGTGTCCGAACATCGCCGATATAGTCACCCCTCCGGTTTATTCCCACCCGTTCAGCGAAAGAATTGGGCATAACTTTTCGCACGTGCATCGGAATCGCTTATGTTACCACAATTTGGAATCGGCACTCCGAGACGGTCGACAACGCGCTGGCTTCGCGGAATTGCGTTCCGGGGCAAAATTTCCCCCGAACGTGTGTATTAGTACACCGACTGTCGTACCCTCCGGTCGGACGCGGATATCTATTCGCCCGAGGGTCGGAACCGCCAGCGAGGCCCCAATTCAGAATCGCCACTTCGACCCGGTCGGTAAATGGTCGCATTCGGAGATTTCTGGTCCGGCGCCTAAATTCCTCGCCGAGAGCGCGGTCGTAGGCTGCTGATGCGATCGTATATAGACACTGCTTCGCTCAAACGGGCATAACTTTTCACTTGGTTATCAAAATCATTTATAAGACCCCAATTCGGAATCGGCACTCAGAGGCGCTCGACGACCCCTTATCGCCTTTGGCGATAAGACGTCATTTCGGGGTCGAAAAACCTTCGTTTTGCACTCCGAAATTGTGATTCTAGCCGACGATCTCCCCTATTACAAGGTTTTTTGACAGTAGTGACTCCCTCGATTACGCGAATCACTGGCGGACCCCACACGCGAAGCAGCCCAGTCACAGCGATTGGAAGTCATGTTCAACTCGACGCGAGATCTCCTCCCCAGATCGTGGATATGGGTGCCCGAACATCGCCGATTTAGTCACCCCCTCCGGTTTATTCCCATCCCTTCAGTGAAAGAATTGGGCATAACGTTTCGCACGGGCATCGGAATCGTTTGTGTGACCACAATTCCGAATCGGCACTCTGAGACGGTCGACAGGGCGCTGGTTTCGTAGACTTCCATTCTGCGGTCAAAATTCCCCCCTGGAGCGTGTGTACTAGTACACCGACTGCCGTACCCTCCGGTCGGACGCTGATATTTATTCGCCCGGGAGTCGGAACCGCCTGCGAGGCCCCAATTCAGAATCGCACTTCCACCCGGTCGATAAATGGTCGCATTCGGAGATTTCCGGTATGGCACCCAAATTCCTCTCCGGGACCGCGGTCGCAGGTTGCCGATGAGATCGCATACGGACACCGCTTCTCTCAAACTGGCATAACGTTCCGCACGGGCATCGGAATCGCTTATATGACCACAATTCGGAATCTGCACTCCAAGACGATCGACAGGGCGCTAGTTTCGCGGAATTCAATTCCGGGGCCAAAATTTCCCCCCGGAGCGTGTGTATTAGTACACCAACTGCCGTACCCTCTGGTCAGATGTGGATTTTTATTCGTCCGGGGGTTGGAACCGTCCGCGAGGCCCCAATTCAGAATCGGCACTTCGATCCCACTAAATTTTTTATTTTAAAAAATATCAAAAATAAAGTAAAATAAAAAATTTGATAAATAGTGCACTAGAGATATGTGGCCCCCTTTCATTAGAGTGGACCTTAATATCACATGCACCTTCATACAATTCTCTAATAAAAACTTACATTTAATATTATTACCTTTTAACTTTTTTTTAATCTTCTATTTACACAAATAACTAGAGAAAATATTTATTTAAGAACCAAATAGATAATTTTTATTTTTATTTTCATGTAAAAATTATTTTATAAAAAATATTTTTTAATAAAAATATTTTACATGCAAATCTCTTCACGTCTTGCCTTTTGCTTCCGGCGGAAAGACTCGCGAGAGTGATGACTTGTAGCAGAAAGGCTCGCCACTTGGGACTTCATACCTCCAGGCCTTGGGAATAGCTACTTTAAATCCTTTCCCCTCTTGGTACTACTATTCCAACAAGTGCCCTATGAAAATTAACTAGTGTTCAAGGTGTTAGGAGGTAATATGTAGTATAAAGTTTCACATTGTTCACCGTGATTTATTGAAAAAACGAGTCTTCTCACAATGGAGTTTATATTTAATTTAGTAGCATAATATGGTACGGATGTTCATCCACATATCCCTATGACCTTAATATGAAGAACAAGGGGAGTGCTGGCCCCACGTTGCTTGTGCATGAATGAGTAGCAAGTTAATAGAAAGGTAAAAACTTTAACTTACCAAAGAAAAGGTGAAACTTCTACACTTTATTGTGAAGTCATTGGGTTAGATTCCCAGCACTTTCACATGACAAACACTTGTCGGTTATAGCATGTTGTTGAGTTTTGGGGCCGCACGCCTGTGACTGGAGGATGAAGGAAAAGGTGGATCCCCCTGTTTAGATCATCTATTTCATTATTGTTTGAAGGCCAAGTTTGTAATTTCTATTTAGAATTATTTACTTTTTATCATGTTCAGTCACTACAAGATAAAGCGTGGATAGCGACTGACATGTTCGGTCTCTATTCGGTTGCAATTCAGTCGCTATAACATTCAGCGATCGATCTGCAACCGTTTTGCGACCGAACATTTCGGTCGCTATAATTTGGTCATTGTACAGCGATCGAACAAAATCGGTCGCAGATTCAGTCTCTGATAGCGATTGACCGTCAACAGTCGCAATATCCGTCGCCACTAACGACCGGCCCTAATAGTCACTGATCAGTCACTCACAACGACCGATAGGATGGTCGCAACGTTGGTCGCTGTAAGCGGTCGCTATATCGGTCCCTAATGTAGAGACCAATTAGGGACCAATATTATTGGCGTTGCTATGTGTGTAGTGACCAATAACAGCGACGGATCAGCGACAGAAATTGGTCCGTCGCTATTCAGTCGCTAATTTTATATTTTTTAATAAATTAACATAAATGACAATAAATCACCTGATAAATAACAATAACATAAAACTACAATAAATCAACTACACAAATCACAATATCTCCACGAATCACAAACTCATCACATAAAGTACAACAAACACACAAACCAATCATACATCCATAATAAAAATACAACATCCACACAACTAAAATGAAATCACAAATCCTTTGCATATGTGTCATCTTAATCGTCGTCTCGCACAACATCTTGCAACGGATGATCCTTTATATCATTTATAAAAAAAATTAAAATCAAATACTTAATAAATAAATCAATTTTTCTTTAAAATTAAAAGTAAGATGTTTTTCATTTAATTGAATTTGACGAATGACAGTTTTGAACATTTTGCTCAAACCAGGAGTCCAATTTGGACTCCGTCAGTTTCTACAAGTCACTCTCACCTTCCCGGATGTGTTGGAGTCATTGAAAAATTAATTGGACCTATATTTTTATTTTTGACCCTCTTAAACCCATATTTATTGACATGAAAGTAAGTTCTTTTAAGGAAATATAAATTTGAGCATTGAGCTCAAATTTGGAGTTTAATTTAAACTTCGTCAGTTTCTATGGGTTACTTTCATTCTCCATGTTGTGTTGGAACAATCGATAGATTGATTGGATCTCTCTTTTCAATTTTGGACCCTCAAACTGAAGTTCATAGATTTGAAACTAAACTAGTTAAGAAAATACAAAATTGTTTGCCCAGGCCATATCGGGAGTCCAATTTGGACTCCATCAGTTTCTACAAGTCACTCTCACCTTCCCGGTCGTGTTGGAGTCATTGACAAATTAATCGGACCTATATTTTTATTTTTGACCCTCTTAAACCCATGTTTATTGACATGAAAGTAAGTTCTTTTTAGGAAATGTAAATTTGAGCTTCGAGACATGAAAGTAAGTTCTTTTTAGGAAATGTAAATTTGAGCTTCGAGCTCAAATTTGGAGTTCAATTTGAACTCCGTTAGTTTCTATGGGTTACTTTCACTCCCCATATCGTGTTGGAACAATCGATAGACTGATTGAACCTCTCTTTTTAATTTTGGTCCCCCAAACCCAAATTCATAGATTTGAAACAAAACTAGTTAAGAAAATACAAAATTATTTGCCCAGGACATATCGGGAGTCCAATTTGGACTCAGTCAGTTTCTACAATTCACTCTCACCTTCCTGATTGTGTTGGAGTCATTGACAAATTAATCAGACCTATATTTTTATTTTTGACCCTCTTAAACCCATATTTATTGACATGAAAGTAAGTTCTTTTAAGGAAATGTAAATTTGAGCATCGAGCTCAAATTTGAAGTTCAATTTGAACTCCGGCAGTTTCTACGGGTTACTTTCACCCCCCATGTCGTGTTGGAACAATCGATAGATTGATTGGACCTCTCTTTTCAATTTTGGGCCCTCAAATCTAAGTTCATAGATTTGAAACTAAACTAGTTAAGAAAATATAAAATTATTTGTCGAGGCCATATCGGGAGTCCAATTTGGACTCCGTAAGTTTCTACAAGTCACTCTCACCTTCCCGGTTATGTTGGAGCCATTGACAAATTAATTGGACCTATATTTTTATTTTTGACCCTCTTAAACACATATTTATTGACATGAAAGTAAGTTTTTTTAAGGAAATGTAAATTTGAGCATTGAGCTCAAATTTGGAGTTCAATTTGAACTCCGTCAGTTTCTACGGGTTACTTTCACTGTCCATGTCATGTTGGAACAATCGATAGATTGATTGGACATCTCTTTTCAATTTTGGTCCCTCAAACCCAAGTTCATAGATTTGAAACAAAACTAGTTAAGAAAATACAAAATTATTTGCCGAGGCCATATCGGGAGTCCAATTTGGACTCCGTCTGTTTCTACAAGTCACTCTCACCTTCCCGGTTGTGTTGGAGTCATTGAAAAATTAATCGGATCTATATTTTTATTTTTGACCCTCTTAAACCCATATTTATTGACATGAAAGTAAGTTCTTTTAAGGAAATGTAAATTTGAGCATCGAGTTCAAATTTGGAGTTCAATTTGGACCTCAAACCTAAGTTCATAGATTTTGTAAGATGATATTTAGAGTTAACAAATAGTAAATCAATCAAACAAAATATTTACCAGAGGCTGCTGTGCAGGAGGTGCTCTTTCACAAAGAATTCCCAATTGTGCGAGTGTCTGGGAGACGGTCTGAGAGACGCTCTCGTTGACGATCTCCCTAAACAGATCCGGAGTCATGGTCGGGGCGGCACTGGAAGAACCACCTGGGGCTGTTGGTGTGGTAAATGGAGAGGTCGCATGTGAGACAGAGCTTGAGCATGATGATATCACCCTGGTCGTGCCCAAGCTATGTCCAAAACCATAGACATGACCTTTTTTGGGTGCCCCAGATGCTACAACCCAAATGTCAGGATCCAACTCTGGATGCTGAGTGTTATTCCCGTACCTCTCATCCATTCCTCTACTATATGACTCTTGTAAAAAAATAAAATAAAATAAAATAATTCTACATTTTAATTTTAAATGAAAATTATTGGTGTATACATTTACCGCTACCTCCCGAGCTTTCTCACTAATGTAATCATTCGTCCCTTTCCCGAGCTGTAGTTCTTATTTTTTAAATAAATCATAGTTTATTATTAGATTAAAAAAATCACAAATGTAGAAGTGTACTTACCGATCGCGCTTTATGCGTTGCAAAAGAGACAGAGCCACTCGTGTATACATTCGCTTCAGGATGCGTTGCTCTGTTTTGCTTTGTTTTAGCTGAATTTTCATTCCATTTCTCCGCTCTCCAAATGTCACACAGCTCAATCCAATACTCCTTTGTCATCCACACAGGCCCATGCTCCTTCCATTACTTCTTATCTGTGCTTGCATATGCTCTTTCTGTATTTCTTCGAGACTGAATTTGCTTACAGAAATTGAATTTGCGACTGATTGAATCGGTCGAAAATGCGGCCACTATATCCGCATTTTCTTGTAGTGAGTCTTATTATTTTGAGGAGAGAACATCGACACTTGCAAGTAAGCTGCCAACGTGAGCCACACGGGGCAGGGGTTTTTCGTTATAAAAAGAAAAAAAAACTGCCAACATGAGTGACGAAGTTGGAGACCGTAATGACACTTTCTGCATTTGTTTTTATATATATAAAAATAAAAATATAAGGAAATTAAAACAGAAGCAACTTGACAGCTGACAGAGAGTGTGGGTTGCATAGGAAATAGTAACAGAGAGAATGAGAGACGTCAGGCATGAACAACATTAAGAGAGGGGTATATATATATATATATTAAAAGTTGTTTTTGTTCACAGGTCGAGATGGAGCCGCCGGCGAAGGATTCAGTATTAGAGTTCTTACTGTTATGAAATAAAAAACTAAAATATCTATATTTTACAAATAAAATTTATGTCATGGAACATTGAAATACAAAATGGATATGGAAACAACTATTTCTATTTCATTAAGAAAGTCAAAATTATGTCGGAATATTAAAAATTGGATATCTGTTGGCATCCTCATAAAAAATTATCTGAAATTTTTACATATTAATCCTTACAAATTTAGTTAATTATTGTCATGTTAATCTCTCCAAAGTCGAAACATCTAATTCTTGCAAAAGCTGGATATTCAATGGAACATTCCTTCTTCCCATTAGTTATCCTTACGAAATTACAAAAATTCCCTTGCCACTCTCACCCTTTCCATTACAAAGTGATGGAGAGCCTCTCTACATCGTGTCTGCCACCGACCCACTCACTGACCTTCTACCGGCCGTCCGCTCTCTCGAAGGCCCACCCACTAGACCTCATCGCCTCCCCGCTCCCCCCCCACCACCTCGGAGATCCTTTGACGGTAGGCCCCATGGCCGACTCACTTGTAGGGTACGCCATGCTGGCGTCTTGCTTTGCATCGCTAGCACTAGTTGACTACATCCCTCATGTAGAGGAAGACTTGTAGGAGGGTTGTGAACTATAGTGTTTGTCTACGAGTTAGTTTAGTGAAATTCTCAAGGTCTTCCTTAGGGGATTGGACATGGGAGGTTGAAGGTGTTCATCTCTAAACGTGGATAAATTTATGTGTTCTATATGTGTTTACTTTTTAGTTTTCATGCGATTTTGCTAACTATTTTAATTTGTTACTAACACCAACTAGACCCATTACCCCCCCTCTCTTTTTTCCATAGTGTGGCCAAACAATAGGGGAAGGGGTATATATGACAAAAACATTTTTTTTATAAAAGAGCTTTATTACAAACATTGAGGGTTAATTTAGACTTTTTTTACTAAAAATATCTCGTTGTATGTGACCCTCAATGGAACAACTTGTTTTTGTCACAGTTAGTTATGACGAGGTCTCTCAAAATATTCTTAATACGTAAGAAAGATATACATGCAAAAAGCCATCTGTGAGGAGTTGAGGTTGATAGTAAAATGAGAGAAAATAGACTGAAGTGATTTGGACATTCACCATCCTCCTAGCTCGGTCAGTTAGAATATGTGATCAAATCTTAGTAGATACTTGTAAAAAAACTTAGAGAAGACTTAAAATAAGATGAGACAATGTTATTAGGATGGACATTGACTTCTTAGGTTAAACACAAATATAACATTTGATAAAAATCTTTGGCAGAATAAGATTCATGCAGCTTACCCAAATAATGAGATAAGACTAATGAGATGAGACAATGTTATTAGGATAGACATTGACTTCTTGGGTTAAATGCAAATATAACATTTGATAGAAATCTTTGACAGAATAAGATTCATACAGTCTACCACAAATAATGGGATAAGACTCTGATGATGATGAAGAAGAAGAATATACAAGCAAATATAAATACAAGATAGATTTTTGGCAGTTAGACTTCTAATAGGGGTATATGTATAAAATATTTTTTTTACAATATAAACTTTTTTTCAAATAGCAAGGGTTATTTGCGACCTCTTATGCTAAGGATGTTTAACTGTTGGAGTCAAATGTCACTTCCAACATGACCAGTTATAATATTTATTTAATACATAAGAGGGTGTAGAGGCTATTTCTAGCCTCGTAGGCCCGTAGGCCCATCATGACCCAGCAAGGCAAAATAGCTATAACCCTCACGCCACGTGTCCTCGGCATCAGCCAAGCGGCTGCCGAACACATTTCAGCTGCTAAATGCTCAAGTGTCCCACCGGCAGTTTCCGAACACCGCACAGGTTGCTTGAACAGGATTTACCCTCACCAAACAGATCAGGTGGCTCCTACTCAAGCCCGCAATAGCCAAGGTGCCCAAGCACCGGGCACCGCACGGCCATATCGAGCACCGAACAGCCGTCCCTAACGACAAGGCAGGGAACGGGCGTATCGCATCGGGCAATGCCTCCGGGCACCGAACATATGGCCCAGCCACTGAGCAAGCTGCCTGTTCGGTACCTCACGACCAGGAAGTGCAAGGAAGCTCCTCACCTCCTAGCATGCGGTTACTACAGCAGCACCGCACGCTCCCCACGTTCAAGGGAGCATTAACCACAGGGCTCCTCAATGGGCACCTCAACACGTAACTCCCCGCCAAGGGTGCCAACTGGCGCGTCCTTTCCGGCGTCATCAAGGGGCGTTCCGTCCCACTTCCTCAAGACCCTCCCCTATAAAAAGGCTCAGGTAACCTCCATGCAGAGGTACGGGATCCTGAACACTCACGCTCGTCCCCGTACGACTCATACATGAGAACCCCCTTTCCTTCAAGCTTCTCTAGTCCTATACTGACTTAGGCATCAGAGGGTTCTCTCCGGTTAAAAACCGGGCCCCCCTGATTCCATTCTGGTTTTGTGGGCTTCTGTCCGCACCGGCGATCGTCTTCCCATCTTCTCCAGTGGAGGCCCGTTTGGCTCAAGCCCAAACAAGAAAACACCACCACAGTTTGGCGCCGTCTGTGGGAACAACATCAGCCATGGCTCGCGGACGTTACTCTCACCAGAACCCTAGAAATAAGGCAACGCGCTCTCGCCAGTCACGCACAGGCTCGTGTGATCAAGCCCCTCCTGCCAACGACAACACTCCCCCCGCCGGAGTGATTGACAGCGGCCCCACTGCCGGCCCTCCGGCAACTGCCCAGGAGGTAGCGGAACTCCAGGGCCTAGTTCAGCAGCTGGTGGGCGTCTATCAGGGCCTTCAGGCGCAACTGGCTAGGCAGCCGGCCTTGATAGTCCCCCCACTGCCGAAACAGCAGGCGGAATCATCGCGTTGGCGACCTCCTGCACCGTCGGCCCGGAAGGAGCAGCATGCGGAGTCGCCCCGGCAGTCACGGAGGGTCCCGTTCGCATGCCGAACACCAGAGCGGCAGGCTAACTCACCCCACCTCTTCCCCCGCGTTCCGACGTCGGTACCAACGCCCACGCGTCCAGGCGCGAGGGCTCAGCGCATTCTGACCAGAAATTGGTCAGACGCCTCCGCCGCGTCACTAACCTTAAGCGCCGCATGGACACGATGGTCCAGAAGGCAGAAGGCAGAGTCTTGGATGATGACCTGGACTTCCGCTCCCCGTTCACTGCGGAGATCCTGGAGGCCAGAGCCTCCCCAAAACTGCCCCTACCTTCCATCGCGCCCTACGACGGCACCACTGACCCAGCGGACCACGTCCATAGGTTCAAGTCGCACATGGTGTTCGATGGAGCATCGGATGTTGTTAAGTGCCGGGCCTTCCCAGCCACGTTAAAGGAAGCTACGAGGGCATGGTTTGAAGCCCTCCCCACAGGCTACATCTCCTCCTTCCACTAGTTGAAAAAATCCTTCCGGGACAACTTCCTGGGTGGGAGGTCGCAGCCGTGCACGACGGCTTCTCTTCTGTCTGTTCGGTAGAAGAAAGCTAAAACACTCTGGGACTACGTCAAGTGGTTCCAGGCTGAAACACTTCACATCCCACGCCTCGACGTCATCTTGGCCACCAGTGCCCTCATCCGGGGCACTCGCGATGGTTTCCTTCAGAGGACGCTTGGGGTCCAGCAACCGCCTACCCTCGCTGACCTCCTCTTCATCGCCCAACACCACGGTGCGTGCGAGGAGAGTATGGCAGTCGGCCGAGCCCAGCAGGCGAATTCGCCCCGAAACGGGAAGGACCCTATAAGGTCATCTGAGTTCTCGGAAGAGGTTCCTGTAAGCTGTCTACCCTCGGCGGCAAAATCATACCGAGAACCTGGCATGTAAATCTAAAGGCTTATTATTTACAAAGGCCTCTCTGCTCAGCGTCCTACTTCTCTCTTTGTTGTTTTATCGGTTTATGTAAAGGATGAACGGTACAACCCATGGTCAAGAGCTCTTCAGCTCAGAAGACCAGTGTGGAACCCACGAGCCTCTAGACACCGACGAATCCCGATTTGAACAGAACACGACTAAGAAAGAGAGGGAAAAAGGACAACGCTAGTTAAAGAGTTCGATCGAAGGGTCCGACGTCCTCAGCATCGTCAGGCATGCGCCCAGCCCGAAAGCTCACAGAGCAGACCCCGTCCAGGCGAGGGTCTTGCGTCCTCCGGTGACGTTCCCGCAGAGCGGTGACAAAGGCCTCCTGGGCATACTCCACTATCGTGATGCCGCCCTCACCAATCGCCGACCTCGTAGCAAGCCACTCCGAAGAGCTCCAGATCTGTCTGGAATTCGGGATCGGATTTGTACGCTGCCACTCTCCGAGCCTCTGCCTCGTGAAGCACCGTGGCGACAACCTTCTTCTCAGCTTCGGCTACGGCAAGTTTCAGCTCGGAGGCCTTTAGAACAGCGCAAGCTCGGTCTCACAGTGTTGGCTCTGCTCCCACTTCGCCGGTTGCATCTCCGTGCACTGCAGGAGTACTTCCAGTTATGCAGTCTTCTTCGGACTCCGTGTCTGCTCCAGCCGCCCCGGCGGCCCACTCGGCAAAGGGTGCAACCTTGCCTACCACCAGTTCGACAGCCACGCTCACCAAAGCGACCTCCGACCTCGCTTACAGGCACCCGTCCGTAGGACGTCATCTCGTCGCGATTGGCCGGCTGTTCCGCCGCGAGTGCGAAGTCCCTCATCCGACGTGTCGAGCAGGCATCTCCCCTCTCAAGTGCTCACGATCACATCCGAGCAGACTTGAGAGGGTGGGGAGGCAAGTGTAGAGGCTACTTCTAGCCTCCTAAGCCTGTAGACCCATCATGACCCAGCAAGGCAAAACGGCTATGGCCCTCGCGCCACGTGTCCTCAGCGTCAGCAAACCGGCTGTCGAACACATTTCAGCTGCTAAACGCTCAAGGGTCCCACTAGCAGTTTCTGAACACCGCACAGGCTACTCGAACAGGATTTATCCTCACCGAACAGATCAGGTGGCTGCTGCTCAAGCCAGCAATAGCCAAGGTGCCCGAGCACTGGGCACTGCACGACCATATCGAGCACCGAACAGCCGTCCCTAACGGCAAGGCAGGGAACAGGCATATCGCATCGGACAATGCCTCCGGGCACCGAACATATGGCCCAACCACTAAGCAAGTTGCCTGTTCGGTACCTCCCGACCAGGAAGGGCGGGGAAGCTCCTCGCCTCCTAGCAGCGATTACTATGGCAGCAATGTTCAAGGGAGCATTAACCGCAGGGCTCCTCAACGGACGCCTCAACGCGTAACTCCCCGCCAAGGGTGTCAACTGGCGCGCCCTTTCCGGCGTCATCAAGGGACGTTCCGTCCCACTTCCTCAAGACCTTCGCATACAAAAAGGCTCAGATAACCTCTATGTAGAGGTACGGGATCCTGAACACTCACGCTCGTCCTCGAACGACTCACACATGAGAACCCCCTTTCCTTCAAGCCTCTCTAGTCCTATACTGACTTAAACATCGGAGGGTTCTCCCCGGTTAAAAATCGGATCCCCCTGATTCCGTTCTGATTTTGCAGACTTCTGTCCGCACCGGCGATCGTCTTCCTATCTTCTCCAGTGGAGGTCCGTTTGGCTCAAACCCAAACAGAAAAATACCACCACATAGGGGTATACGTATAGATACAAGTACAAGATGGACTTTCACCTAATTTGATTTCTATTAGAGATATATATGTAAAAAATCCATTAAAAAAAGAGAGCAGCGCATTGCTGTATATTATAAATAAGTTTCACATGGTTTAGGTACATAAACAGCTCATATATCAATAAATTTCCAATCTGTAGATAGATATTTTATTCTAACACATGTATCACAATCTGAGTCGCAAATATTATATCACCCTTTGTACGGTGCCCAGCCCACATTCAATGACTTACCAAAGCGTACAGAAGATATTATATTATTCTTTGGATACAGTCAACGAAAAGTCGGTCAAATTAATCAATACTCGGTTCCAATTGCTGATCTACATCTTTTAATTATATAGAGATATCAATAAAATTCATAAAATAAGTTCTCCACATCTCTATGGACATTGCGAGATAACAATTCCGAATAAATGACTCACCAACATCGAAGGCCGATCTGGTCAATGTTGGCCAGCTCTCAGATCCGGCTGATCGATCCAATGCATTTGTCGGTGACATTTCATATCTCACCGCGATGCCATAATCTTCTCGATATTATACAACATCATATATCAAAACAAATAACACCTCAATAAATTAAGAGAGATGATTCCCTCCCATTGACACGGGAGGAAATGTTGACGTGGGTTAGTCGCGTCCGACTGTGATTGGTCAGATATCGAAACTTATAAGTCATGAGTCCCATCGCCTGATCAATTACAGTCGAACGAGACTGTTACAACTCAACATGTTTCCTCCTATAAATAAGAGTGAATCATTTCTTGTAAGATAAAGATTTATTATATTTTTATATTATACTTAAGTATAATATGATTAGATAATAATTCATATGACATCTAACAATTAATTGTCATTTTATCACTCCTCATATGAGAGGTATCACATGAGTTATTATCTAGTCATATTACATTTAAAATGTAATATACAAATGTAATAAATCTTTTTCTTTCTCGTAAATTAAACTTATTTACAGTCGATGCAATAGGATATATTGCTCAACCCTAGCTGATCACTTATGAATTTATGAAAATATTTGTTGCACTCTTTATTGTACTTCTATTATATTATTAGTTTTTTTTATTAGTCAATGTGGTATCATCATATTATACCTACCTAATAAAAAGTAGAGCCCGATGTACATTGAGACGGGCACATTTATTGGAGTGTGCCATGCTGAGAGAAGACACATCAAAAAGGTCACGATAACCTTAAGAGGGTGTGTCATGTGCTCAGTGCACATGAACAGGGCGTTGAGACTTTTCTTAAAATGTAAAATGGTGCAATAAAAATATAATAAATAATTCTAATAAATTCCTACCCAAGTGTAGAGTAGATAGAGAGCTTGGTGGGGGATCGATCCCATATGTGGTTGAGCACTGTGTACTTTTTTTTCACTTGTGTGAACATGGAGGGTGTGAATGATATCCTCCCACTTTGGGGTGTTTTTTAATAGTGAAGTAGGCTTTTGTTATTAATTTATAAAGAAAATTTATTGTACTTGTATATTACAATTTAAATGTAATATGATTAAATAATAAATTCATGTGACATCTAACAATTGAATTGTCATTTTATCACTTTTTATGTGAGAGATGTCACATAAACTATTATCTAATCATATTACACTTAAAATATAATATGTAAATACAATAAATCTTTCTCTAATTTATAAGCTTCAGAAAGAGATTGCGTTGCCACGAGTGGTAGTGGGTGATGGGTTTGGGTTGAATTGAGAGTTGCTGAGAGTCCATCTCGAGCCGGATAATTTGGTGGTTAACTTGAGGACCCCCAGTGGTTCGAATTGTGGGTACTCTTAGGGTTGCAAACGAACCAATACACTCGACGAGTAGCTCGATATTCGACTCGATAACAACTCGACTCGACTCGCTTATTAAACTAACGAGCCGAGCTTGAACAAAAAATAAGCTCGGTTCATAAACGAGCCGAGCTTGAACAAAGGTATGCTCGACTCGATTATGTTCGCGAGTAGCTCGTTAAGATACTCGATAAAATACTCGTTAAGATACTCGATAAAACACTCGTTAAAATATTCGATAAATTATTCGTTAATATACTCGTTACTATACTCGATTTAATATTCGTTAACATACTTGATAAATTAGTCATTATATTATTAAATATCATATTAGATAAATTATTTGTTAAATATAAGATACAAATATATTTATATATTCTTAACAATTTATTATCAATTATAAAAATTTATAAAATTTTATTTGTAACCAGTCCCCACACAAGCAAACCCTATTTCATCAAACCCCCAAATCCCATTCCCGGCCGCTTTCCAAGCTTCCAGGCAGCACCTTCGGCCCTTCCCCAGGCCACACCCCAGGCCCCGACTCCCAGGTCCTCCAGCGGCGCAGGGCTCCCCCCTGGCTCCCACGTCCTCCCAGCGGCACAGCGCTCCCCTCCGCCCCTCCCAGCGTCCCTGGTCGACGCAGCGGCGCAGCGTTCCTCCCCCCTCGGCCCCTCTCAACGGCGCAGCGCTTCCCCTCCTATCAGCGGCGGAGCGTTCCTCCCCCCTCGGCCCCTCCCAACGGCGCAGCGCTTCCCCTCCTATCAGCGGCGGAGCGTTCTTCCTCCCTCGGCCCCTCCCAGCGGCTTAGCGTTTCCCCTCCTACCAGGCAGCGGCGCAGCGTATTGATTTTTCAGACTTTTGTTTATTTTTTTGTTTATTTTTTAGACTGATTTCTCACACGGTGGACATCGACATCCGCCTGAACCTTGGAGCCGTCCTCATGGTCAGTCTGAAAGCGGACACCCCCATCTGCCTGATCATCACGGGCACTTCCGCCATACCCTTTATTCAGCCAATTTCTTCTCCGATAATCAGCCCATGTCCCCCACGGTCGTGAAGCTTTGCGGACTCCGCCGACAAAGTAGTCTGCAGGTTGGCCGCCTAATCTGCAGGAGGGTGGAGGAGTACTGATCATCCCAGTTGTTTCCTCTTCAGCTTGCCGATCCAACTTCGTATGCAAGGGGCCCTGTAAAAAGGAGAACTGAACTCGTACGACGTTCTGTCAGTTAGGGAAAGAAGAGGAAACTAGCGGATCTATGTGAATGTGTCTGGATCAACGGAAAAGAAGTGATGAAAACGCTATGAACTAACCATCTTGCTCTGCATGCTAAGAAGCTAGATAGCTGGTGGCAGTTGGCAGGTACCGACGTTAGTTCTTAGAATGTCTTCTTGTGAAATCGATAGCGCGGTTTACTTCATCTTCCCCCACCAAGTAACATCATTAATTTATACGTGCTAAAGCAAGTTAGCTGATCATATGTCCCTTAAGTTAGATATTAATTTAGTTAATTATCATCTACCCCTGGTGGACCTTGTCTGAAAGCGATAGTACTTGTACATCTAGAAATTCATCTCTGGAGCATCAAAGAAGGAAAAAGAACGGTGACCAATTTCTTTAACTTAGTCCAGAAACTTGTGAGTTTTTTTTTTTCTGAATATCGATTACTTATGAATTTTACTTTCATTTTTTTCTTCTATTTTTTTCCCCTAGAATGATATCAGTAACCTTTTTGTCATGTGTTTTTACATATTTTTATGACTGTTTGTATTATATGTTGTTGTTTTTTGTTTATATGTTGTTGTTTTTTGTGTTTATATTTTGTTTATATGTGTTTTTACATATTTTTATGACTGTTTGTGTTTATATGTTGACTGTTTGCAGTAACACTCTGCTCAAACAACACTGTCAAGCAACAGTGGGAGTTCTGAGGTGTGGTTGGGGAGGCAAGGTGATTGCTTGCATAGGGAGGCGAGGTGCCTGCAACAATAGCTGAAAGCAAGTAAGAGTGAGAGCAGCTTGTAAGGTATGTCTTCTCAAGAGATAGAAAAATGTTGCTCACTGTTGCCTTTAGAGCTTGTATCTTCTAGCGTTGCTTCTTCTTCAAATGTAGTTATGGATAAAGAATGTGAGCCGATTAATGAAACAATGGATGAAGTTATTGTTGTGGATGAAGAGGCCAATATGGAAGATACAGAAGAAAATCCTTATGCAAAGAAGAAAAGAAAGAAGACATCTGAAGTTTGGCAAAATTTTCAGTCTGTAAAACTTGCTGATGGGTCAGAAAAAGTGCAGTGCATAAAGATTGTCAGAACATCAAATAGATGGTAATTGTCAGCAAAATTCCAACAGGCAAATTATTTATAGATGGAGGTACAATATTGTATCTAAACTTTAGAGACCAACAGAAACTTTCTTCATTCTTTTTAAAGAAATTCAGAGAAGAATACAATAAAGAGTGACGCTGCAGTAATTACCCAAAATGGTTGTCATAAATTTCTGTAAGCCAAAAGTAGATATCTTATAGAAATATAAGTGTAGAATCCCTGTATGACCTTTAGAGCTAAAGCAGAATGTTACAATATTCAGAGCTGTCCTTTCTTTTCTCAGTTCATATCAAAGCTTGGAGATTGTCTTGTTCACCTTTTGTCTGGCATACTCTTCAACAATGCTAACTGAAGTCTCCCTATGTCTCAGGAAGAACTCCGCAAGTAGGATATCTCTTTCTCTAGATGTCAGATCACCATGGCATCCCTGCATTTGGTTTCCAGCTCAGGTATGATGGTACAATACATCAATAGCTCTCTAGTTCACAAGATCGATCTATAATGCAACATTTAATTTTTACAGTCCTTGGGCAAAACAACAGCAAAGGTTCCTCCAGTTTGTCAAACTATGGATGAGGAATACTGCATCTTACACATCAACTTCAATTGTTGAGGCACTTTTGCTAGACTGCCTTATAATAGGTATACTATGCTTTATTATTTGTATTTTTCCTCCTTGTTCAGGCTTATTATGGTCATCTCTTTATTACGTGATGCTATGAGTATGCCCAAAATGGCTATGTACCTTTTACGTTGTTCCCTTTTGTGAAGTTGAATAATTTGGATACTTGAACATGTAGCCTTTTGTCATTTTTCTTGAAGAAATTTGGGGAGATAGTACGGAGTCACTTAATGTTTTACCATTGGGCTACTCCTTTTTGTATGGTTCTTGAAGAAAAAACTGATCTATATATGCTGCTCCATTTCCATTTTTTTTCCTTAAAAACTGATCTATATATGCTTAACTGTTAAGTGGAACTCTGTGAAGGAATGGCCCAAACCTTTCTCATCTTCACCCAACTTGGAGTCATCACTTCTCACTCCTTTGTCATTATTCCGAACCAGGCATCCACATCTTGTTTATGGTTGTGCAGCTGTCACTTGATCAATATTTAAGCTTGGTGGGCATTTTGTGCTGAATTCTGGGGGAGAAGGCTGTGGGAGGGCAGTGGCATGTGCTGTTGTGGGAGAGAAAATAAAGTATGATGCCCTGGACTCCTTGGACAAGAAACAAAAAGAAGCACAGCTGCTGCACTTTGCATCAACAAAAGAACAGGGACCAGAGGGGGAAAACAGATGTCTAATACTCAACAAAGGTGGCCATGAGGTGTCTGTGTATAGTGTAGGTGGGGACAGGGTGAAGCTTGTGACCGCTAAGCTGCCTCTAGCTCCCACTATGATGCAGAACTGTTTACCTCACCCATGCCTCTTCTCATTCATTCCCTCTCCAAGTCTTTCTCTAGTTATGTTACTTCTTACAAAAGAAAAAGGTTCCAGAACATGGACCTATGAGTTTCCTGCCATCAATGGTGAATATCATGTATATAGGCCATAAGATGGAGGACAAGGTACATGCACATGCTGTTATTAAAGATGGGTTGATTTGGTATTAAGATTGAGCTTGTGGGCATGGCCACAGCTTGATGTTTATGTAGCATATATAGATCAGTTTTGTATGTTTATGTAATAAATCCTGCCGGTCATCTTAACTGTTAAGTGGAAGATTGTGTATATGTGTTTATGTAGTATGACATTAGGGATATTTTTGGGTTTTTAAATTTTTTCTATGGCATATTTTGGTGAAAAAGTGATAGCATATTTGTATAACATGCAACAATTTATATGGTATGACATTAGGGGCAAATCTATTTTTTTATTATTTTTCTATGACATTTTGATAAAAAATTAGGAACATAAGTCTATAACAATTTATATAGTATGGCATTAGGGGCATTTTGGGTTTTTTTAACCTTTATGTTGCACACTGTGATAAAAAAATTGGGAGTATGTGCATAGCTTGTAGGTTGTCATGTTAAACGAGCCGAGCTCGAGCTTGCACTCGTTTTTGTGTACAAATTTTGATCCGAGTTCGAGTTCGAGCTCAAATATGTGGATGGTTAAACGAGTCGAGTTCGAGCCTAAACTCGTTTAGGTAAGAAATTCGAATTCGAATTCGAACTCGAGCTCGTATTCGAACTCGTTTATGTAAACGAGTAGCTTAACGAGCCGAGCTCGAACATGGTAAATACTTATCGAGCCGAGTACGAACATAGGTCAAAAGTACTCGGCGAGTATCGAGCCGAGTTCGAACTCGCCAATAAACGAACGAGCCGAGCTCGAGCAGAGTGTTACTCGGCTCGGCTCGGATCGTTTGCAGCCCTAGGTACTCTTGCCTAAAAAGCTTAAGTCCTAGATTCGACTCTCCAGGGGGGAGTTTATCTGGTCTACACTTAATTTTTGAGGGGCCTAGGCTTGATGTTTTCCCAATTAAGTGGGGTATGGTTAAAAGGAAATTAGGGTTGCCAAGTCTATTAAGTGGGGTAGTGCTATACGAAAATTAAGGGCTCTCAAATATTGATTGATTTCTGAAGGATCTAGGTCCGATGTTTCCGAAATTAAGTGGGGTAGGATTATACGGAAATTAGGGGCAGTCAAATCTATTAATTATGATAGGATTCTACTGAAATTAAGGGTTGCCAAATTTTAAGTTTACGAATATTAATCTCTGAGGCTATAAAATCGCATGCGGTGATATTTGCTCACTACCAAAAAAATAATTTGGTGGTTACCTTCGATAAGACAAGTTTATCAACCTCAGGTTGCTGGCCGAGGTATCTATCCGTTCTTCTTTTTTTTCTCTCTCTCTCTTTTTCTTCTGACAAGGAGTGCCACCCAAGATCTTGATAATTTTAGCTTTCCTGTGCTTGGTATATAAGAGAAATATTTTTTTTGCCTATATTTAGGGTGGATTTTGTATATGCCCGTTCCAAAGCATGCAGACAACTTTTCTTGATGAATAAGATAGGTAATACTAATTCATTCGATGAAGATATGTATCTTAAGTTTAAATGTTGTATTTCTTTCCCTAACTCTACGTGCGCTACTATTATTTTTTCAGCATTGGTGTCCATATATAAATTGGAAAGGTGATCCTTTGAAGTTAATTAAGTGCATCATGTATTTACGTTCAGCTTTTTCTTCATTATGCCATTTTTGGGATGGTGTAAATGGGGTTCAACATAACTCCATGTGAATAATAAAACAGAAGATAAGTTTTAGCTTTTAACTTGTGTAAACTGTAAACTTTCCATTATCCAAAAAACAAAAAAACACACTTGTGTAAGCTTTCAAAATTATAAATCTGCCCCTGTAATGCATTTGGTTATCTAGAATCCACATCTCGGAAAAGGGTGCGTGCCGTTTGTTCTTGAAAATGACCTCACAGAATTAACCTAATTATAGTTGGGAAACAACATTAAATACAATAAAAATGTACTTTTTTTAGTGTGGGGGTGGGGGTCCAGGGACGGATGTAGCTCACATCCAGTGGGGTCACGTGACCCCACTGGAAAAAATATATCTTGAAATGACCATCTAATCGGCCACCTGGAGAGGTTTTAGGAAACGGGATGACCCCACTGGATCACCCGGCGGTGACCCGACCAGGCGAGGCAGCGACCCCAAATCCAATTTTTTATTTTTTAACCGTCGCGGCCTCACCCAATTTTGCCGTCTGCTTGCTTCTCGTTGGGCAGCCGCAAGCACTTGCCGTGACCATTCACAAGGGCGCCGGACGACCAGAGTCTGAACACCATACACCACTGGGCACCGGCGGCGAGGTGCAGCTGTAGGCTGTCACCAATAACCAGATCGAGGTAACGAATCGTCAGACCCTAAATTTTCAATTTTTTTAGCTCTAAACCCTCCCTCCAAACGTAGAGGCTAGGCACTCGTAGAGGTCGATTAATATTTTAATTATTTATTTATATTATATATAATATTTAAATTATAATAATATTAAAAAATAATTAAAGTGACTCTACTGAATAAAATTTCTACATCCGTCCCTGATGGGGTGGGGTGTGGTGGGGAGGGGCTTTGGTTCCGATGTGGTCATCGGTAGAGGTGTCAATGGACTTTTAGATTGGCTCAATTTCAACTTAAGTACGATGATCTAATCCAAACTCAACCCAAATGAGTCAAAATAAATAAAATTCACAGTAATCTTTTGGGGCCTATTCTAGTCGAACAAATCATCCACCTACTTTGCATCATGAGGGGATGAACCAGTGCCGCCTCTATATCCGCCCTGACCTTGACTCCAAAAAATAGAATGTAATGGGTGCTGAGGCAAGCATCGGGGATGACCAAGAGGAGCTCGCCATTTGGCGTCGCATGAACTCTTCGGGTCAAACACCTACACATGGCTGCCCCTAAAGGGATTCCTATGGTTTGAATGTGAGGCAACCTGAGGGCCTTAGGAAGCCATGGTTTAGAAGGCGACCTAAGAAGCGGCAAGTTCCATGTTATCCTACCATGGTCCTTCCCGCCTCCTCCCCCCTTGCTTCCTCTCTCCGCCTCCGCCACCACCACTGCCTCCCCCTCGCATCCACGACAGTCCAAGAACCGCAGCCCCCACTCTGGCTTGTCCCAAGTGCGGGACACCACCACCTGCATCTCCCTCAAATCGAAAGCTATGGCGGGGGCCACCATCTTTGGCTAGTCCCTATGAGGACTTGTGGCTCCGTCTGTTGAACGAGGCATGGCTCTACACTGAGCTCTTGAACCCACAGAAGGTCTACTTGCATGAACGGACCTACTTTAGGTCCAGTGGGGTCACATACCCCATTGAATTTTTAATTTTTATTAAGAAGTTTAAAATTTTCGATTAACTTAACTTTGGTTGGGAGTTTTTTTAAAGGGAGTGATTTCATTGGATTACAAACAAAATCTATAGGTGCACCTTAATTTTTAGAGTGACCCTACTAAATAAAATTTCTAGATCCATCATTGTCGGCTTGAAGCCCTATGAGAAGAAGAGTACGATCTTGCAAGCCTTCGAGGAGGAGTAGGAATAGATGCTCTGGGATGATCGAGTGAAGTCGAGCTAAAGACTAACTTCGATGGTCATCTTCTCCCTTGGATGGTAGTATCGGTGATGGCCGAGGACACAGTAGGCTCTCCTTGGCGGCATCTAAGGGACGTCGGAGGTAGCCACTACTGCAGTGGTGGGAAGGAAACGGCAGGCAGCACAAGTTGCCACCTTCTTCAACATAGACATGGATAAGTCGAAGGAGAGGGGAAGAGGCACCACCTTCAAGGACCTAGTAGAGGAAGAGGTGGAGGGAGAGTAGAGATTCTGCAGTTGCAAGGTGCAGAAGTAGGGACTCCTAGAGGAGTGGACATCGGAGCCGACGAGCTTTGACATCACCGACGATAGCATTGGTGCAAGAGACTTCACAAAATCGGCACCATCTTCTTAATCGGTGCATCCTCCTCCCAGTTTGGTAGGGCTCAATGGGCCAACCCAAGCCCAACCCATGAATTGATGGGCTTAATAAGTGGGTTTCAACAAAGCCCAATGAGCCATTATGGTAGTGCTTTTCACCGAGAGGAGGGGTGAATATGTGTTTTTCTTTACGGAAGCTAAAATTTTAAAATAATTAAGAGGCACTACAAGACGTCAATTATGTTCGTATAAAAAAACCACAAAATAAATAAGAATATTTTATTCTGGTTAGGATCTTCCATCTAATGGATGTAACGCCTCGATGCGGAATATCGGAGCGATATTATAGTTATTTAAATAGTACAGAGCGATAATAAAACATCAAGTCATTGCACAATTGGAATAAAGCCAAATGAAATCTAACTTCATTAATAATTCATCAACTAATTATTACATTCACTTATAAGAGCCAAAACTAGGGCCCATAATACTTTATTCAAATCCAAACTAATACATATTGGCAAACTAATGACTAACTAACTAACTAAAAAGCACAGGTTGTCGAAATGTATGGTCACTCCTGCTCCTCCTCATTCCCTTCCTCCTGAGTGTGGTAGTCTCCACCAGACTCACCTGAAACACATGAAATAAATAGCGTAGGATGAACGATAAATGCCCAATAGGACTTAATACCTCATATAAATAGACATACAACTACAAGAATAAGCGGTAATACCGACGGATATTTCCGACGGAAATATTCCGTCGGTATTACCGACGGCTATACCGACCGAAAGATTTTAATCAAAATATCGGTCGGAAATTCCGACAGCTATAAATCCATCGGAAATTTTCGTCGGTAATATAATCTTCCGACGGCCATTCCGACAAAACTATTTCCGTCGGAACATTTTCCGACGGATATTTCGACCAAAAAGCATCGATCGGAATATCCGTCGGAAACTCTCATTTTTCCTTCCCCGCCTCACCCCGCGAAACCAGTCTCGCGCGCGCTCTCTCTCTCTCTTTCTCTCTCTCCCCTCTGACGACTCCGTTCTCTCTCTCTCTCTCTCTCTCTCTCTCTCTCTCTCTCTCTCTCTCTCTCTCTCTCTCTCTCTCTCTCTCTCTCTCTCTCTCTCTCCTCCGACGACTCTGTCGGCCGTAGTGACCTGCATCGCCCTTGGGAGCCGCTGTCGCCGCTTTTGGGAACCGTCGTCGCCGCTCCTGAGAACCTGCACCGCCGCCGCTCCTGGGATCTGCCACCACCGTCACCGCCGCTACAGCAACAGGTAACCCGGCCCCTCTCCCTCCCATCCCCTGCGCCGGCGGCCTCCTCCCCCTCCCGACTACCGCCACCCCTCCCCGGCCCCTCCCCCTCCCATCCCCGGCGACCCCCTCCCCCTCTCAGCTACCCCCACACCCTCTCCCTCCCATCCCCGCGTCTCACCCCTGCCGCCCCCTCCCCCTCGTGCCGGCGACCCCCTCCCCCTCCTATCCCTTCTGCGCCCCACCGCCACCCCTCCCCCTTATTCCGGCGACCCCCTCCCCCTCCCATTCTTTCTGCTCCCCCTCCCTCCTTCTTGTGCAAGGCCCCCCCCCCCCCACACCCTCCCCCTCTCATCCCCGACCCCTGTCGCCCCACCCCCTGCCAGCCCCTCCCCCCCTTCTTGTGCAAGGCCCCCCACCCCCACACCCTCCCTCTCTCATCCCCAACCCCGAGCGCCCCACCCCTGCCGTCCCCTCCCCCTCCTGCTGCCCCCTCCCCCTCTTGCCGGCAACCCCATCCCTGTGTGACTTTGTGGACTCAGAAATTCATCAAGATCAAGACTGACAACTTCTATTTTCCGTGTATCTATGTTCTGTTCCCTTTGCCCTACGAAAAAAAATATCAATAATATTTTATAATATTTAATGCTTGACAATGATATGTGTAAAAAAAGTTATGCATCAATATCAAACATTAAATCCTTAAATCTTTCTCGTTAGCTGAAGTAATCTGATAAAAATGGATTCCATAAAATTGTCCTTGCTGAAATCGTTTTCATGTAATATAATTGCGCAAAAAATAAATAAATAAATTGTCACTACGGATGCCATTTACGAGTCGCAATCATCTTTACACACGCGTCACGTTTACTTTGCTGTTTTCTTATGGGATCACATTTTTACGTAATGTTTGATACTGATGGCAATGAAATCTAAGAAAATTGTTGGTCTGAATGAGAGGCATGTAGGAACAATGTGATGGCAGAAAGCTACATTTAGTTGATCACATATTATTTATGACCCTATTCCTCACAAAGGTAAACCGACTCCCATATGCCATCATCCACATTGTCGATGAATAAATTGTATATTCATGAACCTATCACACATGAAAGGCATAATCCTATTAGGAATCCTGGTTTCCTTCCTAAAATCCTTCAATTTCTTTTCATCCATAAATCCCAAATGGTGGGGTGAGGAACTAGCCAACAATCTAGCCAATCCTCTTTGAAATTCCAATGCTCTGTTCCAGGCAAAGAGTAGCCCCACAAAGAAGGAAGAAGTATCGGCAATTGCCAATTCTAGATCCAGTTTTTCTGGTAAGTTGTTCTGTATTAACTTGTGCACCACTTATTGATTGGAGGGGAAGAGTACTCTTCTTGTGTAATGATCTGATCATTAGGGTTTAGGCACTTTTTAGAGTTGCTCTTGATGCAGATAACTTTCAGTCTTTCAAGGTCCCTCTATCTTTGCTTGAGAGTTGTTGAAAGGTGAAGGACGGATCATGTATGTTGACAAGTGTAAATGTTATCCACGTTCACCAGTAATCATCATCATATTATTCATCTACATGTGCATAGAATATACATTAATATTTATCTGAGTTCATCAAATATTGAAGAATAGATAATATTATGCATTATGTAGGTCCAATCTACTGGCTTCACATATACACTTTTTTTGGTTGGAAAACTAGCCTTTTACATTGCCTTTTAGAAGTATACCTTGTGAACCTGCTCCCTGTGGGATTTGAACCCCTGATATCATGCTGGTGTACATGGAGAGCTAATGGGTAGAATCGATTTAACAGACACATACAATGCCTGGTTCGATTTTGGGCAGAGATGTAAGACAATTTTTTATTTAGTCGGTTCTAAAAATTAAGCCCTAGTACGAGACTTACTCACAAGATAGAAACACACCATATTGAGATATAATTGATTTTAGGACACATATCAATTGTGTGCACATTGGTACTTAGCCATAAAATCGAAACAAAACATTAATATGGATTGTTTTTAATTGCTTACTTTCAGTTTAGTGATTAGTATTATATTTCTTACTTTAATGCAATTCATCTACATGTATGTATGAATTTGGTTTATTATTGCACTTGTTCATATGTATGATTTTGTTTCCATATTCCTTTCATATTTAATTGGGTTTTAAATTTGATCAATGGATGTATAGTATTTTTTCACTGCACACACCTCATGAGAGCGTGTTAAGCCCGTGTCAATGAACCTTCCCGTTCAAGACTTTGAGATTGATGTGCACGAGTCTTATTTTCAATAATGAGAACGTGTATATCTAACTCAAAGTCTTGAATTGTCCCGTTTTGGACAGTTTGTGAATGTTTGATCGCAGTTAGGTGGTCATTTATTATGTGTTTGTATTATTTGTTGAAAATTTCGGGTGCGTCTACTCATTCATCTCTGATATACCTTTATTGATTTAGAATATTTTCTTAACCACTTATTAGTAAGTGTTTAAGAAAATATCTTAATCAATAAATATTTTTGACCGAAATTTTCAGCAAATAATACAAACACATTGTAAATGGTCATATGAGTGCGATCAAATATTCACAGATGGGTAAAAAGTGATAATTTTAATAATATATCCTACCTATTCATTTTGACTTACTCGAACGATGTGAGGGTGTGTTGGATTTTAACTCGTGACATGACATTTAATCTGTGTAGGAAAAATGTCTTATGAGAATTGGTCATGGATGTACCGTGGAATAGTAAATGGAGTTGTGACCGAGGAGTTTAAAGACGGAGTTGACAGTTTTATTGAGTTTGCATTGAGTAATTCATCAGTAGCAGTTGATCCGATGGGTAACATCTGATGTCCGTGTTCGGCTTGTAAGAACAGAAAGTGGATATCGACATGGGATGTGCAGCATCATTTGTATACGAGAGGATTTGTTGCCCATTATGAGTTATGGTCGTCTCATGGTGAGTTGAATATTCAGTCGTCTGCACCAGCTAATTACTTTGCCTCCACAAGTACGTACGTAGACATGGTTGTCGATGCTGCTAGTCCGGAGTTCAATATTCATGAAGATCAAACAAATGAAGAAGTGCCGAATGATACAGCTCAGAGGTTTTATCAGTTACTTCGAGATGCTAATGAGCCATTATGGGATAGTTGTGAGAAGCATACACGGTTGTCTGCAGTGTCGCAGCTACTGAATTTGAAATCTGAATTTTATATGAGCGAGAGTTGTTTTGACCGGCTTCTCTTACTCGTCAAGAGCTTGCTTCCTCAATCAGAGAGGTTACCTGCTGACTTTTACCGTGCGAAGAAGATGGTGAATGATCTGGGGCTTGGTTTTATGAAAATTGATGCATGTCCGAATCACTGTATGCTGTACTACAAAGATGATGCAAATAAGACATCATGCTGTATTTGTAAGCATGCTAGATTCAAGCCCAAGAGAGGGGACAAGTCAAAGCAGAAGGATGTTCCGTATAAGCCATTGCGGTACTTTCCGATCACACCCAGATTGCAGCGGTTGTTCATGTCCTCGAAGACAGCTGGACATATGACTTGGCATGCGGAAAGAGTCCGTCGTGATGAAGGTGAAATGAGTCATCCTGCCGATGGTGAAGCTTGGGCTCATTTTAGCCGTACTCATCCTTACTTCTCAAGGGATCCACGCAATGCTGCAGAACTGAAAAGTTGTGTGACATTTACATTGCAGAGAGTTTGACTCGGTCATACTGCAACAGAATCCACGTCTAACTGACGTGCAGGTTGAAAAGGAACGGGAGAAGTCTTTTCCTACTTGGTTAAGATCTCGGGTATGTGTCTAAATATTTTGAAACATAAGTGTTATGTTCTTATGCATACTTAGTTGTTGTAATTTGTCAATGTCTGTCTAATTTTTTGATAATAGGTTGAACAAGGTTTTATTACCGATTCAAGAGTACAAGAGATCAGTTATGGCCCCTCGAAGATTGTACGTGTCTATCCAGGCTACATTGTGAATGGATACATATTTCACACGAGAGATTATGGACGGAATAAGTCTACGATGAACAGCGGCGTATGTGTGAAGGGAAGTGCCTACAATGAAAATGAAATAGACTATTATGACATTCTCGAAGAAGTCATTAAACTGCAATTTTTGGGACAAGACAACAATATATGTCTCTTGAAGTGTCATTGGTTTGATCTGACATCTATTCGTCATGACACAACATATGGAATTGTCGATGTGAAGCATAAGTCCAAGTTGAGTACATATGAGCCATTCATTCTGGCGGCACAAGCCCAACAAGTTTATTATTCAAATTATTCATCTATGAAATTAAGAGATTGGTGGGCTGCATGTAGAGTGAAATCAAGGCTATTCCCTGAGTGTGAGCTTCTCCCGGCTGATGATGAGCTCGAAGGTGTTAATGACAATTTTTTCCAATCAGATCGGAGTGACACACGAGAGTTGGCAGTTTCTACGCAGTTCAGTGTTCATGATATAAATGAAACAATTTGCTTACATAAGGGTAACGAACAGGAAGAAGTTGACCCACGAGACCTTGAGCGGAGGGTGGAGTCTGATGTGGAGGAAGACTCCCGTGATGATGAGGATGAATTCGAGGATGATGACGAAGAAGATGCTGAATTAAACATGTCTTCAGTATCTGATGATGAAAATAGATAATATACTCTATATTTTGTAAGAACTTCCTATTGTTGCTAATTATATGTTCATATTAAATTTCTACTTCAAATTTGAGTGTTGATGACATGTTATATCTTTATTTATCTCAATAGAGATATGGTATGTGGAGGATGGAGTCGGACGGTTTCCACGTCCGTTGGCCGAGGGTCCGCGACCCCGTACACGACGGGTATATGTATATGTAAACACAAAACTCTATATTATTATTTATATTAAATTCACGAGATCTAACGTACATATAATTTCTCAGGGTCTGCCTCCCCGTCCATGTCTGCCTCCCCGTCCGCACCGGTCGTCCCAGGGACAGGTATATACATATGTACACAAAGAACCAGATGGACATCATTGTTCATATTAAATTCACGAGATCTAACGTACATACAATTTTACAGGGACTGCCTCTATATTGTTGTTCAGTTTAAATTCATATTTTCTAATGTGTATATAATTTTGCAGGGACCGCCTCCCCGTCGAGCACGCGAGCAGTGCCACCTTTCCCTTCTTCCTCACCACCAGGTACATGTATGTTTCCATAGATTAGTATGTTTATTTTCTTGTAATTTATACAATAATAGTGTACTAAATTATTTTCAACAGAGGTGGAGAGCCAGCATCCAGTAGCTGAGGAGGGGCCTCAGCTACCGGGACGACAGCCATGCTGGATCTCAGGGTAAAGTTGATCACTTCAAGGTTACTATATTTGTTATTTGTGTTATACATTTCATGTACACAATTAATGTGCAATTGCAGGGGGAAGATAGATCACGGTTCTGCTTCCCATTATATTATGACGCTGGTCCACGCACATATTCCAGGACCAATGGATGCATGGAGAGAGTTCCCGGTGCCCGTCCGGGATGTGTTATTTGACATGTTCACGATATTTTTAATGTTTAGATGAGTTGAAATCATTTATTTAATTACTATCTCTGTTAGTGCAGAAAGTTGAGTAATTTTATTTCTTTACAGCAGAGGTTTACGTTCACGAGACCTGAGGATCTCCCTCGAGCTCGCGCCATCTGGGAGTCTACTGCCCAGACTAATTTAAGAAAGTCGATGTGGGAGGCCCGGGACAAGGCAATGAAGACTACAGGCAACCGGGATCCTATGGCTTGGCTAGATTACGGCCCTGTTTGGATGAGGAGGGACTATTGGGAGTCCCTTTGTGAGCGTTGGGCTGCTGGACCATGGCAGCAGCGGTCATAGGCGGCAATACGCAACCGATCAACTCATCCGGAGAAGAATGTGCATACTAGTGGGTCTGTATCTTATGCGACCCATAGTCCAAAATTGGTAAGCATATTATTGTTCAATTGCTTAATACATTGATTATTGTTGTGAAACTAATTAATTTTTTGAATTGTAAGCATCACGAGTTCGAGCGTGCCCCTACATTTCGTGAGTTATTTAATCAGACTCATAAGCGGAAGGGGACGGATGACTATGTTAGCGAGAGTGCCCGTACGATCGCTGTAAGTCAAGCTATAAATTATGAATTCAATTAAGATATTCAAATAATTTATGGACAATAATTAATTTAATTTGTTCTGCAGGAGACCTATGACAGGACGATGGCGGAGCGCTATGTAGAGGGCACTCCCCAGCCATACTTGGATCCGGAGGCTGGGTCGACGCAGCGGGAGGGCCGAGGAAGGGTCGAGTGTACAGCTTTGGGGACAACCTAGATACTGCTCCAGTGTTGTCCTCATATACGAGTTCAATCGCTTCTCCGACATACGCGAGTTCATCTACTGCGCCCCCCGTCAGTGGTGTAGAGGAGATTAGAGACCTCATTCGGGAAGAGCTACGGGCACAGCTACAGACACAGCAGACAGAGCTACAGACGCAGTTCGGCGATATGGTTCAGCAGTTGATCTCAGCCATACAGGGAGTACGCCCCACACAGCCAGCACCTCAGGTCAGTATTAGTATTAATTTCATATACTTTGGATGAGATGAAACCACTAAAGAATGTCAACAGGGAAAAAAAAGAAATCTAAATTAATTAACCTAACATAAGTATATATAAAGGGTCATTGAAATGAGGGATCTAAAAAACAGCAAGTATATATAAAGGGTCAAAACACACAACCCGGGGGTCCAAAATCCCAAATATGGATCAGATCGGCGTGCCGTTTTCTCCGACACGATCGGGTGGGTTAAAGTGACGTATGGGAACTGACGGAATCCTATTTGGATCTCCGGATTGGGTTGGGCATTGAAATGACGGATCTAAAAAACAACAAGTATATATAAAGGGTCAAAACACACAACCCAGGGGTCCAAAATCCCAAATAGGGATCGGATCGGCGTGCCGTTTTCTCCGACACGACCGGGTGGGTTAAAGTGACGTGTGGGAACTAACAGAATCTAATTTGGATCTCCGGATTGGGTTGGACATTGAAATGACAGATCTAAAAAACAGTCAAGTATATATAAAGAGTCAAAACACACAACCCGGGGGTCCAAAATCTCAAATAGGGATCGGATCGGCGTGCCGTTTTCTCCGACACGACCGGGTGGGTTAAAGTGACGTGTGGGAACTGACGGAATCCAATTTGGATCTCCGGATTGGGTTGGGCATTGAAATGATGGATCTAAAAAACAACAAGTATATATAAAGGGTCAAAACACACAACCCGGAGGTCCAAAATCCCAAATATGGATCGGATCGGCGTGCCGTTTTCTCCGACACGACCGGGTGGGTTAAAGTGACGTGTGGGAACTGATGGAATCCAATTTGGATCTCCGGATTGGGTTGGGCATTGAAATGACGGATCTAAAAAATAACAAGTATATGTAAAGGGTCAAAACACACAACCCGGGGGTCCAAAATCCCAAATAGGGATCGGATCGGCGTGCCGTTTTCTCCGACACGACCGGGTGGGTTAAAGTGACTTGTGGGAACTGATGGAATCCAATTTGGATCTCCGGATTGGGTTGGACATTGAAATGACGGATCTAAAAAACACTCAAGAAACGATGGATCTAAAAATAGTATCTAATTAAACTTGAGAAATAATCACATATTTTAAATTTAATTTTTGAAAATAATATATGTCTTTTATTTATTATTAATGTTTCTCATATTAATTTTTTTTAATATAGGATCCACCTCCGGCACCTGACGATGACGAGGCAGGGACAGCTGACGATCCAGTAGATCTGTCTTGATTTTTTATATTTATTATTTTGTATGATTTTATATTTATTGCATTTTATGATTTTATGTTGACCGTGAGTATTTGTGAAATTTATGAATATTGTAGCAGGTTTGAAAAAACTTTTTTATTTGTCAATTTTTTAAAAAAATATACTGCACATTCCGACGGATTTTTCGACGGATAAATGTCCGTCGAAAATTCTAAATTACCGACGGAAAACATCGGTCGATAATTCCGTCTATAGTTCTGACGGTCGTTTCCGACGGGTTTACTGATTTACCAACGGACTGTCTGTCGGTAAATACTGACTGTATGTCTGACGGGTTTCCGACGGATTTGTCCGTCGGAGTGTTCCGACTGATTTCCGACGGAATTCTCTTCCGTCGGTAATTTCTGACCAACAATTTCCGACGGACCATTTCCGACGAGCTTCGGACAGAAATCTGTCGGAAGGATCATTTTTCGACGAATTGCCGTCGGATTTCTGACGAATTCTTGCCGTCGGAAAAGCCTCATTTTCTTGTAGTGTACTTTAAGTGATTAATATCTTAAAAGGCATAATAACTAGAGAGAATAGTCACATAAAGTCAATAGAGCGACGATAACAAGAATAATAGTACGTTCATGAGAGTATAGCACAACAAGCATGATAACGGATTGGCCATGTAATGAAATAGTATGTAAATTTGCACAATGGTGCACTAGTAACGATAGCACTTGCATTGATATCACTTGTATTGATTGATTGATTATCATAGATTAAATCTTGATAGTAAAAAAAACATTGTATGTATGTCGACATCCTGATCATTTTAACTCCCATGGGCAAATAGAACTTTTCGGGCGCACCTCCCAGGACTAGATCGGGCCCTATTGCCTGACATAAGTTATGTTTCTTATGTTAGAAAATCAATTATATGGCCAAATAGAGTACCAAGAATAGATGAGAGCTAATTGGCGAATAGACGAGAGTGTAGAGAGAATGTGAATAGATGAGAGTATAGAGATAGTAGATGAGATATGGACATATTCGTAAAAACAACGATAAACAAGCGATAATAACAGTTGCACAACACTAGGTCGTGTGCCGACAGTCCGGTAGAAGTCATAACCGCCCACTAGCCATGCCATGAACACAGACCAGAGGTTCGACATGATCCCAAGGTAAGAAAGAACACACTAAGGCCGTTGGATCATGTTGATCCCTAAGGCGTAAAGGGTTTTGAGGGTACAACCTGCTCGTCGGAGCCAAAGCTAAGGAGACTTATGGAGGCCTTGACAAGGAGTCCTTGGTCCTGTCAGGAGTATTCCGAACGGAGAGGTGGTCCAAGCCAAGATAGAAGGGTGTAACGAAATGTTGTCTGTCTTGCCTCGAGTGCACGAAGGCAGAGAGACGTGATAACGGTATACAAAGTCGCGAATAAAATGAAGACAAGTTGATTAAAATAATATGGAGATATAGTGAATAATTACACTTAATTATCAGATATATTATTGAGTAATTTAATAAGGTCTCATGGCAATTATTAATGTTTAGTGAGTGCAAGTGCAAGGAAGTCATGAGAGCAAGAATAATTATGCATTAGCTTTTATTTAAAGGAGTTTATATAAATAATGCCCAATATTAGTACACAGGTCGCTACTGTTCACAACAGTATATAATTAAGGGTTAAACATGGATTAAATGGCATGATTTATGGGGTTTATATGAAAATTTAGCGTTCTGGCCGAAACAGTGAAATCGCGATGAGGGTACCCATCGCGTTTCAAGTCGCGACAGAAGGGCCGGTCGCGATCTGCTGAATCGGGCCAGGCCCATGAGTGTCGTGAAAACCGCGACGTTAAGACGCGGCGCCCAGCCCTATCGCGACCTTCTGAGATCGCGACGGTCGCGATAGGGCTGGGCCGTCGCGATTCAGAAGGCGGGCCGAAGCCCAAAAGGGGAAATAACCCCATTTTAGGTCTTGTACCTTCCTCCCATGGCTTCATATAGGGCCATTCAAAACTCGATATAAAATCGCATACATGTCCAAAAATCACGAAACCAGTTTTAAATGGAATGAGACATGTAGATGTATCAATAGGCATGAGTAATTTAAAAATAGGCAAGTAATGGGCATGCTTTAGTTAGGTTACTTTTTTGTTACCTAAAACATGCACAGTGTTAGAATCTGATTTAATTCGCATTGGATACATCATGGAATTTGGGGAAAATAGGATCATTCGATTCCTAATCTCATGCAGTATTTATGATAAAATTTACAAGGCATGGAATCAAGAGTATTCATGGATTGAAAGCAAACAAGTGAGTTCGGGGACATGTATAGCATAGGGATTGGAGCACGAAATACTCCATCATGGCACAACGAAAATTGGGGCAAACATGGGGCTTTGATAGAGGGGATCAAGGTCTACCTAGGGTCGAGTTTAATTAGATTTAGCTTGAGAGATTGCCAACTTTTTCACGCTGTAAATATCCTAGGGTTTGAAGAGGGGTGTAGATGACGAAATCCCGTTGCTCTAAGCCTTTCCTCCTTGCTCTCCTCGTCCACGGCCTTCCCTCCTCGTTCTCCAATGCTCCAGAAACGAACTAGGGCTGGGTAGACACGAATTGGAGGTCTATTTGTGTGTTTAAAGAGTCCTACACTTGTAAAACTCCTTCTCTTCAAACTCCGAATTTTCTCATTTATCTCTCCTATTTTTTGCCTTTATCTACCTAATAAGATTGGGGAGAGATTTAATTTCGTGGGCAATGGGTTAGGATAGGCATAGGACTCCTTTTTAGGATAAATATGGGCTAATTGGTAATTATCTTAACTATTTTCTAATTATTATTAATTAAGGTGCAAATTTCTACTTAATTATCTCCCATCCAACTTGGGCTCTTCACAATTGGGCCCATTCATCCATGTTTGGACCATTAGTATAACTCATTCCCTCATTTAGCTTAATGAGTTTTAGTTTAATTCCATTTATTCTAATTTATTCACATTTTATTCTAATTGAAATCTATTTATCACATTTATTCGAGAAATTTTTCATTTTATTTTAATTTAACATTATTTATCAAAAAAAAAAATCAGAGTTGCTACAATAGAAGTCCTACGTTTAGTCACCAAGCCAATCACTTAGGATTTCACTATCTTTGTCAAAGATGTAACTACCGATTTTCAACCGATCGTCCCTTCTCTTCCCTTCTGCACAAGGGGAATTTCACCGCTAGTCTAAACTGGCCTTCCCTTATACAAAGGGGAAACAACTTGCAAGTGACAGCTAGCCTTCCCTTCAACAAGGGGAACGAAACAGCAAAACACTTTGGCCTTTCCTTTTACAGAGGTGATACACACCCTACTCAATAAGTTTGCTCTTCTACAAAGGGTAGGTTTACTTGTGGGAAATTATTGCAGTGAATACAAGGCTCAGGAAGACTTCAGTCTTAAGAAATGTACAACAAGCTAGCAATCTAAAGTAAGAACCCTAAATCTTATAAAAGACTTTCAGGAATGCACTCTTCAGACAGATGCATCCGAGTAGTTGATAGACGAGACTTCAACACGAGACTTCAACACAACAGGTTCACAAGGATGCTTGAGAGAAGAAACTTGCATTGCACTCTTGTAAAACTTGTAGATCTCTCATGTTTGTGTATGTCTCTCACTTGACGGATACTACCATCTTCGATTTTCCTCCTTTTATAGGCTTCAATTTATGTCACTTGCTTCAGACCCATTTGAATGTAGTCATTGGAGAAGTGAATGTTGCATCGTTCCTTTCGAGGACGGCGTGTATGTTTGGGTGTTCACACGTTCAGAAAATCTTGCAATTAATTGTTCTTGTCTTTACCTGAAATATGACAAGTTCCAAGAGATATACTAGACTGGGTCTAGTGCATTGGCATTGAGATGATCATAGGTACTTGTGAGGTATTTCAAATATTGACATCTATCTACTTTACGCGATATCAATAAGAGTTCTACAGAAAAAGTCCACACAAGTTCATATGTATAAGATAGAATATATAGTTGGTAGAGAACGTGCAGAGCAGTTCAGACAGAAGACAAAAGGTTGGTTTCAACGCGTGTCATAAAACTTTTCTACTGCACTTGACCAAAGGATCAAGTTCTAGACCTGACTTAGATTTTTGAAATAATAAACCATTGTATTCTATGCTTACAAGAGGCTTAAGTGAGTGCAAGATATTTTAGAAGATTTTGGGATTTAAAGAGATATAGATTGCACAGATTTTATATAGCAATTTTAGTAACAAAATATCTCTTGAATAGAAGTCACATCAAAAGTCACAAAATAATATAATTAAGAAATATTTTGATTAGAGTTATGAAGATTAAATTATAGGTCATTTCATAAGATATTATTTTTTAATCATGACAGTGACAGGATGTGATAACAAATGTTAATGACTTGGTTTACGTGAAATTTTAATAAAATATGAAGTACTACTTCAAATAAAGTCAATGTTGAATTATAGTCATTGATCTCAAGTCAATTGATATACAATTGTTCATCAATCGATACGTTTCCCATCAATCGATATGATAAAAGACCAATTGATAAGATTTTCAAAGCCAATCGATATAATATGAACCAATCGATAGGATTTGTGAATCAATAGATATAAATCACCTAATTTAGTCTTCAATCGATATGTTGTTCATCAATCGGAACATTTGAGCATCAATTGATATGGACTGGTTCAGAATATAAGACAATCAGTCGAAGTGGGACTTCAATTAGTCCAAAATATAACATAGTCAGTCAAAGTGGGACTTCGGCTGGTCCAACATACAACGTAGTGAGTCGAAGTGAGACTTCATATATGACGAACTGAAACTTTGGATATGACAAAGTTAGCTTCCTACATCGACTTTTATTTAACATGTTTATTCTTTTACTTTAACTAGTTTCTTCACCTACTTTAACACACTACAACTACTACTTTAACGGACAACAATTATGACTTTAACAGACTATAACTAATGTTTTAACATACTGCAACTACTACTTTAGTAGACCAGACACTTTAACTACTTTTCTATTCTTTTTTAATAGATTTTCTCTTCTTTAACATGTTTACTCTTCTACTTTAACTGGTTTGCTCTTGTATTTTAATTGATTTACTAATCTACTTAACTTGGTTTTTTCTCTTATTTTAAAACCTTCAAACTTAGAGTTTAAGTCATCCCAACAATGACTTTAAGTCTCACACACTTTAACTCACCATCACACATACTTTAACAACTCTAAACTCTTACTTTAACACATTCGAATAGTTACTTTAACGTCTTCAAACTTAGACTTTAATTTATGTCAACTATTTTAAGTCCACACATTTTAACTAGCTAACATGCATACTTTAACAACTCTAAAATCTTACTTTATAGCCTTAGATAGATTTTATGTCATGTTAACAATGACATAAGTTTCACACGTTTTAACTTATTGTCACACATATTTTAACAACTTTGAATTCTTATTTTAGCGTCTTAGAACTTAGCCTTTAAGTCATGTCAATATTTACGTTTTAAATCATATCAACAATTATTTTAAATCGTTGTCACACATATTTTAACAACTTCGAATTCTTATTTTAACGTCTTACAACTTCAATTTTAAGTCATGTCAATAGATATATTTTAAATCATATCAACAGTTATTTTAAATATCACATTCTTTAACTTATTGTCACATATATTTTAACAATTTTAAACTCTTATTTTAACTATTTAAAATTTAGACTTAAAATATTATTAAAATATAAACACAATAGTCATATATATTTGATATCACAAAAATAGACGAAAAGATATAACGTGAAAAAATAATAGAAGACAGAAATTATATGTTCAAAAACGGATTGATAAAATCTACTAAAAGAAGAAACTATTTAAAATACCTTTTTCTGACATAGAGTAAAAAATAAGTTTACTATCTGATATAAACTTATAATTAATTTATCTTAATTAATACGATATATTTTCACAATAGACTTACGGTACAATTGATTAGCGCATTGAATTTCCTTCGATACAAACTGAATCAAATCGAATCTTGAATTGGTTTTAATTTGCCAAAAAAGTAGATTGAATCACACCGTCTGTGCATCCGTCTAACCCGATACTGTCCGTAACCGTCCGAACTCCAAACGCCGAAAATCGTAATCTTACAGTTGTCATGACGTCACCCCGCAAATGCTCCCGAGTCCCGCCCACACAAGGCGCGGCAGCCTTGTGTCCCTCGTGGGCGTCGTTGCCGGAGCTTCTAGAAGATGTACGCTTACGCAAGCCTGACGATAAGATGACATGTGCCGCTGCCCCAACTTGCGTGGCCCCCACCATGTGAGGGAAAAAAATATTTGACGGGAACAAAACAATAAATCCTCCCGCCGCCCCCACCCGTTCTATACATTTTATTTGACTACAGATTTTTAACACAGTAATTAAAACACACCACTCATGCCCAATTCATAAATGATGATGTGACGTATTTGCATTAGTGAGAGAAATTTGATATTAAAACATATTATTAGAAACTCAATTTCTATTTAGAGAAAAATTTTATGTATTTTTAAAAGTACATAAAATATAAATCACATGGTCAAAAAAAAAACTCATATGACATCATTTTTAATGCCATATGAGTTTTTTTACCTTTGTGCATGATATCAAGTGAATAAAAAATCCATGTGACTTGCACTTCTCTTCCGTTTATATACCGAGACAAAAAACTTTGTTATGTGAGAGCCCCCACTCCCGTTCAATACCTCCTCCCACCCCACCAAAACCGGAAACGCATCACCACAGAACGCCTCCCCTTCGTCTTGTCCGTCTCTCTGAGAGGTAGTAGGCCAGACGCCATGGCAGGAGCTTCGGAAGCGAACAGCCAGGCGCCGCCGCACATAGCCTTCCTGCCCACCCCCGGCATGGGGCACCTCATCCCGCTCGCCGAGTTCGCCAAGCGCCTCGTTCTCGACCATCGGTTCACCGCCACGTTCATCATGCCCGACGTCCCCTCCGACGCGCAGAAGGACTTCCTCGACGCCCTGCCCGCGGCCATCACCTACATCGCCCTCCCCCCCGCCAACCTCGATGACCTCCCACCAGACGTCAAGATTGAGACGGTGATCACCCTCAGCATCGCCCGCGTCACCCCCGCCCTCCGCGACGCCCTTTGCGAGCTCAGGAAGAGCGCCAACCTGGTGGCCCTGGTCACCGACCTCTTCGGCACCGACGGGCTAGTAACGGCGCGGGAGCTGGGCCTCCCCGCGTACATCTTCTTCCCCTCCACCGCCACGGCGCTATCCTTCTTCCTATACCTGTCGGAACTGGACGCGAAGACTGACTGCGAGTACAGGGACCTCCCCGAGCCGGTGAGGGCGCCGGGATGCATCCCCATCCACGGTAGGGACCTGCTGGACCCTGTTCAGGACCGGAAGGACCAGGCCTATGAGTGTCTCCTGCAGCAGACCAAGCGGTACAGGCTAGCTGATGGGATCGTCCTCAACAGCTTCGAGCACCTGGAACCGGGGGCTATCAAGGCCCTCCAGACGCCGGAGCCCGGTAAGCCGCCGATCTACCCTGTCGGACCGCTCATTCAGACCGGCGGCTCCGACGGTGGTGCTGCCGGCGACCCAGCGGGGTGCTTGAAGTGGCTCGACGGGCAGCCCCGTGGGTCCGTGCTGTTCGTTTCCTTCGGGAGCGGCGGGACTCTCTCGTCGGAGCAGATGCGGGAGCTGGCGCTGGGGCTGGAGGCAAGCGGTCAGCGATTCCTCTGGGTGGCACGCAGCCCCTGCGACACGGTGGCCAACGCCACCTACTTCACCGACGAGGGCACCAACGACCCGCTCGCCTTCCTTCCCGACGGCTTCCTCGAGCGAACCAAGGAGGTGGGGCTGGTGGTGCCATCGTGGGCGCCCCAGGTGCGGGTGCTGTCGCACTCCTCCACCGGTGGGTTCCTCACCCACTGCGGCTGGAACTCGACCCTGGAGAGCGTGACACTGGGCGTGCCCATGATCGCCTGGCCCCTCTACGCCGAGCAGCGGATGAATGCTGTGATGCTGGCGGAGGACGTCAAGGCGGCGGTGCGGCCGCGGACTCGGGAGGACGGCGTGGTGGGGCGGGAGGAGGTGTGCAGGGTTGTGAAAGCCCTGATGGAGGGGGAGGAGGGAAAGACGCTTCGCAACCGCGTGCGGGAGCTCCAGGAGGGAGCGGCGCGGACGCTGGCGGAGGGGGGTTCGTCGTACAGGGCCCTGGCAGAGGTGGCCGACAAATTGAAGGAGAGCTCCGCCGCCCCCACCGGTGTTTAGTGTTTTAAGAGAGAGAGTAGAGAGAGAGAGAGAGAGAGAATCACCCCCTTTTCTTTGTCTCTCTTTATACGTCATACCGAGAGATTTCCTGAAGCTCCACCTGCTATATCTATAGAACATAAATTTGAGGTGCATATGGTATCCATTTTTATTTTTTTTGGACTGATGGTGGATATGGTGTCCGTATAATATGTTTTTGATGTGCATTCATCACTTGTCAAAAGTTAGCTTGATCGGTATATGCGAAGAGTGATTTGTGAGAAATATGGAGTAGGGTGTGCAGATGATGCGACCACGCTGTATTTTTCTTAGAGAAAGATTTAATATATTTTTATATTGTAATTGAGTGTAATACGATTAGATATTAAATTCATGTGACATCTAATAATTGGTTGTCATTTTATCATTCTCCATGTGAGGAGTGTCATATGAGTTTAAAACTTAATTATATTATATTTAAGTGCAATAAGAAAGTACATTAAAAGTCTATTTGTTTTCTTGTAAAATTTTTTACAAGAAAATATTTTTCAAGAAAATCTCATAAAATTAGTCATTTGGTTGATTGAAAACTTGATTCGTGAAAATATTTTCTTTAGAAATCTCAAATTTTGGCATCCGAGGAGAAATCACGGAAGTCATTTTCGTGCAGTTCGTTTCTACATGCCTCTTCGTCATCGCCCTCCCCTCATCTGGTCGGCAGTCGTTTCCACCTTCCTCGTCGGCAGCAAGCGTAGCAAGCAGCAGCGGCAGCTGAGAAGCTGACGGCACTGAGGGTGCTAGGTAGGGGCGCCATGGGCACCATCTTCCTCGTCACCGATCGCTGCCAAGGCTGCCACGCCTCCTCGACCCCTCCCCTACTCTTCACCCTCAAGGTCATCCAGAAGCGGTGCATTGTAGCAGATCTGGCGTCCTGTTCAATGAAGGGAGCAAGTTGAGGCACAAGTAGAGGGCCGAATTGAGGGTATCACTGTGCAAGACCTACCGAACAAACATGACGATGGCGCAATTGCCCTGGTGGATCGTCGAGGGAAGTACTACCAATGCCAAGATAGCTGGTCAACGAAGATGCAGTAGTTGGTGTTGTTAATGCTGGGGGGTTGTTTGTCGCGGGCAGGAATCTCTCTCCAGCCATGGTGGCGCTGAGTGTGGTCGACAGAGCATTCATCGCCAGCACAACCTCGGCAGACGTGACTGGGGCTATGGAGGTGTTGGACGGCGTGTGCAGCCCCGCTGTGGGTGAGGCTAGCGGTGAGGCCACGGTGGCGCTTCCTGATGTCTGACTGACTGCCAAGCCTGAATTTTTCAGGAAGTTTCCTAAACTGGGGGGAGAAGGTGATTGCAATCTCTCTGCTCCGCTTGGCCCTCCCCTACTGCCCCAGCGGCGACCTCAACGTCCTCCGCCACTCCCATAGCGCCGACGACATCTTCTCCCCCTCTGCCACACGCTTCTACCTCTGCGAGATGGCTATGGCCACACCCCGTTCCGCACAGAGGTGGCACGGCCGCCCTTCCTCGCGTCCTACGAGAATGACGACGAGGAAACAAATATCAGAAATGTTTTAAGAAAAAATATTTCCCTGACAACTAAATAAATTATTATAATTTTTATTTTCATATAAAAATTATTTCATGGAAAATTGTTTCACCATTTAAATATTTTACATGTAACCAAATGGACCCTAAAGTCTTTCTCATTTTTCTTTTCCTTTACTAAAGACACTGAGGTAATAGTACTGGACCTACTGGTCGTGTGACTGAAGTAGCTTAGTGTTGTTCTTTTTTTTGGACATTAGCTGTTGTTGTTGTTTTTTTTTAATATTTTTTTTATACAAGGAATAGCTAACTGTTGTTTTCTCTTTTTTTTTTTTTGGACAAGGAGTAGCTAATTGTTGTTACTATAGTGGAGGAAGCAGCAAATCATCTTAGGGAGATGCATCCATGATCACATAATTAATTTTTTATTTTTTGAGAAAATTAATTATAAGTCTCGGAGGATCTTAATTGCAGTTCCTTGTTAGAAATATTTGTACAAAAAAAATCTAACAATTTTTAGGGATGTTAATTTTTAGTCCATATTTTATTGAGATTTGTGCTAACAATTAGAAATTAACATTTTCTGTCTTTTCACTGTGGGAAAATTCTATTTTAAAAAAAGTTAACTCTTACTTTAATGCCTTTCAACTTATATTTTAATCATATCAATAGTTACTTTAATCTTACATATTTTAATTGGTTTCTTCATCTTCTTTAAAAGATTTATTTTTCTAATTTAACTAGTTTTTTCGTCTAATTTAACACACTACAACTATTACTTTAATAGACAACAATTACGACTTTAACAGATTATAACTAATACTTTAACATACTTCATCTATTACTTTGACAAATCAGACATTTTAACTGATTTTCTCTTCTTTTTTAATAGATTTTCTCTTCTTTAATAGGTTTGCTCTTTTAATTTAACTAATTTGCTCTTCTTCTTTAACTAGTTTTATATCTTACTTTAAAACCTTCAAACTTAGACTTTAAGTCATACCAATAGTGATTTTAAGTCTCCCACACTTTAACTCATCATCACACATATTTTAACGACTTTAAACTTTTACTTTAACATATTCAAACACTTACTTCAACGTCTTCAAACTTAAACTTTAATATAAGTCAACAGTTACTTTAAATCTCACAGACTTTAACTCAGCTATCATGTATACTTTAACAACTCCAACATCTTACTTTATCACCTTAAAACCTAGGCTTTAAGTCATGTTAGCAGTGATATCAAGTCCCACATATTTTAACTCACAGTCACACATACTTTAACAACTTCAAACTTTTATTTTAATGTCTTAGAATTTAAACTACACTTTAATCATATATGTAACGTCGTGCATTTTTTCAGATCTTTGTGGATTCGTGCTTAGCGGGCTTGGTGGCCGATGTGTGGCCCATGAGTTTGAGTTTCGGGTATTTACGCACATTGTGAGGCTTGGTGGGCCGTCAGATTGGGCCCAAAGCGCTCACAAGTTTTCTGCCTGTGAACGCGACAGGGGTGTGCATCGCGTTGTGAACGCGATGGCCCTGGGGGTCGCGTTCTTGTTACCGTCGTTGGGCGATCGACGTTTGCATGCGCGCCACGTGTCGCGTGCTGGGCGGCCTGCTGACGTCGGGCTTGAGAAGGCGACGGTCGCCTATGTCGCGTTCAGGTAGCGACGTGGGGCTACGTCGCATTCTCAACTACTGTGCGTTTTTAAGGAACCCCAGCCGAACAGAGCTTTCAGAAGCTCAGCTCGACTGGGGGAGGCTGCTGCACAGGTTTCTTGGACGATTCGAGGCTCTGGTGCAGTTCTCAGCGCGCTCTCGCCGCGAGGATGTCGTGTGGAGCGGGGGAAACGCCGAGGGATGTCCGATTTTCACGTTCTTCGTGAAGGTAGGGTGTTCTACCTTGATTTGTGTTGTGGATTGCATGTTAGCTTGCTTACTGCTTTGCAAACAGTAGATACCATGTTAGGGTATCCATTAAAGCATGAAAAATGTGAATTAAGCGTGGTTTGAATGGTCTGGAATGGTGATTCGTGGAGTTCCTCCTGGATTGGGGTTTTGCGCCTGTGAAGGCGACGGCCCAGGGTGTCGCGTCCTGAACGCGACAGCCCGACCCGTCGCGTTCATGTTGTGAACGCGACATGTCGATGGGTCGCGTTCTGAAGGCGAGCTGGCCCCTAGTCGCGACCTCAGCTGAGAGGTCCAGTTATGCATGCTTTTAATGTTTTAGTTATTCGATTTTTCGTAATTGTTGTGCATGGCAATGACAGGTGGAGCCAGTGCACTTGTTACGCTCATGGAGCTTATTGCTCACGAGGTGGGCATATATTACATGGTTAATGTGTTATGTACGTAATCGGCTTGGTGTTTACGTGGTATGTGTGGTGCGATGGCACCTATAGCGCTCTTGGAGCGTGCTGTCCATGTGTTGGACATGTTTTATACGTGAATGACGTATGGTGCACCTGGATGGTGTATTATACACATGGTGTCTACGTGGTTTGAATGCCGTGCATGTGGTTTGTGTATGCATGGCGTATCGTACGTCATTGTGTTTATTGTATCTTAATTATTGTGTTAGTCCGTGGTATTGTGGTGGTGAGGTTCACGTTTGAACCTAGCCTTGATTCTTTAGGATCTTTTATAGATTATCCTAGATGAATAATGAGTAAAGTATAAGTATAATTATTACGTGATTATCGTGTACTATGTTCAGTGTGGCAGAGGAGGTCACAAGGTGACTGATGACAGGCCGTGGTGTTATTATTAATATGGTTTATGTGTGTGATTGTGTAGGTTAGCTTGTAAGTCACAGGGTGACTGGAACAAGCTACTCCTAACATATGTACCGTGATTGATAATAGAAAGTGTTTGGGTATATATATATCGTGGTTCGAGCTTGCTGAGTGTGGTGGTCCGGCGCCTGTTCTGGAATGCCTCTCTAGTCAGGTACCCCAGGTTCTTTGTGAGCCAGGCACGTGTGTTTGTTGTGCTTGGGGTTTGTCCCGGTACTTGTGTTGTACCGTCGAGGTCTTGTCGTCTGTCCTGGACACCCTCACTCCTGTGTTTGAGTTGTACGTCCAGCTGAGGGAAAGACGGCAGTGGGACAACGACTTGTGAGAGTTTGTGCTGTTGTCGCTTGTAGCGCGCTCGTAGTTGGGGGTACGGACACCAGTAGTCGGCACTGGTCCCTAGCTAGTCCTGTTTCCCAGTGTCTCACTTTAGGGAGCTTAGGCCAGAGTCCCTAAAGATGCCAGTCATGGACCTGCAGTTGTGTGGTATGCAGGTGTAGTGTTAGTTGGTCTCCACAGTTGGTTGACTCACTTTGTGTGTTGTGGAGCCGTAGCTGGACCGTGAGTCCGTGGCTATGAGATTGAGAGGTGGTTCTTGTGTTGTGTTGTCCGGGTTGGATACTGGTTTGATCAGCCAGTAGTCCGTTCCCGTGTGGTGGCGTCGTTCCTTTCCGACTCGTGTTTAGCCATTGACTGTGACTCGTGATTGAGGTTTGACCCGTTGTGGTGTGCCCGTGTGGTGGCACAGTTTTAGCTTGTGGTTAGTGAGTGTTGTCTCACCGGTTGTGGTTTGACTCGTATGGTGTGCCTCGTCGTTGGCACAATCGTGTTAAGGTTTTATCTGTGATGGAGTGCCTTGTGGGGGCACTGGTTTGATTATGGTTTCTGTGGTAGTACCTCGTGTAGTAGCTAGGTACCTATACCCTAAGTGGGTAGTGCTTTGTGTTGGTATGCCGTGTACCAGTCTTTTCAGGTGCTGAGGTGGAGCTATGCTCCGTGGAGGTCGTGTGGTGTGACTTTCCACCTGTTGTGCTTTACCCTCCTATGGGTAAACCTCTATTTATGGTTTAGTGTGTGATGGAATGGCTTACTGTAGCCAATCCTGTTGCCCTGTGTGTGGCTTCCGACGTATTGTGGTTTCGGGTATAATGGACTAGCTCCTGGTTAACAGTCCTGTTACTCCTCTGGTTGAGGTTTCCTGTGAGGCTAGCAGCTTGGGCAGCAGTTTGCCTGTGTGGCTTGCAGTTTAGGTGACTAGTCATGGTAAAAGTTTGCCTATGAGGTTCGTGGCCTAGGCGTTACACTTGTTGAGCGGACTAGTGGTGTTGTGCTAGTCTTGTAGTTTCTCTTTCCTTCTGAAGATTTTATATTGATGGAAGTGTTTATGTTCAATCCGTTATTTATTATAAATGTTGCAAGCATGCAATGGTTTGGCTAGTGGTGTTGCCAATGAGACCCTTTGGGGTTGAGGTCTCTTCAGTTTCCAGTGTTGTTTTTGGGTGGCCCCTACTGAGCATGTGACTTGTTGAGACTCACTCCCGTACAGTTCTTTTCAAGGTTTGCCGTTTGTGTGGCTTGCGGGGCGTTGTGCAGACTTGTACCACCAGCAGTTTAATTGTAGTAGTGTTGTGTGAGCTTATGCTCCCTCGGGGTATGCCCTAGGTAGTTGTACTTTTTAATTGGACATGTAATAATGTATTGGGATAGTTGTACAATGTGGTTTGCAAATATGAGCACATGTACTTTCTTGTGTCTTATTCTGTAATTGTTGCCTTTTATATTCTTACTAGACACTTGTGTCAGATATCCCTTGCGAGACTTCGGTCTGTTCGCAGGAGGCGGGTCTGGGTATGAAGCCTTATTAGGCATAAATACCCTGGTCCGTCACAATATCAATGATTACTTTAAATCTCACAAGCTTTAACTCACTGTCACACATATTTTAACAATTTTGAACTCTTACTTTAGCGTCTTAGAACTTAGACTTTAGGTCATGTTAATAGTTACACTTTAATCATATCAACACTTGTTTTAAATCCCACATATTTTAGCTCACTATCACATATACTTTAACAACTTTGAACTCTTATTTTAACTCTTTAAAACTTAAATTTTAAGTGTTATTAAAGTATGAACACAGTGGTTATACATGTCTGATGGCATAAAAGCAAGCGAAAGGATAAAACGGGGGAAAAAAATAGAAGACATAAACTGTCTTTTCAAGGACTGATTGATACAGTCCACGAAAAGAAGGGACTGTTTGGGACAATTTTTTATGATAGGGACTAGGAAATAAGTCCCCTCTCTGATAGGGACCTATAATTAATTTGTCCTTCTTTTTTTTTTTAAATACATGTGGATTGTTATTTAAGTGTAAAGATTAAAGTACTTATTGTAAAAAAAGATCTTGTAATAAAGATGAGACATATTAGATGAAAACAATCAATTAGTTGACAAGTACAAAAATATGATATTAGTCATAGTTGTTAGCCATTACTTTCATGCAATCTCGCAAAATCTTTCTCGCAATAAAAAAATGGAAAAATTAATTCCAAGTCCATGTCAGAGAGGGTACCTTACTAGCAAGTTCATGTTAGAAATGTTTACACCAAACCATGTTGACCAGGTTGCAAGCCCAGAGGGGGGGGGGGGGGGGTGAATGGATTGCAAAAAATATATCTTAAAATTTTCTTGTTAAAAATAACTTCAAACAGAACACTAAACGCAGGAGTTAGAGTTAGTGAGCAGTGGAAATAAGATAAAAACAACCACACAAAGTGCACAAGGATTTTTATCCTAGTTTGAACCTCTTATCATCAGGATTCCTACGTCCAGTCCCCATGAAACTACTTGGGATTCCACTTGTTGTGTATTTATTTCTTACAATGCTTGATTATTGTTTTTGCTTATGACAAAATCTTTTAGTTATATTCTAAACAAATTTATTTAATTATACCACACTTTATTTTGTATGAAAATTCATGTGTTAAAGTAAAGGCATACATGTATTATATTATATAACCTGTACAGTCAATTGGTATTGACACACTAAACCTAAGTGTCGACACACTGTCAACTCTCATTAACAAAATTTTCTAAGTACACAATGTATACATACATATATATCATACTGACTCCGACTCCCAAGAAGTTGAAGTGTTGTACTGATTGCTGAACAAATTGGTACCACTGCAACTCCTGAAAAATCTAAGTGGGCTATCGATGTTGAACAATTGGCCTTACTCTGACTCTCAAAATGTCAAAGTCAACTGGCCCTACTCCGACTCTTAAATAGTCGAAGTTAGAAACCTGTTGTTGAACACTGAAGACTCACTCTGACTCTTGATAAGTTGAAGTCTAACATCTATTGCTTCACGAACATCGATTACCTTTTAACATCGATTGTCTTGAACATCGATTGCTTTATATTTGAACATGAACTGTCTCTGACATCGATTGTTTATGACCGACATCGATTGTTGTAATAAATATCGATTGTCTTTATTTTTGAACATCGATTGCTTATATTATTCATATCCATTGTTGGTCACTCCGACTTCTTTGCAATCGATGTATATAGTCGAAGTTTCATATCGATTGTTTGCATCAATTGTCTTGTTCATATCGATTGTCTGTATCAATTGTCTTTTTCATAATCGATTGTTTATATCGATTGTTCATATCGATTGTTTGTATCGATTATCTCTTTCACATCGATTGTCTGTATTGATTGTCTTCTATTATATCGATTGTTGCTCACTCCGACTTCTAGACAGTCGAAGTCTATCCATAGTTGAAGCATGATACCTACTCCAACTTTGATACAGTCGAAGTCTTTCTTACCATTTACTACTGGAGAAGTACCTCGACTCTTCTAAAGTCGAAGTATGATATCATCTTTTGGACTACTGGAATAGTACCCCGACTCTTTGAAAGTCGAAGTATAATATCAACCTCTGTGATCAACTATACTTAGATGTTTTCAAGTATCTGATACTATTTTTGTAGAACTGTTAATGTATTATTAGTGTAATTAATGTTTTAATTCTTATGAAGTATTTAATGAACAACAGATGAACACATGATGTCTCTGTGGCATTCTCTTTGTTATCTGTACGATAATTTATCAAATGTGTTTTGTACTTCTCTATTCTTTTATTTAATGCTTTATGTCATTGCTAAATATCAGTTTCATAGTTTATCCTTTTCGGAATGCTACGTGTCCTCCAAAGACATGTGTTAGCAGGCTTCAAAATATTCTATTTTTTTATTTTAAGGAAAAGTTCCTTGAAGTTGTACTGCACGTCAAACAGGTGTCCATTTCTCTTGAATGCTCACCTAACCTTGTACTGTTCAAAGGATAGACTGTCTGTATGTCAGGAACTGATAGATATCTGATAAAAACTACTTGTCTCCTACTGCTCTGTATTATTATATATCTCTCAAGACTAACCCCGAGAAAAGAAAAAGACATGGTATGGTGCTTGCAGAAATTCAAGAAAAGATATCTGAAGAAGAGCCATGCAACTATCTCTATAGCCTGAAGCCGTTGAGACTCAAAAGATAGAAGACAAGCTCTCTGATGATTTGATGATGGACATCTCAGCAATCTCAAGTCTCAAGACCCAATGTGCAAAATTCAAACGGCTACTTTCAAATGGAAAGTTGAAATTTCTGAAGACTATATATGAAGCTGAAGTTTGAATTACAACATACACAGATAGTGAGACATAAGTGAGTGCATATAGCCACATAAAGAGAGAGGTCTCCACATACAGAAAAGAGAAGAGCTTGCAAGATCTTAGAGAGCCCACTAATTCACGCTTCGATTTCCATGCTTTCTTGCATTCGGAAGCTTTTCTTTTGGGTGGCATTTTGATGTTCTAGATTTTCTTTTCAGTCCACCCTCTTAGAGTCTAAAAGAGTTAGGGATTTCAATCCCATTTGTAATCTCTTTCTGATCTTCTGTGTTTTCTCATCCTTCTGAGCAGACACACTGAGTTCATCTCTGTGTTGTAACCAGAAGGGGGTTTGTTTCCTGTTGTGCCCCTCTGTGAAGGGAAGACTTGCTTGGGAGTAAGTGGGTTATAATACCTCTCAGGTTGAGAGAAGGCCAAGTGTTCTTGGCAGTTAGTGAAAATCCCAAGGGGTTTTTGAGGACTGGATGTAAGACTCCTGTTTGATAGGAGGTCCGAACCAGGATAAATCTCTATGCACTTTGTGTGATTGATGATACTATCTAGTTTCACAACTTTTCACTTGTTTCACACACACTACACTAAGTACTAATGATACTATCTAGTGTTATCTATTTCAGATAATTTTTAAAGTGCAAGTCCTATTCACCCCCCTCTAGAACACCACTAACCAAGGGTATAGTCCTCCTTATGGACACTTACACCACCAAACGCAAGCTAGTCTTCTCTTCAAACCCAAAGAGGCAGTACAACCACCTGTAGCAATAGGTCTTCCCTTCAACAAGGGGAACAAAACACCTACCCACAACAGGTCTTCTCTTCTCACAGGAATAGGAACACTCTAAAAGAAGAGTTGAAGGGATGACCCCTAGATCAAGCTTATACAACAAAGCCTTGCTTGATTTGAGGCCTAAACTGAGAGAGAAAAGAATAGAGTTGTGATGCTACTCTCTCAAAAAACAACATGCTCTCAAAGAAAAAAGAAGTGAGGGATTTCAGAGAGCTCGGAGTAGATGGACTTGGATTGAGGGCGCACTGCTTTTCTAATGGTTGTGAGTATCGCTAGCTTGGTTCTCAATATCTATCTGCTTCTTCACAGCCAATGTCTTCTTATAGGCACTTCTGTTATCTTTAGATGTAACTATTGAGATGTCTGTTGTCTCTCATTTCTTGATACTTGTTTCCATGCAGTCGCAGTAGTTCTTACGTCATAGAAACATGTGACTACTGGAAACCTACAGGCATTAAATGCTAAGAGGAGATCTTCAGTCAATGAACAAAAATGTTTTATACAGAAATAGATATGTCCATTCTATCACCATATAAATCATAAGAAGATTTGTTATAGGAATGACAAACCGTAAAATGCTTTCTGCAAGGGAGCTGTGTCCCGTGACTAAACAAGCCACAACAAAATATCTTAGAATACTTACATGAGAAGATGTATTTCCAAGAAAGATATGTTTCTTTCTGTTCACATATAAAGTATTAGAAGACTTATCATGAAAATAGTAGTCAGTCAAAAAGTCATACTGCATGGGAACTATATCTAGCAACAGACTATGTATGTGTAGATAATTTTAAATGCTTATATATAAGAGATATTTAACAGCCAACGGGAGATTTGAAATTCACATATTCAAATGCTAAGGATATTTAAAACATGTTTGGGAATACTTTAATCATTATATCAAAGATGTTTTCAGAAAGTTCCATAATCAGAAGATATGCAATATGATCAATATGATTTCATCAAAGAAAAAGGCTTGATAGAGATAATATATATTTTATTTGAAATAGCATTTGATATGATAAATCCAATCAATGTTTAAGTACAAGGCAATCGATACCTAAAGCAATCGATGTTTAAGTACAAGGCAATTGATGTTTAAAGGGAATCGATGTTTTAAAGACAATCGATGTCTAAAAGATAATCGATGTTAAATGGTAATCGATGTTTAAAAAGGTAATCGATGTCCAAAGGCAATCGATGTCTAAAAGGTAATCGATGCTCCAAAGGTAATCAATGTTCAAAAGCGATCGATGTCTAAAATGTAGTAGATGTTAAGAGACAATCGATGTTTTAAAATAATCGATATGAAAGCAATCGATGCTGTAAAATAATCAATATAAGCAATCGATGTGAAGGCTGTTGAGCAACTATCCCTTAAGAAATTTGTTTAAGACTTTAAACTATTTTAACATGGTGATTTTTCTATGACAAAACCTTTAAAAAGATTTTCTACAACCAAATCTGCTGGAAAATATCACAAAGAACATAACTTGTACAATACTATGTATCAACTCTATCTTGAAATTTATTAAGTCCACAGAGTATACTATGTACCATACTAACTCCGACTGTGGACTCCGACTCCAGAAAAGTCGAAGTGTTGAACCATACTTGTACTAGACTCCAACTCCTTGGAAGTCGAAGCCTAGACTCAGACTCTCTTAAAGTCAAAGTGAGGTATTGATTGATGAATGGTTCAGAGAAGTTGAAGTCCTCACTCCGACTCCTGAGAAGTCGAAGTCTTTGTATTGTATTCCAACTCCCTGGAAGTCGAAGTATTCACTCCAACTTCTTTAGAAGTCGAAGTATGACCTATTGATGCTTATCACTCCGACTTTCCAGAAGTCGAATTCTGTGATCAGTCTCACTGCAACTTTTGTAGAGTCAAAGTTCAGATTGTATTTCTTGTTCTTGACTCCGACTCCAAGAGAGTCGAAGTACAAGTCTTTCTGACTCCGACTTCCCTGACAACTTCTGTACTTAATATTTTCTAGTATAAAATTATATTTCATAAGATCCATGAAATCTTGATTGTAAGATTATTCAATGTGTTTGTTATACCTATGGAATATTTTATAGAATATATAATACTTGTTTATTCTACAATAATGTTCTATCTTGTTACTATCATTTAAATATTCTGTTAGGTAGGATATATTATATTGAAAATGACCACAAAAATTATCTTTGAAAAGATCTGAAATACTTATACAAATTGGTCTCTTGCTTTTTGTCAGAAGTTTAGTTCTTCTTTATTCAGCAGTTGTCTTGCAGTAAATGCTATCAGCCGCATGGGGTATCTGACAGAGGCTCGCCTACCACTGTCAGAACCTCACCTTAGTTTCTGATGCAACTGTCTGTCTGCCTTTTATTGCACTGAACATCTGTCTATTCGAGGTTTTTATACTTTACATATATTTTTGACTAATCTACCTCAGAAAGTATGGAGGTATCTTTTCTTTTGTCTTGTCCTTGGTTGTAGAACATTTATTAAGCACGTTTCCAACATGGAGTTTCACAGAACATTAAATATAGCATGTCCTTCAAGATGTGAAGCCACATACATAGTCTGAAGTCGTTGGAAATCCAGAAAGGTGAAGAACTATTGGATAACAAGGATCTCAATAGCACCCACATCCAAAAGATCAACGGCTACTCCTCCAACGGATAGCTTCAAATGGAAACTAAAAGAATTTTGAAGCATATATAGAAGCTGAAGTTTTGAACAAGACACTTGGATAGTCAGACCAATTAGCAACACACTCAACTCACATCTGCATTCCGCTAGAAAGAGCCTTCACAAGCCTTCTACTGAATTGAAAGATAGAGAGCTGCTTCCACAGTATGAAAATTTCCAGGCTCTCCATTTCCTAGAAGTCTTGTTTCTGTTGGGTGGCATTTGTAATCCTTGATCTTTTCTTTAGTGTACCTTTGTTAGATTCAGAAAGTGTTAGAGTTGAAAGTCCTTTTGTAATCCTTTCTGAATCCTCTGTGTTTGCTCATTTTTGTGAGCAGGCACACTAGTCTTTCATTTCTATCTGTGCAACCTGCAGAAGGTTTCCTGCAATGCCCCACTTGTGAAGGGAAGACATTTTTGAAGGTAGTCATTGTACCCCTGTTAAGGGAAGACTTGCTTGGGAGCAAGTGGGCTTGTAATATGTCTTAGGGGTGAGAGAAGCCAAGTATTCTTGGCAGTTAGTGAAATCTCAATTGGTTTGCTTGAGGTTAGATGTAGGACTTTCATGTGGGAAAGGCCGAACCATGATAAAATTTCTTGTGCATCTGTGTGATTGTTTCCGCCAACTTACACTTGTTTCACACACTGCACTAAACATTAACAATTTATTTAGTGTTGTTCGCTTTCAGATAATTTTTTAAAGCGCAAAAAAGTCCTATTCACCCCCCTCCAAGACATTATTAGTGTCATCTCGATCCAACAAGTAGTATCAGAGCGAGGTCTTCTCAGAAGAATCGAAAGATTTGAGAAGAGATGGCAGCTGAAGGCCACAACTAAGAAGGTCAGTCTGTTGCAAGGCCACCATTCTTTGATGGTGAGGACTATCAATATTGGAAGATGCAGATGGAATGCTTCATCAGGGGCACATATTTTGATCTGCGGTAATTTTACTATACTTAGAGAAACTACCTCTGCTCTTTCCATAGCTGATAAGAGAAACATGTCCCTAAACTACAAAGCTAAGAACTATCTATGTTGTGCTCTATCTAAACGAGAATTTAATAGACTATCTGCTTGTAGAACAACTAAAGAAATGTGGGATAAACTGCAAGTTACATATGAAGGAACTGATAGAGTAAAACACACTAGGATAGATATTCTTGTCTCCTAGTATGAACAGTTTAAAATGCTTCCTAATGAAAATATAACTCAAATGTATAATCATTTTTCAAATATAATTGTAGGTCTTAGTTCACTAGGTAAGATTCTTACTAATGAAGAAACTGTAAGAAAAATCTTAAGGTCATTAACTAATGTCTGGACTCCCAAGGTCACTGCCATTGAAGAAGCCCATGATTTAACTCAACTTTCTATTAATAAATTAATCGGCTCCTTAATGGCTCACGAAATCAACATGGAAAGATTTTCTGAAAGTTCTTCGAAAAAGAAAATGCCAAATGCTTTGAAAGTTGCAGATTCTTCTTCCTCAGAAGACTCAAAGGAGAAATCAGATGGCAGTGATGATGAAGTCATGCTGTCAAGAAAACTGCAAAGGATCCTTGCTGAGAAAAAGAAGTTTGGTTCAAAGAGATTCTTCAAAAAGGATAAGAAGAATGAACCAACTTGCTATGAGTGCAATCAACCAGGACATTACAAATCTGAATGTCCTAAGCTGAAGAAAAAGGATCAAGCTGAAAGATTTAAGAAGAAGAAAGGCAAAGAAAAAAAATTCAGAAGGTACAAGAAAAAGGCAATGACAGCAGCATGGGATAATGAAGAAGCTACAAGTTCAGACTCTTCAAGCTCGGAATATGAAGAAGAAGAAAATGTAAATCTAGCCCTCATGGCAGGACTAGATCAGGTAAATTCCGAAACCTCTTTTACATCATGTTCTGAATCAGATTCTGACAATCTTGAAGATGCTTTCAATAAATTGTATGAAAAATACAAAATAATAGTTAAACAAATGAAAATAGTTAAGCTAAACTTTCTTACTCAAGAAAAATCTAATACTTTCCTAAAAATGAAGTAGAAAGATTAGGACAAAACTAACTGAAACCAAAAGAGCAAATGAACTACTGTGTGAAGACTTAAAAATGAAAATAGTAAACTAATGGAAGTAGAATCCAACCTAAAAGAACTAAAAGATGAAGAAAAGTTAGAGAAGGAAATAACTACTTAAAAGCTACCATAGAGAAAATTTCTAACTGTAAAACATCTCTATTTGTAAGACTAAAGGTGCTAGGTCTGGTAAAGAATGCCTTTATTTATGTTGTAGTCACTGTAACCAGCTAGGAGACACTGTCAGCACATGCACAACTAGACACATGCGTTGGATTACTAAGACTAACCATCAAGGACCCAAGAAAATTGGGTACCAAAAGTTACAACTTAAATTTGTTTACAGGGTTGCCTGAGAGCATCCAAATGGTATTTGGATAGTGGGTGCTCAAGGCATATAACATGTGACAGAAAATTATTTACAAGTTTTACAGATGAGATTAGTCAAGTCACCTATGAAGATAATGGAAAAGGCAAGGTGTTAGGATGTGGAACAGTAGGAACAAAAGAAAAGGATCTAATAGAAGATGTCATGTATGTAGAAGGATTGAAGCACAACCTCATTAGTATCAGTCAACTGTGTGCAAGGGTCACTTGGTGAGATTTCAGAATGACAAGTGCATTATTCAAAAGGATGGAAAAATAGTATTTGAAGCACAAAGAGTCAAAAATCTGTACACCCTACAACTAGCAGAATTAAAAGAAGTGAATTTATGTCTTGCAACCACCAAGAGTGAAGAAGCTGACTTATGGCACAGAAGACTAGGATATGCAAGCACTTCGGTAATCAAGAAATTAATCAGCATGGTCTAGTTGAAAGTCTTCCGAAGCTAAAACTAAGAAGTCTGAAATCTGTACAGCTTGTGCAAAGGGAAAGCAAACCAAGACATCATTTAAGTCCAAAACAGTAGTTACAACTTTCAAGCCTTTGGAATTCATTCACATGGGCTTATTTAGACCATAAGAATAGTAAGTCTTGGAGAAAAGTGTATGGCTATGTAATTGTAGATGACTACTCAAGGTACACTTGGGTATCCTATTTGGAAGCTAAATCAGAAACATTTTTAACTTTTTTGAAGTTTAGCAAATTAGTACAGAAGAAATAGAAATTTCAGATAATCAGCATTAGATCTGATCATGGTGGAGAATTCAAGAATAAATATTTTGCAAAGTTCTGTGAAGAAAATGGAATAGAACATAATTTCTCTGCACTAAGAACACCTCAACAGAATGGAGTAACAGAAAGGAAGAACAGAACACTGCTGAACATGGCCAGAACTATACTTACAGAGTATAATCTACCAAGATACTTCTGGGCAGAAGCAATCAACATAGCCTGCTACATCATCAACAGGTGTATGATCAGACCAATCCTAAAGAAGACACCTTATGAACTGTACAAGGAGAAAAAGCCAACATCAGTCATCTTCAACCTTTTGGTTATAAGTGCTTTATTTTGAATAATGGTAGAGATAACGTAGGAAAGTTAGATGCTAAAAGTGATGAAGGTTTTCTGTTAGGATATATTTTAAAACCTAGAGGATATAAAGTGTTTAATAGAAGAACCTTGACTGCAGAACAAACAGTACATATTTTATTTGATGAGACTAACCCTTTTATTAAGAGAATAGAAGAAGAAGAAGATTGTGTTGATGATCTGTGCAGGGATCTGGAATAGACATCTCTTGAAGAAAGAGAGAAAGAAGAAGAAAAGGAAGATCCACCACTTGAGAAACTTCAACAACTAGAAGAACCACAGAAGGACTACAGACTACCTATAGAATTGAGGTATCACAAAGATCATCCAGAAAAAACATTATAAGTGATCTCAATAGGGTAAGAACAAGAGGTATGAACATTCCTTGTGATTTTTCTGCATTTGTCTCTCAAATTGAGCGTAGGACAATCAATGATGCACTGGTTGATGAATCTTGGATCCTTGCTATGCAAGAGGAACTTAACCAGTTCCAACGCAACTAGGTTTGGACTCTTGTCCCTAGATCTTCTGACCATCCAGTTATTGGGACCAGATGGGTCTTCAGAAACAAAATGGATGAATCAGAAGTGATCACTAGGAACAAGGCCAGACTGGTAGCACAAGGGTATTCCCAAGAGGAAGGCATTGATTTTAATGAAACCTATGCCCCAGTAGCTAGATTAGAGGCAATTAGAATTTTATTAGCATATGCATGCTCTCTCAACATTAATTTATTTCAAATAGATGTTAAAAGTACTTTTCTGAATGTTTCATAAAAGAAGAAGTTTTATGTTGAGAAACCATTTGGTTTTGAAGATACTTAATACTCAAATCATGTTTTCCATTTAAAGAAAATATTGTATGGTCTGAAGCAAGCTCCAAGAGCTTGGTATGAAAGACAAGTGCTTATCTTATATCACATGATTTCATAAGAGATAAAGTAGATAGCACTTTATTTATTAAGAAATTTTTAGAAGTTGATAGTACAATATATGTTTGATGATATTATTTTTGTTCTACAAATGAATCACTTTGCAAATTCTTTGAAAAATTTATGCAAAGTGAGTTTGAGATGAGTATGATGGGTGAGCTTAATTACTTTCTTAGGTTGCAAATTAAGTAGACCAAAGAAGATACTCACATTTGTCAAACCAAATACATTTCGGATTTACTTTCTAAATATTGTTTTGACAAGTGTAAGCCCTTAGGAACACCCATGAGCTCAAGATCAAGTTAGACAGTGATCCACTTGGCAAGAAAGTAGATCAAAAGATATATAGAAGTTTGGGTCATTACTCTATCTTACTGCCAGTAGACCAGATATAATGTTCAGTGTATGTTTATGTGCTAGATTTCAAGCTGATCCTAAAGAATCACATATTAATGTTGTTAAAAAAAATATTAGATATCTTATAAACACAAGTAAATTGGGTTTATGGTATCCCAGATGTTCTGATTCCAAGTTGATTGGATATAGTAATACTAACTATGCTGGATGCAAAATAGATAGAAAAAGTACCAGTGGTACTGGTTAAATTCTTGCATGATGCTTAATTTCATGGTCTTCCAGAAAGCAGAATTCAGTAGCCTTGTCTACAACATAAGCAGAGTACATTGCAGCTGGAAGTTGCTACACTCAACTACCGTGGATCAAACATCAACTGGAAGATTATAGTCAAACACTTCACGAAATTCCAATGATGTGTGACAATACAAGCGCAATCAACTTGACCAAAACCTATCCAACATTCAAGAACAAAGCATATTGAGGTCCGACATCATTTCATCAGGGACCATGTAAGTAATGGTGATATTTTACTTGATTTTGTCTTCACAGATAATCAATTAGCTAATATATCACTAAACCTCTTCCTGAAGATAGATTTACATTAATTAGAAGAGAAATAGTATGTGCAACCCATGATTACTTGATGTGATGCATGATAAATTCATGGCTAAATTTCTGAGTGGTATGTTAAAATTTATTGCAAATCTGTTCTAAGTCGTGGAACTGCGACTGTTGTGAAGTCGGAGTGTAGGCTGCGACTCTCACAAAGTCGGAGTCTACTACGACTCATGAAGCAGGAATTGTATATTGCGACTTTTGAAAAGTCGGAGGCGACACTTCAACTCCTTCAAAGTCGGAGTCTATGAAGTCAGAGTTCATGTTAATTTAAAATAATAATAAAAAATAAATAAAGATAAGTCTGTCTACATTAAGGAGAAGCCACTACAGTTTGGAGAGCAAGGCTCAAAATTTTTGGACCAAGGACTCTGTGCCCCAGTGCTCTCATGAAATCTTTCCTGATGAGACACAGAGTTCCTCATCTATTCCTGACATCCAGCCTGCACAGATTGGCATTGAGGAAACAAGAGAAGAAGTACTTGTGGATCAACAACAACAAGAGCAAGAGCAACAAGGGAAACAAGAACAAGAACCACCGCTACAGCAATAGCAGTCTTTTGTCCCATCTCTTGAGCATGAAGCACCAGAAGATACAATAAATCAAGTGCTCAGAGATTTGAGGGGCATGGGAGTAGCATAAGAAGAAGAATTTCCAAGCACTACTGCTTTTGAGCCTACATTTGAAGAAGAACATCATGTCTCTCCTCCACATTTTCAGACCCGGCCAAGGACTCAGGGGGAGACCAGTAGCAATGCAAATGTTTTGATTGATCTGTTGATGAAACAACAAGAGAGCTTGTCACTTCTATAAATAGAAGTCCAACAAGTTGATGTGAAATTTGATTTTTTGACTGAGGAGACCCAGCAGATGAAGGACCTTCTGCTACAATTGGTGTGCCAACAGGGCACAAGGAAGTCTTCTACTCCACCCACTGTACAACCAGAGGTACAGCAGGCACAGCAGCAGTAGGCAGAGCAATAGGAGCCAGAGGAACAACAGCAGTAGCTAGAGCAAGAGCAGCAGCAAAAACAGTCTGGGGAAGTGTCTGCACAGATAGAAGTCCTTGCAATTGAGCAGCAGCAACAACAACAACCCTCTCAAGAGAAGGCGTCAGTGTCTAAGCAGCATCTAGAATCTCAAGATATGGAGGTAGATGCTGACCCCAAGGTCAAAACCTTTAAGAGGAGGGTTAGAAGGAAACTCCTTAAGGATGGTCAGCATGTATCTCCTTCTCAACCTTTGACCATTTCTCCCTCCTACTCTGATCCACTCCTCCTTCCACTACCACTGCTCCAATTCCTCTTACTGCCCCTACTGCTCCTTCATCTCCTGCTCCCACTGCTGATCAACACCTCCACCTCCTCCTTCTACTTCATTTAATCCTCCTTCCTCTACTCTTATCCAGAGGATCATCCTCTCTCTTCTATCAGTATCACTTTCTCTATGTATCCTTTAAAGTACAATTTCCGGCCTTCCAAGGCAAACATACCCTCTCTTCACACTTTAGCTCCCCATTTCTTTTCTTCTCTTCCTACATCTTCTACATCCACTTCTGGTAGATCCACTATTTCCCTTGCATAGATTGTACCCAGTGTGGTACTCTCCTCAAAAGGTGGGCGCCATTTGAAAGACAATCCCAGCAAACTACTTCCTCCATTCTGGTATGCCTTTGTATATCATTCTGAACATCATATGAACCTTTTCAAGGAATTTTTGTCTATCAAAGTCTTCCTTGAAGTCCATGAGATACCAGGCTATACCTTTGAGGACTGGCTTCCCTCTTTACTATGTTCTGGACCCGCCTCACCATGTTTCCACCAGACACTCGTTCCATATCTACCTCATCCATCACAATTGTATTTTCATAAACGAATCTTTTTGCTTTTGGAAAGGATGGTCACTCGGTAGAAACCGACGATGACAATCAAACCAACATGCTTTTCCCCTAGATTTCAACACAAATGATTTAGAATCCTCCATACAATAAGGACATGCCAACCTCCCATGTGTGCTCCAGCAAGAAAACATGTCATATGCTGGAAAGTCACTTATTGTCCACATTAATGCAGCCTTTAAATTAAAATTCTGTTTTCTGGATGCATCATAAGATAGAACCCCATCTGACCATAACAATTTCAGCTCATCAATCAACAGTCTGAGATATATGTCTATATTTTTTCCTGGACTTTTTGGACCAGGAATGAGCAATGAAAGGAAGAGATTCTCACGCTTCATGCACATGCCTGGTGGAAGGTTGTACGGTGTTAGGAATACTGGCCAACATGAATAAGATGCCACCGAGCTTCTGAATGGATTGAAACCGTCTGTGCATAAACCCAGCCGCACGTTGCGTGGATCCCTTGAGAAGTAAGGATGATGACGGCTAAAATGAGCCCAAGCTTCACCATCGGCAGGATGACTGATTTCACCATCATCACGATAGACTCTTTCCGCATGCCAAGTCATATGTCCAGCTATCTTCGAGGACATGAACAACCGCTGCAATCTAAGTGTGATCGGAAAGTACCGCAGTGACTTATATGGAACATCCTTCTGCTTTGACTTGTCTCCTCTCTTAGGCTTGAATCTATCATGCTTACAGATACAACATGATGTCTTATCTGCATCATCTTTGTAGTACAACATACAATGATTAGGAAATGCATTAATTTTTATAAAACCAAGCCCCAGATCATTCACCATCTTCTTCGCACAGTAAAAATCATCAGGCAACCTCTCTGATTGAGGAAGCGTACTCTTGACGAGTAAGAGAAGTCGATCAAAACAACTCTCACTCATATAAAATTCAGATTTCAAATTCAGTAGCTGTGACACTGCAGACAACCGTGTATGCTTCTCACAACCATCCCATAATGGCTCATCAGCATCTCGAAGTAACTGATAAAATCTCTGAGCTGTATTATTCGACACTTCTTTATTTGTTTGGACATCATGAATATTGAACTCCGGACCAGCAGCATCGACAACTATGTCTACGTACGTACTTATGGAGGCAAAGTTGGCTGGTTCAGATGACTGGATATTAAACTCACCATGAAACGACCATAACTCATAATGGGCAACAAATTCTCTCGTATACAAATGATGTTGCACATCCCATATCGATATCCACTTTCTGTTCTTACAACCCGAACACAGACATCGAATGTTAGCCATCAGATCAACTACTACTGATGAATTCCTCAATGCAAACTGAATGAAACTGTCAACTCTGTCTTTAAACTCCTCTGTCACAACTCCATTAACTATTCCACGGTACATCTATGACCGATTCTCATAGGATATTTTTCCTACACAGATTAAATGTCATGTCACGAGTTAAAACCCACACACCCTCACATCGTTTGAGTAAGTCAAAATGAATAGGTAGGACATATTAATTAGATTATCACTTTTTACCCATCCATGAATATTTGATCGCACTCAAATGGTCATTTACTATATGTTCGTACAGTTTGCTAAAAACTTCGGCAGCATCTCCCCACACCTCTCCGATATACCAAAAATATTTATTGGTTAAAAATTTTTCTTAAACACTTATTTCTAAGTGGCTAAGAAAATATTCAAAATCAATAAAGGTATACCAGAGAGGAGTGAGAAGACGCAACCAAAATTTTCAACAACTGTACAAACACATATAGTAAATAACCACCTAACTGCGATCAAACATTCACAGATTGTCCAAAACGGGACAATTCAAGACTTTGAGTTAGATATACACGTTCTCATCATTGAAAATAAGACTCGTGCACATCAATCCCAAAGTCTTGAATGGGAAGGTTCATTGACACGGGCTTAACATGCTCTCGTGAGGTGTGTGCAGTGATAAATTGCTATACATGCATAGATCAAATTTAAAAACTATATAAATATTAAAAGAAAATAAAAACAAAATATTATATGTCAACAAGTGTAATATTAAACTAAATTCACACATACATGTAAATGAATTACATTAAAGTAAGAAATGCAATACTAATCAAGAAAAAAAAATTCGTAGTAAAAAAATTTCTTGCAAGTATTTGAACAACTTTAAAGGAAAAAAAAAAGGGTGCACTGGCCCTGTGTTCCTGAATTTCACCTACTTACACGGCAACCAGTAGCTAATAGGAAAAGATTTGGGGGAGTCAGGTTCGGAGAAATGGAGAGGGACTGCCTACTTGCCCATAGGGCCGCTGCAAACCTTCACGAATGCCTATTCACACTCAGTGACTCCTCACAGATGCATGTTTACCAAACATGCACCAGAGTCGCGAATATGAATACGCGTTCGTGAAGCAGGTGAAATTCAGTCCCTCTCCATTTCTCCAAACCTGACTCCCCTAAATCTTTTCCTATCAGCTACTGGTTGCCGTGTAAGCAGGTGAAATTTAGGAACATAGGGCCAGTGCACCCACTTTTTTTTTCCTTTGAAATTGTTCAACACCTTGCAAGAAATATTACATATAAACAAGTGCATGCAATACTAAACAAATACATTAAAATAAGAAGTGTAATACTAATCATTAAACTGAAAGTGATGTTAGAAGGCCCACTAATGCTTTGATGTGATGTTAGTTCCATCAAATGGTACCTTAACATGGGCATTTGGACGTCATTGTCTTCCATTATTACTAACGTGGGAAGTGGACTTGTATCTGGCTCTTCTTTAGTTACTTAACATCTTCACGTACCACTTTCAGACAACAATTTTTCTTTCCATGTTGGATAAACAATTGATTATGAGAAATACTAATTATCTGATTGGGCAACCATGTAAAAAAATATTATTGGAATGCTCAGCATCTATTTGGATTGGTCGAATGTCGGCCCACCCAAAATCTGAACAATTTAATTCAGCCTTTTTATCCGGTTGCTTGAGTAATTAATATTTCTCTTTAATTATATATATTTTACTAGAATCTCAAGGATCAATTCAAGTTACATTCAAAGTATTATGCATGATAAGGTAATCATTCTACAATCAGATAAAGTCCACCCTTAGCGAAATTGCAGCTTAAAGGAGGTAGACGAAACATACCAAACTTTTAGTTTGAATACAAGTACATAATTTTCTAGGGATATATTTACTATTCTATTGAACGATTTTTTTTTAATCTATCTAGAAGATGTTTGGTGGACATAGGGGATAAGTGAATCTCACTTCATGGTGGCTTTAATTCTCAACTCATTTATTGATACAAGTAAAATTTATGAGAAATGAAAAAAAAATATTTATAAAGACACCATCACATAGTCTACATACACCACTTACATCCACCAATCATTAATATCTCCTAAAGGGATAGCAAAAACTACTAATCCATGAAGATAATGAGCATTTATCTTACAACGTCATCAAACTAGCAGTGGCAGGGGGGCTAGAAGTGGGAGGGGGTCGTGGCAGGGGGGCTGCCAGTGGGAGGGGGGTCATGGCAGGGGGGCTGGCAGTGGGAGGTCGTGGAGGGGGAGGGGGCTGGAAGTGGGAGGGTGAGGAGGCCTGAAGTGGGAGGGGGGCTGGCAGGGGTGGGTGTCACCGGCATGAAGGGTGGGGGTCTGGTAGGGGGAGCGGTATGTGAAGTGGGGGTGGAGAGGGAGGGGGAGGGGGCTTCAGGAGGGGGGAAAGTAGGGGCCCTGGAGGGGGAGCAGTGGGGTTGGGGTGGGGGTCTGGGAGGGGGAGCAGTGGGGGTGAGGGTCCAGTAGGGGGGTCGTGGAGGGGGAGGGGGCTTCGGGAGAGGGAGTGGGAGGGGGGCTGGCAGTGGGAGGGGGTCGTGGCAAGGGTGGGTGTAGTGGAGGGGGAGGCGGTCGGAAGTGGGAGGGGGGCTGGCAGGGGTGGGTGTTGCCGGCAGGGGGGTGGGGATCTGGTAGGGGGAGCAGCAAGGATGGGGGTTGGGGTCACGGGGAGGGGGAGGGGGAGGAGGTTGGAAACGAGAGTGGGAGAGGGGGTGGGGTTCGCCGAGACGGGGAGGGGGAGACACACCTGAATGGCGGAGGCGGCGGCGCAAGGTCGCGGCGGAGGCGGCAACGCGGGGTCGCGACGACGGGAAGTTGGGGTGGCGGCAGCGCGGGGTGGCGGCGGCCCTCCACGCCGGAGACGAGAGAGAGAGAGAGAGAGAGAGAGAGAGAGAGAGAGAGAGAGAGAGAGAGAGAGAGAGAGAGAGAGAGAGAGAGAGAGTGGGCTGTTCCTGTGGGGTGGGGGATAAAATTAGGACTTTCCGACGGAATTATTTCTATCAAAAATTCTATCGGTATTACCAACATAATTTTCGATGAATATATTTCCTTCAGAAATACCGACCGAATTTCCGACAGAATATGTTCCGTCGGAAATTTCGAATGATATTTTCGACAAAATATATCGATCAGAAAATCCGACGGATTTACCGACGGAATTGTTCCATTAGAAAATTCCGTCGATAAACCCACTTTCCCTTGTAGTGTAAAAACCAATTTGTTGGATGCTTCATCTTTTAGCATTTCAGATTTTTGACTTGTGAGTTGTGATAAATGTATCATATTAATCATCCATTTCCTCTAGAAGAAGTTTATATAGCTAGTGAAAAATGTAGATTAATGTACTACAAGTCAACTGGTTTGAGTGCAAATAGCCTATTCCCACGAATAGCTAAACATTTACTTACGATTATAACCATAGGTACATTGTATGCATTTTAAAATTTTCTTTACCGAGGATTTGACCGATCTTTACCAACGGGGAAATATGGTTATAGGCTAGGTCTACGGCTTTTTTTATTTCATCAAAATATCCTTTAGTCACACCCTACTTAGCAACGCATGCCCATCGTAGGGACGTTTGTAGGTAAAAGCTTTTACCTACATTTTGGGGACCTACAACCACGTTATTCGAGCATGGGCGTAGCTCAATTTTCTTGTATTGTATTCTATGTGGATGTTATTAAAAAAAAAAATTCTATGTGGATGAGTTGGAGGAGGGAGGAAAGTTATCGAAATTGATGAATGGTAATGTTAAGTGGGACAGGAGTGAACTTAGGCGGGTTTTTCCTAAAGGCATTGCCTGCTTAATCGAGAAGTGGCCTACATTGAGTTGTGATAAGGGTGATGAAATATTTTGAATCCCGGACAAATATGGAAAGTTTACTACTCGTGGAGCATACAAATGGATATGGAAAGGGAAGTGTTCTTCATAGGTGAATCAACAAATAGATTGAAGAAAGATTTGGAACTGAACAACTCAAAACAGAATTAAAATATTCTTATGGAAGTTAGCATGGAGGAGGCTTCCAACTATATAAGATGTACATTTGTGTTGGAACCCTTTGTCTTTTGATAATCACAAAACACTTGTTATGTTTGCTAACAAGTTTGCGAGTTGTATGCAGAAAATAGGGCATTTTGTAAGGGTAAAAAGGCCTTAAAAGAGGCTCACCTTAAGTCATGTTTACTGGAGTCGACCTCACAAATGTGAAGGAGTCGACCCCAAGAGGTTGCAGTTTTTCAGAGTCGACCCCGATTTCTAAAGGAGTCAACCCCATACAAATGTTCTGCAAGTGCTACAGTGCAGAGTCGACCCCCAGTTTTCAAGGGAGTCGACCCCAGTTCAGAAAAGCCTGTTTGCGTTGTGAAGGAGTCGACCCCAGTTATGCAGGAGTCGACCCCAGAAATACTCAGTTTTTCAGAGTCGACCCCAGCTCTTCAAGGGAGTCGACCTCAGTTCAACAGAAGCAGTTTTCTCCAAAGGGAGTCGACCCCCAGTTTGTTTGGAGTCGACCCTGACTCTTCTGGAGTCGACCCTAGCTAAAGTGGGAGTCGACCCTGGGTTGCAGAACTTCTGAAAAGTGCTTTTTGAACACCTTTTTGACCAAGACCACTTTCCACCTTCCCCAAATGGCTACATCTTTGGAAAGGCTATAAAAAGGACACCTGGGGAACCCTAGGTAAGGATTTTCGTTGGGAAGAGAGCCTCCTTCAAGTGTTTCATCTAGAGCTTCTCTTTCAAGCATTTTTGCCTTCTAGAGCTTCCATCTGCTGCATCCTTGTAGAAAGCTTCTTTTTGAGGAGATCTTGCTTCATCGGAGCTTCATCAAATCTGAAGATCATCCTCTTGAGCTTGGCATTGTGTTTGCTTGTTTATCATTATCTCTTTCAGTTCTTTTCTATTGTTGGGTGAGCTAGGCACCGCATCAACTAGCTGTGTATTGGTGAGCTAGGCACCGGGTAACTAGCGGTTTGTTGGTGAGCTGGGCACCGTTTCAACCAGCGGTTGTGTTCATCTCTTAGTGAGGGAAATCTCACCGTGTTGGTGAGGACTGGACGTAGGTAGACCAACGGGGGTCTTACCGAACCAGGATAAATCTACGTGTCTTCATGTGCTTGCTTCCTTCTTCCCTCTCAGTTCTCTTGTTTTGCATTCGTTATCATTTCTGCATTAGTTTCCGTTGTCCATTCAAGACAAAGTTTTAAAGCCCTATTCACCCCCCTCTAGGGCTAGTCATAGTCTAGATTCTTTCATTTGGTATCAGAGAAAGGTCACTAGTTTAAAGGGTTTCACAACCTCTAGTGTGGATTGACTATGGCTGGATTTGGAGAGCAGAGTGCTTTCACTGAAGGCAACTCTACAAATAGGCCACCTATGTTCAATGGCAATAACTATAGTTATTGGAAAGCTAGGATGACTATCTTTCTGAAAGCTATGGATTATGAGCTATGGAATATTGTGGAAAAGGGTCCTTTTGTTCCAGTGGAACCTGAAAAAGATTGGACTCCTGAAATCTTTAAAAAATTGTCTATGAATGCCAAGGCGATTAATGCTCTATTTTGTGCTTTAGATGCTAATGAATTCAATCGTGTTTCTATGTGCAGCAGTGCAAAAGAGATTTGGGAAAAGCTTCAAGTGACATATGAAGGAACTTCTCAAGTCAAAGAAACGAAGATAAATCTTCTTGTTCACAAGTATGAGTTGTTCAAGATGGAAGAGAAAGAGACCATAACAGAGATGTTCAAGCGGTTCACGGACATCACGAATGGGCTCAAAGCCCTTGGTAAAGAATACTCTATCCCTGAACTCAATAGGAAAATTTTAAGATCTTTGCCTATGTCTTGGAATCCCAAGGTGACGGCAATTGAAGAGGCAAAAGACCTCTCACAAATTTCTTTGGATGCTCTCATAGGATCCTTAATGACCTATGAGATCAATATATCGAGGGACATAGATGACTCTAAGAAGAAAAAGAGTCTTGCCCTCAAAGCTACTAACGTGTTAAATGAGTGTGTCAGTGAGGATAGCAATGAAGAGATCGATGATGAAGAGATTGCCTTAATGACGAGGCAATTCAAGAAGTTTCTGAACAAACGTCGATCCAACTTCCAACCAAGAAACAGAAGATTTCAGAAGAAGAATCAAGCTAAAGGGGAAACTTCCAAGAGCGAGGAAGTCACTTGCTTTGAGTGCAGAAAGCCGGGACATATCCGGCCTGAATGTCCCGAACTCAAGAAGAAGAAGGCATACACCAAGGGAAACGGCAAGACATCAAAAAGAAGCTCTTGCTGCTTGGAGTGATGAAGACACCTCCACGGGAGAAGAAAGTGAAGAGGAAATCGCAACCTTTGTCTCATGGCCAGATCCGACCATGAGGAGGTAAATTCTGAAACTTTTACATTAGAAGAACTTCATGAAGCGTTTAATGAATATATGAAAATTTATTGAATGCAAACTTGAGAATAGATGCTTAAAAAAAAGTATTGATTTAATGACTCATGAGTTAAGTGCATCTCGTCTACATGAATGTGGAAAATGTTGATTTAGTAAATGAGAATACATTGCTTAAGAAAAAGATTGAAACATTGGAAGAACAAATTCCTAGCTTAAAAATGATTGTTCTAACCTTCAAAAAGAAGTAGATAGATTAAAAGTGCCTTGTCTACTTTTGTGCGTGGTCGTGATAACTTAGATGCGATTCTTGGTAGCGCAAAAGGCGTGTTTAGAAAAGAAGGAATTGGTTTATTCCTCACAAATCAAAGCATAAATCTGCAACATCTTTTGTTGGGGCTAAGTTATCTAGTACTCATTTGCTACATGCAACTATTGTGGCAAGAAGGGGCATAAAATTCAGAGTTGTTGGTTCCGAAAGAACATCCCAAGATCAAAACAATGTGGGTGCCAAAGGAAACAACCAAAAGTTGGACTAACTTGGATGGACCCAAGCAAGTTTGGGTACCAAAAAATCAAGTGTAAATCTCTTTGTTTTGCAGGGCCACAGTGGTTCGATGAATAAAGAGTGGTACTTGGATAGTGGTTGCTCTCGGCACATGACGGGAGATAAATCTCAATTTCAGTCTTGAAAAGAAAAGCGGTGGAAATGTGACGTTTGGAGATAATAGCAAAGGAAAGGTAATAGGCATTGGTAACATTGGTAATACTCCCTCTACTAGTATTGAGCATGTGTTATTTGTAGATGGATTAAAGCATAACTTGCTTAGTATTAGCCAATTGTGTGATAAAGGTTTTAGAGTAATCTTTGATGCATCTCATTGCATGTTAACCGATAATGTTTCAAATGAAATCAAGTTTGTCGGTAATCGAAATGGAAATGTTTATACCGTTAATTTGGATGATTTGAATGAGAAGGAGATTTGCTTTGTAGCAAATAACTCCAACCCATGGATGTGGCACCGAAGGTTGGGCCATGCTAGCTTTGGAATCATTTCCAAATTGTCTAGACGTGAGCTTGTGGTTGGTTTGCCTAAAATGAATTTTGATTCAAATGGAGTTTGTGATGCTTGTGCCAAGGGTAAGCAAACTCGAACTTCATTTAAATCCAAGAACATGTTTCTACCTCTCGGCCTTTGCAACTATTGCATTTGGATTTGTTTGGCCCGACAAGAACTGCTAGTTTAGGAGGTAAACGCTATGGTTTTGTAATAGTCGATGATTTCTCTCGGTTTTACATGGGTTTTGTACTTAGCTCAAAAGTGATGCATTAACTGAATTCATAAAGTTCTGTAAAAAGGTTCAAAATGATAAGGTTATGTGATTAATGCAATCCGTAGTGATCATGGTAAGGAATTTGAAAATCTGCTATTCAATTCATTTTGTGATGATAATGGGTTCAGTCATAATTTCTCTGCTCCGAGAACTCCTCAGCAAAATGGTGTGGCTGAAAGGAAAAATCGGACTTTGATTGATATGGCCCGAACTATGCTTTGTGAATCTGTTTTACCTAGATATTTTGGGCTGAAGCTATTAATACCGCATGCTATATCACTAACCGTTGTTTGATTAGACCTTTGTTGCATAAGACTCCATATGAACTTTCAAAGGCAGAAAACCGAATATCTCTTATTTCAAGCCATTTGGGTGCAAGTGCTTCATCTTGGTAAATGGCAAGGAGGATATAGGTAAGTTTGATCCTCGAAGCGATGAAGGTATATTTGTTGGTTACTCATCTCACTCTAAAGCTTTTCGTGTTTTAATAAGAAAACATTGGTTGTTGAAGAATCTATTCATGTAATCTTTGATGAGACTAACCAAAGTGCTAGAAAAAGAGATGATGAAGATGATGATGCAGAAATCATGAAGGATCAAGAATTAATCATTCATGACTTAGATATCACGGAGCCTAGTGAAGAAGCAATGGATGATCCTACCAACTTGTTGGTGACGAAAAAGAAAAGGAAGATCCTCCACTTGAAGATCTGCGAGTGTCCTCACCAAGTGATGAACTACCTCGAGCGTGGAAGATCATGTCAAGTCATCCAATCGGTAATGTGATAGGTGATCCGTCATCCGGTATGCGAACTCGAAAACTCAATATCAATGTGATTATATTGCTTTCATTTCTCAATTTGAACCAAAGAATGTTGATGAAGCCCTTCTTGATGAACATTGGTCTATTGCTATGCTTGAGGAACTAAACCAGTTTGAGAGGAACAAAGTGTGGACTTTGTCTCCTCGTCCGAATGACCATCCCGTGATCGGAACCAAGTGGGTTTTTCGAAACAAACTTGATGAATCCGGTGTGGTAACTCGGAACAAAGCACGTTTAGTTGCCCAAGGATACTCTCAAGAAGAAGGGATAGATTATGATGAGACTTTGCACCGGTTGCTAGACTTGAAGCCATTAGGATTCTATAGCATTCGCATGTTCCAGAAATTTTAAATTATTTCAAATGGATGTTAAAAGTGCGTTTCTTAATGGTTTCATTAAAGAGAAAGTCTATGTAGAGCAACCTCCTGGGTTTGAGGATCCAAATTCCCAAACCATGTCTTTTGTCTTCATAAAGCTCTATATGGTCTTAAGCAAGCACCGCGTGCATGGTATGAGAGATTGAGTCAATTTCTTGTTCAACATGGTTTTAAGCATGGTTTTGTTGACTCAACTCTATTTATAAAGTGTGTTGGTTCAGATATTTTACTTGTTCAAATTATGTGGATGATATTGTTTGGATCTACTAAAGAAAAATTGTGCAAGGATTTTTCTGAGTTGATGCAGGGGGAGTTCGAGATGAGCATGATGGGTGAGCTCAACTTCTTTCTCGGACTTCAGATCAAACAAAGTCATGATGGCATCTTTGTAAGTCAATCAAAGTACACGAAGGAATTGCTAAAGAAATATGGATTCAACAACACCAAGCCTCTTCCAACGCCTATGTCCTACAACAACAAAATTGGATAATGATGAGCTGGTAAGCCTGTTGATTCTAAGCTTTATCGAGGTATGATCGGATCTCTACTTTATTTAACTGCAAGTAGGCCCGACATATTATTTAGTGTTTGCATGTGTGCGAGATTTCAAAGCTCGCCTAAACAATTGCACTTAATTGCCGTTAAGCGAATCTTTCGATATCTTGCTTCATCGGTTGATTTTGGTTTGTGGTATCCCAAAGGATGTTCTTTCGACTTGGTTGGTTACACCGATGCGGACTATGCTGGGTGTAAGGTTGATCGGAAGAGCACAAGCGGAACATGTCATTTCTTGGGAGGTTGCCTCATTTCGTGGTCCTCCAAGAAACAAAATTATGTTGCTCTCTCGACGGCCGAAGCCGAGTATATAGCAGTCGGGAGTTGTTGCACACAAGCATTGTGGATTAAACACCAAGTAGAAGACTATGGGATATGCTTGTCTAAAATTCCGTTGCTTTGCGATAATACAAGTGCCATAAATTATCAAAAAATCCTAGTTCAACATTCTCGCACTAAGCACATTGAAGTACGCCATCATTTTATTAGAGATCATGTCTCTAGGGGTGATATTGAATTAAATTTTGTTGACACCACACACCAATTAGCTGATATTTTTACTAAACCGTTGTGTGAAGACCGATTTACTTCATTGCGCCGTGAATTAGGAATGTGTTCATCTTCTTCATAAACAACTCATATTAATCATTCCATCCTCTCTTTTTGACGATGACAAAAAGGGGGAGAACTTGTGTGTTTTTGTGTGTTTTGATGTTAGTTACGAAGTTGCATTAGAACTTTACTCTCTTTTGATGTGAATGTTTTTTAAGGGTGCTCATAGTAAGGGGGAGCTATTTCTTTTTGATGATTGGGAGTTGAAAAGTGTAATCTTCTGAAATATGAATGGAAAACCATGACTATCCTTGAGCAATTTAAATGAATTGATGTTTCATTTATATGCCTTAATGTGTTAAGGATTTTGTGTGAAGTTGTGCCTTGACTTATGTGCCTTATTATGTTTTGGTATCATTGATAAGTTAGACATAATGATTATTCTGTGTGGGTGTTTTGTCATCATCAAAAAGGGGGAGATTGTTGGAACCCTTTGTCTTTGATGATCACAAAACACTTGTTATGTTTGCTAACAAGTTTGCAGTTGTATGCAGAAAACATGGCATTTTGTAAGGGTAAAAAGGCCTTAAAAGAGGCTCACCTTAAGTCATGTTACTGGAGTCGACCTCACAAATGTGAAGGAGTCGACCAAGAGGTTGCAGTTTTTCAGAGTCGACCCCAGATTCTAAGGAGTCAACCCCATACAATGTTCTGCAAGGCTACAGTGCAGAGTCGACCCCAGCTTTTCAAGGGAGTCGACCCCGTTCAGAAAAGTCTGTTCTGCGTTGTGAAGGAGTCGACCCCAGTTATGCAGGAGTCGACCCCAGAAATACTCAGTTTTTCAGAGTCGACCCCAGCTCTTCAAGGGAGTCGACCTCAGTTCAACAGAAGCAGTTTTCTCCAAAGGGAGTCGACCCCCAGTTTGTTCTGGAGTCGACCCTGACTCTTCTGGAGTCGACCCAGCTAAAGTGGGAGTCGACCCGGGTTGCAGAACTTCTGAAAAGTGCTTTTTGAACACCTTTTTGACCAAGACCACTTTCCACCTTCCCTCAAACGGCTACATCTTTGGAAAGGCTATAAAAAGGACACCTGGGGGAAACCCTAGGTAAGGATTTTCGTTGGGAAGAGAGCCTCCTTCAAGTGTTTCATCTAGAGCTTCTCTTTCAAGCATTTCTTGCCTTCTAGAGCTTCCATCTGCTGCATCCTTGTAGAAGGCTTCTTTTTGAGGAGATCTTTGCTTCATCGGAGCTTCATCAACATCTGAAGATCATCCTCTTGAGCTTGGCATTGTGTTTGCTTGTTTATCATTATCTCTTTCAGTTCTTTTCTATTGTTGGGTGAGCTAGGCACCGCATCAACTAGCTGTGTATTGGTGAGCTAGGCACCGGGCTAATTGGTGAGCTGGGCACCGTTTCAACCAGCGGTTGTGTTCATCTCTTAGTGAGGGAAATCTCACCGTGTTGGTGAGGACTGGACGTAGGTAGACCAACGGGGGTCTTACCGAACAGGATAAATCTACGTGTCTTGTGCTTGCTTCCTTCTTCCCTCTCAGTTCTCTTTGTTTTTGCATTCGTTATCATTTCTGCATTAGTTTCCGTTGTCCATTCAAGACAAGTTTTAAAGCCCTATTCACCCCCTCTAGGGCTAGTCATAGTCTAGATCCTTTCAATTTGAAAATCTTGCGATCTTCAAATACTGAGAGATGCCACAGGTGATGGGAAGAGACGGAGGATGACTCAGATGCACTGGTTTCATGTAAGAAGTCTAGAGTTTTATGGAGGCAGGTTGCGGCACATTTAGGATGGACTTTAGACCCAATAAACTTGGAGGAATATGGAGTGGGGTAGCTATTTTGAAGGAAAAAAATTTGTATGCAATTAATTACCAAAGGCAGTGGTAGCATTTACCTTGTATGGCTATGGAAAGATAGAAATGAGAGCCTATTTAAATAAGAGGAACAAAAAAGCAAAGGCCTGAGCCAAGATTAATATTGAAGCTGTTGGGGTTTGGTTTATTAGGTAAATTGCGACAGATTTGGGGCATGTGGTGTGGAAAATCAAGTTCAACAAGATTGGTGCCGAATGTGTGGATTCCAAACCAAAGTGATAACTTCGCAGAAGAATAGGTGTTCATGCACTACGGAACAGACCCTCTGTAGGATGGTTCAAAGAAATTTTTTATGGAGCATGCAAATCTCACAAAGAAAGCAGAAAAGCTGGAGCAGGTTTATCGTAAGAGATTCATCTGGTTTTGCTGGAAAGCAAGAGCCTGTTATATAGGTAATTGCTCAACACTAAAGGCATGGCATTAGCAGTATGGGAATGTGTTAAAAGCAGCCATTGTGTTGAAGGATGAAATCAACATGGAAGGGTTATGGCTAGAAGGCGACAAAAAATTTATAATCGATTTGATCAACCACAACGAAGAGGAAACACTATAAAAAGTTAAATACAAAATACGAGATATTATGCGCGGGAGCTCAGTAGATTTAGAAAGGTAAGAATAACGCATATCAACAGAGATGAGAACAAGGCAGCTGATTGGCTGGCAACACCGGCTAAAGAGGTTAAGTTCACTTTTCAGTGTGGGTCTGAAATCCCATATGAATTGGCTATTGTTCGTAGGATTGGGATAAGTAACTATGAAGTCTGGGATCCTCCATAGACAGTGGTTTTGGTGGCTTTCTTCTGATCGTTTTTGTGGAGGCTACGGGTTTAATTTTTTTAGTTTTCTCTTGTGGTTTGTGTTGTCTACCTTAATGTAGCTGTAATGTTGAACGTACGATGTATGCTGTTCTTTTTTAAGCATGTAATAGGGGCTTGTAAGCTCCTTTCATTTACCCAAAAAACAAACAAGCTGCCCATCGTCCACAGACCAAAAGAGACGTATACGCAAATGAGGACAAGACTCCTCATCTTTTGCTATATTTTATAGAATTTGCGTCTAACCTTTCTAGTTACTTTGACTACGATAATCGATAGTTACCCGACTGATGGAAACATTTACGGGACTGGTCAGGACAAATCTAAGTTTATCAGGATGGACAAAATGTAAAATATGCTTATCAAAACTATAAATTTGTGTTTCTATCTTGACACTAGCTAGGATACATATCAAATGGCTTAGTTTGTTAACCATGACTAGAGTATGCGTCCGTATACGTCCTAGAGTATCCGTCCGTATTATTCATGAACAGGATATAATTGAAACGTCGGACTCATCGTAGGCGGGAATTAAAGAGAAATTTTTTGTTGCATCCAGCTACTTGCAAATGTCAACTCTATATCTATCTTAGGCACCGTTTGGGAGGACTTTTGAGAGGTAGATTTCAATCATTTAATGATTGAAATTTTTTTTTTTCTCCCTCTAATTATCAAACAAAGAAAGTAGTTTTTATATTGTATAAAAGGAGATTTTGAGAGAGAAGAGAGAGATAGAGAGAAAAAATGTGATGATGGTATCTTAAATTTTGGGATTCAAAAGTTGATGTGCTTTTGCAAGGTTTTGGGATTTTGAAAAAGTGAAATCCCCAACGGGGGTTTTCAAACGCTACCTTATACTACTAAAACACAGTTTTGCCTTAGACACGTGGCTGCACCAGAAGTCTCTGCAGCTGTTTTTCCCTTTTTTTTTTTTTTTCAAAATGAGAGGGGCCGGAACCTGTAATGTTTTTTTATTTTTTTTTCAAATGGGGCAGCCGCCCGCAACGCAGGTCTCCCGCCTGTTTTCAAACAGGCAGGCGGCCCAAGCCCGCCCCCTTTAAAACCCGCCCCTTTTAAAATTTATTAAATTTTTTTAATTTTTAAACTTTTTAAATGTTTTTTATAAGTTTTTGATATTTTTAAATTTTTTTATAACTACACCCGTGCATGGCACGGGAGGAGAACTAGTATCCTCTATACTGGAGATCCCGGATTCGAGAATTTCGAAAGAAATGACATCCTAGGTAATCCATAAATGGCATCTAGCTAGGTGATAAAAAATGCATTAATTGCCATTCCAATATATAACCAACTGGGCGGCGCATCGTGATAGCCCAAAAACCGATGATTAATAGGATATGAATAGCACCCCTCTCTCTCTCTCTCTCTCTAGAAATTTCATATTTTATTCACTCATCTGATCAGCCCATTATCTTCGCCCACGGTTAATTTATCCACAAGAAATGCTCTCCTGCTCATAGTCCCACTTAACAGAACCTTTAATTTGGTATAGCTGCTTGGAAGAACTAATTCTCTGTGGTTCATGAAGTGCGCCCTCATCTCCAGGCAAGCATTGCACTTTATAAGTGGATCCCTGCACAAAGTATTTGATAGGCTAATTAAACAGCCATCCTTTCCGCCAGTGGAGACCACACCAGCCTCTGATTTGCCCTTTTGTTTAATAACCCTTCTTATTGGTTTGTCAGTGGCATGATGCGGATCCAAATGGGAATCCCATGTTCTATGATTGGTTCTTTTCAAAAGGTCCCAGAAGATGGTTAGAGGCCATGGATCCACAAGTCATCAAACCTTTCTTCACGTTATTATTAACGCTAAGAAAGAGAAGAACAAAAAGACGCACCAGACCTCCTCTCCCATGATAGCTTGGATAAAAGAACAAAGAATGAAGAACTAGTTATTTTTCTGGTGAACACTTGAGACGTGTGAGCTCCGACTATACACTTCGATAAGTTTAGATCATTCCAGAGGCATCCGTACTCTAAGAACAATTGGGTGATTGTGTGGGAGAAAAGTATTTATTTCACATCTTTTAATGTATATTAAATAAATATATATAGTTTCACTTCAATCTCTTAGGGTTTAAAAAAATGAGATGGAAATATATAAGTACCCTCATCTCTAAAGTGACACACTCGCATTGAATCCCCTTTAATACATGCTAAAAAATATGTACTATATCCTTCTCGTGCGTAAAAGAATTGAGTGCAGGAGTTTGATCACTGGTGCTTATGGGGCAGCAGAAACCCACTGAAGGAGGACAAGCAAAATGCTGAAATAAACCCTTTTGCTCCCATTGAGCCTCCTACTCGGGGCTGACACTTCTCTGCACGATTGTTCTCTTCTTCGTTTCAGAAACAAACTAAATTAAAAAATGGGATAAAATGTTCTTTTTATTCTTTGACAAGGGGGATAAAATGTTCACCACAAGCAACGACACCCTTCTCTATGTACTTAGAATTATACCATACACTTAGCGTTATTCTTAGCTTGCTTCAAGTGAAATACTGCTGCCCATTACCATTCCAAAGGCAGCCACGTAAAAGGAGAGAGTACCATAAAACTAGATACCTCAGCAAGTCTCCATGGCCACAAGTGGGATTCCACTTATGAACCATACTCGTGATTGAAGATTAGTCTGAATATCAAGATTAGAATGTAAGTGTTGGAGCCTGTTCCTCTCGTTGTAACTATTCCTAATTCCCACTGTATACACCCCGGACAAAAAGTAGAGACAGAACAGTGGGAGTCCAATCTGTTGCGGGAATCCAATCAAGAAACAAATACTTAAGGTCCATTTAGTTGTTTGTAGAATATATTCGCAGTGAAAAATTTTCTCAAGAATTACTTTTTACCAAAAATCAAAAGTATGATTGTCCATTTGATACTTACGTAAATATTTTTCTTGAAAAAATTTATTTATCGATGTTTATTTTTTAATAAAATATTTATTAAAAAATAATTTTTTAAAAAATAAAAAATATGTTCCATATGCCGACCACGCGATCGTTGACTGTTCGACGTAAGTTATCGAACGTAGGTCGTCCGGTGCCAAGAGTTGGAAGTCAATCGTCAGTCGCCTGACGCTGGACGCTAGGTGCATCGGGCATTGGGTGCCGACCGTTAGACGCCGGAACACTGGGCACCGAACGTCAAGCGCCGGCTGTCAGGCACATCGGACGTCGACTGCTGGGCGCCTGCCACAAGGGGCAACGGACGTCGGCCTCCAAATGTGCTGGAGGTTGGCCGTCGGGCATCGGACCTTGGCCAGCGTCGAGCACCGGACCCCAAGCGCCGAGCGTCGGACATCAGAAGCCGAACACCAAGTGCCAAACACCTATTGCCGAGCGCCAGATATTAAAAATTAGAGTGGAGATTGTAGTCACACTAATAAAAATTTTACGTGAAAGATAAATCCAAGAAAATAATTTACCAAATCTCGTCAAGATTATCAAAATTCATAATTTTAGGTAAAAGATTTTGATGATCTAACTTTTGAATCGTACCAAACATGTTATTGTATGAATTTTTTTTCAAAATATTTTTTTAACATGGAATTTTATCTTGAAACAAATGGATCCTTAATATGGTTCTTCTTTCCGTCCTTTTCTATCAGCTGTGAGCACCACGTTTTACCGTATAAAAACTGGCCGCTTATCAAACTAATGGATGCTCATAGAGAACACACCATGAAGACGCCACCCCACTGCCATAGAACCCATTTGCACAAGCTTTTGCGGGGTAGAAGAAAATTGTAGAGAAATTCTCTTGCAGTCCCTTCCGCATATGCATGACGTTGAAAAGGTATCATTCCTTGCACGACCCTTATTTATAGCCTTGTGAGGGTGGAGAGGTCTCGCCGTCGATAAGGTTTTCCCTCGAGTTCATATATAGACAGGTACATGAGGCCCTCTTGGGTCCTCCATTAAATAGCTCTGCAGCAAAGCGAAACATGGGAGAAGCTCATCCCATCCCCGTAGCTGTTGGATTCATGGGTGATTCACTTCTCCTCTCTCTTGTCAACCACTATGATTTGGTCCTTATTATAACCACCCCATGAACCCTCCGTCGCCAAATAGAGTGGATCAGATCCCCTCAGTACATGAACTGAGGGGACTCCCTCAATATTAGAGAACTTTTTTGTACCAAAATAGGGGTGGGGTGAGGGACGTGGGAGTCCCCTGATCAGTACTCCAGTCAAAAAAAATAACTGAGTCTAAGTTCTGACGAAGGGAAGATACGTGATTTATTAATGTGCAGGGAATGCGGCCTCATTACTTCTTTATGCGGCACCAATGTAACGTGCTCGCCAACTTCTGCGGCTATCTTTGTTCTGCTGTGCATGGTTCTCGCGCGCGAATGAGCAAAGTGATTCATATGACTGAAAGTTTTCTCTCTTTTAAGATCCAACTTAATTTGTGTGTGTTTCAGATCAACCTTCCACAGGGTACTGAGAAAGAGAAGCACGGAGGAATTCTCATGCGTCCCCTACATCATAGCCCTGCTGAACTGCTTGCTGTATACTTGGTACGGTCTGCCGGTGGTGAGCCACAAGTGGGAGAACTTCCCCGTCGTCCCCGTTAACGGCTTGGGGATAATCCTGGAATCCTCTTTCATCATCTTATATACCTGTTTTGCTCCTTCAGAACGGAAGGCGAGTATCTTTAATCTTCCCTTCTTTCGTTGGCCTTTATATATAGCTGACCGTCTTTTAATCTAATATATCAGTCGTACAATATCCTGCAGAATAGCGAACATCTAACATCTAGATCTGAGAGAGTTTATCCCCTTTTATCTTCTTGTCCATCATACTCTTGACTACGGGCTAGCTCGTTGGTAGGTTATATAGAGAGTTTATCCCCTTTTATCTATTCTTTTTTATTTTTTTTGGTAGGGGAGTAGCTATATATCTATGGATAATTTTTCCCACCAAAAAATGATGAGATAAAATTATGTCTTAGAACTGTTGCAACCAATTAACAGTATATATATATATATTCACTGTTTAATCCAAATTCACATTTGAAAATCAATTATATATTGTATCCAAAGCAAAGAGCATGCTTATGTACGTGGATGGTACATATATCTGGTTCAACAAACATATATAGTTGGCCTAGAGTCCCCTTTTTTGGATGGTTACCTATAGGCCTTGCCTCCAGCTACGTACCATCTCCTTTTTAATCTACATATATATGATCCAAAAACCGTTGTCTATAAGTCTGTCACCGGCCGTGGCATGCAGAAACTGGTCTCAATGCTGATAGTGGCGGTGGCAATACTGTTCTCCGTGACGGCTTTGGTCTCAAGCTTCGCACTTCGCGATCACAACCACCGCAAAGCTCTCGTCGGCAGTATTGGATTGGTGGCCTCTGTTGCCATGTATGGTTCCCCTCTGGTGGCCGTGGTGGGTTCCCCTTCTCATTGTTCTTGTTTATATATTTATAGATTCTCTCTCTCTCTCTCTCTCTCCTTCCCCCTTGAGATAACCTTGTGTTAGCAAATTCGAACTGCAGAGGCAAGTGATACAGACAAAAAGTGTTGAATTCATGCCCTTCTACCTGTCGTTCTTCTCCTTCGTCTCCAGTTCTTTGTGGATGGCATATGGTCTACTGAGCCATGACCTCCTTTTTGCGGTTTGTGCACATAGAACCAGACCTCTCTCTCTCTCTCTCTCTCTCACTGGACTTGTTGTTCGTGCAGTCACCTAACCTCTTGGGCAGTCCCCTGGGTCTCCTTCAGCTGATATTGTACGTCACGTATAGGAAAGGCAAAGGCGTTCCCGAGAAACCCAACGAAACAGACTTGGAGAAAAATGTGAGAACTTGAAGCCTTTACATCCGAGGCCTAATGGAAAATAAGTGAGAAACTCATCGCTACACCCGCTTTGGACAAAAAGCTCCGTCCTTGTTAGCAGCATCTAATTTCATGGTCAGACATATCACAGAAGATATGAACATCAAAGACTGATCAAGTGGTGAGATCGTAGATTCAAATCTCAAATTAGGAGTCAAGTTTAAAGAAATCGTTAAAGATACTGTAATAGACTAGTTTCCGAGGGAAAAAAAAAGGTAGCGCAGAAGGCGTGAAGAGTTCTTAGACATGAAATATGAGTGTGTGTGTGTGTGTCTACTGAGAGAGAAATACTTAGTGCACACCTTGGTGTGCACTAAGCATCGCTACGAAACTCACATTCGCAATGCAAAAGACGTACGGAAAATGACGCGGAATGTTTGGACCTTTCGGAAAACATGCAATATCTTATATATCTCCAAATAATTCTAGCTTCTGTTTTATTTTTGAAGTGACAAAAATAAAAGAGTCAAGTTACTGACAGTATATAAGAAGATCGGATTCCAGAGAAAAAATGATGGACCCGTCAGTGTTTTACATAAAAGTCTAAATAGCAATGTGATGAAGTTTTTGTGGGAGAATGTTTTTGCACTTTTCCTACTAATATTTATGAAATCCGGTTCTCCCATATACTTAAAAGGAAATGGAAATTTGTGAAGAGTGGCAACGGGGATCATAGAAACAATATGGTTTAAAACGACCATAAAACAGCAGAGTTAAAAATAATAGCATGCACTTATTGCAAATAATGGACAAAAAAAAAACTGGTATAAAGCAAAAAACTGGGATCCCTACCTCCAATGAAGGGTCAGACTCTGCATTACATGCCTAGTATTTTAAAGCATCGAAAGGATTGTGATGGATATATAATTAAAGCCTCCAGTAAATACATTAATTGTCACGTCCTCATCAAAGGTTAAGATAAGGAGATATAACTAATTAAAACTAGAATATTAATTAGAACCCTAATGAATGGAATGATCAGAACCCCAACTTAAGCCGATCAATGCTCTCTGCAGCCGTCGGGTGGTCGACGTTATAACAAGTTAGTAATTAAAGTTGCCGCCTTGACATCAAGGTTCGCCGTACTGTTCGAATCGACTGTACTGCATTTTTCGTGGGACGGTACGTACCGTACCGTACCGTTGAGATACGGTGGAAAAATAACTTGTTTGATTTATTTTTTTAATTTTGTGATTTGGTTAATATTTAAAATGAGTAAATTTCAAAAGAAGACTCTCCATCCAAACTTAAGATAGACTTTCCATCTCTTCTCATACATGTACCCTTTCTCTCTCCCCTTTCTCTCTCATATCATCCAGATCTATCAAAGATATCACGCCTTCTACAGCTTAAAAAGAGGCTTATATGCTCATGAGATCTTCATCAAAGTTGTTTTATTCTTTTTCAACATCATCTTCAAAGTGGAATCATCTCAATTAGTGATCTATGTCAAAGTTATAGTAGATTATTCTTCACATTCTCTCTCATATCATGATTTACATATACATAATTATCATACTTCCACATCTCAAATGAGGGTATATCTCTTCGAAACTTCTTCATGAAAGGTGTTCCCCACGACTTTCTCTATGAGTTCCAACTAAAATCACATCAAATGAATATATGTACTTAAAGATACAGTGGATTATTCTTGACCTTCTCTCTCATATCGCGATCCAAAATTAGCAATGAGTGCAGCCTCTCTACAACCTGAATGATGGTGATCTAATCTTTGGACTCTTCATAAAAGTTGTTCATGATATGAGCAATGTATTTCATTAGATCAAAACTAAGAATTCGAAAACAGAAACAAAACTATAACGTCTTAAAATGTATAATAAAATATTAATATGACACTAAAAAAATCAACAGGACGACATTCGGTTCCAAAAATAAAGTCAAATTTGAAATCATCATAATTACTAGAAAAATATACTAATTCTAAAAATATAAATATCATGAGTTATTGATGCATAGATGTTGATATTAAGTAGACCTAATGATTTTTAAGACAATTTTTAGTTGACAAAAAATTAATTTAAAAAATTAAACTAAAATGACTATAATTTGTATCATCTCTTAATTAGTTTATGTTTGAAATTTTATCTCAATTAGATATCATTTAGACCCCTTAAGTGCACATAGAATTTGTCGCTGTATAGTGAACCCTCTGTGCACTTCAACGGAACGATATTTGGTTCGAAAATAAAGTCAAATCTAAAGTTATCATAATTATTATAAAAATGTATTGATTCTAAAAATATAAATATCATGAGTTATTGATGCATAGATGTCGAGATTAATTAAGTCGACCTAATGATTTTTGGGACAGTTTTTACTTGACAAAAAATTAATTAAAAAAATTAAACTAAAATGATTATAATTTGTATCATCTATTCATTAGTTTATGTTTGAAATTTCATCTCAATTAGACATCATTTAGATAGGGTTGTCAATGGGCCGGGCCTGGACCGGGCCTTGCTAGGCCCGGCCCAGGCCCGGTTTTTTAAAAGCCGGCCCGGGCCCGGCCCAAGCCCGGGGTTAGGCCCGGTATGGGTGGCCCGGCCCGGCCCCGGAAAAACCGGGCCCGGCTCGAAAGCCCGTAAAAATATTATTTTATTTATATAATATATAATTTTAATATATCTACTATAATATATCTATAAAAAAATAATATATATTTTACTTATATCTATACTACCATTTAACTTGTAAAAGATTATGTTTTTGAGTAGATTTATTGTAGAAAAATACATATAATTCTCTTTCTAAATATAAAATTTATACTTAATATAAATTATATTTATATTTTTCGGGCCGGCGGGCCGACCGGGCCGAGCCTCACAAAGCCCAAGCCCGGCCCTATTTTTTTTCGGGCTGGGCCGGGCCGGGCCAAAAAACTTTAATGGGCTTATTTTCCCAACCCAAGCCTGATTAAAACCGGGTTGGGCTTGCGGGCCTCCGGGCCGGCCCGGTCCAATTGACACCCCTACATTTAGACCTCTTAAGTGCACACAGAATTTGTCGCGGTACAGCGAACCCTCTGTGCACTTCAACAGAGTGATATTTGGTTTCGAAAATAAAGTCAAATTTGAAGTCATCATAATTACTAGAAAAATATATTGATTCTAAAAATATAAATATCATGAGTTATTGATGCATAGATGTCGAGATTAAATCGACCTAATGATTTTTGGGACAGTTCTTATTTGACAAAAAAATAATTTAAAAAATTAAACTAAAATTATTATAATTTGTATCGTCCCTTAATTAGTTTATGTTTGAAATTTCATCTTAATTAGACACCATTTAGATCCTTAGATGATGAGATTAAGTCGATCTAATAATTTTTGGAACAATTTTTATTTGACGAAAAATCAATTAAAAAATTAAAATAAAATTACTATAATTTTTATCATCTCTTAATTAACTTATGTTTAAAGTTTCATCTCAATTAGACATCATTTAGACCTCTTAAATACATCGGACGTGAGAGAGTAAGTTAAAACAAAAAACAAAAAAAGGGCTCGGACCGCGCCAAACTGGGCCGGTCCGGTGCGTACCGGACGGGCCGTGGGCGACCCGCCGCGTCTCGCAACGGGTCGCTCGAGTCGATCACGATGGTCGACCCGACCGTGCCTGGGCGCCGCTGGCGCCCAAGCACGGTACGGTACGCCCGTGCCGCGCCGGTTTGGGTGGCACGGGCGAACCATGCTTGACATATCATGGCTGCATGCCAATGCTATACACATGCAACTATTAGACGCCAATGGGGCTTTGCAACTCTTATAAATTCACCAACATGGCTAAAAGTTGTCGGCTAAAAGCTACATCAATTGTTACTAAAAATGCCGTATCTATTTTGGGATGCAACCTTTCAGCATTTTCTTAAATATATATGTGCCATGTTCGACAACACTCTTGATCTCAAGTTGTCTTTTATCTTTCAATTTCAACATATAAACAGTGAAATTGAGTAAGTTAACGAGCTGTAAACCAATCAGATTACTGGATGTCACTTATTAGTCTCAGATAACAAGGATATCCAAATAAGACCACCTTCTCTTTTTAATTTATGAAAATAAGTTATTTGGATCTATCAGATTTTTTTATTTATAAATAACCCAAATAAAGATACTACCGGAGAGCGCTCACCCCTTCAAAGAAAGGATGAAGAGTTCGTCCACAATGCCCCACCCACAGAGTACAAGTATTGTTTTGATTACTAGAAAGCATCATTCCGATTACTACTTCAAGTATCACTCCAATTACAAGAACAAAGTGTAGTTTTGGTTACTGATTCAAGTATCGTTCTAATTACTAGTACAAGTATCACTCTGATTATAAGAATAAAGTATTGTTTAGAATACTAGTTCAAGTAGCATTTCGATTACAAGAACAACTCGCTTCCATTATTAGTTATAGAAACATATCAATTAGTAGTTCAACTTGTTCCAATTACTGATTTGATTATTAGTTGAACTATGATCCAATCGTTATATTGATTGTTTCTTAGATTATCAATATATTTTTGGATCAGTTATTGATTCGATTATTAATGATTTATTAATAGATTATCTCTTCGATTATCGATGTATTTTCATATCGATTATGGAATCAATTTCTTGATTATTTCACATTGATTATTCATTCGATTATTAGAATATTTCTACATCAATTATTAGATCAAATATTGATGTATTTCTTATCGATTATGGATTCAATTATCAATTTGATTATTGTGTAATGTCAATTCGATTATTTATTCGATTATCAATATATTACTATAATGATTAGCACTTCAATTGTCACTTTTATTTCTATATCGATTAACACTCAATTATCACTCTTATTTCTGTATCGATTAGTGCTTCGATTATCGCTCTTATTTCTTTATCAATTAACGATACAATCAGTAACCGATTATCTACTTAAGTAACACTTTGATTATTGTTTCGATTATTTATTCGATTAACATCATATTTCCACTTCAATTAGCATCTCGATTATTATGCTCATTTCTATAGTCATCAGCACTTCAGTTAATGGTATATATATTAAGTCATGGTTCTTTTAGAGAATTTATAACTGAATATTTCAAAGTGATTTATAGAGAAATATTATTAAATCTTGCAATATCTTATCTCACTGATGTCATTCACAAAAGTCTACAAAAGGAATGCAACTAAAATAGTTTAAATATTCAAGTATGTTGATTACATGTCCAAATATGTATATATTTGCTTAAATAGTTTATTTCAAATCTAAAGATATGCACTGTAGATTTGTCCGTCTTTTTTGTGAAAAGTGTTTTAGAGTTCCAATGCAAAATACATTATTTATATGAGTCACTGAGCCAACTACAAGCCTAGTATACCTTTTTATGATACACATTGTATCAACTTTTTGTCTACCTACACTATGTGCTTGGGAATCACAAAATGTCTTCAATGGAAAGGCCATACCGGGTAGTTGGACTCTTGGCTCTAGGATTGACTTGACAATATCTTTCTCTCTTTGTGTCTTGTGCATTTATTGCAGTAGGTATATGTTACATATGAGGAAAGAACTTTGCACCATCTCAAGTGTATGTTAGGCTCAAGCTCGAACGTTGAGAGATAAGAAGATGATTAACGAATACTACAACAGGTAAATTCAAATTGAAGTATAAAAGGAAGCTAAAGGCGATATGAAGATCCAAGAGGTCACACATTCTCAAGAAACATCTTGAAGCAACTCTAGTGTTCAAGCTCAAGCTTCCAAAGCAATCTTGATCTCTCTCTTCAGAGCCACATTGTAGATCTTAGAGAGAGTTATGATTATGAGATATTGTATTATATCGTGTGTCCCTTTCCTCTTAGAGTCTTCATCAGGATCAAGGATACTAAGTTCATACTTCTTGGACTTTGTCTCGACAGGGGTCTTTTCTTTTCTAAAGAAAGATTATGTTGTTCCTCTTCTTATAGGAAGAGAAGACCAATCAGGGTGTTAGGTGTTGTGATGACACTTGGGTCTATACTAGTGAGAACCTATTGGGATTTGTACTAGTGAGTTGTTTCTGAGCTCGAGAAAAAAAGCACATAGTTAAGGTTTGTACAATGGGTGTCGCTAGTCACTTGGAAAGTGTAGTGGGCTGCTTTCTTGTCCAAAAAGAGAATAAGACCAGTAGGGGCTAGGTGTTGTAACATCTTTGGGGAAACTATACTCCAGTTTAGTGAAATCCCAAATGATTTGTTTGGGGATTAGACATGGGACTGAGAAAGAGCTCAATATCAAACTAGGATAATTCCTTGTATCTTTGTGTAATTGTTTCTTCTCTTATCTAACTAACGCTAACTTGGTTTTGTGACTACATTTACTTTAATAGCTTAATTTTTTATCTTGTAGATACCCATTCACCCCCCCCCCCCCCCCCCCCAAGTATGTTGCACTGGGCAACAACTAGCATCAAAGCTGAGTTCTCTAAAAAAAGATCCAATGATCTGAAAGTGATCAATGGTGGCACCAAGCTATGCTAATCAAGGTCAGCCTATCAACATGCTCAATTTGTCAACAGGCCTCCACTGTTCTATGGGGAAGACTACAACTATTGGAAAACCTACATAGAGTTCTTCCTACAATGTTACAATTATCAGTTGTGGATCATTGAAGAAGAAGATTTTGTAATCATAAACCTAAATAAAGAGTATTAGACAAAAAGTGACAAAATGATGATGTCACTAAATAACAGAGCCAAGAGCTTCTTGTGTTGTGCACTAATTATTAGCAAAGAAGGAATTCAATAGAATATCTTTGTGCAAATTACCAAAAGAATTGTGGGAGATAAGTTAAAGATCACACGTGAAGGAACTGACAAAGTCAAAGAAACTAAGATTGATATCCTAGTCTCTCAATATGAGAAGTTCCAAATGGAACCAGGTGAGATCATTGCTCTAATGTATAGTGATTTCACTAACATCATCAACGATCTTGCATGTTTAGGAAAGAAATATAGCTAGGGACCTTTCGTTTGTGGCTGTGAGACTAGGAGTGCTTTCTTGTGGTTTCTTATCTAGAGCAAGTCCTAGACTAGCTACCCAAGTACCTTGGTCTATATGATAGCATCGTTCTTACTAACTCGGGTTACTAGTAGTTATGGTGCTTGTTGCTGGTTTAACATGGGGTGCCCGATTTGCTAGTGGTTATGGTGTTAGTTTTTCTTACTTTATAAGGGTGAATTATATTGTTTACTGAGGATTATATTTATTGAACATCTAGTAGTGATTTAGCCCAATGAACCTGTGGTTAGGGCTATTTTGTAATTTGGGTATGAGATTCGATGAGATATAGCCTTGATGGACTGCATGGTTATGTGGCCCTAGTTTTAATGGGACTGGTCTACTATTGGTACTGGTGCTTCTCTTATTCTGTTAGCTACTGCCCTTACTTGTATGACTTTGGCTAGTGAGACTTTCAGGAGTTGAGGCCCTGGTTACCCTGCATTGGAAATGGTTGTTGTTTTAGGGAGGTTCCCTACTGAGCCAGTGACTTTTGAGGCTCACACCCCTACACTCCCTTTTCAGGTGTTAAGCAACGCGTGTGGTTTGCAGTGGTAGACTTGTACCACTAGTAGTTGAATAGTTGTGTGAGATTTTGCTCTATCAGGATATATCTCAGGTAGTTGTATATTTTCTTTTGGACATGTAATAATATATTGTGACAATATAATTTACTATAAATGAGTATGAGAACTTGTACATGTCTTATGTCGTATACTCTGGTGGTTGCCTTTTATATTCTTACTAAACACGTGTGTGAGTTATCTTTAACAAAACTTCAGTCTGTTCGCAGGAGGCAGATCTAGTACGGAGCCTTATAGGGCATAAGTATCCAGGATAGCTACACAAAAACCAAAAGAAAAAAGGTGGATTACCTTATTTGCGCCAAACTTGTAGTGGACAATATACAGATATCTACATGAGTCTAATAGGAAGCAAAGACCTAAGGCAAGCAAGTCCCTATGTAGCTATCAATCCACCACTTTTAATTGGGGTGAGGATTCCACAGAGGTCGAAAGCATACCCACGGTGGGCTCTATCCCCGTGGGGTTCTGCAAGGAGCAATCAGTATAGACAACTACGGTTTTCACTGCGAGAACTCACTAGAGGCTTCAGCCCCCATGGAGGCGTAGTTCTTCGTGAAGGGGGCTCTACCATTCCAACCATTCCAAGTGTGACCGTACACTCCATCTACTTTATCTTCCGTCTGTAGGTGGCCAGTGGTAACCTCTGAGGTTGTCTGAAGATTGGGAGTGTTTTGGAAGAAGCATGAGTAGTATATCAGCATCAAATGCAAGGCGGTTTCAACATTGTCCGGGGTGCCACTAAGATGTTTGTGTAAATGCCTCAAAAACCTATGCCGAGTATCCAAGATTTGGAGGAGACGGGAGAGAGGGATCGATGATAAGCACGCAATAGAGATGATGGACCGAAATGCAAAACAAGTTTGCATCAAGAAAATTTATGAGGGTTATGTGGTGCTTGAGAAATCAACGCAAGACATAATTGGCACAAAATATGAAAATTAACTGTTGGGGGAAGGTACACAGATAGAAGGGAACGATAGGATGTGCAATGATGTAGCCAAAGTATCCATACACAAATACCATAATCATTTAGAGGAACAAAATCATAGAAGACTGTTCTAATGAAAGGAGGAAACGAGGAGGAGGGTGAGGAATTTTTCACACCTTCTGATAAGATTAGGTTAGGTGAAATTAAAGGGAACGAGGTCTTCCTTCCAAAAAAGGTCATCCAAAAAAGCAGAGACAAATGGACTGCAGTAGTAGTGGCCAGAGTTTGGAATGGCAAACTTAAAGAGGATATCTTGGTAGAAGCTCTTAAAGAAAGTTGGGCACCTTGGATGCCCAATTTTACTTTTCTATCCCAATGGTTCATCTTAGCAGACTTACATGTTGAAAGGAGGATGGATGAAATTCTAGCGGGGGGACCCTGGATGTGCAAGGGTTTCCCCATTGGAGTGCAGAGGTGGACACCTAGGTTCAAGACTAGTGTTAGAAGGATTTCTTCAGCGGCTGTATGGTTGTGCCTCCCCAACCTCCCAATTGAATTCTGGGAGAGGCTGGGTCTATTCTTCATTGTTGCAACAGTTGGACAACCTATCAAGATAGATGGTATTACACTTAAAAGGGAACAAAATGACTTTTACTCATATTTGTGTCAAGATCAACTTAGAGAAAGACTTATTTGAAGGAGTATGGATTGAAGATGGTCTTGGAAAATTTTGACAACCCATTGTATATAAGCATATTCTTGGTATTCAAGTTAAATGCTTCAGGTGTGGATGAGTGAGACATCGAAGTGCATGTTGAAGAGAAGGTGTCCACCAGCTAGAAGAATTATAAAAGAAACTTCTTTGGGAATATGCATGTCCTAAGCTCAAAACCAATCTCGGTCAATGGATTGAGGTTACTCGGAAAAGAAAAGGTGGAAATCCTAAACACATGATTAGCAAAGACCATTGTTCCTCCAGTACTTCCAAATCACATCCGCCAGGCTTTGAGTTAGTGGTGGTGGAAGGGAGAGCAAGGAGTGAGGAAGGGGTTGGTGACAAAGTAGAGGGTTGTGATTTTAGAGAGGATGAAGAGATAAGTGGGAAGAACAAGGAGGAAGAGCGAGATACATGCAAAACAGTAAAGCTCACAAGTCAAGCAGAGGACGTCAACACTAAATTAAGTAAAGCATTAGGAGGCAGGGCTAAATATTGGTGGAATCTCCCAAGCACAGTATGTAAAGAGAAAAACAGTAAGGAAAATGCAAAAAGAACAACACCGCTCAAGAAAGACTTCTCCTTTCAAGCAAGTGGGGAGCTAGACTCAGAACCAGGCAACAGATTGCATAGCAGAAACACTAGTAGATCAACTTCTAAAGTTAGAAAAAGAAATTCTACAGACCATAGGAATTTATACAAAGGCTACAATTCAAGAAAAACTCTGAGAAGGGGAAGGTCGGTCGAAAGACATCATAGATGAAGAAGACTTAATCTCTTAAGGAGCCACCTAGATGAAGAAAGCACTGTTATGATAGCCGCAAAAGGAATAAAATAGAACTTGAAGATCTTTAACAAGGACAATACTCGCTTGAGAAGAGATGGGATCCTCCGTAGTGCTTTCAATTATCTTTTTAATAGTTCGTCAGTTGTAGACACGAATTTTGTGACCATCCTCGCAGGGCTCATTTTCTTAGTCCATTAGGCTCATTATTCGGTAGGCTCAGTGTTATCTCCATTAAGATCTCCAGGGTAGCTCGTGCCCTTGTCGGCGGACCCGGTTGTTGTTGCTCCATTTATGATGACAAGAGGTTGGTCACCTGTCATTTTGAGCTGCAGAATTTACTTTCGTCAAGATCTTTTGGCCACACAGCCATATGTCACCTACATTTTTCCTGGCGGCAGCCTCTTTTGTCATTATCTCTTGCCTAGCCCGTGGTGCTTGTGTGCTTGCCATTTCCACCACCTTCCAACTGTCCCCTCTGTGTGTTTATCCAGCGTCATGTTAAAACCCACTTAATCTCACCTTAATCAAGCCCATAAAACATAATAATTAAATAAACAACAATTTAAATCCATAAAAATGACAATTAAAATATAGCTCACACATAAAACCCATAAAACTCAATAAATAAACTAACCATACCATCAACTAAAACCCCACTTAAAATCAAAATAAAATGAACTAAATAATAAATTAAATCAAAAAATCCATACCCATAGCTGAGTTCCATAAAATCCACATAAAACTCATTCCGATTAAAACTCAACAACTAAAAATAATTAAAAATCAAACCCACATAAATAAACAAACCCATAAAATCCACATAAAATAAAATCCAACACCATCACTAATAAATTATATATATAAAATCCATACCCACAACCTAAACCTCTGTCACCCATCTCACAAAATTCAAAATAATTAAAACCACAACTAAATCTCATGTAAAATCCACCCTATTAAAAAAAGAAGAAGAAGAATAAGCATACCCATTACATAACCCGTCAACCCACATAAAATAAAACCAAACCTATACACATAATCCACCCATAAAAAAAATATACCAATAGATGCATAAAATCCAATCCACATACCCACGTTAACACAAACCCCCAACACCACCAAACAAACCAACAAGTAACCCATCCCCATGCAAACCAATCATACTTAAATCCACTTAAACCCATCACCATACCTATAAAATAGACCAACCCAACCCCATTTAAATCTAAACAAATTAAACCCCAACAACTCCCTCTGCGCATGCACTTATCCACACACGAGAGACCAAGTCAAACACTTCCTCTCACACACGCCCCTCACCAACATCTCCCTGTCACGTCTTACTACTCACTGCTCACCCTCTCATATCACCGTCATACTCTCTCTCTCCTCTCATGCCCATATCTCCATTCATTCGCACATGAGATCCTCAGTGGCGGATCCAAAATATAATTTCAGTGGGGTCTTATTAGTGCATCCATATAATTTTAGTGGGGTCACTCATGGTGAAAATCTATGCTCCTAATATAATTTTTTTTACCCAGTGGGGTCACAGGACCCCACTGAACTTGTGCTGGCTCCGCCCCTGATCCTCATGATCTGCCCCCGGGAAAGCAGGAGCCCAGAACGCCCACCATCCTCCTTTGGCGTTCGGGTCGCCGTGAGACCCGCGCAAGCCACACCCACGTTAACTGCCCACATCCCCGTCTCTTCAGGGGGGCCATGCATGCCATCCAATGATAAGGACCCCGCCTCCATTCCATCAGGAGGAGGAGAGGGATTTCCATCGTGGGAGTCACAGCAGCCCAGGAGAAACCACCTTGCGCACCACCCAGTCCGAGTGGGTCTTTGGCAGTCACACACATCAACAACAGCCCTGACTTCATCACAACATCATCCGCCGGCACATCAGCTTCCTCCTCCTCTGCACTCACCTCTCCCTCGGATACGACGTCGGCCTCCTCTCAACGCTGCACAGTCACCAGAGGAGTCCAGCTTTAAATTACACTTTGTCGTCGCCTCCCTTCACAGGACACCATCTGGTGAACAATATGGCATTGAGCATGCCAATGTCAGAGTTAGCACATTACCCTGGAGAAGATTTCTTCATCACTGCGTCTGCATAGACAGAGACCTCCTTCTCTTCCTCCTCTCTATTTTGTTTAGCTTGCCGTCTCACATATATTGCATCTTTACCACGTCCACGCACACACTCACGTAGTGCATCCTTTTCAATACCCAGTTTAAAGGGGTTTTCTATAAACAAAGGAGGGAGGGAAGGCGGTCATAACGTTTGGCCGTCTTCCTTCGCAAACCTCCAACCGGTAAGACGCCCCCCGATTGTGTGTGTTTTTCATATATGTGAACGCAAGCTACCATAATTTTCAGTTTAATGGGTCTTTTGTGTTTGTTTCTTTTGCAGGAAAATTGAAGCTACACCGTGGAGCCCTCACCTTTGGCCGGCCGAAGGAGGACGAGTGAAGAATACATCATCTCCACATCGAGGCATTACACGATCACATTTCCTCCGAGCAGAGGTAAAATGTCTCTGGCAATCACTCATCATTTCTCCGTTCACATCTTTTCACCAACGTGACAGTGGATGTTCGTCATCGAAAAAAACCGTCTACATTAGTGTCGTTTGTGTTGGTTGTCTCTTTGTTAGTATTTTGTTCTATTTTCTACTTGTCGTGGTCTATGTTACATAGAGTTTGATGTGTTCTTGTTGTATCTGTTTAAGTTAATGTAGTTTGACAGAAGCTTTTTAGCTCCTCTCAATTACCAAAAAATAAAAATCCCTATGTAGCTTCTCTATATGCCTTTCTTTCAACTCTTTCTGTGAATAGTTGACTAAAGGGATGCTACTGCCAGCCATGAAGGAATGGAGGGAAGGTAGTTGTTTAGGAAAAAGCAAGGAATCGAGGAGACAAATGCACCACAGAAAGAAGAGAGAGCTTACAATGAGAACACGTAGAATGGAGAGGAATCCTAGCCCGAAATCACATGAGCAAAACCTTCCATTCTCTCTGAGTTCCACTTGACAATGAGAGAGATACAATTGAGAGAAAAAGAAGCTCAGCTACATCAATAATTGTTCCACAATGTTGAGCATTGAAGCCAACCATGAATTCTTTACGTTTATCATTCTTATGTGCTTGTCTATGCTCTAATTGTGTGCATAATCTATTTTTTAAGAAGAGATTCTTTTGGCACATTGTAACCTATGTTAAGGTTGTACTTCATGTTGGGAGTGTGGGCTATATTGCCCTGTGCCTTCTCGGGTAGGAGAAAACCTGTTGTAGTAGGTGGTTGTAACCAATTTGAGGCCGGCATTTAGTAGGTTATGCTTCTTTGGATAAGAGAAACTTTGTGTGCATGTGAGTGCAATAAATGGTGATAGTGACATGTTAGAGTTCACTATCCAATATTGTAGTGATCTACTAGAGGTTTATATATAATGTTGTATTTGTGAGTTTGAGTTCAATTAGTTTGTGAAAATCTAAAAAATAAATCCCTAAAGGATTGGGCATAAGAGTTAAATGGTTCAGCACTAAATCTGAATAAAAATTCTCTAGTGTCGTTGTCTGTGTGCATTGTTTAGTTTCTTTGACCTAAATTGTATTAAATATTTTAAAGATTACTCAATTATGACCCATTAATCCTCTTCTTACTCTCCATGTAACGTTTTATATAAAAATATATTAAATTGACTAAATCAACATATCACCAAACTCGGATTAGTCATTTTCAGAGTTCAAATATGAAAAGAACTTTGAAATTAATCACGCTCAGTTAAGGAAAGTCCTAAAATAAGTGACTTTTCTGAGAAGTCTACACAATTAGTACAGTTGTTGTATCAATTTACTGATTAAGTCATCACAAATGGTTCAGCACTAAATCTGAATAAAAATTCTCTAGTGTCGTTGTCTGTGTGCATTGTTTAGTTTCTTTGACCTAAATTGTATTAAATATTTTAAAGATTACTCAATTATGACCCATTAATCCTCTTCTTACTCTCCATATAACGTTTTATATAAAAATATGTTAAATTGACTAAATCAACATATCACCAAACTCGGATTAGTCATTTTCAGAGTTCAAATATGAAAAGAACTTTGAAATTAATCACGCTCAGTTAAGGAAAGTCCTAAAATAAGTGACTTTTCTGAGAAGTCTACACAATTAGTACAGTTGTTGTATCAATTTACTGATTAAGTCGTCACAAATGGTATCAGAGCTATACTCCAATTGGAAGTGTAGGAACTAAGTGTCACACAAGATAAAGTGCTACACTATGAGGCCACCTCTTGAACTTATAATGTGACAAAGTGCTATATAGTAGAAGTCACCTCTAGAATCTTGCATGTATGGGGTTTCATAGTGTGCTACATGTGTCTATCGATGATGACGTAGCTTATATAAGAGGGGTAAATTATAACACCCTATATAACAATATGTTTAATGGACTAAATCAGTAAACTACTAATAACTTGAATTAATCATTTTCAAAACTCAAGTATGAAAAAAACTCTAAAATTAATAGTGTTCAGTTGGAGAAAATCTCATGATGTGTGACCTTTCTAAAAAATCTACCAATTAACATAGTAGTTGTTAGGTCAATTTACTGGTTAAGTCGTCACACTCCATAACCTAAGTGACACTACTCACCCACACATCCCCACCCAATTGGGTGAAGAAATTATTTTAAAATACTATTTATAGATTTTATCTCCTTAAAAGGGCATTTTAGTTTTAAATTTTATTAATAGAGCCTTTAGACAAAATATTCTCTCTATTAATGTCTTTTGGATGGCAACAACTCTAGGGGTTATTTTAACTCAAGTAGATTTTTGAGGATTATTTTCAAATATTAATATTTCAAGTGTTATTTGAAATATCAATAATTTTCAGAAGGTAAGATGTAAAAATATCCCTATATTTTATAGTCCCTTCCCTAGGAAGCTAGGACATCTTCCTATTGCTACACCTATATATATATAACTAGTTGAAAAACCGTGCGATGCACGGTAGTTGTTTATAAAATATTAAGATAAATAAAAAATATTATTTATAAAAATATATAATTTTTATTACAAAAATTTTGTTAAACTAAACAGGAAAAGTTTGTTCTCAAAACAAAGGAAAGTGGACTGCACGAAGGTAGGCTTAAAATTGAATTTTTTCTAAAAAATTATGGTCTGTTGGGTTTAACAAGATTTTTTAGATGGTGAGTATCTTACCTTGTTTAGAAAGATTTCTTCGTTGATTTAGGTGACAATTAATGTTTGAGACTTGTCTTACGGTAAGTGTGTTAAAGTTGATAGATTTATTATTTTATGTTAGCTGCTATATGTTAGGATTTGTTTACCCGGATTTTGCTTAACCATATTTAGCTGCGATATAGATAGATTTAGTGGGGAGGTTTAGGCGGGAAAACTCTGCTTCTGGTGCTGCCACGTGGCTGCTCCAGAACTGAGTTTTATTAGAATAGTATAGATATAATCCCATCTAGTTCTCGCAAATGTGGAACGGAGGATCGTAAAACAACAAGATAAATCGCAAGCTCTACATTGATGAGTATTTCTCACTCCAGAGCTACAGGTGATGACCGTCCAAGCTCGCATTTCTAAACGCTAGCCATCTTATGATCATCCTGCTGGAGAATATCCTCACACTTCGTTGCGTAGACAGCCATGCAAAATCTTTGTGAGAGGAGAAATGCTTGTTTCCAGACACACGGGTGAGCAACAACAGTACGTAGTATTAAAGAACAACAAATCCGAATAGCAGGAAGCTTACAGGAAACTCGGATGTGTTCTTTGGAATTAGAGTGGTAACCAGAACAGTACGTAGTATTAAAGAACAACAAATCCGAATAGCAGGAAGCTTACAGGAAACTCGGATGTGTTCTTTGGAATTAGAGTGGTAACCAAGAACAGTACGTAGTAAACCACAACAAATTCCGAAGACAGGATGCTTACAGGGACATTCAGAACTGTTTTTAAGAATTACATTAAACAGGAAAAGGAAGAAAAGAATCCTACAAGTCTTAAATGACTGGTAGACACTTTGCTAGAAGATTTCTAGAGAAAGCGGCAACTTATATTTTCACTGAATGGATATCATATTTTCTTTACCCTTCCCTTTTTCTACATGGCTTGCAATTTGACGCAAGAAGATCATACTCAGTGCCTCATTATTTTTTTAGAACTACTCGCCAGAGATCTGATGCAATCTTACAGAGCTTGTCAATCAGATAATTGAAAGAAAGCACGTCGATGGGTTATGCGCAGATGTGCACCAGTTTACGGTGGTGAAGGAGAAGGTGAAGACGGAGGCTTGAAGTCCGGATACTGCATATAGGACCAAACAGACAGGATGAGAGAATGATTAGCACAGAGGACAAAGAATACTCCACTGCATTTGGCACAAAGAGACAGAATCTAGGCCGATATGCATAGAGGACAAGAGCAAACTGTGCATAGTAAACAAGCAGCAAAGCAACACTAGGTAAAAGAAGTGCATGGAAAACTAGTCATTTCTTCCAGCACCTTCTGGAAGATATTGAATCTTTTGTGGGGATAATAAGGTTCTTGCCAAATCTTCTGGCTCCCTATACAGACATGTATTAATTCTAATGTCTCTCCTAGGATTATAGGCATAGTTTGAACAGACATTGAGCTCAATGCCATTTGCTGTATGCAGGTAAAACCAAAGAAACAAGACCTATACGGTTTTTTATATGTAGATAAAACCATAAATAATAAGATCTATGCATAATAGGAAAAAGATGTAGAATGCACAAGAAATGGACAAGTAAGAAGGATCAGAAATTACGTATGGATAAGGTGACAGAGGTCTTGGTACTCCAGAAATCAACTCTGAATGAACGCCCACTTTGGGGGCTGAATTGACTTGTTGAGGAGGCTCCGTAGCTACTTCTACTTTCAACTCGGCATCTACTTTTGGTGCATCATCGACTTTCTCTGCTTGAGGAGCAACTGATGTGGCACTTGCGACTGGCTCTGCAGGAGCTGGGAGGCTTGCCTTCACATCACTTGATACTGGAAGAAGAGTCTTTCCAATTATCTGAAGAATCCCAGCAAAAGACAGTAACTAGATGCCATTTTCTCTGCTTTTAAACCTTAAGCAGCTGGTTACATGAAGGTATATAGATGGAAAAAAGGAATAAATGTTTTGAGAGACTACGTTAACAGTATATCAGCGTAAATAAATATTAGTGAAAGCTGAATTGAAGATGTCTGTGTGTTGGTCCAGGGAAAAGCCAAAACATATTGACCTATGGTGCAGAGTTTTGAGTAATGGAGAGTTCCTCTCCTACCAACACCTTTCATAATATATACAACAGTACATCTTTAAGACGTTGGATTACAGAGAGTTCATGTTTAATTAGATATCAGATGATCATGAAGCTTTCTTTCCATGAATCCATAGAGCATGATGCCCAGTATGTGGTAACCCCCTGCTGTCAAGTCTGTTCAGTCTTATCACTGATTTGAAGTCCGAGCAATTCCAAACATGAACCTAAACTTCTGTGCTTGATTGTCCATGAGCCTCTGCTGTTAAATTGAACAGCTTCACTGCATGCCTACCATGTATAAGGGGTTGACCATGTACCCAACCAGAACGCTCCATTATTGAAACTAACCCTAAAAGGCAAAATCATGTATTTATATATATAAATATATACATAATATCTTTAAAAGGTATCATTTTTTTCATCCTTCTTCCAGACCCATCACCTGATCAAGATGCAGATGGAGTAAAAAAGTTCAAGTCTTTAGCTTCCTGTCACGGGCAGAGTCCTGAGCAAATTTTGTTACTAGCATCAAGCAGAAATGCTCGATGTAAGCACATCATGAACATTTTGTACATAATAAATCTATAACAATCCCTCAAACAGCTAATTAACATTGCACCTTGTCGTCCTCAAATGGTCAATTTTGGTTGACTAAATATTCAACCTCCATGTTTCAGATCTCTTTGAAGTATTAATGAGTTTCTATCAACTTATATTAGACTTCTTTTACAGGAACAAATTTCAGGCTTCCCTGATCCTTAAAACAGAAAAAGGTTCATCAGAGGCAAACCTTTATCTCATCAACAAGCTCCTTGGAGCTATTTTTGTGTTCAAGAACTCATCAATCTGTTGCAGAGTAACCTTTCGGTCCTGCCAAAAGAATAGCAATTAAAGAAATGAAAATCAATATAATTGTATATATATATACTTATATATACAGACACATTATATAGGTATCGATGAGGGGAAAAAGAAACAAAGAAGGAATTCTGACTTCTGCAAATAGGAATTTCTTTGTGATGAGTTGAACAATTGCAGCAGAACCTATAAGCTGGAGAACTGGCTCTATCTGCAAGGTCATATATAATTGGTCAGTATACTTCCCGTTAACAAGCTGCCTTTTCACAGTAAACTAAACCACTTTGAAGCTACCTCTATGAATGTCAAAAATCCTAAGCCAGTAGCAGCCGCTAATCCAAGGGTAACTGGTAAACCATCAGTACTCTCCTGCATATAGTACATCCTCATCATTAACATTATAACTTTTGCAGTGCCAAATTTTTTAAAAAATGTGTGGTCATATTGCTGGAGCAATGTCAAAGGTTGTAGCAGTATATGAAACTTCATACATAGGTGGTCAATGGATGTATAACATACATGAACCCATGCACTGTCTGATCTAAGAATGCAAGGAAAGTACATTTTCTAGAGTTACAAGCACCAGTACAACTTCAATTACTTATTTATATAAATATTCACTTCGAATATTGGGTTCCATTTGAATTTTCTGGGCTTTCACTTTTTCCAATGGCATACTGGATATTACAATCAGATGTGCATTCTCCCTTTGCAACATACAGATGATTCTTCTTGTGCAAAAAAAAAAGAACAAAATTGCTCCTCAGCAAAAGTACATGCAGAAAGAACCTTCAACCAGCATTCAGAAGAGGACATATAAATAAAAGCTTTTAGATATCGTCAATATTGTCTTTGAACCTTTGTGTCTAACAGCTAGAGCAGTTAGATACTTTGTGTTGATGATATGGTTATTCTGTATGTTCTACACACATTTTTTCCACTAGTATAGTGCCATTACACACCCTTTATTGAGGGAGGGGGTAGGAAAAAAAACCCCTTTACAAACTATAGAATTGCAGCTTCTTCATTTTGGACTGAAATTGTTGTTTCTTTCTTTATGGAACCAGCTAAGAAACCCAACCTCAACGATACTTGTAATTATGGCATAATATAGTTAATAGAGATTTAAACTTCATAAACAGCAAAATAACATACCCCAAGTACACTGCTGATTGCATCTGTTAGAATACCAAGATCCAAGGACAGTGACGTTTTGGATGATGACCAAGGAAGTCCGCTATTCTGCAATCAACAAAATATCATAATCAATATTCGGGAACAAACAAGAAGTGCAGCAAATATATGAGAAGGTGAAGTCGTGAAAGCAGAAAACACAAACCACCCATCCTCGTTTACCCTCAGCACCATCTTTAATAGCAAAAGCAGCTTTGAAGCCATTGGCTGTGACCAACTCGGCTACTAGTTCAGAGTTGCCATCAAACCTAGCTTTTTGGACAAGTTAAAAGCTGTTATTTACAACACTAAATTGATTTCTGATTCAAGAAACAAATGTTAACATCATGTACAGAGAAGATGCAAGGGCCTTAGCAGCTTATACAATTTTAAGACTGAAAACAGGTCATTTTTCATACGACATTAGATAATTGCACTTTTTTCTTTTTGGATGAATGGTGAAAATTTCAAACAACGATGAAGAAATAAGGTAGTCTCTACAAAAATAATGTAGAACATTCTAAAAATGGGAATGGAAGTTCCACGTTATTATCTCTTTATAAAGGAAGTGGCATGAAGAATCTTCTAAGAAGACCAAAAATAAGCATTTGCTAAAAGAATGAAAATGATAACATTCCATCTGTGGTCATTGTATCTTTATGCTGAAATGGATGATGAGATTTCTATCAATGATGGATGCAATGGAAATGTGGACTGAAGCAGAGAGCCATCAAGCCTGTCAATGACATGTCAATGACATCAAAGACAGCAATTGAACAGAAATAATATTCGAAGTGACATCGATGAATCTTCTTTGAAGTATAACCCCGTTTATGCCATGAACACAACTACAAATGATATTTCTCTTCCATGAAATTTGATGAGATGTGTATATTTGTTACTGAAGGAAGATGAGATGTTCTCATCACTTTCAACATTACATAGTATAACTATATCTTCCACAGATGCCTACCATTTCACATTGAGGATGTTGGCTGTTAGGATGTTAGATAATTACAAGACAAAAAAATACAAGACAAAAAAAAACTTCACTTAGAGATTGTCCACAGTTGGTGGTGAACATTGATAATCGATCAAAAATGAAAAGTTGATAAATACAGATGTGAAGGATGGTGACGGATTAACTTACAGAAAGGAAAGGCTTATGTTTATCCCAGCTTGATTCAGAGAACTGTATGTAAATGTAAAATGAAAGAGGATGAAAGGACCAGGCACCATGCCTTAGGAACACAATAACTACAACCCAAAATAGTTTAATAAGCCTCCTGGAACTTAAAAATAAGTGACCATCAATCAGCACTTCGAGTTGGGGCAGGTGACCTAGAAATGGTGCATAGTTTGTGAATATTTGTTTTCACCTAGAAAAGTTGTTACACAATATCTTTGAACACATGAACGAGAGTATTTGCTTATCACAACTATATATTGTTTGTCAGAGGAATTTGAACAGTGAGCCTTAAGAAAAATAGTCTCAGAAACATCACTTAGAGTTTTTTTCTCTCTTGGACTCTGATTTCATTTTCTTGATCTAAAAACCTCTGTGTGTATTGGTCTGCTTCTGGTATTCATAAGCAGAAACTAGACCACATACATGCCCTCAAGAATGAAACCCAATTTCTTATTACTAAAGTTAAATAGTTGATTGTTGCTAAGAGCAGGTGAAAAAATATTCTGTAACCTAGATGGACTGAAGGTAGAAAAAAACTTTTAGTTGGAAGCATCTTGGTTTCCACTTTCAACAGAAAATATGAATTTAGAGTAACTGTACTAGTTTTGGTAGTTTCAGAAGCCAAACCTTCCTTAACAACCCTATTGATGTTGAAATTATTGGATTGGGCCATCCATCCAACTTAAAAATCATAGGGCATTGAATAGAGAGGGATCACCTTTTTTAAATGCATCTTAGTTGTACCACATATTATTAATGTTGGATCCCTTAGAGTTTTGATGATCACAAAACACCCATTTTGTTGGCTAACAAGTTCTTGACTTGTGTGTAACAAGTAGGACATTTTCCAAAAGCAATTGGACATCCAAGAGAGTTTTTAACAATTTTGGACTTGACCTCAAGATTTCAAAGGAGTCGACTCTAAGCAATGGCATTTTGGCTCAGGTAATTGGAGTCGTGGTGGGGACATCCGAGCCTGGGACTGGGACAGTAGGTGCAAGTCTATCGAAGACGGAGGCGACGTGCAGCAACAACGGCATCCATTTAGCTTGGCGACGTGCTTTCAGATCACTAGCATGTTTATTTTATGAATTTGGACATTTAGTTGATGTAATAAGGCCCATATGGGGCCCATTAGTGCTCTTTTTATTTTCTATGTATTTTCGGGTCCGATTTTGGACCTATTTTTTAGGCTTGGGGTTATTTTGGTCTTTGGGTGTTTAGTGAGGACCATTAGGGTTCCATCACTATAATAAAGTGTATGAGGCTGTTGAGAGGTAATGAAGATTTGATGAGCTTTTAGAGCAGCCGTCTTGTCTTCTCCAGCGGGGTGGAATCCCCAGGGTGGAAGCCCTTCTTCAGCGGGGTGGATTCCCCAGGGTGGAAGCCCACGGTTCTGGTGTTTCTTCTCCCTCCCTACAATCTTCCCTTCCCCGCCCGCTGTCCCGCATCAACTTGGTATCAGAGCCGGTCGGCTTCTTTCAAGGAGTCGATTCCGGTCTTCGTCTCCCTCCACGCCGGCGCGCCGTGAACAGATCACCTTGGGCCTTTCACGTCCCCTGCACGCTGGTGGAGCCACGCCTGCGGCTTCGCCGCGGACCCTCCTCACGCTCCCGTCGTCGCGCGAAGGTCCCACGCCCCCAGACAGCGCACGAGCCTCTTCGCCACCCAGGAATCGCGTCGTTCCTGTGCACCGACGAACCCCTTGTCTGCGGCCTGCAGAACCCGCACGCGTCGTCCCAACGCCCTCTCTCCGAGCGCGCCAAGTTCGCTCGCGCCTCTCCCGGTCGCCCATCCACCCCCGCGTCCCGCCTCGCCACGCCGCCCCGCGAACCACCCACGCCACCTTCGCACGCGCCCCTCTCAGACCCTGCGTCACCCCGCGTCACACCCCTGCCTCCGTGAACCGCCCTACTTCCACGCGCCGCACCTCCCACGCGCCGCGCCCCTCCCTCCCTGCTCACGCCCAGCGAGGCGCCCCACTCGCCGCGCCTCTCCCTCCCTGCTCCCGCGCGCCCGCGCCCGCGCCCTCCTTCCGAGCGCGTCGAGTCCATCCTCGCGGCCCCCCCTCCCCATCATCGGACGAGACAGAAAAAGAAGAGGAGGAGGGAGGAGACGCCGCCGGAGGCCCCGCCGGCCCCGCGGTCAGCGGCCGGCCCCGACGGTCCCCGCCGCCGGCTCCACCTTCTGCGGGTCACCTTCCCGCGGGTCTCCGTCCGCCGTCGCCCTCGCCGCCTGGGTCTCCACCTGCCATCGCCCGCTCCACCGGCAATCGCCGCGAGCGCCAGAGCTCCGGCCGCGAACGCCGGCGCCGCCCGCGCCAGCCGCCACCGCCCCGCAGCCGCTCCGCCTGCAGCCGCCCCGCGGCCCTCCCTCTCCTTCCCTTCCCGTCTTCGCTCTGCGCGACGCAGGGAGGGGGATAGTAGAAGGGATCCGCAAACCAGGTTAGGCCGGTTCGACCCGGTCCGTCACTGTAACCGGTCGGCTACAGTGCCAGCGGTGCACCAGCAGCCTTATCGCACAGCCAGTGCTGAAGGCTCGTCTGAGCTTCGGTTTGACGTGTCGTTCGCATCATTGCGGTCGTCCCGGCGGGCCTAATCATCTGGGGCTCATTGACCCCAGCTGGTGCCCGGAGGAACCCGCACGAGGCCGGAGTTGACGCCAACACGACCACCGTGTACCTGTGCGCACCGGTGTTCCCGCACGGACTCCTTTGTATCATCACTTGCTCAGCTGCATACAGCGCGCTCTAACTACGCGATAGCCCCACAGAGTTCCGCTTTGCCACCCAGGTTTGCACTATTAATTATCGACCGATCTGCAAGTCTTGCTATGTTTTGGGACGATGGATTGTGGATTGTCTGAAGCAGTTACCCACTCTAAGAGCAAATGAGATCAACGTTTTGAGAGGATAGATAATCTTCTTCAACAATTATATGACGAGCTGGTCAAACGAGAGGAGATTGTCTATGAGGCTGACTCCTCAATTATTAAGGAATCTGAAAACCAACTAATTGAAGTATCCTACGAAGCAGATGAATCATTGATAGATGAGTATTATCGACAACTTGAGTCTGAGAATGAGTTCTTTAAGGAGAATGAGTTGACAAAGAAGAAACAGTAGGAGTTGTGGTCGAACAGCCAAATGATATACAAGCTAACATGAATCTGGATGACTTTGATCACATATGGAGTGAAACTAAGACACATTTCTCAACTCAAGATGTGGTTCTTTGCTTGATGGACCTACATGTTTTTAAGATGTGTCTTGTGTTTGTTCCTTACCTCATCTCCCTTTGGATATTGCCCTACTTCAAAACTCGAGGACGAGTTTTCTCGAATCAGGGGAGAATTGGTGGGGACATCCGAGCCTGGGACTGGGACAGTAGGTGCAAGTCTATCGAAGACGGAGGCGACGTGCAGCAACAACGGCATCCATTTAGCTTGGCGACATGCTTTCAGATCACTAGCATGTTTATTTTATGAATTTGGGCATTTAGTTGATGTAATAAGGCCCATATGGGGCCCATTAGTGCTCTTTTTATTTTCTATGTATTTTCGGGTCCGATTTTGGACCTATTTTTTAGGCTTGGGGTTATTTTGGTCTTTGGGTGTTTAGTGAGGACCATTAGGGTTCCATCACTATAAATAAAGTGTATGAGGCTGTTTGAGAGGTAATGAAGATTTGATGAGCTTTTAGAGCAGCCGTCTTGTCTTCTCCAACGGGGTGGAATCCCCAGGGTGGAAGCCCTTCTTCAGCGGGGTGGATTCCCCAGGGTGGAAGCCCACGGTTCTGGTGTTTCTTCTCCCTCCCTACAATCTTCCCTTCCCCGCCCGCTGTCCCGCATCAAGTCGACCTCAGGATTATGATGGAGTCGACCTCTTAAGAAAGAAGCAAGATTGGCTGAAGCGGAGTCGACCTCAACTCTATGAAGGAGTCGACTCTGAGATTGGCCTTTTCCTCTCTAGGAGATGGAGTCGACCCCAGACGTCTAAGGGAGTCGACCTCTTAAGAAAATGGTTGATCAGGCTGAAACAGAGACAACCTCAAGAATGTGAAGGAGTTAACTCTGAGTTTCCAATTATTGACTCTAGGTGACAGAGTCGCCTCCAGGGTTCTTAGGGAGTCAACCTCTTTACAAATTCTCAACAAGCTTTGCAGAAGTAGAGTCAACCTCGACTTATGAAGGAGTCAACCTCGGATTTAAGTGAGGTCGACCTCAGTAAAAAGGAGAGTTGACTCTGACTTGCAGATCTACTCGAACAGTAGTCTTTGAACACTTTTTTGACCAAGTTTACTTTTAACCTGCTCCCAAATAGATACTTCCTTGAAAAGGCTATAAAAAGGTCACTTGGGGGAAACCCTAGGTAGTGATTTTCGTGGGAAAGATAGCCACCCTCAAGGAGTTACTCTCAGCTCTCTTTTTTCAAGTTTTCTCTCCTTATTGAGCTTCCACCTACTAGATCTTTGAAAAAGAATATTTTGGAGGAGTTCTCTTCTGCTCTGATACTTCATCAACACTTGGAGACCATCCTCATAAGTTTTTCATCTGTTATTCTTTTCTCTATCATTCTTTATGCTATTATTTTTGCTTTGTGCTTTTGATTTCTTGGTTGAATGTTGGTTTAGGTTCACATACCCAATCTTGTGTTGTTTTGGTGAGTTGGGCACCATATTAACCATCAGTCTATTTGATGAGCTGGACACTGCATCAACCAGCGGTTTGTTTGGTGAGTTGGGCACTACTTCAACCAGTAGTTTGTTTGGTGAGCTGGGCACTACATCAACCAACATGTGTAGTGTTCAAACTTTGTGAGGGTAAATCTCACTGTGTTGGTGGGGACTGGACGTAGGTAGACCAAAAGAGATCTTACCAAATCAGGATAAAATTTGTGCCTCTTGGTGTGATTGTCTCCTTCTTCCCTTTCACCTCTCTCTGTTTTGCACCGTGTTTCATTTCTACATTAGTTCTATTGGCCACTCTTGACAAGTTTTTATATCCTTATTCACCCCCCTCTAGGGCTAGTCATAGTATTGATCCTTTCAGTTAACCCCATTTAGGAAGCTATGGTTGAAGCTTTTGATTAAGGCTAAAGATAAGTCTACCACTTCATAAAAGATCTCAAAGAACTATCATCCTTCACTAAGAAAAAAGTAAAATTTGTGAAGTCAAAACCGTTTCTGATTGGAAGCTAAGCCAAACAGAGGCATAGTTTTCTGTCTCCACCTAGAATGCACACTGTACTAATCTAGAGTTTGAACATTACACCATGAATTATACCACTGAATTCCTGGCTTCAATTCGGTTCCATATTGAGAAACCACATATTAATTGTGACCCAATCAACAGTATATGAATGCATTTCATCCCCATGTGCCTTTGGCAATACCAGAGCGCAGTCCCAAAAGAGATGGGACAGACAGAGAAAAATCTGTAAAGAAAGATTTAACAATAGCCATGAACAGACAAGTCTATTATTAGTTGCATCCTCACATTTCAGTTGGTTGTTTTATTAGAATGATTTCAGATAAAACCGGGGGTTTCTCATGGACTAGGCAGAGACCTGATGTCGACCAATTTATTCACATTGATCGGAGTTAGTGAGATAACATAATTGTCGACAGCCTATGAGTATGAAGGTCAGTCAGAACCAGTATCAGCAAAGTGAGTTTCATAACATGAATAAGCTTCACCGGAAGCTAAGAGAGTAAAGGTGAAACCATACTTGTCCAAAATGAACAGCGTTGTGTTCTCCGGGTCCTTGAATCTGAGGGCCAGCTTCTTCAGGAATCCTGGCTTGTCATCACCTCTGTACGTGATCGAAACAGCCTTCTTCTTCAGGCTCCGCAGATCTGGGCTACCCACCTCCTTAAAGTCCTGCCTTTCCCTTATGTCCAGAAGCTGCGTATCTTCATCTTCCGACAACTTCGCGTACGCAATCTTTGCCGTCTCAACTCCATATGGCTTGGGTTTCTTCAGAACCTGAGACAAAATCAGAGGGACTGCCAGGATGGCGGCCCCCCCGCCGACGACCAGCGGGTTCTCCGTCGCGAAACCGAGGGCCCCGTCAAGCACTCCCCCCAAGTCAATATCGGAAGACCCACCAAAAAACGACGATGAGCCCACGGACTGCTGCAGGACCTCCTCATACGTCAATGCCCTCGCCAACTCTCCTCCCCAAGTGAGAACAGAAGAAAGCAGAGCCAGTCCCCCACCGACGCTTTTCGAGACTCCCTCCGCTAAGCTCGGCGTTCCAGCATCGGAGACCAAAAGCCTAGGGAATTTGGGGAGGAGAAGCTTCCGGGGCTCTGCTCTCTTCTCGGTGGAGGAGGAGGCAGGTGACCGGTGGAGCGACACCGGCGCTACTCTTGCTGCATTGAGGACCTCCATTGCATATTTCGACGGCGATCTCCGTGCCGGCGACTGTGAACCTCCCCGGAGAACTCAGGAATCGGACGGGAAGTTGGGGATTTCCATCAAGGACACTGGAGTGAACCGTGGGTGCTTTCTAGAACCTTAGCTCGAGGAGCGGAGTACTGCGCGGTCCAGAATCTCCACGGGGAATGGGTGAGGGGGCGGCTGTAGGTGGTGACGTGGCAAAAGAATCGGCGTTCTGCGAATGCTTCGGGGACACGTGGAAAAGGTCTGGATCATATGCGAATTTTGGTCTACAAAATTGAGCGGCTGGAGAGCTACTTACGCGTCAGGGTCCTGTTGTCGGAAGGGGAGAATGTAAAAGGATACGGTACTGATCGACAAGGATAGTGGTCTTTTCCCCTTTGCTTACTTTATAAGTTCACGTACCTTTATTTTGGATTAATTATTAGATAATTATGTATCATGCATATTTGAATGCTGAAAAAGACTTTGTGCAATCCACCTAGGTAAATTGCCACAATTTACCTAAGTGGATTGCACTTTGTACATTTTTGAAAGTACACAAAATCTTTCTCTTGAATGGTATTATGTCTAGGTAGATTGCACTTTGTGTATTTTTAAAAGTGCACAAAGTCTTTCTCTTGAATGATATTATTTTTACATATATATAAAAAATAACAAAGATAATTAGTGCAAAAATATTTTGACTTACTTGTGGTCTTTTATAATAGAGTTGCTTTTGCATGAATAAATCAACAGATGAAGAACAATGTTTAACCAAGTATATTCTAACTTGATTTGGTTACATTAAGACAAGGATACTTTTTGTACATGTGGTGACCTAGAGGTTATATTAATTAATATGTATGTAAGAGTGAAAATCTAGTAATTAGTATATATATTATTTTTCCTATTTTTGTATATTCCATATTTTAAATTATTTTAAAAAATAATTTTATAAACAGTAAATTATTACTGAATTATTTATTTACATTGAAAACATATTTTTAAATGTAATTGCATGCAGATTTTTTCAAACTCACTGACCCATATAATCTCTACTTATCAAATATGCAGAGTATGAAGATTAATTTCATATCTTCATGAAGAGAAATAGCAATTAAGATAATCGTTTGTGGATATATATGGATATACAATAGAGTGGGTCATAAAATACAGCTTGATATCTTACTGAACCATAAACAGTGGAGAAAACGAAAATTTGAAATAAGATATGATTAATCGCTAAGAATAACAAAAAAAACTGATGAGTGATCGGTGCTTAGAAACAGATTAATTAATCTTCTTCTTTTTTTCCCGAACTCATATATATGGATGTATGATTAGCATCCTAATCATTATGTTATGGTTTTAAACAAATGTTATGGTAAACTTTTCTTAAAACTTGGAAGCGGATGAGCAAATGGATCTATTTAAAATCACTTTTTAGCAACAGGATAAATGCAGTTTGTAGACGGTTATCGGATAGTTAACAGTCACCAACATTATACAATATTAAAATCTAAAATGCAAATTAAGTCTATCGTAGTCTAACTTAAACTGATAAGAAACTAATACTTTTTAACATAAACGAGACACACTTTATTTTCATTTCATCATCAAGCAATCACTACAAGAAAAAGCGCAGACCGATTTAGAGACCGAAATTTTCGGTCCCTATTCGGTCCCAAAATAGGGACCGAATAGGGACCGAAATTATTCGGTCCCAAATATAGAGACCGAATAATGTCGTTTGGGACCGAATAGGGACCGACATTATTCGGTCTCTATATTTGGGACCGATAATTTCGGTCCCTATTCGGTCCCAAAATAGGGACCGAATAGGGACCGAAATTATTCGGTCCCAAATATATAACATTACAAGAAATTGCGGGAATAGAGACCGAAATTTTCAGTCACTATTCGGTCTCAGATCTGAGACCGAATAGTGACTGAAAATTTCGGTCACTAAAATTTAGATTTAGTGACCGAAAATAATTCGGTCACTATTCGGTCTCAGATTTGAGACCGAATAGTGACTGAAAAACTTCGGTCACTAAGAATATTTGGTGGCGGAATTGAGAGGGAAAATTTGTGACCGAATTTTTCAGTCACAATTCGTCTCAGATCTGAGACCGAATTGTGACTGAAAAATTTCAGTCGCTAATTCATACGGTTTTAGGGACTGAATAGAGACCGAAAATGTTCGGTCTCTGTTCAGTCTCTAATATCTTTATAACCTCCCCACCGTCAGCCCTTCTCCCCCCTTCTCTTTTCTTCTCTCTTAGTGAGACGTCTCTTCTCTCTCTTGTCGACACCTCCGACTGTCGCCCCACCGTCGCCGCTGTCTAGATCGCCGCCGTCGTCCGCGTCGCCGCCGTTGTCCGGCCAGTCACTACCGCTGTCCGGGTCGCCGTGTCGTCCCTGTCTTCATCGTCTCTCCTCGCCGCCGCGAGGTCCACATCGACGTTGTTGCAGGTAAGCTCTCTCTCTCTCTCTCCTCTCTCCTCTCTCTCTCTCTCTCTCTATGCACGTGTGTGTGTTTTGTGTGTGCCTGTGGTGTGTGTGGGGTTGTGTTGAGCTTAGGGAGGGCCACAGTGGGTGGAGGGTAGACAGCCGGATGGGGGGGGTCTCTGATCTCTCTCTCTCTCTCTCTCTCTGCGTGTGTATGTGTGCTGTGTGTGTGGGGATGGGGGGGGGGGGGGGGGGCTGTGCAGGGAGGGGGCTGTTCTGGTGGGGGGGAGGGGGTCACAGGCGAGGGGGGGTTCTACCGGGGGGGGTGGGGACTTTGCAGAAGGAGTGGGGGGGTTCAGTGGGGAGGGGTGGTGGGGTTGGGGCTCCAGTGATGGGGTTGGGGGTTTTAGTGGGGAGGAGGCAGTGGTTATTTCACGGAAAGCTGTATGTAGTTCTCCACTACATAATACTTTTTCATGTGTCTTTATCTCTTTCCTTTTCTGCCTTATCCAAAACAAAAGGGTGTGATGGGCCCTCCATATTCAGTTTTTAGTAGGATGGATTATATGGGATGCTATGTGGTATTGGGGTTGAGCATTTTTCTAAAAGAAGGATTATATGGGATGTTATGCTGTATTGGAGTTGAGGCAGCTCCTTGGAGGAAATATTCTCTGAGATGCTCACAACTATCAGAATATGCTTTAGCCTCTGAATAAATGTGCACTGTACTGTTTTCTGATGTCTACTGGGTTGCTCAAGAGACTCCTTGTTTCTTATTGCTATTGGATTGCATTGTATAATCTGAGTAATGCAGAGAAATACAGAAAACTACATATAAGAGAAAAGGTATAGTAGGCAGGACTCAGAAATCCAGGGAAAAAGTTGCATATCTACACCATAGAAACTCCTTGTTTCTTATGTCTATTGGATTTCATTCTATAAGCAGTTAGAACTGCAGATAAGTAACAGAACAAACATATAACAGACAATGTGTAATAGTAGAGCTTTGAAATTCAGAAAAAAGTTGATATCTACACCTAAGATTTGAGTGTTCTTGTCACGGGATTTCTTTTAATAAACACTCTTAGCATAAATAAATGGCTTTTCAGTGCCTTTAGTACATTCAATTTACCTCTCAAGAAGAAAAGTTTGCATGTTCTATCTTATGTTATTAAAAAATGTGAGATGTTATGCTTTGTATTTTGGAATTATGTCAGAATTTTTTATGGTAATGTCTCACTGTTCTTTGGGCTTCTTTGACATCCACAACAGGGAACTTTACAGCAACAACATAAGTGGCCAGATTCCTAGTGATCTGGGAAACTTGACAAGCTTGGTGAGCTTGGATCTCTATTAAACAATTTCACTGGATCATAACTCATAACAATGTGTATCTTGGAATGACAGACTTCTTGGTGAATGTCATATCTCATATGTACCAAAACAGTAGAGTGCTACATTGAATGTTTTTATCACTGAATGGAACTCACTCAATTCCTTTAAAACTACTTCTGTAATAAAAGTGGAGGAGCAAAATTCCACCATTTGTCTTTCTTTGGGTAGTTAGATGTACTTCTCCTTTTGGTTTCACCATGTCCATGTTTTTAATTGCAAAGGGTTTTTCTCCCTTGCAAGATAAAGGCAAGCTTCTGTGGGGTTGGGCATTCTTTTGCTGTCTTTCTCTTTTGGCTTAAGATATGGAAATATGTGGGCTTGGTATAAATGGGTTATGTGTGAATAGGAAAGATACCGCAGCTGGTTGATGTAACTGCCTTTTTAATTGAAAGTTAGGAAGGGAATTGTTGTTAGGGAGTGCTTTTATATTCTCATAGACTGTTAATTTAAGATACTCCTTGTATCTCAATTACTGATATTTTTGTTGTACTTTTTCCATGATGACGTCAGGATACTCATGTGATGATGGAAAGAGTACCTTGGAGAGTATCTTAAGGTAGTGTTTTGAAATACTATGTCTACCTATGCCTTCTTGTGGTATGCTCCAAAATACCTACATCTTACACTTTTGTGATAGTTCTTATGTAACATTTTATTATTGTCATGTCCTGTGCAATTCTTCTTTGTGAATGCTAATTCTTTGATATTGCAACATTTTTGCTCCATAGATCTGCTGTAAACTGACTGGAAATAAAATTCAATGTACATCAACCAACTTGTTCAAGTTTTGGCATGTAGCTATGCCATATGATTTGTTTAGATGTCCACTCGGCAAGGTCAGAAACCACTTGTTCAGACTGGAACTGGTCCAGATCTGGTCCAATTCTGGTGGCCAGTTTTAGAAAAGAAACGTCCAGGGGACTAGAATGAATTGACCTGGAATCATTCGATTGAAAGAGATGTGCTTAAAATTTGTTGCAAATGCAGTGTGGAAATGAAAAACTCAATTTTACTAGCCAAGTGTGCTTAATGAGGATCCAGCCAGGCTGGCGATTGGGGTTTTGGGTGCTGATTGATAGCCCTACTTTAATCAAGAAATATCTCATTGAGTGGGAAGCTGATGACTTGTTTTCGAAGAGGCTATTTTTTTTGTTGAAAGGCGTTTTCTAACAGGCTAGTTACTAGTTAGTCATTTCTGAATCTATCTTTTTCAGATGCATACTTCTGTATGAGGCCTATATTTTTCATCTTGACAAGATATGTCATCCATTACCTTTTGGAAGAAGTAATGTCACATGTAAGATGCTCCAAGCCGCTGGGAAGAAGCTACAGGCCAATTTAAGGTTCTCCAGTTATTAAATTTTTCTGAAAACTGCAACATTTTATACAATTAGGATGGGAAGATGAGCTTGGCAAAAGGATGGGAAAGATGAGCTAGGATCTGATCATCTGCCAACATTTTATACAAATTAGCCAATCCATGTCAATTTTCTAAGCTTCAGTGATTATTGGTTGATTTTTATGATAGCATTTCTTTCAGGATGGATAAGCAAATTTCTTTTTATAATACTCCGAGTTGCATGCTCGGCTTGGTGCAAATTTCACTCCACACATCATCACTGTTCCTTCTGGCGAGGTATACATTATAGTATAATGTATAATCCTATCAAAAAATTGGTTTGTCTCAAAACACATCTATTGGGTTATGTAATATCTAAAATCAGTTGAACATTTTACAGATGCTTTGTCAAATGTGCTTAGTCCAACACCAATAGCAAAAATAGGATGCCCCTTACAACTATTTACTTAATAAAATTGGTGGCACAATATGCTTTCTTTTAGAAAAATCACTTAAAACAATAATGATAGGAATAATACTACGTCACACATGCAAAAAAAGCACTGTAGGAGGGATACCCTCAGTAGTAAAGAATTCAAGCTTTTGGGTTTGACAACCATAGAGTTTCATGCATAAGACAATTGAATGGAAGCGGGATTACATAACAGAAGCAAATTATATTGAATTTTCACATGTGAAGGTACTCAATCAAAATTGACGTATTATTCGTTCTTTGTAAACTTAGATTCATTGTCTAAGAATAAAGTAAATCTTTGAGATAACATTGTCTCTTGGAAACTTAGATTCTAAAAGGCTTGTAATCATGATCTGGTTGCATCTCCTAGTTGCTTGGGTGAAAAACTAGCTTATTTGACCTTGCTCAAATATGCTATTGTCATCTCAAATCATGCACTATTATTTCCTGACATTATTTGTATCTTTTTCATTTTTATCAAGAAAGCTCTCCAATTTGATTACCCTGAAAGTTATTTGAACTTGTCTCAAGGGTGTCTACTATATATGCTTATGGAAATTGTTGGATGGCACTACTCTGATGATTGCTAGACTAAACTTGTAAAGGAGGGAATTGCTGCTATTGTGGCAGAATCTTATGGCCCTGGAATAACGGTGAATGATAAGTGGCAGTTATGATGGCTTGCAGAATTGGCTGATCACAACCGTGGTCACCAGATTCTTTTCTGATTTCAAGTGGAAAATCAGATCTCTTGTTTAAGTAAAAGGGAAAAAAAAAAGAAAAAAGAAGCTTACCAATTGGCTTGAATCAGCTGCAATTGATCTAAGATCAGCCAATTTCAGACTGATCCTATTTCCACTCCAATTGGGTGCATAACTGATCTCAGATTCTGATCCAATTCTGAATCCTTGTCCATTGTCGTGTTTCCTGCTAATTATTGTATGCAGTCAAAATTGTCATCTAAACTTTTTATTGAGCCATTTCCCAGAAGCATCAAAATAATAATTTCTTGAATCAAACGAGGCACTGTTACCCATAATTCTGCTTGTTCAAACATCCTACGTCTTTCTTTATATTTATCTCAGCCATAGAATTGTTCTGAGCATGATATTGACGCAAATTCTGGACTTTCTGCTTGTATCTTTGTGGGTCTATCATTCTTTTCATTCTTGTAAGATGCTGTCCACGGTTCTGATATCATGAGTGCCCATCTTTTGGTTTTTTTTGCAGATTTTGAATTGCAAAATGTACTATGATAAATGTGAGAATTCTTCTGAAGAGGAAAGATGGAAGGCTTCTTCTATATAGAGATATCTCTCCTGGGACAGCCTTTCACATGCTCAGTTTTGGCAGATTTTGATGAAGAATGTCCACAGATGGTAGAATTAGATTTGTTTAGCTATAAATGGTTGTAAAGGTGGTAATTGGTTTCAGGGTATGCTTAACAACTCAGGCCAACTCTATTAATGCCATAATTTTCGGATAGTTTTAAGCACAGTCTTAAGCACAGTTTGCAACTCTATTTTGTTCATTTCCCGCTGTAGCACTGTCGCAATGTAGCTACGGTGCTATCTTTTCCTTTTTCTTTAAATTTGTATTCACTCTAATTTTTTATTAACTTAAGTTCTAGGAACTAATAATACCTTTCATTAACCATATGTGCAGGGAAAGGAGGTTACTACTCAGATTCTATCCAGTTTCTAACTGCCTTAGTAGGTATTTTTTTGTACTTAATTTATATACACTAAAATATCAAAATTCAGCTTCTATAGATCATTTAACTCCTCCTGTAATTTATAAGCTTAGAGATGAAAGACAATTATTTTCAATTTGGTGACAGAAAGCCATGAATATGATAACACTAATGCAATTGGGAATTTCTAAATCTCAGACAGGTGGGTAGATTTTGAGTCTCTTTCATATGTATTATTCAACATGCATGTAAAAATCTAATAGGCTTCTTGATAGCCAACTCACATATTAGTACTTATTCTTTAATAGGATTCTCCAATTGTAAAGTTATGACTGCATGCAGGTAATTTTATTAGAACTTATCAGCATTGGAGATAAAATATCAATAAACTATCTCCCTGTTTTTATTTTCTTTTCATATTTATGTGGGTTATTATTGCACTTGTTTATATGCATGCTTTAGTTTTTATTTTCTTTTTAACACTGCACACACTTCACGAGAGCATGTTAAGCCCGTGTCAATGAACCTCCCGTTCAAGACTTTGGGATTGATGTGCACGAGTCTTATTTTCAAAGATGAGAACGTGTATATCTAACTCAAAGTCCTGAATTGTCCCGTTTTGGACAGTCTGTGAATGTTTGATCGCAGTTAGGTGGTCATTTACTATGTGGTTGTATTATTTGTTGAAAATTTCGGGTGTGTCTACTCACTCCTCTCTGATATACCTTTATTGATTTAGAATATTTTCTTAACCACTTATTAGTAAGTGTTTAAGAAAATATCTTAATCAATAAATATTTTTGGTATATCGGAGAGGTGTGGGGAGATGCTGCCGAAATTTTCAGCAAATAATACAATCACATAGTAAATGGTCATCTGAGTGCGATCAAATATTCACAGATGGGTAAAAAGTGATAATCTAAATAATAAATCCTTCCTATTCATTTCGGTTGCGTCGACGGATGTGTGATTTAGAATTTTAAAGTTATTTGTCTATTGATATTGTTTGGGCGTAGGACAGCAATGGCTTCAGACCGTTCATGGATGTATCGCAGAATAGTTGATCATGTGGTGTCCCAGGAGTTTAGGGTCGGAGTTGAGAATTTCGTTCAGTTTGCATTGGGGAATCCAAATGCAGAAGTAGACAGGCAAGGTGGCATCCGATGTCCTTGTATGATTTGTAAAAATTTGAAGTGGAATTCCCCATGGGAAGTTCAACGCCATTTATACAGAAAAGGGTTTGTTGAAGGTTATATGAATTGGACATGTCATGGTGAGGACTTCTGGTCGCACGAGCCTAGTAATGTGGAAGGCACAAGTACGTACGTGGATATGGTTGTAGATGCTGCTGGTCCGGCATTCAGTGTACATGTGGATCCTGTATACGCTGAAGACGTGCCGAATAAGGGAGCCGAAAGATTCTATCAGTTACTTAAGGATGCTGATGAGCCATTGTGGGATGGTTGTCAAAAGCACACTCGGTTGTCAGCGGTGTCACAGTTGTTGAACTTGAAATCTGAATTTCATATTTCTGAGAATTGCTTTGATCGTCTCCTCCTCATCATCAGAGCATGTTACCTCCAGATGAAAAGCTGCCTCCAAATTTTTATCGTGCCAAGAAGATGGTGAATGATTTAGGACTTGGATATGTGAAAATAGATGCATGTCCTAATCATTGTATGTTGTATGACAAAGAGAATGCAGATATGGTATCCTGTTCAGTTTGCCGTCATGATAGATTTAAACCTAAAAGAGGGGTCAATTCTAGGGGAAAGGATATACCTTATGCGTCATTGCGATATTTCCCCCTTACACCCAGGCTGCAGCGGATGTATATGTCTTCAAAGACAGCTGGACATATGAGGTGGCATGCAGAAAGAGTACGTCGGGACATGGATATTATGACTCATCCTGCAGATGGCGAAGCTTGGATTCATTTCAACCATGTTTATCATATCTTCTCAAGGAGTCACGTAATGTGAGGCTTGGTTTATGCACTGACGGATTTAATCCATTTGGAGGTTCAGTGGCTTCCTACTCCAGCTGGCCAGTGTTCGTGACACCATACAACCTTCCTCCGAGCATGTGCATGAAGCGAGAGAATTTGTTCCTGTCCTTATTGATTCCTGGTCCGAAAAGTCCTACAAAAAATATAGACATCTATCTAAGACCGTTGATTGATGAATTGAAATTATTATGGACTGAGGGGGTCAATACTTATGATGCATCTAGAAAGCAAAATTTCACCATGAGGGCGGCATTGATGTGGACTATAAGTGATTTTCCTGCATATGGAATGCTATCTGGTTGGAGCACACATGGGAGGCTAGCATGTCCGTATTGCATGGATAATACCAAATCGTTTGTACTTAAACATGGTGGGAAGTCCTGCTGGTTTGATTGCCATCGTCAGTTTTTACCAGCTGATCACCCTTTTAGAAGACAAAAAGATGCATTCCTAAAGAACAAAAAGGATCGAGATGAAGTTATATTCGAGAGGTTGTCCGGTCATGATATGGCAGCACATGTTGAAAATTTGCCAGATATCACACAACAGATGGGCAGTACTCGACACCTTTCAGGTTTTGGGAAGGAGCACAACTGGGTGAAGAAAAGCATTTTCTGGGAGCTACCTTATTGGTCGACTCTTCTTGTGCGGCACAATCTAGACGTGATGCATATCGAGAAAAATGTCTTTGATAATGTATTCAACACAGTTATGGATATCAAAGGTAAAACAAAGGACAATGTGAATGCACGCTTGGACTTGTCCATGCTCTGTAAACGTCCAGAGTTAGAAATTGTTGAAGTAAATGGGAAATCAAGTAAACCAAAAGCAGTTTATGTGCTTGGAGGAGGACAAGTAAAGCAAGTGTGTCAGTGGCTGAAACAACTGAGATTTCCTGACGGTTATGTGTCAAATATTGCTCGTTCTGTCAACGTCAGTGAGGGAAAGATATATGGAATGAAGAGTCACGACTGCCATGTATTCATGCAAAGGTTGCTACCTATTGCATTTCGTGACATCTTGCCGAAGCAGCTATGGGGAGCGTTATCTGAGTTGAGTCGATTTTTCACGATTCTATCTGCATCAGAACTCAGGCTTCAGGATGTGCAAACTATCGAACAGAATGTGGTCACCACTGTATGCAAGTTGGAGAAGATATTTCCACCTGGTTTCTTCGATTCAATGGAGCATTTACTCGTACATCTACCATATGAAGCAAAGGTCGGAGGGCCAGTACAATATAGATGGATGTATCCATTTGAGAGGTATATGCAAATATGAACTATTTCCTTCGTACGATTGCACCTTACGTAAGTGACCACATTTCTAATTGTCTCTTACATTGTGGATGTAGGTGTATGCATGACCTTAAAATGAAAGTCCGAAATAAAGCAAAAGTGGAGGGTTCTATTGCTGAGGCATACATTATGGAGGAAATTTCTAACTTTTGTGCAATGTACTTTGAAGCAGACATTCAAACTCGTCGGACACAACCTCCACGTAATGATGATGGGGGGGAATCTGTCGGTTCAAATCGACTCTCAATATTTACTCATCCTGGACGTGCCTTCGGACGTTCTTCAACTCGAATGCTGGATGACAGAGAGTTATGTGCCGCAGAGATATATATTCTTTTAAATTGTTCTGAGCTAGAATGTTATGTTGAGTAAGTACTAATCTCACAATTTAAATTTATATGTAAGTTTTTTGCCTTTATTCTACCTATTCAATGTGATCTGCTATTCATATTGCAGACAATTTGATTCAGAATTAATACAAAAAAATCCACACTCACTGATTTTGAGGTTGAAAAAGAACGAGAGAAGTCATTGGCCTTATGGCTAAGAGAACGCGTAAGTGTACACCGTCAAAGAGTATTCAACAAAATTCATTTCATTTTATAACTAGCTTTCTACACGCAGGTGCAAGAAGGTTTAATTACTGATGAAAGAGTTCGTCAGGTAGCCTACGGCCCATCCAAAATTGCACAGAATTATCCTGGATTTATTGTCAATGGGTATAGGTTTCATACGAAAGACTATGGGCAGAATAAATCTACCATGAACAGTGGCGTATGCGTAAAAGGAAGTACATACAATGAAAGTGAGTATGACTACTATGGTATGTAGAGGAGATCCTACAATTGCAATATCTAGGACAAGACAATCATATATTCTTGTTCAAGTGTCATTGGTTTGATCCGAATTCCATTCGAAATGACACACACATGGGATTGTCGAGCTTAAACATAAGTCAAAATTGAATACTTATGAGCCATTCATCTTAGCCACACAAGCCCAGCAAGTGTATTATACAAGCTATCCTTCATGTACAAACAAAGAACGAAATGATTGGTGGGTAGTTTGTAGAGTTAAGTCAAGACTATTCTCTGATTATGAATTGGACATGACTGATCAGACAGCTGAAGAGATCAACGCAGAATTCTTTCAAGAAGACTTTGTTGAAGATGTAGAGTTGACAACTCATATTGGAGAAGACGAATCCGAAGCACCAATGTCCTTGTCTCACGGAAATGAGGTCGAAGAAGTCGATCCACGTGAGATGAAAGACAGTAGTGCTCGTCGTACAGATATTGAATATGAAAGTTCTGGTGAGGAAGAGGAATATACCAGTGATGAATGTGAAGATGATGATGAAGATGGGGTTGAATTAGACATATCGTCATCATCTGAGGAGGAAATGGATATCAATTAAACTATGGTAGAATTTTTTCATACTTGTAGAGTATATTTAAAGCAGCTCACTTTCAATATAAGCAATTGACTAGTAAACATTATGATTTTATTTCTCTATGAAGATATGGTGCGTGGAGGAAGATCTGGTAGCAGTTCTAGGAGGGGCATTCGTGGGAGGGCTTTGTTCCCCGCATCTGGTATGTATATTTTTCTAATAACGTCATCAGCTGTGTATTTTTCTCTGTATATTATTTATGTGTACTTGTGTAGTGTTAATGCCATTAAAATGTTACAGTTTCTGCTTCTCCTTCGAGTGAGCGGACACCTCCTCTACCTAGCGGACTAGGTATGTATATTTCAATTTTCAAGTATTTTTTTAGTCATTATTTACACATATTATAATGTTATTAGAATTGTTACAGTTGCTGGTCCTTCTTCTGCATCTCCTAGCGTGCCTGCAGGTATGTATATTTCAATTTCCAAATATTTTTGTAGTAATTATTTATATATATTATTAATGTTATTAGAATTGCTACAGTTGCTGGTCCTTCTTCTGCATCTCCTAGCGTGCCTGCAGGTATGTATATTTCAATTTCCAAGTATTTTTGTAGTAATTATTTATATATATTATTAATGTTATTAGAATTGCTACAGTTTCTAGTTCTTCTGCTCCTACCGTGCCTGCAGGTATGTATATTTACAAATGTACTTTTATTATGCATTCATCTTCCTCATTACTTATGCGTTCTATTCTAGTTACAGCTGTTGGTGCATCCTCCGAGTCTCCTCCTGTAGTAGCTGGTATGTATATGTAAAGTTATACTTTAATGTATGCATTAATTCTGATGCCATTAAAATGTCACATGCTCAGGTCACTCTACACATTCTCCAGATGCACCAGTAGATTTGTATATTTAACTGTTAGGGTATTTCTGTAGTCATTATTTAGTATTTTTGTACATTACTCATGTTGTTCATCATTATTTTCCAGGTTCGGTGCCAGAGGATGCTGGTAGTCTGCAGGAGGGCAGAGGTAGTTTTTATGAGAGCACTCTGCGGGAGGTCTGGATTAATGGGTACGTAATCAACAAGTATGTATTTCTTATGGGCAATGAAGTGAATTTAGTTCAGAAATTGACATTATGCAGTTACATCATTGCAGTGATAAAATAGAGCCTACTCAAGCATCTCAATTCATCACAAGAACGTTACAAGCACATTTTCCTGGGCCAATTCATAGATTCAATGATTTTCCGATGGAGGTCCAGGAGCACTTGTATCAGATGTTCATGGTATGTAATTTCGTATTGTAATTTAATTCTTATCGTATTCATACATGCAGTTCACTAACTCTTATGTATAGAGCCAGCATCGATTCACGAGTCGTACGGACGAGGCGCGGTCTCGATTTGTATGGACGATGACCGCAAGATCAAATTTCAAGCATTTGATGTATAACGTGAGAAAAAATGCAGAGAAACATTCTCAGAGTGCAGACCCGACTCTTTGGAGGGAGCGGGCGCCCAGTTGGATGAGGGGAGAATATTGGGAAACTCTTTGCAACATCTGGGCTGCAGAGAGATGGCAACAAACATCCTCAATAATGAAAGTTAATCGGGCTGCGAATCCAGAAGCAAACATGCATACTGGTGGGTCTGTCTCTTTTGCGACCCATCAGTCCAGATTGGTAAGTAATTTGTCCATTTCTGGTCTCTTTTATTTATAAAGGTACTCATTTATGTCATGTTTTTTTCTGTGAAATAGGAGAAGGAGCTAAAAAGGCAGCCGACATTTTCCGAGGTGTTCGATAGAACACACAAGAAAAAAGGAACGGATGCATACATTAGCGATAGAGCCCGAGTTGTTGCAGTAAGTATTTAGAAGATATTCACTATTTAATTTTTCACATTAATATGAATATTAACTACTATTGTTTTTCTGGTTTATTGCAGGAGTCATACAGCCAACAAATGACAGAGAGAAGTCGTCGGGAGGACGAGCAGCCGCCGTTAGATCCTGAGGTATGGGTTGCGGCATCTGGGGCCCCAAAGAAAGGCCATGTGTATGGTTTTGGGCACAGCATCGACACGAGCCGGGTGTTATCTGGAGGATCCAGCTCAGGGTCACAGACCAGTGCATTCCACGCAGGAGTTGGTACTCCAGGTACTTCTCCAGGACAGCTGATGGGCTTCATTGACAGTAGGATATCGGGCTTAGAGTCTCGTCTGACGGATTCGATGGAGACTCGTCTAGCCCAGATGCAGATGCAGGTGACCGATGCACTACAGGCCCAGCTCTCCCAGTCCCTCTCCCAGGTTATCTCCCAGGCCTTCTCCCAGATCAACATTCCTCCTCCACAGGCAGCACCTCCTCCACAGGCAGCACCATCGACATCAGCACACGCCCCTCACGTGAGTAAATTTATTTTATTTCAGAGGTTTAATTTTACAGTTAACTTAGTTAACTTAGTTTAACTTTAATTTGGGTTGATCGACACACAATTTCTTGTTAAGCGAGTTAGGTTAGTTAAAAAGGGAGAACTTAAGTAGGTTTGGGGGTTCAAAATTAGAAATACTCATCCGATTGGCCTCCGATTTTTTTCAGAACGGTCGGGGCGATGAGTGTGACTTGTGGAAACTGACGGAGTTCAATTCGGACTCCCGGTTTGACTGCGACGCTCCAAGTCGTCTTAACCATGTTAGTTTAGTTAAAAAATGAAAAACTTCGGTTTGAGGGACCAAAATTAGAAATACTCATCCGATTGGCCTCCGGTTTGTTCCAGCACGGTCGGGCCGATGAGTGTGACTTGTGGAAACTGACGGAGTTCAATTCGGACTCCCGGTTTGACCTCGACGCTCCAAGTCGTCTTAACCAAGTTAGTTTAGTTAAAAAATGAAAAACTTCGGTTTGAGGGACCAAAATTAGAAATACTCATCCGATTGGCCTCCGGTTTGTTCCAGCACGGTCGGGCCGATGAGTGTGACTTGTGGAAACTGACGGAGTTCAATTCGGACTCCCGGTTTGACCTCGACGCTCCAAGTCGTCTTAACCAAGTTAGTTTAGTTAAAAAATGAAAACTTCGGTTTGAGGGACCAAAATTAGAAATACTCATCCGATTGGCCTCCGGTTTGTTCCAGCACGGTCGGGCCGATGAGTGTGACTTGTGGAAACTGACGGAGTTCAATCGGACTCCCGGTTTGACTGCGACGCTCCAAGTCGTCTTAACCAAGTTAGTTTAGTTAAAAATGAAAAACTTCGGTTTGAGGGACCAAAATTAAAATACTCATCCGATTGGCCTCCGGTTTGTTCCAGCACGGTCGGGCCGATGAGTGTGACTTGTGGAAACTGACGGAGTTCAATTCGGACTCCCGGTTTGACTGCGACGCTCCAAGTCGTCTTAACCAAGTTAGTTTAGTTAAAAAATGAAAAACTTCGGTTTGAGGGACCAAATTAGAAATACTCATCCGATTGGCCTCCGGTTTGTTCCAGCACGGTCGGGCCGATGAGTGTGACTTGTGGAAACTGACGGAGTTCAATTCGGACTCCCGGTTTGACCTCGACGCTCCAAGTCCTCTTAACCAAGTTAGTTTAGTTAAAAAATGAAAAACTTCGGTTTGAGGGTCCAATGTTAGAAATACTCTTCCGATTGGCCTCCGTTTGTTCCAGCACGGTCGGGTCGATGAGTGTGACTTGTGGAAACTGACGGAGTTCAAATCGGACTCCCGGTTTGACCTCGACGCTCCAAGTCGTCTTAACCAAGTTAGTTTAGTTAAAAAATGAAAACTTCGGTTTCAGGGACCAAAATTAGAAATACTCATCCGATTGGCCTCCGGTTTGTTCCAGCACGGTCGGGCCGATGAGTGTGACTTGTGGAAACTGACGGAGTTCAAATCGGACTCCCGGTTTGACCTCGACGCTCCAAGTCGTCTTAACCAAGTTAGTTTAGTTAAAAAATGAAAAACTTCGGTTTGAGGGACCAAAATTAGAAATACTCATCCGATTGGCCTCCGGTTTGTTCCAGCACGGTCGGGCCGATGAGTGTGACTTGTGGAAACTGACGGAGTTCAATTCGGACTCCCGATTTGACTGCGACGCTCCAAGTCGTCTTAACCATGTTAGTTTAGTTAAAAAATGAAAAACTTCGGTTTGAGGGACCAAAATTAGAAATACTCATCCGATTGACCTCCGGTTTGTTCCAGCACGGTCGGGCCGATGAGTGTGACTTGTGGAAACTGACGGAGTTCAATTCGGACTCCCGGTTTGACCTCGACGCTCCAAGTCGTCTTAACCAATTAGTTTAGTTAAAAATGAAAAACTTCGGTTTGAGGGTCCAATGTTAGAAATACTCTTCCGATTGGCCTCCGGTTTGTTCCAGCACGGTCGGGTCGATGAGTGTGACTTGTGGAAACTGACGGAGTTCAAATCGGACTCCCGGTTTGACCTCGACGCTCCAAGTCGTCTTAACCAAGTTAGTTTAGTTAAAAAATGAAAAACTTCGGTTTGAGGGACCAAAATTAGAAATACTCATCCGATTGGCCTTCGGTTTGTTCCAGCACGGTCGGGCCGATGAGTGTGACTTGTGGAAACTGACGGAGTTCAAATCGGACTCCCGGTTTGACCTCGACGCTCCAAGTCGTCTTAACCAAGTTAGTTTAGTTAAAAAATGAAAAACTTCGGTTTGAGGACCAAAATTAGAAATACTCATCCGATTGGCCTCCGGTTGTTCCAGCACGGTCGAGCCGATGAGTTACTTGTGGAAACTGACGGAGTTCAATTCGGACTCCCGTTTGACCTTGACGCTCTAAGTCGTCTTAACCAAGTTAGTTTAGTTAAAAAATGAAAAACTTCGGTTTGAGGGACCAAATTAGAAATACTCATCCGATTGGCCTCCGGTTTGTTCCACACGGTCGGGCCGATGAGTGTGACTGTGGAAACTGACGGAGTTCATTCGGACTCCCGATTTGACCTCGACGCTCTAAGTCGTCTTACCAAGTTAGTTTACTTAAAAAATGAAAAACTTCGGTTGAGGGTCCAATGTTAGAAATACTCTTCGATTGGCCTCCGGTTTGTTCCAGCACGCTGGGCCGATGAGTGTACTTGTGGAAACTGACGGAGTTCAAATCGGACTCCCGGTTTGACCTCGACGCTCCAAGTCGTCTTAACCAAGTTATTTAGTTAAAAATGAAAAACTTCGGTTTGAGGGACCAAAATTAGAAATACTCATCCGATTGGCCTCCGGTTTGTTCCAGCACGGTCGGGCCGATGAGTGTGACTTTGGGAAACTGACGGAGGTCAATTCGGACTCCCGTTTTGACTCGCGTCCCAAGTCGTCTTAACCAGTTAGTTTAGTTAAAAAATGAAAAACTTCGTTTTGAGGGTCCAATGTTAGAAATACTCTTCCGATTGGCCTCCGGTTTGTTCCAGCACGTCGGGCCGGGTCGATGAGTGTACTTGTGGAAACTGACGGAGTTCAATTCGGACTCCCGGTTTGACCTCGACGCTCCAAGTCGTCTTAACCAAATTAGTTTAGTTAAAAAATGAAAACTTCGATTTTAGGGTCCAATGTTAGAAATACTCATCCGATTGGCCTCCGGTTTGTTCCAGCACGGTCGGGCCGATGAGTGTCACTTGTGGAAACTGACGGAGTTCAAATTGGACTCCCGGTTTGACCTCAACGCTCCAAGTCGTCTTAACCAGTTAGTTTAGTTAAAAAATGAAAAACTTCGATTTTAGGGTCCAATGTTAGAAATACTCATCTAATTGACCTCATTGCTTATAGTTTTATTTATTTATACTTCTAAAATAAGTTTTTACTTATATATTTAATTTTAACTTATTATTATTATATTATATTGTAGTTCCTTCATCGGGTGGAGTGGAGGACACGAGGATGATACGAAGACGAAGACGAAGACGAGGCATCATGATTTTCATTTCATTATTATTATTGTTGTAGACATTTTTATTATTGTGTTGGCATTATTTATTGTGATGTTGTGGATATTTTTATTGTTATTGTGGACATTTTATTATTCTGATGTTGTGGACATTTTATTATTGTTGTGTTGTGGATATTTTTATTATTGTTGATGTTGTTGACATTTTATTATTGTTTTGTGTGGATATTTTTATTATTTTTGTGTTGTAGATATTTTTATGGTGGACAATTATTATTGTTGTGGATATTATTTATTTTATTTAAGCAGGTTATTTTCCTAAAAATATATTTTTTTTAAAAAAATAATTAAAAAAATAGAGACCGATTAGGGACCGAATTTATTCGGTCCCTATTCAGTCCCTATTTTAGGGACCGAATTAGGACTGATAAATTCGGTCCCTAAATAGGGACCGAATTTATTCGGTCTGTATTCGGTCCCTATTTTAGGGACCGAATGGGGACTGCATAAATCGGTCCCTATTTAGGGACCGAAAATAATCGGTCCCTATTCGGTCCCTATTTTAGGGACCGAACTAGGACTGTTATATTCGGTCCCTAAATAGGGACCGATCTTATTCGGTCCCTATTCGGTCCCTATTTTAGGGACCGAATTAGGACTGCTAAATTCAGTCCCTATTTAGGGACCGAAATAAATCGGTCCCTATTCGGTCCCTATTTTAGGGACCGAACTAGGACTGTTATATTCGGTCCCTAAATAGGGACCGATCTTATTCGGTCCCTATTCGGTCCCTATTTAGTGACCGAATAGGGACCGAATTTAGTCGGTCACAGATTTGTGACCAAAATTTTTTGACCGACATATTCGGTCACTATTCGGTCCCTATTCGGTCTCTGAGATGTTTAGGGACCGAATAGAGACCGAATATTTCGGTCTCTATTTCCGATTTTTCTTGTAGTGAATATAGAATGAAAATGGAAGAATATACAACAGTATAACACCCCCAAAGATAAGGTGAAATGTTTAAAATAAAATCAAATTAATGATATACCCATAAAAAATAAATTAGTGATTTTTTACAATATATATATATTCTTAACGACAGTATCCCATTCTGCATCCAGTATGAAACCAGATGTATCTATATAGTTTGTATCCGTTGAATAATTGGGAGGAAAAGTACCTCATCACGTTGACATCTCTAGTTGAGGGGGATGTTGTAGTACGCAGTACTGCGAAGAGGGTACATTGTACTTGAAGAGATGGAGTAGAAAACAAACAAGAAAGCCCAACTACATCAGAAGGCCCACATTTGGCTCCAGATAAATCCATGAGTTCAAATAATAATAAAATTATTTTGCCAGATTTTTAGAGGCCTCTACTTTCATGAACCTCCAAGTGAAGCAATGGCTAACATAGAATGCAAAATTCATGTGGAACCATCAGGTTTTGAACCACTCCATTGGGTGGATTACAAGATGTTACATTGATAGACATTTAATCTCAGTTTGGTAACGAGTTAACATAAAGTTAACTCAGAGTTAACTCAAAATGTAATTTGGTAACAAAAAAAAGTTAACTCAAGTGGGTTAGATTAAAAATGGGTCAAATGTGAGTTAACTCACAATTTTCTAACCCACCTCTAGAGGTGGATTGGAGTTAACTCAAGTAGGTTAACTACCTTTTTGTCTTGGCGGTACACAACATTAATTGCTACTTTCTCTTTTCTCAACATAACATTAATTGCTACTTTTTTTTTCAAGTCATTTTTTGATATAAAAGTGGGTTAACTCACTTTATCTTGCCAAAGCAATAAGAGAAAGTGGGTTAACTCACTGTAGTTAAACTGAATTAACACACAAGAAAACAAACTAAAAAATGAGTTAACCCTGTATAACTTTAGTCATGGGTTGGAGTTATCTCTAACCCCAACCCATTGCCAAACTGAGGCTTAGTACTCATCTTGCGCAGTTATTGTTTGTCTGTGTGACACCAAACATGACGTCATGCAAGCAAAAAAATGTCACTGTGGCATGCACCCAAGCATTGGCAACCGGTGGTGCCACCAGTCGACTGGCCATTGATAGCTATGACCAGTAGATGTGCTGGTGGAGAAGAGAGGCCATATCACCAGATAATTTGGTGCTCCACATGACATCACATGGGTAAATGGTACTCGCTTAGGGGACCATTATGCAAGTAAGAACTCTTTGATTCTCAAATCATTAAAATAAATGAAAGCATGTCATGATCATGACAAACACAAGGAGATTAGAGCTAAAGTTTGCCTATATGCTTGCCCAATTGATCTACATATTCTTCAAGATACAGGGGTCAAATAGGTGGCATGTAAGAGGTGATCCTTTATTGATGATTTACACTATGCTCATCAAGATCTTTTCCAAGTTTTCCTTCAAGGTGGGTCATCCTTGAACTAATCTTTTCCTATCAAGAATGTTTATGCAACAAGAACTTCCATGGGTTTTACTGTTTGGGATTTGAGATTTACATATGTTCACAAGGATTGGCTCAGTAGTCAAGGCACTTCATCTACATCCTTAATGATCTAGGTTCAAATATCCACTCCCACATTATTTACTATAAAAAAAAGGTTTAAAAAAAGCTTTCACACTAACCATTTTTACTGGGCTTTCGGTTTCAGCAATGTTGTATGCTGGCCCGCTTGATATTATTGGGCCGATCACTCTTTAGGTTGGATGCACTTGAAAAGTTTGATGTAGAGCCAAATATTGTTGAAGAGAAACATGGCCTAACTAGATTTAATCATCAAACCTAATTACTTAAACCATCCTTAAACCGTGAGTTACAGTCCTGAGAGATGCTATTGTGTCAACTAAAGTTCTATTCAAAGAGAATTAGCTATACCAGCACCTGAGGATGCAAATTAGGCAAAAGAATTACGAGATAATCTCTATAAAATTGAGGATAATTGTTGGCCAGACTATGGAGATCCAAATGAGAATGAATGGGTTTGAATCGGAATGAAATGAGATAATAAAACAATAAGATACATGAAGAGTGGAGAACAACAAACACCAAAGGAGACATGCTTTTTTTTTATCATGGTTTGAAGCTGAACCACTAGTAAGGAATCACATCAGACATAAGAAACACTTGCGATTCCTCGTGATAATGATGTTGGGATCAAAATTGTGGAAAAAAGAAACAGAAAGAAGAATTATTCTGAACATGAAGTAAATTAAGTTTCAGAAGTTACCTGATCTAGTCCTGCCATGAGGACTAGATTTACTTGTTCTTCTTCTGATTCTGAACTAGAAGTGTCGGAACTTGTTACTTCCTCATTATCCCAAGCTGTTGTCATTGCTTTCTCCTTGTATCCTTTGTATCTCTTTTCTTTTTCCTTCTTTTTCTCATGCTTGTCAGCTTGATCTTTTCTTTTGAGTTTTGGACATTTAGATCTGAAATGTATTGGTTGCTTGCATTCATAGTATGTTGGTTCTTTGTTCTTCTTGTCATTTTTGAAGTATCTCTTGGATCCATACTTCTTATTCTTAGCAACAATTCTTTGAAGTTTTCTAGATAGCATAGCTTCATCATCATTGTCTTCATATTTCTCTTTAGAGTCATCAGAGGATGAGGAAGAAGAATCTACAACATTCAAAGTATTTAACATTTTCTTTTTCGAAGAACTCTCTGAAAATATCTCCATGTTAATCTCATGAGCCATGAGAGAGCCAATTAATTTATCAATAGAAAGTTCTGTAAGGCCATGTGCTTCTTCAATTGCAGTTACTTTGGGAGTCCAAGAATGAGTTAGTGATCTAATAATTTTTCTAACTATCTCTTCATTATTTGTAAGATCCTTACCTAATGAACATAAACCAACTGTTATATTGATAAATCTATTCTACATTTGAGTAATGTTTTCATCAGGCAGCATCTTAAATTGTTTATATTGAGAAACAAGAATATCTATTCTAGTTTGTTTAACTTTATCAGTTCCCTCATATGTCACTTGTAGCTTATCCATATTTCCTTGGCAGTTTTACATGCAGATAACCTATTAAATTCTCTTTTAAATAATGTACAACATAGATAATTTTTAGTCTTATAGTTTAAAGACATTCCTTTTATCAGCTATAGATAAAGCAGAAGTACCATCAGAAAGTATAGCATAGTCACCTTGTTCTATTACCTGCCACAGATCAAAATTTGTACCTCTGATGAAACATTTCATTCGCATCTTCCAGTACTGATAGTCTTCACCATCAAAGAATGGTGGTCTTGTTACAGACTGTCCTTCATAGTTGTGAGCTTCAGCTGCCATCTCTTCTCAAATCTTTCAATTCTTCTGATAATGCCTACTCTGATACCACTTGTTGGATCGAGATGGAGCTTTAGATGTCCCAGAGGGGGGTGAATAGGACTTCTTGCACTTAAAAAAAATTATCTAAAAATAGATAACACTAGATAGTATCGTTAGTACTTAGTGTAGTATGTGTGAAATAAGTGTAAACTTGGCGGAAACAATCACACAAATGCACAAAGGATTTATCCTGGTTCGGACCTCCTATCAATCAGAAGTCCTACATCCAGTCCCCAAGAACCCCTTGGGATTTTTCACTAACTGCCAAGAACACTTGGCCTTCTCTAAACCTGAGAGGTATTACAACCCACTTGCTCCCAAGCAAGTCTTCCCTTCACAGAGGGGTATTACAACCTCCTACAGCAGTAGACCCTCCACTACAAGAAAATGCGCTATTTCCGACGGACGGAATCCGTCGGAAATCCGTCGGTATTCCGTCGGAAAAGGCGCCTTCCGACCGCTTTCCGTCCAAAGCTCGTCGGAAACTTTCCGTCGGAAATACTTGGTCAGAAATTTCCGACGGATGACAATTCCGTCGGAATTCGGTCGAAACCTCCGACAGATATAATCCGTCGGTAAAGCCGTCAGTATTTTCCGACGGAATTGCCGACGGTGTTTAGCCGTCGGTAATTTATCAGTTCCGACGGATACTTATCCGTCGGCCAATCCGTCAGTATTTTCCGACGGTATTACCGACGGTCTTTTTCCGTCGGTAATTTATAAGTTCCGACAGATACTTATCCGTCGGAAAATCCGTAGGAAAATACACATATTTTTTTTTTAAATAGGCAAATAAAAATGATTTGTCAACATTACTACAATGTCAAACCTGCTACAATATTCATAAATTTAACAAATACTAACAATCAACATAAAATCATAAAATACAATAAATATAAAATCATATAGAATAATGAATACAAAAATCAACATAGATCTGCTGGATCGTCTGCTGTCCCTGCCTTGTCATCGTCTGGAGCTGGATCCTATATTAAAACAAATTAAAATGAGAAACATTAATAATAAATAAAAGACATACAGTATTTTCAAAAATGAAATTTAAAACATGTGATTATTTCTCAAGCTTAATACAATACTATTTTTAGATCCATCATTTTCTTGGGTGTTTTTAGATCCGTCCTTTAAATGCCCAACCCAATCTGGAGATCCAAATTGGATTCCATCAGTTCCCACACGTCACTTTAACCCACCCGGTCGTGTCGGAGAAAACGGCACGTCGATCGGATCCCTATTTGGGATTTTAGACCCCCGGGTTGCATCTTTTAACCATTTATATATGTTTGGCCGTGTTTTTAGATCCATCCTTTGAATGCCCAACCCAATCCGGGGATCCAAATTGGATTCCGTTAGTTTCTACACGTCACTTTAACCCACCCGGTCGTGTCGGAGAAAACAGCACGTCGATCGGATCCCTATTTGGGATTTTAGACCCCTGGGTTGTGTGTTTTGACCCTTTATATATACTTGGGTGTTTTTTAGATCCGTCATTTGAATGCCCAACCCAATCCGGAGATCCAAATTGGATTCCGTCAGTTTCCACACGTCACTTTAACTCACCCGGTCGTGTCGGAGAAAACGGCACGCCGATCCGATCCCTATTGGGATTTTGGACCCCCGGGTTGTGTGTTTTGACCCTTTATATATATACTTAGGTGTTTTTTAGATCCGTCAATTGAACGCCCGACCCAATCCGGAGATCCAAATTGAATTCCGTCAGTTCCCACACGTCACTTTAACCCACCTGGTCGTGTCAGAGAAAACGGCACGCCGATCCGATCCCTATTTGGGATTTTGGACCCCCGGGTTGCGTGTTTTAACCATTTATATATGGTTGACCGTGTTTTTAGATCCGTCCTTTGAATGCCCAACCCAATCCGGGGATCCAAATTGGATTCCGCCAATTTCTACACGTCACTTTAACCCACCCAGTCGTGTCGGAGAAAATGGCACGTCGATCGGATCCCTATTTGGGATTTTAGACCCCCGGTTGTGTGTTTTGACCCTTTATATATACTTGGGTGTTTTTTAGATCCGTCATTTGAATGCCCAACCCAATCCGGAAATCCAAATGGCTTCCGTCAGTTCCCACACGTCACTTTAACCCACCCGGTCGTGTCAGAGAAAACGGCACGCTGATCCGATCCCTATTTGGGATTTTGGACCCCCGGGTTGTGTGTTTTGACCCTTTATATATACTTGGGTGTTTTTTAGATCCGTCAATTGAACGCCCGACCCAATCCGGAGATCCAAATTGGATTCCGTCAGTTCCCACACGTCACTTTAACCCACCTGGTCGTGTCGGAGAAAACGGCATGCCGATCCGATCCCTATTTGGGATTTTGGACCCCCGGGTTGCGTGTTTTAACCATTTATATATGGTTGACCGTGTTTTTAGATCCGTCCTTTGAATGCCCAACCCAATCCGGAGATCCAAATTGGATTCCGTCAGTTTCTACACGTCACTTTAACCCACCCGTCGTGTCGGAGAAAACAGCACGTCGATCGGATCCCTATTTGGGATTTTAGACCCCCGGTTGTGTGTTTTGACCCTTTATATATACTTGGGTGTTTTTTAGATCCGTCATTTGAATGCCCAACCCAATCCGGAGATCCAAATTAGATTCCGTCAGTTCCCACACGTCACTTTAACCCACCCGGTCGTGTCGGAGAAAACGACACGTCGATCCGATCCGTATTTGGGATTTTGGACCCCCGGTTGTGTGTTTTGACCCTTTATATATACTTGGGTGTTTTTTAGATCCGTCAATTGAACGCTCGACCCAATCCGGAGATCCAAATTAGATTCCGTCAGTTCCCACACGTCACTTTAACCCACCTCGTCGTGTCGGAGAAAACGGCACGCCGATCCGATCCCTATTTGGATTTTGGACCCCCGGGTTGCGTGTTTTAACCATTTATATATGGTTGACCGTGTTTTTAGATCCATCCTTTGAATGTTCAACCCAATCCGGGGATCCAAATTAGATTCCGTCAGTTTCTACACGTCACTTTAACCCACCCGGTCGTGTCGGAGAAAACGGCACGTCGATTGGATCCCTATTTGGGATTTTAGACCCCCGGGTTGTGTGTTTTATCCATTTATATCTGTTTGACCGTGTTTTTAGATCCGTCCTTTGAATGCCCAACCCAATCCGGAGATCCAAATTGGATTCTGTCAGTTCCCACACGTCACTTTAACCCCCCGGTCGTGTCGGAGAAAACGACACGTCGATCCGATCCGTATTTGGGATTTTGGACCCCCGGGTTGTGTGTTTTGACCCTTTATATATACTTGGGTGTTTTTTAGATCCGTCAATTGAACGCTCGACCCAATCCGGAGATCCAAATTAGATTCCGTCAGTTCCCACACGTCACTTTAACCCACCTCGTCGTGTCGGAGAAAACGGCACGCCGATCCGATCCCTATTTGGGATTTTGGACCCCCGGGTTGCGTGTTTTAACCATTATATATGGTTGACCGTGTTTTTAGATCCATCCTTTGAATGTTCAACCCAATCCGGGGATCCAAATTAGATTCCGTCAGTTTCTACACGTCACTTTAACCCACCGGTCGTGTCGGAGAAAACGGCACGTCGATTGGATCCCTATTTGGGATTTTAGACCCCCGGGTGTGTGTTTTATCCATTTATATCTGTTTGACCGTGTTTTTAGATCCGTCCTTTGAATGCCCAACCCAATCCGGAGATCCAATTGGATTCTGTCAGTTCCCACACGTCACTTTAACCCACCCGGTCGTGTCGGAGAAAACGGCACGCCGATCCGATCCCTATTTCGGATTTTGGACCCCCGGGTTGTGTGTTTTGACCCTTTATATATATACTTGGGTGTTTTTTAGATCCGTCAATTGAACGCCCGACCCAATCCGGAGATCCAAATTGGATTCCGTCAGTTCCCACACGTCACTTAACCCACCTGGTCGTGTCGGAGAAAACGGCACGCCGATCCGATCCCTATTTGGGATTTTGGACCCCCGGGTTGCGTGTTTTAACCATTTATATATGGTTGACCGTGTTTTTAGATCCATCCTTTGAATGTCCAACCCAATCCGGGGATCCAAATTGGATTCCGTCAGTTTCTACACGTCACTTTAACCCACCCGGTCGTGTCGGAGAAAACGGCATGTCGATTGGATCCCTATTTGAGATTTTAGACCCCCGGTTGCGTGTTTTAACCATTTATATCTGTTTGACCGTGTTTTTAGATCCGTCCTTTGAATGCCCAACCCAATCCGGAGATCCAATTGGATTCTGTCAGTTCCCACACGTCACTTTAACCCACCCGGTCGTGTCGGAGAAAACGGCACGCCGATCCGATCCCTATTTCGGATTTTGGACCCCCGGGTTGTGTGTTTTGACCTTTATATATATACTTGGGTGTTTTTTAGATCCGTCAATTGAACGCCCGACCCAATCCGGAGATCCAAATTGGATTCCGTCAGTTCCCACACGTCACTTTAACCCACCTGGTCGTGTCGGAGAAAACGGCACGCCGATCCGATCCCTATTTGGGATTTTGGACCCCCGGGTTGCGTGTTTTAACCATTTATATATGGTTGACCGTGTTTTTAGATCCGTCCTTTGAATGTCCAACCCAATCCGGGGATCCAAATTGGATTCCGTCAGTTTCTACACGTCACTTTAACCCACCCGGTCGTGTCGGAGAAAACGGCATGTCGATTGGATCCCTATTTGAGATTTTAGACCCCCGGGTTGCGTGTTTTAACCATTTATATCTGTTTGACCGTGTTTTTAGATCGTCCTTTGAATGCCCAACCCAATCCGGAGATCCAAATTGGATTCCGTCAGTTCCCACACGTCACTTTAACCCACCGGTCGTGTCGGAGGAAAACGGCACGCCGATCCGATCCCTATTTGGGATTTTGGACCCCCGGGTTGTGTGTTTTGATGCTTTATATATACTTGGTGTTTTTTTAGATCCGTCAATTGAACGCCCGACCCAATCCGGAGATCCAAATTGGATTCCGTCAGTTCCCACACGTCACTTTAACCCACCTGGTCGTGTCGGAGAAAACGGCACGCCGATCCGATCCCTATTTGGGATTTTGGACCCCCGGGTTGCGTGTTTTAACCATTTATATATGGTTGACCGTGTTTTTAGATCCATCCTTTGAATGTCCAACCCAATCCGGGGATCCAAATTGGATTCCGTCAGTTTCTACACGTCACTTTAACCCACCCGGTCGTGTCGGAGAAAACGGCACGTCGATTGGATCCCTATTTGAGATTTTAGACCCCCGGGTTGCGTGTTTTAACCATTTATATCTGTTTGACCGTGTTTTTAGATCCGTCCTTTGAATGCCCAACCCAATCCGGAGATCCAAATTGGATTCCGTCAGTTCCCACACGTCACTTTAACCCACCGGTCGTGTCGGAGAAAACGGCACGCCGATCCGATCCCTATTTGGGATTTTGGACCCCCGGGTTGTGTGTTTTGATGCTTTATATATACTTGGTGTTTTTTTAGATCCGTCAATTGAACGTCCGACCCAATCCTAAGTATATGAAATTAATACTAATACTGACCTGAGCTGCTGGCTGTGTGGGGCGTACTCCCTGCATTATTGAGATGAACTGCTGAACCATATCGCTGAACTGCGTCTGTAGCTGTACCCGCTACGTCTCTATCTCTACCTGCTGCGCCTGTAGCTCTACCCACTGCGTCTTTAGCTCTTCCCGCTGCGTCTGTAGCTCTATACGTAGCTCCTCCCGAATGATGCCTCTAATGTCCTCTACACCACTGACGGGCGGCGCAGAAGATGAACTCGCGTGTGCCGGAGGAGCGATCGAACTGGCATATGAGGACAACACTCGATGAGTATCCAGGCTGTCCCCAAAGCCGTACACTCGACCCTTCCTCGGCACTCCCGCTGCCTCGACCCAAGCGTCCGCATCCAAATCTGGCTGGGGAGTGCCCTCTGTGTAGCGCTCCGCCATCGTCTTATCGTACGTCTCCTGTAAAATAATTTAAAATTAAATTATTGAAAACAAATTACTTTAATATCATAATTGAATTCATAATTTAAAGCTTGACTTACAGCAATCGTGTGGGCACTCTCGGTAACATAGTCATCCGTCCCCTTCCGCTTATGAGTCCGGTCAAATAACTCGCGGAAAGTAGGGGCACGCTCCAGGTCGTGATGCTTAAAATTCAAAAAATTAGTTACTTTCACAATAATAATCCATATGTATATATGAATCGAACAATAAAATACTTACCAATTTTTGACTGTGGGTCGCATAAGATACGGATCCACTAGTATGCACATTCTTCTCCGGTTGAGTTGCTCTGTTGCGTATTGCCGCCTGTGACCGCTGCTGCCATGGTCCAGCAGCCAACGCGCGCAAAGGGACTCCCAATAGTCCGTCTGCAGCCAAACAGGGCCGTAATCCACCCAAGCCATAGGATCCCGGTTGCATGTGGTCTTCATTGCCTTGTCCCGTGCCTCCCACATCGACTTTCTTAAATTAGTCTGGGCCGTAATCTCCCAGACGGCTCGAGCCCGAGGGAGATCCTCGGGTCTCATGAACGCGAACCTCCGCTGTAAAGAAATAAAATTAATCAACGTTCTGAAATAAACCCAAATTAATAATAATTGAATAAATGACTTCAACTCTTCTAAAAAATAAAAATACCGTAAACATGTCAAATAATAAATCCCGGACTGGCACCGGGAAGTCTCTCCATGCATCCACTGGTCTTGGAATATGTGCGTGGACCAGCGTCGTAATATAGAGGGAAGCAGGACTGGGATCTATCTTCCCCCTGCAATTCCACATTAATTTTCTACATGAAATGTATATCCTAAATAACAAATACAGTAACACTGAGATGATGAACTTTACCCTGAGATCCAGCATGGTTGTCGTCCTGGTAGCTGAGGCCCCTCCTCAGCTGCTGGATTCTGGCTCTCCACCTCTGTTGAAAACAATTTAGTACACTTTTATTATATAAATTGCAAGAGACCAAACATACTAATCTATTGAAACATATGTTTACCTTGTGGTGAGGAAGAAGACGAAGGTGGCGTGGACGGGGAGGCAGTCCCTGCAAAATTTCATACACATTAGAAATTATGAATTTCAAATAAACAAGAATATAGAAATTTACCTGTCGCTGGGACGACGGGCGTGGACGGAGAGGCAGTCCCTGCAAAATTTCATACACATTAGAAATTATGAATTTCAAATAAACAACAATGTAGAAAATTACCTGTCGCTGGGACGACGGGCGTGGACTGGGAGGCAGTCCCTGCAAAATTTCATACACATTAGAAATTATGAATTTCAAATAAACAACAATATAGAAATTTACCTGTCACTGGGAAGACGGGCATGGACGGGGAGGCAGTCCCTGTAAAATTGTATGTACATTAGTTCTCGTGAAATCAATATAAACAATAATACCCATATGGTTTTTTGTGTACATATGCATATACCTGTCGCGGACCTGGAGGCAGACGTGGACGGGGAGGCAGTCCCTCTGCCAACGGACGTGGCAACCGTCCGACTGCGTCCTCCACGTACCATATCTCTATTGATACAAATAAAGATATAGCAAGTCATCAGCACTCAATTTGAAGTAGCAATTTATTATGAAGATGTAATTAACAACAACACCAATTTCTTACAAAATATGCAGTATATTATCTATATTCATCATCAGATGCTGAAGACATGTTTAATTCAGCATCATCTTCATCATCATCCTGGAATTCATCCTCATCATCTTGGGAGTCTTCCTCCACATCAGACTCCACCTCCCGCTCAGCGACATTTGGGTCAACTTCTTCTTGTTCGTTATCCTTATGTAAGCTGCAATCTGGGTGTGATAGGAAAGTACCGCAATGACTTATAGGAACATCCTTCTGCTTTGACTTGTCCCCTCTCTTGGGCTTGAACCTATCATGCTTACAAATACAGCATGATGTCTTATCTGCATCCTCTTTGTAGTACAGCATACAGTGATTCGGACATGCATCAATTTTCATAAAACCAAGCCCCAAATCATTCACCATCTTCTTCGCACGGTAAAAGTCAGCAGGTAACCTCTCTGATTGAGGAAGCATGCTCTTGACCAGTAAGAGAAGCCGGTCAAAACAACTCTCGCTCATATGAAATTCAAATTTCAAATTCAATAGCTGCGACACTGCAGACAACTGTGTATGCTTCTCACAACCATCCCATAATGGCTCATCAGCATCTCAAGGTAACTGATAAAATCTCTGAGTTGTATCATTCGACACTTCTTCATTTGTTTGATCTTCATGAATATTGAACTCCGGACCAGCAGCATCGACAACCATGTCTACGTACGTACTTGTGGAGGCAAAGTAATTAGCTGGTGCAGACGACTGAATATTCAACTCACCATGACACGACCATAACTCATAATGGCCAACAAATCCTCTCGTATACAGATGATGCTGCACATCCCATGTCGATATCCACTTTCTGTTCTTACAAGCCGAACACAGACATCGAATGTTACCCATCGGATCAACTGCTACTGAGGAATTACTCAATGCAAACTGAATAAAACTGTCAACTCCATCTTTAAACTCCCCAATCACAAATCCATTCACTAATCCACGATACATCCATGACCGATTCTCAAAAGACATTTTTCCTACACAGATTAAATGTCATGTCACGAGTTAAAATCCAACAGACCCTCACATCGTTCGAGTAAGTCAAAATGAATAGGTAGGATATATTATTAAGATTATCACTTTTTACCCATCTGTGAATATTTGATCGCACTCAGATGACCATTTATTATGTGTTTGTATTATTTGCTGAAAATTTCGGCAGCATCTCCCCACACCTCTCCGATATACCAAAAATATTTATTGATTGAGATATTTTCTTAAACACTTACTAATAAGTGGTTAAGAAAATATTCTAAATCAATAAAGGTATATCAGAGAGGAGTGAGTAGAAGCACCCGAAATTTTAAGCAAATAATACAATCACATAATAAATGACCACCTAACTCCGATCAAACATTCACAGACTGTCCAAAACGGGACAATTCAAGACTTTGAGTTAGATATACACGTTCTCATTATTGAAAATAAGACTCGTGCACATCAATCCCAAAGTCTTGAACGGGAATGTTCATTGACACGGGCTGAACACGCTCTCGTGATGTGTGTGCAGTGAAAAATTACTATACATGCATAGATCAAATTTCAAACGCACATGAATATGAAATGAATATGAAATCAAAATCATGCATGTGAACAAGTGCAATAATAAACCAAATTCATACATAGATGTACATGAATTACATATAAACAAGTGCAATACTAAACTAATACATTATAATAAGATGTGTAATACTAATCATTAAGCAGAAAATAAATAATTAAACGTAAACTAAACTAATGTGAAAGAGGAATATGTGAGGAATGACCATGAAAAATATGTAAAGTTGAATAATGCTTACACAATTTAAGACAACTACGCATGAAACATTTGATAGGATTCACATGCAGGTAATTGAAATTTGTACACGTCTGGGGATGGCTTCACAAGTTCGAAATTGACCAAGTGGATGGTGCAGATCAAAAGTAGCCCATTTCACACAGCCCCATTTAGATCTCCTTTACCCGATCGATTAGTGTAGCAACTTCTCATTTTGGAAGGAAGTGCCTAAAAACCGTGTAAGATGGTGAGAAGGACCTCACATGGTGGAAGGGATGGTGTTAAAATCAACTTGCATTGTGGAAGATAGGTATGGTTTAGGTCCGCAACCACTAACAAGATTCTCAATAGAAATTGGGGGAAACGATGTGCATATACTCTAGACATGATTAGGATCCTACAGTAGAGTTTAATTACCCAAGAATATCTACCTTTTGGTTTGATTAAAGGAAAATCGATGAAGAACACTAATCAACAATGATGAATTAGAGAAAAAGATGATGTCCACAGGTTCTCCTTGTTTCCTCTACAACCCAGCCACCTCAGCAACCTTTAGAAATGTGCTAGGGTTGGCCAAGATGAGAATTAGATGGTGTATTTAAAGATGAAAGGGCAAAATCGATAACTTTCCAAACTGTGCAATTGGGTCTACAATTTGGGTTGCTTCTACTGGCGGGATTGCCATATTTAAATCCCAATTTGAGGGGGTGTATGACAGCAAATTATAAGGAAGCCTCCTAATTAGATTAACATGTGTAATTCAAGTTCCATAAGAAAGGTTAATTTTTGTGCAGACTTATATTTATAAATTAGATGTTTAATGGGATAAGAGTACTCTATGATGATATAAACTAGTGGTTGTTTTCCCGAACTATATATTTAGTTGAAAGTACCCCCAACAACTTTCAGAATATTTATTTAATATCTGATTTAAAACTAATTAATTAGGTTGCAATAAATAATTAATAGATGTGCTCTTGCCTGTTACAATAAAGTCTTTTGAGGTGGGTTAGGGGAGAGGGTGGGGGGCCGGGTGGGTTAGGGGGGGCCTTCACAGGTGGAGGGGGGTGGGGGCTGGGTGGGTTAGGGGAGAGGGTGGGGGCCGGGTGGGTTAGAGGAGGGGGGCCTTCACAGGGGAGGGGTGGGGGCCGGGTGGGTTAGGGGAGAGGATGGGGGCCGTAGGAGGGGGAAGGGGGCCGCATTTAGGGGAGGGGGCCTGGCACGGGGAGGAGGAAGGAAATGGAGGGGGAGGGGGGCGCGACAGGGAGGTGGAGGGGACGGGGAGGGGGACTGGGACTGGGACGGGGAGGGGGACTGGGACGGGGAGGGGGAGGGGGACTGGGATGGGGAGGGGGAAGGAAATGGAGGGGGAGGGGGGCGCGACAGGGAGGTGGAGGGGACGGGGAGGGGGACTGGGATGGGGAGACGAGGAGGGGAACTGGGACGGGGAGGGGGGGCGTGACAGGAAAGGGAGGGGGGCGCTGGGACGTGGAGGAGGGGAATGGAGGGGGGCTGGGACGGGGAGGTGGAGGGGAATGGAGGGGGAGGGGGGTGACAGGAAAGGGAGGGGGGGCTCGGACGGGGAGTGGGAGGGGAAAAGAGGGGGAGGGGGGTGCGACGGGGTACCTGCTCCGGCGGGGGCGGTGGCGGGACCTCGGGGCGACGGCGGGCCGGCGTCTCGACGGCGGCGCGAGGGAGCGGCGGTGGCGGGAGCTTGGGGCGACGGCGGCGTCTCCACGGCGGCGGGCTGCAGGCGGCGAGAGAGAGAGAGAGAGAGAGAGAGAGAGGAGAGAGAGAGAGAGAGAGCGGGAGTGGGAAAGAGGGGGAGGGGGAAGAAGGGGGGTTTCGCGGGATTGGGAATAGCAGTATTACCGACGGATATTCCGACGGTATTATTTCCGTCGGAATATCCGTCGGTATTATCTTAGTTCCGACTGATATTTCCGACGGATTAATTTCCGTCGACATAATCAGTAATTCCGACGGAATTACCGACGGACAATAATCCGTCGGAAATATCCGTCGGTAATCCCGCAAATTCTTGTGGTGCTCCCTTCTACAAAAGGGGAACTGCAGGGAACAAACCCCCTATGGGTTACAACACTGAAATGGAACACAGTGTGTCTGCTCAAAGAATGAGCAAACACAAAAGACCAGAAAAGAGATTACAAATAGAATTGACAGCTCTAACTCTTTCCGACTCAAGAAGGTGGACTAAGAAGATCTAGAACAATGAATTCCACTCAAGAACTTCTGAAATCAAGAGAGCAGGAAGTCGAAGCTTGAACAACAAGCTCTCTTGAAATCTTGTGAGCTTCACTCTTTTCTTTCTGAGTGTAGTATGAGTTCGTGTATGCTTATTCCTCTCCTTGTGTTCTTTCAAACTTCAGCTTCATATATAGCCTTTAGAGTCTTTTTATTCTCGTTGGGAGTTAGTCGTTTGAATTTGAACATTGGGAGTCTTGAGGCTTGCTGAGATGTCCAACATCAGATCTTTAGATAGCTTGAGACTGCTTGTCTTCTATCTTTGAGTCTCAAGGACTTCCAGGCTATGGAGGTAGCTGCATAGATCTTATTCAGATAGCTTTTATGGACATCTGCAAACACCATACCATGCAAGGTCTTTTCTCCATCTCGGGGTTAGACTATGAGATATATAAAAATAATAAAAAAGTAAGAGACAAGTAGTTTATAATAGATATCTATCAGTTCCAGAGAAAGTTTGTCCCTTGAATAGTACAGAGTTAGGTGAGCATTTAATAAGTAATGGACACCTGTTTGGCGCGTAGTATTGCTGCAAGGGAACTTTTCCTTAAAATCTGGAAACCCAACATTCTGAAGGACACTTACAGATATCTTTGTAAGACACGTAGTTGTCTTGGAAATAGACTATGAATCTGAACTTCAGAAATATTTATGACAGGAAATATTTAATCAAAAGAAGAATAGAGAAGTACAATACTCATTCAAAGATTATCATTCAGATAACACAGAGAATATTACAGTGTTGAACATATGTTGATCTAGCTCATTAAATGATTCCATAAGGATTAAAAAAATTTAGAATAACAATAATAATGCATTAACAGTTTTGCAAAAATAATAACAGACATTAAAACATCTAAGTACCATTGATAACAGAAGTCGATACCTTACTTCGACTTTCAAGGAGTTGGAGTACGTCTCTAGTTGTACAGCAGTCGATATCATAATTCTACTTTGGAGGAGTCAGAGTAAGATCAAAATCGTTCTTCCAACAATAAAGACTGCGATTGTTAGAAAAGAGAAAGTAGGCATCAACTTCGAATTTTACGAAGTCAGAGTGAGATCAACATCAATCGATACAACAATCGATAAGAAATATAGAAGCAATCGATAGCACACTTCGACTTTACTGGAGTCGGAGTAGATATACTTCGACTTTCCAGAAGTCGGAGTCAGTATGATATAAGTATATGTTGTGGACTTCGAAAAGTTTGTTGTGTTGAGTGTGTATTGGAATTTCTTAAAGATGAATTTTTAATAATGACCAATGAACATCACTCATACTTTGATTTTGATGATGACATATTGAATATATTATACATATTGAATATATTATAATAATGTTCAAACAACATATTCTTGATATCTAATATCTCATATATTACTGTGAATGACATGTTTTGATGGTCTACTATTCATTCGTACAGGTTTACAAAGCTTTTGTCAAACTCAGGTCGACTCTAGTTGACAATGAAGTCGACTCTCAAGGTATGCCTAGCAAACTCCTGAAGAAAAAATCACAGACAGGTCGACTCCAGTTGATAGACAGGTTGACTCTTAAAGGCTGCCCAGCAAGTTTCTGAAGAGGAAATGTCAGTAGTGTCGACTCTAGCTGAGAGTGAGGTCGACACTAGTATCCATCCAGTGAACCTGATTTAGTGGAATGCACAGGAGGTCGACTCTAGCTGCTGATCAGGTCGACACTAGTGTTTTACTAGTGAGATGAAATTGATTTCTGTTCAGTAGTAACGACTCTATTGGAAACATGAGTCGACTCTCTTTTTCTGTAAACCCAAAACTATGCAGAGCATAGAATCCAACGGCTGTGATCTCCTTCTGAGATTATTTTTGGGAGATTCCATAATTACCAAAATGCCATTTCATCTAAGTGGCAATGTGGTGAAGACCTTTTGGACACGTGGCAGTCTGGGATGTAGGGATCGGATAGGTGACTTAATCATATGAACTAAGAAATTGTGTGTATAGCAGCGGAATTAAAATAAGTAAAACACACAATTCGATCAGATCCAAGTGTGGTGTGTGAGAATAGTGAATAAGAACAGCAAACCACACATCAAACCACAGTGCACAGAAGATTTTAAGGTGGTTCGGAGAACACAACTTGTGTCTCCTACGTCCACCTCCACACAACGAAGGAACCATTAACACAAGTGCAGTACAAACTAGAGCACGACGACTCTGACCTCTTTGAGTGCAACGACTCAAAGAAACCCAGGAGATAGGCACGACAACCTACTCCACAGACCACTTGTGAATTCAGAAAATTTACAAGCCCTTGAGCACTACGGCTCAAGCACCAGAGCACAACGGCTCCAACCCAGAGCACTATGGCTCCAAACCAGAGTACAAAGTACTCAAACCTCTGGATCACAATAGATCCATGTTCTGCTAGAACAAGCACACTTAGAGCATAGATCCTCTAGCACGATCTATCTCAGTACAATAGAAATGGTAGAGACAAATAGAATTAGGAGATCTGTGTAGAACACATAGATAGATTCTCTAGAGAAATTGACACTCTGACCAAGTACAGACTCGGCTGGATCTCCTTCTTGACCAGTGCTGCTGCAATCACTAGCTCCTCCTCTTCTTCTCCTTCTTCTTCCCTAGGCGGCGCTGCTCTGCTCCTCTAGATGTAGATGCCTTTTTCCCGCTCTTCTTGCCTTCTTCCAGAATGCTCTCTTAGCTATCCTGCGTGGGATTACTTTGGAGTAGAACATCGAAGTGTCGATTCTGAATTGGGGCCTCACGAGCGGTTCTGACACCCGGGCGAATAAATATCCGCGTCCGACCGGAGGGTACGGCAGTCGGTGTACTAGTACACACGCTCCGGGGGGGATTTTTGCCCCGGATTAGAATTCCGCGAAACCAGCACCTTGTCGACCGTCTCGGAGTGCCGATTTCGAATTGTGGTCACATAAGCGATTCCGATGCCCGTGCGAAAAGTTATGCCCAATTATTTCGCTGAAGGGGTGAGAATAAACCGGAGGGGGTGACTATATCGGCGATGTTCGGACACCCATATCCACGACCTGGGGAGGAGATCTCGCGTCGAGTTGAACACGACTTCCGATCGCTGTGACTGGGCGGCTCCGCGTGTGGGCTCCGCTAGCGATTCGCGTAATCGAGGGAGTCGCTACTGCCAAAAAACCTTGGAATAGAGGAGATCGTTGGCAAGAATCGCAATTTTGGAGTGCGAAACGAAGGTTTTCGACCCCGAAATGACGTCTTATGGCCTGAGGCACTAAGGGGGCGTCGAGCGCCTCTGAGTGCCGATGCCGAATTGGGGTCTTATAAGAGATTCCGATAACCGAGCGAAAAGTTATGCCTGTTTGAGCGAAGCGGTGTCCGTATGAGATCGCAACGGCAGCCTGCGACCGCGCTCCCGGAGAGGAATTTGGGCGCCAGACCGGAAATCTCCGAATGGGACCATTTACCGACCGGGTGGAAGTGCCGATTCTGAATTGGGGCCTCGCGGGCGGTTCCGACCCCCGGGCGAATAAATATCTGCGTCCGACCGGAGGGTACGGCAGTCGGTGTACTAGTACACACGCTCCGGAGGGAATTTTGGCCCCGGATCGGAATTCCGCGAAACCAACGCCTTGTCGACCGTCTCGGAGTGTCGATTCCGAATTGTGGTCACATAAGCGATTCCGATGCTCGTGCGGAAAGTTATGCCCAATTCTTTCGCTGAAGGGGTGAGAATAAATCGGAGGGGGTGACTATATCGGTGATGTTCGGGCACCCATATCCACGACCTGGGGAGGAGATCTCGCGTCGAGTTGAACACGACTTCCGATCGCTGTGACTGGGCGGCTCCGCGTGTGGGCTCCGCCAGCGATTCGCGTAATCGAGGGAGTCGCTACTGCCAAAAAACCTTGGAATAGGGGAGATCGTTGGCTAGAATCGTAATTTCGAAGTGCGAAACGAAGGTTTTTCGACCCCGAAACGACGTCTTATAGCTTGAGGAAAGAAGGGAGCGTCGAGCGCCTCTGAGTGCCGATTCCGAATTGGGGTCTTATAAGCGATTCCGAAGACCGAGCGAAAAGTTATGCCTGTTTGAGCGAAGCGGTGTCCGTATGCGATCGCATCGGCAGCCTGCGAACGCGCTCCCGGAGAGGAATTTAGGCGCCGCACCGGAAATCTCCGAATGCGACCATTTACCGACCGGGTAGAAGTGTCGATTCTGAATTGGGGCCTCGCGGGCGGTTCTGACCCCCGGGCGAATAAATATCCGCGTCCGACCGGAGGGTACGGAAGTCGGTGTACTAGTACACACGCTCCGGGGGGAATTTTGGCCCCGGAACAGAATTCCGCGAAACCAGCACCTTGTCGACCGTCTCGGAGTGCCGATTCCGAATTGTGGTCACATAACCGATTCCGAAGCCCGTGCGGAAAGTTATGCCCAATTCCTTCGCTGAAGGGGTGAGAATAAACCGTAAGGGGTGACTATATCGGCGATGTTCGGGCACCCATATCCACGACCTGGGGAGGAGATCTCGCGTCGAGTTGAACACGACTTCCGATCGCTGTGACTGGGCGGCTCCGCGTGTGGGCTCCACTAGCGATTCGCGTAATCGAGGGAGTCGCTACTACCAAAAAACCTTGGAATAGAGGCGATCGTCGGCTAGAATCGCAATTTCGGAGTGCGAAACGAAGGTTTTTCGACCCCGAAATGACGTCTTATGACCTGAGGCAATAAGGGGGCATCGAGCGCCTCTGAGTGCCAATTCCTAATTGGGGTCTTATAAGCGATTCCAATAACCGAGCGAAAAGTTATGCCCATTTGAGCGAAGCGGTGTCCGTATGCGATCGCATCGGCAGCCTGCGACCGCGCTCCCAGAGAGGAATTTGGACGTCGGACCGGAAATCTACGAATGGGACCATTTACCGACCGGGTGGAAGTGCCGATTCTGAATTGGGGCCTCGCGGGCGGTTCCGACCCCCGGGCGAATAAATATCCGCGTCCGACCGGAGGGTACGGCAGTCGGTGTACTAGTACACACGCTCCGGGGGGAATTTTGGCCCCGGAATGGAATTTCGTGAAACCAGCGCCTTGTCGACCGTCTCGGAGTGTCGATTCCAAATTTTGGTCACATAAGAGATTCTGATGCCCGTGCGGAAAGTTATGCCCAATTCTTTCACTGAAGGGCTGGGAATAAATCGAAGGGGGTGACTATATCGGCGATGTTCGGGCACCCATATCCACGACCTGGGGAGGAGAACTCGCGTCGAGTTGATCACGACTTTCGATCGCTGTGATTGGGCGGCTCCGCGTGTGGGCTCCGCCAGCGATTCGCGTAATCGAGGGAGTCGCGACTGCCAAAAAACCTTGGAATAGGGGAGATCGTCGGCTAGAATCACAATTTCGTAGTGGGAAACGAAGGATTTTCGACCCCAAAATGATGTCTTATGGCCTGAGACAATACGGGGCCGTCGAGCGACTCTGAGTGCCGATTCCGAATTGGGGTCTTATAAGCGATTCCGATAACCGAGCGAAAAGTTATGCCTGTTTGAGCGAAGCGGTGTCCGTATGCTATCGCATCAGCAGCCTGCGACCGTGCTCCCGGAGAGGAATTTGGGCGGCGGACTGGAAATCTCTGAATGCGACCATTTACCAACCGGGTCGAAGTGCTGATTCTGAATTGGGGACTCGCGAGCGGTTCCGACACCCGGGAGAATAAATATCTGCGTCCGACCGGAGGGTACGACAGTCTGTGTACTAGTACACATGCTCAGGGGGGAATTTTGGCCCCGAAACGGAATTCCGTGAAACCAGCGACTTGTCGACCGTCTCGGAGTGCCGATTCCGAATTGTGGTCACATAAGCGATTCCGATGCCCGTGCGGAAAGTTATGCCCTATTCTTTTGCTGAAGGGGTGACAATAAACCGGAGGGGGTGACTATATCTGCGATGTTCGGGCACCCATATCCACGACCTGGGGAGGAGATCTCGCGTAGAGTTGAACACGACTTCCGATCGCTGTGACTGGGCGGCTCCGCGTGTGGGCTCCGCCAGCGATTTACGTAATCGAGGAAGTCGCTACTGCTAAAAAACCTTGGAATAGGGGAGATCGTGGGCTAGAATCGCAATTTCGGAGTGTGAAACGAATGTTTTTCGACCCCGAAACGACGTCTTATAACTTGAGGCAATAAGGGGGCGTCGAGCGCCTCTGAGTGCCGATTCTGAACTGGGGTCTTATAAGCGATTCCGATAACCGAGCGAAAAGTTATGCCTGTTTGAGCGAAGCGGTGTCCGTATGCGATCGCATCGGCAGCCTGCGACCGCGCTTCCGGAGAGGAATTTGGGCGCCGCACCGGAAATCTCCGAATGCGACCATTTACCGACCGGGTCGAACTGCCGATTCTGAATTGGGGCCTCGCGGGTGGTTCTGACCCCCGGGCGAATAAATATCTACGTCCGACCGGAGGGGATGACAGTCGGTGTACTAGTACACACGCTCAGGGGGGAATTTTGGCCCCGAAACAGAATTCCGCGAAACCTGCACCTTGTCGACCGTCTCGGAGTGTCGATTCCGAATTGTGGTCACATAAGCGATTCTGATGCCCGTGCGGAAAGTTATGCCCAATTCTTTCGCTGAAGGGGTGATAATAAACCGGAGGGGGTGACTATATCGGCGATGTTTGGGCACCCATATCCACGACCTGGGGAGGAGATCTCGCGTCAAGTTGAACAAGACTTCCGATCGCTGTGACAGGACGGCTTCGCGACCGTGCGAAAAGTATGCCCAATTCTTTCACTGAAGGGGTGGGAATAAATCAGAGGGGGTGACTATATCGGCGATGTTCGGGCACCCATATCCACGACCTGGGGAGGAGATCTCGCGTCAAGTTGAACAAGACTTCCGATCGCTGTGACTGGGCGGCTCCGCGACTGTGCACCCATATCCACGACCTGGGGAGGAGATCTCGCGTCGAGTTGAACACGACTTCCGATCGCTGTGACTGAGCGGCTCCGCGTGTGGGCTCCTCCATCGATTTACGTAATCGAGGGAGTCGCTACTGCCAAAAAACCTTGGAATAGGGGAGATCGTGGGCTAGAATCGTAATTTCGGAGTGCGAAATGAAGGATTTTCGACCGCGAAACGAAGTCTTATGGCCTGAGGCAATACGGGGCCGTCGAGCGGCTCTGAGTGCCGATTCCGAATTGGGGTCTTATAAGCGATTTCGAAAACCGAGCGAAACGTTATGCCTGTTTGAGCGAAGCGGTGTCCGTATACGATCGCATCGGCAGCCTGCAACCGTGCTCCCGAAGAGGAATTTGGGCGCCGGACCGGAAATCTCCGAATGCGACCATTTACCGACCGGGTCGAAGTGTTGATTCTGAATTGGGGCCTCGCGGGCGGTTCCGACCCCCGGGCGAATAAATATCCACGTCCGACCGGAGGGTACGGCAGTCGGTGTACTAGTACACACGCTACTGGGGGAATTTTGGCCCCGGAACGGAATTTCGCGAAACCAGCACCTTGTCGACCGTCTCGGAGTGCCGATTCCGAATTGTGGTCACATAAGCGATTCCGATGCCCGTGCGGAAAGTTATGCCCAATTCTTTTGGTGAAGGGGTGAGAATAAACCGGAGGGGGTGACTATATCGGCGATGTTCGGGCACCCATATCCACGACCTGGGGAGGAGATCTCGCGTCGAGTTGAACACTACTTACGATCGCTGTGACTGGGCGGCTCCGCGTATGGGCTCCTCCAGTGATTTGCGTAATCGAGGAAGTCGCCACTGCCAAAAAACCTTGGAATAGGGGAGATCGTGGGCTAGAATCGTAATTTCGGAGTGCGAAACGAAGGTTTTTCGACCCCGAAACGACGTCTTATAGCTTGAGGCAATAAGGGGGCGTCGAGCAACTCTGAGTGCCGATTCCGAATTGGGGTCTTATAAGCGATTCCGATAACCGAGCGAAAAGTTATGCCTGTTTGAGCGAAGCGGTGTCCGTATGCAATCGCATCGGCAGCCTGCGACCGCGCTCCAGGAGTGGAATTTGGGCGCCGCACCGGAAATCTTCGAATGCGACCATTTACCGACCGGGTCGAAGTGCCGATTCTGAATTGGGGCCTCGCGGGGCGGTTCCGACCCCCGGGCGAATAAATATCTGCGTCCGACCGGAGGGTACGACAGTCGGTGTACTAGTACACACGCTCCGGGGGGGTGGGGATTTTGGCCCCGGAACGGAATTCTGAGAAACTAGCGCCTTGTCGACCGTCTCGGAGTGTCGATTCCGAATTGTGGTCACATAAGCGATTCCGATACCTGTGCGGAAAGTTATGCCCAATTCTTTCACTGAAGGGGTGGGAATAAATCGGAGGGGGTGACTATATCGGCGATGTTCGGGCACCCATATCCACGACCTGGGGAGGAGAACTCACGTCGAGTTGAACACGACTTCCGATCGCTGTGACTGGGCGGCTCCGCGTGTGGGCTCCGTCAGCGATTCGCGTAATCGAGGGAGTTGCTACTGCCAAAAAACCTTGGAATAGGGGATATCGTCGGCTAGAATCACAATTTCGGAGTGCGAAACGAAGGACTTTCGACCCCGAAATGATGTCTAATGGCCTGAGGCAATACGGGGCCGTCGAGCGACTCTGAGTGCCGATTCCGAATTGGGGTCTTATAAGCGATTTCGATAACCGAGCGAAACGTTATGCCTACTTGAGCAAAGCGGTGTCCGTATGCGATCGCATCGGCAGCCTGCGACCGTGCTCCCGGAGAGGAATTTGGGCGCCAGACTGGAAATCTCCGAATGCGACCATTTACCGACCGGGTCGAAGTGCCGATTCTGAATTGGGGCCTCGCGGGTGGTTCCGACCCCTGGGCGAATAAATATCCGCGTCCGACCGGAGGGTACGGCAGTCGGTGTACTAGTACACACGCTCCGGGGGAATTTTGGCCCCAGAACGGAATTCCGCGAAACCAGCGCCTTGTCAACCGTCTCGGAGTGCGGATTCCGAATTGTGGTCACATAAGCGATTGCGATGCCCGTGCGGAAAGTTATGCCCAATTCTTTCGCTGAAGGGGTGAGAATAAACCGGAGGGGGTGACTATATCGGCGATGTTCGGGCACCTATATCCACGACCCTGGGAGGAGATCTCGCGTCGAGTTGAACACAACTTCCGATCACTGTAACTGGGCGGCTCCGCTTGTGGGCTCCGCCAGCGATTTGCGTAATCGAGGGAGTTCCTACTGCCAAAAAACCTTGGAATATGGGAGATCGTGGGCTAGAATCGCAATTTCGAAGTGCGAAACGATGGTTTTTCGACCCCGAAACGATGTCTTATAGCTTGAGGCAATAAGGGGGCGTCGAGCGCCTCTGAGTGCCGATTCCGAACTGGGGTCTTATAAGCGATTCCGATAACCGAGCGTAAAGTTATGCCTGTTTGAGCGAAGCGGTGTGCGTATGTGATCGCATCGGCAGCCTGCGACCGCGCTCCCGGAGTGGAATTTGGGCGCCGCACCGGAAATCTCCGAATGCGACCATTTACCGACCTGGTCGAAGTGCCGATTCTGAATTGGGGCCTCACGGGCGGTTCTGACCCCCGGTCGAATAAATATCCGCGTCCGATCGAAGGGGACGACAGTCGGTGTACTAGTACACACGCTACAGGGGGGAATTTTTGCCCCGGAACAGAATTCCGCAAAACCAACACCTTGTCGACCGTCTCGGAGTGCCGATCTCGAATTGTGGTCACATAAGCGATTCCGATGCCCGTGCGGAAAGTTATGCCCAATTCTTTCGCTGAAGGGGTGAGAATAAACCGGAGGGGGTGACTATATCGGCGATGTTCGGGCACCCATATGCACGACCTGGGGAGGAGATATCACGTCGAGTTGAACAGGACTTCCGATCGCTGTGACTGGGCGGCTCCGCGTGTGGGCTGCGACAGTGATTCGGGTAATCGAGTGAGTCGCTACTGCCAAAAAACCTTGGAATAGGGGAGATCGTCGGCTAGAATCGCAATTTCGGAGTGCGAAACGAAGGTTTTTCGACCCCGAAACGACATCTTATGGCCTAAGGCAATAAGGCTGCGTCGAGCGCCTCTGAGTGCCAATTCCGAATTGGGGTCTTATAAGCGATTCCGATAACCGTGCGAAGAGTTATGCCTGTTTGAGCGAAGCGGCGTCCGTATGCGATCGCATCGGCAGCCTGCGACCGCGCTCCCGGAGAGGAATTTGTGCGCCGGACTGGAAATATCCGAATGGGACCATTTATCGACCGGGTCGAAGTGCCGATTCTGAATTGGGACCTCGCGGGCGGTTCCGACCCCCGGGCGAATAAATATCCGCGTCCGACCGGAGGGTACGGCAGTCGGTGTACTAACACACGCTCCGGGGGGAATTTTGGCCCCGGAACGGAATTCCGCGAAACCAGCGCCTTGTCGACCGTCTCGGAGTGCCGATTCTGAATTGTGGTCACATAAGCGATTCCGATGCCCGTGTGGAAAGTTATGCCCAATTCTTCACTGAAGGGATGGGAATAAATTGGAGGGGGTGACTATATCGGCGATGTTCGGGCACCCATATCCACGACCTGGGGAGGAGATCTCGCGTCAAGTTGAAAAAGACTTCCGATCGCTGTGATTGGGCGGCTCCGCGACCGTGCGAAATGTATGCCCAATTCTTTCACTGAAGGGGTGAGAATAAACCAGAGGGGGGGACTATATCGGCGATGTTCGGGCACCCATATGCACGACCTGGGGAGGAGATATCACGTCGAGTTGAACAGGACTTCCGATCGCTGTGACTGGGCGGCTCCGCGTGTGGGCTGCGACAGTGATTCGGGTAATCGAGTGAGTCGCTACTGCCAAAAAACCTTGGAATAGGGGAGATCGTCGGCTAGAATCGCAATTTCGGAGTGCGAAACGAAGGTTTTTCGACCCCGAAACGACATCTTATGGCCTAAGGCAATAAGGCTGCGTCGAGCGCCTCTGAGTGCCAATTCCGAATTGGGGTCTTATAAGCGATTCCGATAACCGTGCGAAGAGTTATGCCTGTTTGAGCGAAGCGGCGTCCGTATGCGATCGCATCGGCAGCCTGCGACCGCGCTCCCGGAGAGGAATTTGTGCGCCGGACTGGAAATATCCGAATGGGACCATTTATCGACCGGGTCGAAGTGCCGATTCTGAATTGGGGCCTCGCGGGCGGTTCCGACCCCCGGGCGAATAAATATCCGCGTCCGACCGGAGGGTACGGCAGTCGGTGTACTAACACACGCTCCGGGGGGGAATTTTGGCCCCGGAACGGAATTCCGCGAAACCAGCGCCTTGTCGACCGTCTCGGAGTGCCGATTCTGAATTGTGGTCACATAAGCGATTCCGATGCCCGTGTGGAAAGTTATGCCCAATTCTTTCACTGAAGGGATGGGAATAAATTGGAGGGGGTGACTATATCGGCGATGTTCGGGCACCCATATCCACGACCTGGGGAGGAGATCTCGCGTCAAGTTGAAAAAGACTTCCGATCGCTGTGATTGGGCGGCTCCGCGACCGTGCGAAATGTATGCCCAATTCTTTCACTGAAGGGGTGAGAATAAACCAGAGGGGGTGACTATATCGGCGATGTTCGGGCACCCATATCCACGACCTGGGGAGGAGATATCGCGTCGTGTTGAACAGGACTTCCGATCGTTGTGACTGGGCGGCTCCGCGTGTGGGCTGCGCCAGCGATTCGCGTAATCGAGGGAGTCGCTACTGCCAAAAAACCTTGGAATAATGGAGATCGTGGGCTAGAATCGCAATTTCGGAGTGCGAAATGAAGGTTTTTCGACCCCGAAACGACGTCTTATAGCCTGAGGCAATAAGCGGGCGTCGAGCGCCTCTGAGTTCCGATTCCGAACTGGGGTCTTATAAGCGATTCCGATAACCGAGCGAAAAGTTATGCCTGTTTGAGCGAAGTGGTGTCCGTATGCGATCGCATCGGCAGCCTGCGACCGCGCTCCCGGAGTGGAATTTGGGCGCCGCACCGGAAATCTCCGAATGCGACCATTTACCGACCGGGTCGAACTGCCGATTCTGAATTGGGGCCTCGCGGGCGGTTCTTACCCCCGGGCGAATAAATATCTGCGTCCTACCAGAGGGGACGGCAGTCGTTGTACTAGTACATACGCTCCGGGGGGAATTTTGGCCCCGGAATAGAATTTCGTGAAACCAGCGCCTTGTCGACCGTCTCGGAGTGCCGATTCCGAATTGTAGTCACATAAGCGATTCCGATGCCCGTGCGGAAAGTTATGCCCAATTCTTTCGCTGAAGGGGTGAGAATAAACCGGAGGGGGTGACTATATCGGCGATGTTCGGGCACCCATATCCACGACCTGGGGAGGAGATCTCGCGTCGAGTTGAACACGACTTCCGATCGCTGTGACTGGGCGGCTCTACGTGTGGGCTCCGCCAGCGATTCGCGTAATCGAGGGAGTCGCTACTGCCAAAAAACCTTGGAATATGGGAGATCATGGGCTAGAATCGTAATTTCGGAGTGCGAAATGAAGATTTTTCGACCCCGAAACGACGTCTTATTGCTTGAGGCAATAAGCGGGCGTCGAGCGCCTCTGAGTGCCGATTCCGAACAGGGGTCTTATAAGCGATTCCGATAACCGAGCTAAAAGTTATGCCTGTTTGAGTGAAGCGGTGTCCGTATGCGATCGCATCGGCAGCCTGCGACCGCGCTCCCGGAGAGGAATTTTGGCGCCGCACCGGAAATCTCCGAATGCGACCATTTACCGACCGGGTCGAAGTGTCGATTCAGAATTGGGGCCTCGCGGGCGGGTTCTGAACCCCGGGAGAATAAATATCCGCGTCCGATCGGAGGGTACGGCAGTCGGTGTACTAGTACACACGCTCTGGGGGGGATTTTGGCTCCGGATTAGAATTCCGTGAAACCAGCACCTTGTCGACCGTCTCGCAGTGCCGATTCCGAATTGTGGTCACATAAGCGATTCCGATGCCCGTGCGAAAAGTTATGCCCAATTCTTTCGCTGAAGGGGTGAGAATAAATCGGAGGGGGTGACTATATCGGCGATGTTCGAGCACCCATATCCACGACCTGGGGAGGCGATCTCACGTCAAGTTGAACAAGACTTCCGATCGCTGTGACTGGGCGGTTCCGCGACCGTGCACCCATATCCATGACCTGGGGAGGAGATCTCGCGTCGAGTTGAACACGACTTCCGATCGCTGTGACTTAGCGGCTCCGCGTGTGGGCTCCTCCAGCGATTTGCGTAATCGAGGGAGTCGCTACTGCCAAAAAACCTTGGAATAGGGGAGATCGTGGGCTAGAATCGTAATTTCAGAGTGCGAAACGAAGGATTTTCGACCCCGAAACAAAGTCTTATGGCCTGAGGCAATACGGGGCCGTCGAGCGACTCTGAGTGCCGATTCCGAATTGGGGTCGTATAAGCAAAGCGGTGTCCGTATGCGATCACATCGGCAGCCTGCAACCGTGCTCCCGGAGAGCAATTTGGGCGCCGGACCGAAAATCTCAGAATGCGACCATTTACTGACCGGGTCGAAGTGCCGATTCTGAATTGGGGCCTCGCGGGCGGTTCCGACCGCCGGGGGAATAAATATCTGCGTCCGACCGGAGGGTACGGCAGTCGGTGTACTAGCACCTTGTCAACCATCTCAGAGTGCCGATTCCGAATTGTGGTCACATAAGCGATTCCGATGCCCGTGCGGAAAGTTATGCCCAATTCCTTTGCTGAAGGGGTAAGAATAAACCGGAGGGGGTGACTATATCGGCGATGTTCGGGCACCCATATCCACGACCTGGGGAGGAGATCTCGGGTCGAGTTGAACACAACTTCCGATCGCTGTGACTGGGCGGCTCCGCGTTTGGGCTCCGCCAGCGATTCGCGTAATCGAGGGAGTCGCTACTGCCAAAAAACCTTGGAATAGGGGAGATCCTCGGCTAGAATCGCAATTTCGAAGTGCGAAATGAAGGTTTTTCGACCCCAAAATGACGTCTTATGTACTGAGGTATTAAGAGGGCATCGAGCGCCTCTGAGTGCCGATTTCGAATTGGGGTCTTATAAGCGATTCCGATAACCAAGCGAAAAGTTATGCCTGTTTGAGCGAAGCGGTGTCCGTATGCGATCGCATCGGCAGCCTGCGACCGCGCTCCCGGAGAGGAATTTGGGCCCCGGACCGGAAATCTCTGAATGCGACCATTTACCGACCGGGTCGAAGTGCCGATTCTGAATTGGGGCCTCGCGGGCGGTTCCGACCCCCGGGCGAATAAATATCCGTGTCCGACCGGAGGGTACGGCAGTCGGTGTACTAGTACACACGCTTCGGAGGAGATTTTTGCCCCGGAACGGAATTCCACTAAACCAGCGCCTTGTCGACCGTCTCGGAGTGCCGATTCCGAATTGTGGTCACATAAGCGATTCCGATGCCCGTGCGGAATGTTATGCCCAATTCTTTCGCTGAAGGGGTGAGAATAAACCAGAGGGGGTGACTATATCGGCGATGTTCGAGCACCCATATCCACCTCCTGGGGAGTAGATCTCGCATCGAGTTGAACACGACTTCTGATCGCGGTGACTGGGCGGCTCCGCATGTGGGCTCCGCCAGCGATTCGCGTAATCGAGGGAGTGGCTTCTGCCAAAAAACCTTGGAATATGGGAGATGGTCGGCTAGAATCACAATTTCAGAGTGCGAAACAAAGGTTTTTCGACCCAGAAACGACGTCTTATGGCCTGAGGCAATAATGGGGCGTCGAGCGCCTCTGAGTGCCGATTCCGAATTGGGGTCTTATAAGCGATTCCGATAACCGAGCAAAAAGTTATGCATGTTTGAGCGAAGCGGTGTCCGTATGCGATCGCATCGGCAGCCTGCGACCGCGCTCCCGGAGAGGAATTTGGGCGCCGGACAGGAATTCTCCGAATGCGACCATTTACCGACAGGCTCGAAGTGCCGATTCTGAGTGGGGCCTCACAGGCGGTTCCGACCCCCCGGCGAATAAATATCCGTGTCCGACCGGAGGGTACAGCAGTCGGTGTACTAGTACACACGCTCCGGGGGGAATTTTGACCCCGGAACGGAATTCTGCGAAACCAGCGCCTTGTCGAACGTCTCGGAGTGCCGATTCCGAATTGTGGTCACATAAGCGATTTCGATGCCCGTGCGGAAAGTTATGCCCAATTCTTTCGCTGATGGGGTGAGAATAAACCGGAGGGGGTGACTATATCGGCGATGTTCGGGCACCCATATCCACGACCTGGGGAAGAGATCTCGCGTCGAGTTGAACACGACTTTCGATCACTGTGACTGGGCGGCTCTGCGTTTGGGCTCCGCCAGCGATTCGCGTAATCGAGGGAGTCGCTACTGCCAAAAAACATTGGAATAAGGGAGATAGTCGGCTAGAATCGCAATTTCGGAGTGCAAAATGAAGGTTTTTCGACCCCGAAACGACGTCTTATGGCCTGAGGCAATAATAGGTCGTCGAGCACCTCTGAGTGCCGATTCCGAATTGGGGTCTTATAAGTGATTCTGATAACTGAGCGAAAAGTTATGCCTGTTTGAGGGAAGCGGTGTCCGTATGCGATCGCATCGGCAGCCTGCGACCGCGCTCCCAGAGAGGAATTTGGGCGCCGGACCGGAAATCTCCGAATGTGACCATTTACCGACCGGGTCGAAGTGCCGATTCTGAATTAGGGCCTCGCGGGCGGTTCTGACCCCCGGGCGAAAAAATATCCGCGTCCGACCGGAGGGTACGGCAGTCAGTGTACTAGTACACACGCTCCGGGGGGGGATTTTGGCCACGGAACGGAATTTCGCAAAACCAGCACCTTGTCGACCGTCTCGGAGTGCCGATTCCGAATTGTGGTCACATAAGCGATTCCGATGCCCGTGCGGAAAGTTATGCCCAATTCTTTCACTGAAGGGGTGAGAATAAATTGGAGGGGGTGACTATATCGGCGATGTTCAGGCCCCCATATCCACGACCTGGATAGGAGATCTCACGTTGAGTTGAACACAACTTCCGATCGCTGTGACTAGGCGGCTCCGCGTGTGGGCTCCGCCATCGATTAGCGTAATCGAGGGAGTCGCTACTGCCAAAATACCTTGGAATAGGGGAGATCGTCGGCTAGAATCGCAATTTCGGAGTGCGAAACGAAGGATTTTTGACCCCGAAACGACATCTTATGAGCTTTGGCAATAAGCGGACATCGAGCGCCTCTGAGTGCCGATTCCGAATTTGGGTCTTATAAGCGATTCCGATAATCGAGCGAAAAGTTATGCCTGTTTTAGCGAAGCGGTGTCCGTATGCGATCGCATCGGCAGCCTGCGACCGCGCTCCCGGAGAGGAATTTGGATGCCGGACCGGAAATCTCTGAATGCGACCATTTACCGACCGGGTCGAAGTGCCGATTCTGAATTGGGGCCTCGCGGGCGGTTCCGGCCCCCGGGAGAATAAATATCCACGTCCGACCGGAGGGTACGGCAGTCGGTGTACTAGTACACACGCTCCGGGGGGAATTTTGGCCTCGCAACGGAAGTCCGCGAAACCAGCGCCTTGTCGACCGTCTCGGAGTGCCGATTCCAAATTGTGGTCACATTAGCGATTCTGATGCCCTTGCGGAAAGTTTTGCCCACTTCTTTCGCTGAAGGGGTGAGAATAAACCGGAGGGGGTGACTATATCGGTGATGTTCGGGAACCCATATCAACCTCCTGGGGAGGAGATCTTGCGTCGAGTTGAACACGACATCCGATCGCTGTGACTGGGCGGCTCCGCGTTTGGGCTCCGCCAGCGATTCGCGTAATCGAGGGAGTCGCTACTGCCAAAAAACCTTGGAATAGGGAAGATCGTCGGCTAGAATCGCAATTTCAGAGTTTGAAACGAAGGTTTTTCGACCCCGAAACGACGTCTTATGGCCTGAGACAATAACGGGGCATCGAGCACCTCTGAGTGCCGAATCCGAATTTGGATCTTATAAGTGATTCCGATAATCGAGCGAAAAGTTATGCCTGTTTGAGCGAAGCGGTGTCCGTATGCGATCGCATCGGCAGCCTGCGACCGCGCTCCCAGAGAGGAATTTGGGCGCCGGACCGGAAATCTCCGAATGCGACCATTTACCGACCGAGTCGAAGTGCCGATTCTGAATTGGGGCCTCGCGGGCGGTTCCGACCCCCTGGCGAATAAATATCTGCGTCCGACCGGAGGGTGCGGCATTCGGTGTACTAGTACACACGCTCCGGGTGAATTTTGGCCCCGGAACGCAATTCTGCGAAACCAGCGCCTTGTCGAACGTCTCGGAGTGCCGATTCCGAATTGTGGTCACATAAGCGATTCCGATGCCCGTGCGGAAAGTTATGCGCAATTCTTTCGCTGAAGGGGTGAGAATAAAGCAGAGGGGGTGACTATATCGGCGATGTTCGGCCACCCATATCCACGACCTGAGGAGGAGATCTCGCGTCGGGTTGAACACGACTTCCGATCGCTCTGACTGGGCGGCTCAGCGTTTTGGCTCCGTCAGCGATTCGCGTAATCGAGGGAGTCGCTACTGCCAAAAAACCTTGGAATAGGGGAGTTCGTTGGCTAGAATCGCAATTTCGGAGTGCGAAATGAATGTTTTTCGACCCCGAAACGACGTCTTGTGGCCTGAGTAATCAGGAGGCGTCGAGCGCCTCTGAGTGCCGATTCCGAATTGGGGTCTTATAAGCGATTCCGATAATCGAGTGAAAAGTTATGCCTGTTTGAGCGAAGAGGTGTCCGTATGCTATCGCATCGACAGCCTGGGACCGCGCTCCCGGAGAGGAATTGGGCGCCGGACCGGAAATCTCCGAATGCGACCATTTACCGACCGGGTCGAAGTGCCGATTCTGAATTGGGGCCTCGCGGGCGGTTCTGACCCCCGGGCGAATAAATATCCGCCTCCGACCGGAGGGTACGGCAGTGGTGTACTAGTACACACGCTCCGGGGGGAATTTTAGCCGCGGAACGGAATTCCACGAAACCAGCGCCTTGTCACCCGTCTCGGAGTGCCGGTTCCGAATTGTGGTCATATAAGCGATTCGATGCCCGTGCGGAAAGTTATGCCGAATTCTTTCGCTGAAGGGGTGAGAATAAACCGGAGGGGGTGACTATATCGGCGATGTTCGGCAACCCATATCCACGACTCGAGGAGGAGATCTCGCGTCGAGTTGAACACGACTTCCGATCGCTGTGACTGGGCGGCTCCGCGTTTGGCCTCCGCCAGCGATTCGCGTATTCGAGGGAGTCGCTACTGCCAAAAAACCTTGGAATAGGGGAGATCGTCGTCTAGAATTGTAATTTTAGAGCGCGAAACGAAGGTTTTTCGACCCCGAAATGTCGTCTTTTGGCCTGAGGCATTTCGGTGTGTCGAGCGCCTCTGAGTGCCGATTCCGAATTGGGGTCTTATAAGCGATTCCGATAACCGAGCGAAAAGTTATGCCTATTTGAGCGAAGCAGTGTCCGTAGGCGATCGCATCGGCAGCTTGACCGCGCTCCCAGGGAGGAATTTGGGCTCCGGACCGGAAATCTCCGAATGCGACCATTTACCGACCGGGTCGAAGCGCCGATTCTGAATTGGGGACTCGCAGGCGGTTCCGACCCCCGGGCGAATAAATATCCGTGTCCGACCGGAGGGTACGGCAGTCGGTGTACTAGTACATACGCTCCGGGGGAAATTTTGGCCCCGGAACGGAATTCTGCGAAACCAGATCCTTGTCGAACGTCTCGGAGTACCGATTCCGAATTGTGGTCACATAAGCGATTCCGATGCCCGTGCGGAAAGTTATGCACAATTCTTTCGCTGAAGGGGTGAGAATAAACCGGAGGGAGGACTATATCGGCGATGTTCGGCCACCCATATCCACGACCTGAGGAGGAGATCTCGCGTCGGGTTGAACACGACTTCCGATCGCTCTGACTGGGCGGCTCAGCGTTTTGGCTCCGTCAGCGATTCGCGTAATCGAGGGAGTCGCTACTGCCAAAAAACCTTGGAATAGGGGAGTTCGTTGGCTAGAATCGCAATTTCGGAGTGCGAAATGAATGTTTTTCGACCCCGAAACGACGTCTTGTGGCCTGAGTAATCAGGAGGCGTCGAGCGCCTCTGAGTGCCGATTCCGAATTGGGGTCTTATAAGCGATTCCGATAATCGAGTGAAAAGTTATGCCTGTTTGAGCGAAGAGGTGTCCGTATGCTATCGCATCGACAGCCTGGGACCGCGCTCCCGGAGAGGAATTTGGGCGCCGGACCGGAAATCTCCGAATGCGACCATTTACCGACCGGGTCGAAGTGCCGATTCTGAATTGGGGCCTCGCGGGCGGTTCTGACCCCCGGGCGAATAAATATCCGCCTCCGACCGGAGGGTACGGCAGTTGGTGTACTAGTACACACGCTCCGGGGGGAATTTTAGCCGCGGAACGGAATTCCACGAAACCAGCGCCTTGTCACCCGTCTCGGAGTGCCGGTTCCGAATTGTGGTCATATAAGCGATTCCGATGCCCGTGCGGAAAGTTATGCCGAATTCTTTCGCTGAAGGGGTGAGAATAAACCGGAGGGGGTGACTATATCGGCGATGTTCGGCCACCCATATCCACGACTCGAGGAGGAGATCTCGCGTCGAGTTGAACACGACTTCCGATCGCTGTGACTGGGCGGCTCCGCGTTTGGCTCCGCCAGCGATTCGCGTATTCGAGGGAGTCGCTACTGCCAAAAAACCTTGGAATAGGGGAGATCGTCGTCTAGAATTGTAATTTTAGAGCGCGAAACGAAGGTTTTTCGACCCCGAAATGTCGTCTTTTGGCCTGAGGCATTTCGGTGTGTCGAGCGCCTCTGAGTGCCGATTCCGAATTGGGGTCTTATAAGCGATTCCGATAACCGAGCGAAAAGTTATGCCTATTTGAGCGAAGCAGTGTCCGTAGGCGATCGCATCGGCAGCTTGACCGCGCTCCCAGGGAGGAATTTGGGCTCCGGACCGGAAATCTCCGAATGCGACCATTTACCGACCGGGTCGAAGCGCCGATTCTGATTGGGGACTCGCAGGCGGTTCCGACCCCCGGGCGAATAAATATCCGTGTCCGACCGGAGGGTACGGCAGTCGGTGTACTAGTACATACGCTCCGGGGGAAATTTTGGCCCCGGAACGGAATTTGCGAAACCAGATCCTTGTCGAACGTCTCGGAGTACCGATTCCGAATTGTGGTCACATAAGCGATTCCGATGCCCGTGCGGAAAGTTATGCACAATTCTTTCGCTGAAGGGGTGAGAATAAACCGGAGGGAGTGACTATATCGGCGATGTTCAGGCACCCATATCCACGACCTGGGGAGGAGATCTCGCGCCGAGTTGATCACGACTTCTGATCGCTGCGACTGGGCGGCTCCGCGTTTGGGCTCCGCCAGCGATTCGCATAATCGAGGGAGTCGCTACTGCCAAAAAACCTTGGAATAAGGGAGATCGTCATCTAGAATCGCAATTTTGGAGTGCGAAACGAAGGTTTTTCGACCCCGAAATGACGTCTTATGGCCTGAGGCATTTAGGGCGCGTCGAGCGCCTCTGAGTGCCGATTCCGAATTGGGGTCTTATAAGCGATTCCGATAACCGAGCGAAAAGTTATGCCTGTTTGAGCGAAGTGGTGTCCGTATGCGATTGCATCGGCAGCCTGTGACCGAGCTCCCGGAGAGGAATTTGGGCGCCGGACAAGAAATCTCCGAATGCGACCATTTACCGGCCGGGTCGAAGTGCCGATTCTGAATTGGGGCCTCGCGGGCGGTTCCGACCCCCGGACGAATAAATATCTGCGTCCGACCGGAGGGTGCGGCAGTCGGTGTACTAGTACACACACTCCGGGGGGAATTTTGTCCCCGGAACGGAATTCCGCAAAACCAGCGCCTTGTCGACCGTCTTGGAGTGCCGATTCCGAATTGTGGTCACATAAGCGATTCCGATGCCCGTGCGGAAAGTTATGCACAATTCTTTTGCTGAAGGGGTGAGAATAATCCGGAGGGGGTGACTATATCGGCGATGTTCGGGCACCCATATCCACGTCCTGGGGAGGAGATCTCGCGTCGAGTTGAACACGACTTCCGATCGCTGTGACTGGGCGGCTCAGCGTTTAGGCTCCGTCAGCGATTCTCGTAATCGAGGGAGTCGCTACTGCCAAAAAACCTTGGAATAGGGGAGTTCGTCTGCTAGAATCGCAATTTCGGAGTGCGAAACGATGTTTTTCGACCCCGAAACGACATCTTGTGGTCTGAGCAATGAGGAGTTGTCGAGCGCCTCTGTGTGCCGATTCCGAATTGGGGTCTTGTAAGCGATTCCGATAATCGAGTGAAAAGTTTTGCCTATTTGAGCGAAGCGGTGTCCGTATGCGATCGCATCGGCAGCCTACGACCGCGCTCCCGGAGAGGAATTTGGGGGCCGGACCGGAAATCTCCGAATGCGACCATTTACCGACCGGGTCGAAGTGCCGATTCTGAATTGGGGCCTCGCGGGCGGTTCCGACCCCAGGGCGAATAAATATCTGCGTCCGACCAGAGGGTACGGCAGTCGGTGTACTAGTACACACGCTCCGGGGTGAATTTTAGCCCCGGAACGGAATTCCACGAAACCAGCGCCTTGTCGACCGTCTCCGAGTGCCGGTTCCGAATTGTGGTCACATAAGCGATTCCGATGCCCGTGCGGAAGGTTATGCTGAATTCTTTTGCTGAAGGGCTGAGAATAAACCGGAGGGGGTGACTATATCGGCGATGTTCGGCCACCCATATCCACAACCTGAGGAGGAGATCTCGCGTCGAGTTGAACACGACTTCCGATCGCTGTGACTGGGCGGCTCCGCGTTTGGCCTCCACCAGCGATTCGCGTATTCGAGGGAGTCGCTACTGCCAAAAAACCTTGGAATAGGGGAGATCGTCGGCTAGAATCGTAATTTTGGAGTGGGAAATGAAGGTTTTTCGACCCCGAAATGATGTCTTAAGGCCTGAGGCATTTAGGGTGCGTCGAGCGCCTCTGAGTGCCGATTTCGAATTGGGGTCTTATAAGCGATTCCGATAACCGAGCGAAAAGTTATGCCTATTTGTGCGAAGCGGTGTCCGTATGCGATCGCATCGGCAGCCTGCGACCGAGCTCCAGCAGAGGAATTCTGGCGCCGGACCGGAAATCTCGGAATGCGACAATTTACCGACCGGGTCGAAGTGCCGATTCTGAATTGGGGCCTCGCGGGCGGTTCCGACCCCCGGGGGAATAAATATCTGCGTCCGACCGGAGGGTACGGTAGTCGGTGTACTAGTACACACGCTCCGGGGAGAATTTTGGCCCCGAAACGGAATTCTGCAAACCCAGTGCCTTGTCGAACGTCTCGGAGTGCCGATTCTGAATTGTGGTCACATAAGCGATTCCGATGCCCGTGCGGAAGGTTATGCTGAATTCTTTTGCTGAAGGGGTGAGAATAAACCGGAGGGGGTGACTATATCGGCGATGTTCGGGCACCCATATCCACGACCTGGGGAGGAGATCTCGCGTCGAGTTGAACACGACTTCCGATCACTGTGACTGGGCGGCTCCGCGTTTGGGCTCCGCCAGCAATTCGCGTAATCGAGGGAGTCGCTACTGCCAAAAAACCTTGGAATAGGGGAGATCGTCGGCTAGAATCACAATTTCAGAGTGCGAAACGAAGGTTTTTCGACCCCGAAACGACGTCTTATGGCCTGAGGCATTAAGGGGGCGTCGAGAGCCTCAGAGTGCCGATTCCGAATTGGGGTCTTATAACCGATTCTGATAACCGTGCGAAAAGTTATGCCTATTTGAGCGAAGCGGTGTCCGTATGCGATCGCAACGGCAGCCTGCGACCGCGCTCCCGGAGAGGAATTTGGGCACCGGATCGGAAATCTCCGAATGCGACCATTTACCGACCGGGTCGAAGTGCCGATTCTGAATTGGGGCCTCGCGGGCGGTTCCGACCCCCGGGCGAATAAATATCCGCGTCCGACCGGAGGGTACAGTAGTCGGTGTACTAGTACACACGCTCCGGAGGGAATTTTGGCCCCGAACGAAATTCCACGAAACAATCGCCATGTCGACCGTCTCGGAGTGCCGATTCCGAATTGTGGTCACATAAGCGATTCCGATGCCCGTGCGGAAAGTTATGCCCAATTCTTTCGCTGAAGGGGTGAGAATAAACCGGAGGGGGTGACTATATCGGCGATGTTCGAGCACCCATAACCACGACCTGGGGAGGGGATCTCGCGTCGAGTTGAACACGACTTCCGATCGCTGTGACTGGGCGGCTCCGCGTGTGGGCTCTGCCAGCGATTCGCCTAATCGAGGGAGTCGCTCCTGCTAAAAAACCTTAGAATAGGGGAGATCGTCGGCTAGAATCGCAATTTCAGAGTTCGAATTGAAGGTTTTTCGACCCCGAAACGACGTCTTTTGTCCTGAGGCAATATGGGGGCGTCGAGCGCCCTGAGTGCCGATTCTGAATTGGGGTCTTATAAGCGATTCCGATAACCGAGCGAAAAGTTATGCCTGTTTGAGCGAAGCGGTGTCCGTATGCGATCGCATCGGCAGCCTGCGACCGCGCTCCCGGAGAGGAATTTGAGCGCCAGACCGAAAATCTCCAAATGCGACCATTTACCGACCGGGTCGAAGTGCCGATTCTGAATTGGGGCCTCGCAGGCGGTTCCGACCCCCAGGGGATCAAATATCCGCGTCCGACCGGAGGGTACGACAGTCGGTGTACTAGAACACACTCTACGGGGCGAATTTTGACCCCGAAACAGAATTCCGCAAAACCAGTGCCTTGTCGAACGTCTTGGAGTGCCGATTCCGAATATTGGTCACATAAGCGATTCCGATGCCCGTGCGGAAAGTTATGCCCAATTCTTTCGCTGAAGGGGTGAGAATAAACCGGAGGGGGTGACTATATCGGCGATGTTCGGGCACCCATATCCACGACCTGGGGAGGAGATCTCGCGTCGAGTTAAACACGAATTCCGATCGCTGTGACTGGGCGGCTCCGCGTTTGGGCTTCGCCAGCGATTCGCTTAATCGAGGGAGTCGCTACTGCCAAAAAACTTTGGAATAGGGGAGATCGTCGGCTAGAATCGCAATTTCAGAGTGCGAAACGAAGGTTTTTTGACCCCGAAATGACGTCCTATAGCCTAAGGCATTAACGCGGCATCGAGCACCTCAGAGTGACGATTCCGAATTGGGGTCTTATAACCGATTCCGATAACCGAGCGAAAAGTTATGCCTATTTGAGCGAAGCGGTGTCCGTATGCGATCGCATCGGCAGCCTGCGACCGCGCTCCCGGAGAGGAATTTGGGCACCGGACCGGAAATCTCCGAATGCGACCATTTACCGACCGGGTCGAAGTGTCGAATCGGAATTGGGGAGTCGCAGGCGGTTCCGACCCTCGGGCGAATAAATATCCGCGTCCGACCGGAGGGTACGACAGTCGGTTTACTAGTACACACGCTCCGGGGGGAATTTTGGCCCCGAAACAGAATTCCGCGAAACCAGCACCTTGTGGAACGTCTCGGAGTGCCGATTTCGAATTGTGGTCACATAAGCGATTCCGATGCCCGTGCGGAAAGTTATGCCCAATTCTTTCGCTAAAGGGGTGAGAATAAACCGGAGAGGGTGACTATATCGGCGATGCTCGGGCACCCATATCCACGACCTGGGGAGGAGATCTCGCGTCGAGTTGAACACGACTTCCGATCGCTGTGACTGGGCGGCTCTGCGTGTGGGCTCCGCCAGTGATTCGCGTAATCGAGGGAGTCGCTACTGCCAAAAAACCTTAGAATAGGGGAGATCGTCGGCTAGAATCGCAATTTCGGAGTGCGAAATGAAGGTTTTTCGACCCCGAAACGACGTCTTATTACCTGAGGCAAAAACGGGCCATCGAGCGCCTCTGAGTGCCGATTCCGAATTGGGGTCTTATAAGCGATTCAGATAACCGAGCGAAAAGTTATGCCTGTTTGAGCGAAGCGGTGTTCGTATGCGATCGCATCGGCAGCCTGCGACCGCGCTCCCGGAGAAGAATTTGGGCGCCGGACTGGAAATCTCCGAATGCGACCATTTACCGACCGGGTCGAAGTGCCGATTCTGAATTGGGGCCTCGCAGGCGGTTCCGACCCCCGGGGGAATAAATATCCGCGTCCGACCGGAGGGTACGGCAGTCGGTGTACTAGTACACACGCTCCAGGGGGAATTTTGGCCCCAGAATGGAATTCCTCGAAACCAGCGCCTTGTCGACCGTCTTGGAGTGCCGGTTCCTAAGTGTGGTCACATAAGCGATTCCGATGCCCGTGCGAAAAGTTATGACCAATTCTTTCGCTGAAGGGGAGAGAATAAACCGGAGGGGGTGACTATATCTGCGATGTTCGGGCACCCATATCCACGACCTGGGGAGGAGATCTCGCGTCGAGTTGAACACGACTTCCGATCGATGTGACTGGGCGGCTCCGCGTGTGGGCTCCGCCAGTGATTCGCGTAATCGAGGGACTCGCTACTGGCAAAAAACCTTGGAATAGGCGAGATCGTCGGCTAGAATCGTAATTTCAGAGTGCGAAATGATGGTTTTTCGACCCCGAAACGACGTCTTATGGCCTGAGGCACTAAGGGGTCGTCGAGCACCTCTGAGTGCCGATTCCAAATTGGGGTCTTATAAGCGATTCCAATGACCGATCGAAAAGTTATGCATGTTTGAGCGAAGTGGTGTCCGATATGCGATCGCATCGGCAGCCTGCGACCGCGCTCCTGGAGAGGAATTTGGGCGCCGGACCGGAAATCTCGAATGCGACCATTTACCGACCGGGTCGAAGTGCCGATTCTGATTGGGGCCTCGCAGGCGGTTCCGACCCCCGGGCGACATAAATTATCCGTGTCCGACCGGAGGGTACGGTAGTCGGTGTACTAGTACACACACTCCGGGGGAATTTTGCCCCGGAACGAATTCTGCGAAACCAGCGCCTTGTCGAACGTCTCGGAGTGCCGATCCGAATGTGGTCACATAAGCGTTTCTGATGCCGCGTGCGGAAATTATTTATGCCCAATCTTCGCTGAAGGGTGAGAAAATAAACGGAGGGGTGACTATATCGGCGATGCTCGGCACCCATATCCACGACCTGGGGAGGAGATCGCATCGAGTTGAACACGACTTCCGATCACTGTGACTGGGCGGCTCCGCGTTTGGGCTCCGCCAGCTTTCGCGTAATCGAGGGTGTGTCGCTACTGCCAAAAAACCTTCGAATAGGGGAGATCGTCGGCTAGAATCGCAATTTTGGAGTGCAAAACGAAGATTTTTCGACCCCGAAACGACGTCTTATGGCCTGAGGCAATAAGGAGGCGTCGATCGCCTCTGAGTGCCGATTCCGAATTGGGGTCTTATAAGCGATTCTGATAACCGAGCAAAAAGTTATCCCTATTTGAGCGATGCGGTGTCCGTATGCGATCGCATCGGCAGCCTGCGACCGCGCTCCCGGATTCACAATTTGTACAACTGTCCCATTACAATAATACATGTCCAATTAAAAGAGTACAACTACCTGGGGCATACCCCGATGGTGCACAAGCTCACACTACACTAACTACTACTCAACTGCTGGTGGTACAAGTCTGTCACAACACCGCTGCAAGCCAAACACACGGCAAGCCCTGAAAAGAATGTAGGGGAGTGAGCTCAACAAGTCACTGGCTCAGTAGGGGCTACCCAAAACAACACTGTAACCACACCTCAACCCCAATGGGTCTCACTGGCAACAACATTAGCCAAACCATTTCATGCTCACATCATTACAATAAATAACAATTAATCATGCCCATGATAATAAGCATAAAGTCCTCAGAAAAAGTAGGATTACAGGACTAACATAATATCATTAGTCAGCCCAACTACTAAAGTGCCTAAACCACAGTCTCACTGGCACACTATTACAACACTGAATGCTTAAGCTATAAGCCACACAGGCTAGACAATGCCTAGCTGCAAGCTTCACAGGCGAATCTCAAAACACTTGAGAACAGGACTGCTAACAAGAGCTGGTCCTTATACTCCAAACTCTCACTACATCGGAAACTGCACACAATGCAAAGGACTGGCTACACGAAGCCAATCCATAGCATACTAAAACTATAATTGGAATCATACCCAAGAAGAGTAAAACTCAACAAGTGGAAGATCTCACACGGCCTCCACGGAGCACAGCTCTACTAAACCACAATATGCCTAGGCTACAAGCCTCACCGGCAAATTACCCGCAAAGGTAACATAATTAATAATACAAAACTGATCCACAATAATCTTATAAACAAAGATCTATTTAAAGCAATTAGATACAACAAGTGGCAGGTCAACCACAAGACCCCACAACACACAAGTACCCGAAAAGGTTAGTACACAATGTACCACCAAAAACTACAAAGTAACCCACGAAGAATATAGGTACCTACTACTCTGAGGTACCACAACTCAAAATACCCGAACATGGGTACAAGTGGGTGATAAACACCACACTGAACCACAATTATATTATATATTTACTTATGCATAATATACATGTGAAACCTTTAATCGATGAGTCACACAAACCACAACTCAGCTACAACTGTGCCAACACCAGGGCACACCTCAAACTGATCAAACCTCGACCACGAGTCATAAACTCACGAACCACGACAAGTAACAAAGCACGAGTCGGAAGGGATGAACGCCACCACAACCACAACTGGAGCTAACTAAGCACGAGTCAGAAAGAACGACGCCACCACACGGGAACGGTCTACTGGCTGATCAGGCCAGTATCCAACCCGGACAACACAACACTAGAAACAACCTCTCAGCCTCGCAGTCGGACGAAAGGTCCAACGTGCCGCTCCACAAGAAATAAGTCAAACAACTGTGGAGACCAACCAACACCAACCTGCAGACACACAGCTACAGGCCCATGCCTGGCACCTCTAGGAGTCTCTGGCCGGAGCACTCTAAAGTGAGGCACTGGAAAACAGGACTAGCTGGGGGACCAGTGTCGACTACTGGTGTCCGTACCCCCAACTACGAGCGCGCTACAAGCGATTACACCCACCACACACAAGCCGCTGCCCTACTGTCGTCTTTCCCTCAGCCGGACGTACAACTCAAGCACAGGAGTGAGGGTGTCCAGGAAGATGACACAGACCTCAACGGTACAACACAAGTACCGGGACAAAACCCCGAGCACAACAAAACACGTGCCTGGCTCACAAAGAACCTGGGGTACCCGACTAGAGAGGCATTCCGGAATAGGCGCCGGAACACCACACTCGGCTAGCACAAACCACGATACTTACAATATAACTTTACTTTAATTCACGATATTCATGTGTTAGGATTAGCTTAACATCGGTCACCATGTGACCCCAAAGCTATCCCACACCAACACATAACTAAACCACAAACTTGCCTATCATTGGTCACTTCAGACTTCGTGGCAACACACACACCATTTTATACATAAATCAATATAATATATTCGAAAGACAACAACGAACCAGAACTAGGTCCACATATGACCTTCACTGCCCAAAACACCACAAAGTCATGGCTAGGCTCACACAGGAACCTCACTGCCCAGTTAATACGACAAATCATAAGAATTACATTACAACAAAGTGTGTAGTAAACACACACTCAACCCACGTAGACAACACGTGTATATTACACCCTAGTAGGTGTACCACACGTCAGTCACGTAAACATCATGTCCAACACATGGACAACAAACACACATAAATAAACCACTACGTACATCATAACTTATTCACATAAAACATGCCCTTTACATGAGCATTATGCTCCAAGAGCATAACAAGTGCACTGGCTCACAACGGTCATCGCCATGCACACACAATCACACAATAATCATAACCAGGAAAGCTACGTAAACAACACTGCATGGATACATGCACAGGTTGGCGGCAACATCGACTGCCGCTTGAAGGAAGTAAACGGCAAGCGATCTAGCCGTCTATATCCCAGCTGGTGAGCTTGGCGACAAGAGATCTTGATGCCAAGTTCTCGACTCCTTAAACCCTGCAGAAACCCTAATCGATCCCACATGCTTCCTGCCCGAAATCATTAAGAAAATAGGAGGAAACAGTTCCTCTAACTCCCATGCATTATAATTAAACTAAAACAACATGCTTTACTACATAAAATCATCAAACCACCCATTAACCCCACATGGTGCAACCTAATCCGAAAATACAATAAAATACTGGTTCAAGTAGTAAAGTCATGTTTTATGTTTCTATCGAACTAACGGGTTCGTCCCCTACCTCAGAAACGCAAATTAAACTCCCGAAGAACTCGAATCACGTCGAAACCGAGAAAGGTCCCACGAACACCGCGCTCCAATCCGCCATTCCCCGCCCGATCTGCTGCTACCACGCGCACCACGGCCTTCCCATGAGCTCCCGCCGACCGTCAAAACTCGCGAAGAAGCTCAAGGGTGAAGGTGAGGGAAGAGGAAGGGAGAAGAAGGAGAAAGAACAGAGCTCTGGTCTGCCATAAAAACACAGGCCTGTCAGGTTAACGTCAACCCTTAGGCCGTTTAACTAGACCGCCACAACTAGACGTCCACAAAGCTTGACGCCAAGTTCAACAGTCGACGTATCATCGATGGACGCCAACACCACTGTTGATGTCAGCGGACCGGAAATCTCCGAATGCGACCATTATCGACCAGGGCGAAGTGCCATTCTGAATTGGGGCCTCGCGGGCGGTTACGACCCCGGGCGAATAAATATCCGCGTCCGACGGAGGGTACGGCAGGTCGGTGTACTAGTACATACGCTCCGGGGGGAATTTGGCCCGGACGAACGGAATTCCGCAAAACAAGCGCCTTGTCGACCATCTCGGAGTGCCGATTCTGAATTGTGGTCACATAAGCGATTCCGATGAGGCGGAAAAGTTATGCCCAATTCATTCGCTGAAGGGGTGAAAATAAACCGGAGGAGGGGTGACTATATCGGCGATGTTCGGGCACCCATAACCACGACCTGGGGAGGAGATCGCGTCGAGTTGAACACGACTTCCAATCGCTGGACTGGGGCGGCACCGCGTGTGGGCTCCGCAGCGATTCGCGTAATCGAGGTAGTCGCTACTGCCAAAAAAACTTGGAATAGGGGAGATCGTCGGCTCGAATCGCAATTTCAGAGTCGAAATGAAGTTTTTTCGACCCCGAAACGACGTCTTACGGCCTGAGGCAATAAGGGGGCGTCGAGCGCCCCTGAGTGCTGATTCTGAATTGGGGTCTTATAAGCGATTCCGATAACCGAGCAAAAAGTTATGCCTGTTTGAGCGAAGCGGTGTCCGTATGCGATCGCATCGGCAGCCTGCGACCGCACTCTCGGAGAGGAATTTGGGCGCCGGAACGGAAATCTCCGAATGCGACCATTTACCGACCGGGTCGAAGTGCACGATTCTGAATTGGGGCCTCGCAGGCGGTTCCGACCCCCGGGGGAATAAATATCTGCGTCTGACCGGAGGGTACGGTAGTCGGTGTACTAGTACACACGCTCCGGGGGGAATTTTGGCCCCGAAACGGAATCGTGAAAACTAGCGCCATGTCGAACGTCGAGGAGTGCCGATTCGAATTGTGGTCACATAAGCGATTCGATGCTCGGTGCGGAAAGTTATGCCCATTCTTTCGCTGAAGGGGGGTGAGAATAAACCGGAGGAGGTGACTATATCGGCGATGTTCGGGCACCCATATCCACGACCTGGGAAGGAGATCTCGCGTCGAGTTGAACACGACTTCCGATCTCTGTGACTGGGCGGCTCCGCGTTTGGGCTCCGCCAGCGATTTGCGTAATCGAGGGAGTCGCTACTGCCAGAAAACCTTGGAATAGGGGAGATCGTCGGCTAGAATCGCAATTTCAGAGTGCAAAACGAAGGTTTTTCGACCCCGAAACGACGTCTTATGGCCTGAGGCAATAAGCGGGCATCGAGAGCCTCAGAGTGCCGATTCCGAATTGGGGTCTTATAACCGATTCTGATAACCGTGCGAAAAGTTATGCCTGTTTGAGCGAAGCGGTGTCCGTATGCGATCGCATCGGCAGCCTGCGACCGCGCTCCCGGAGAGGAATTTGGGCGCCGGATCGGAAATCTCCGAATGCGACCATTTACCGACCGGGTCGAAGTGCCGAATCCGAATTGAGGCCTCGCGGGCGGTTCCGACCCCCGGGCGAATAAATATCCGCGTCCGACCGGAGGGTACGGTAGTCGGTGTACTAGTACACACGCTCCAGGGGGAATTTTGGCCCCAGAATGGAATTCCACGAAACAATCGCCTTGTCAACCGTCTCGAAGTGCCGATTCCGAATTGTGGTCACATAAGCGATTCTGATGCCCGTGCGGAAAGTTATGCCCAATTCTTTCGCTGAAGGGGTGAGAAAAAACCAGAGGGGGTGACTATATCGGCGATGTTCGGGCACCCATAACCACGACCTGGGGAGGAGATCTCGCGTCGAGTTGAACACGACTTCCGATCGCTGTGACTGGGCGGCTCCGCGTGTGGGCTCCGCCAGCGATTCGCGTAATCGAGGGAGTCGCTACTGCCAAAAAACCTTGGAATAGGGGAGATCGTCGGCTAGAATCGCAATTTCAGAGTTCGAAATGAAGGTTTTTCGACCCCGAAACGACGTCTTATGGCCTAAGGCAATAAGGGGGCGTCGAGCGCCCTGAGTGCCGATTCTGAATTGGGGTCTTATAAGCGATTTCGATAACCGAGCGAAAGGTTATGCCTGTTTGAGCGAAGTGGTGTCCGTATGCGATCGCATCGGCAGCCTGCGACCGCGCTCCCGCAGAGGAATTTGGGCGCCAGACCGGAAATCTCCGAATGCGACCATTTACCGACCGGGTCGAAGTGCCGATTCTGAATTGGAGCCTCGCAGGCGGTTTCGACCCCCGGGGGAATAAATATCCGCGTCCGACCGGAGGGTACGGCAGTCGGTGTACTAGTACACACGCTCTGGGGGGAATTTTGGCCCCGAAACGGAATTCCGCGAAACCAGCTCCTTGTCGAACGTCTCGGAGTGCTGATTCCGAATTGTGGTCACATAAGCGATTCCGATGCCCGTGCGGAAAGTTATGCCCAATTCTTTCGCTGAAGGGGTGAGAATAAACCGGAGGGGGTGACTATATCGGCGATGTTCGGGCACCCATATCCACGACCTTGGGAGGAGATCTCGCGTCGAGTTGAACACGACTTCCGATCGCTGTGACTGGGCGGCTCCGCGTTTGGGCTCCGCAAGCGATTCGCGTAATCGAAGGAGTCGCTACTGCCAAAAAACCTTGGAATAGGGGAGATCGTCGGCTAGAATCGCAATTTCAGAGTGCGAAACAATGGTTTTTCGACCCCGAAACGACGTCTTATGGCTTGAGGCATTAAGGCGGAGTCGAGCGCCTCAGAGTGCCGATTCTGAATTGGGGTCTTATAAGCGATTCCGATAACCGAGCAAAAAGTTATGCATGTTTGAGCGATGCGGTGTCCGTATGCGATCGCATCGGCAGCCTGCGACCGCGCTCCCGGAGAGGAATTTGGGCGCCGGACCGGAAATCTCCGAATGCGACCATTTACCGACCGGGTCGAACTGCCGAATCGGAATTGCGGCCTCGCACGTAGTTCCAACCCCCGGGCGAATAAATATCCGCGTCCGTCCGGAGGGTACGGCAGTCGGTGTACTAGTACACACGCTCCAGGGGAATTTTGGCCCCAAAACGGAATTCAGCGAAACCGGCACCTTGTCGAACATCTCGGAGTGCCGATTCCGAATTGTGGTCACATAAGCGATTCCGATGCCCGTGCGGAAAGTTATGCCCAATTCTTTCGCTGAACGGGTGAGAGTAAACCGGAGAGGGTGACTATATCGGCGATGTTCGGGAACCCATAACCACGACCTGGCGAGGAGATCTCGGGTCGAGTTGAACACGACTTCCGATCGCTGTGACTGGGAGGCTCCGCGTGTGGTCTCCGCCCGCGATTCGCGTAATCGAGGGAGTCGCTACTGCCAAAAAACCTTGGAATATGGGAGATCGTTGGCTAGAATCGCAATTTCAGAGTGCGAAATGAAGGTTTTTCGACCCCGAAACGACGTCTTATGGCCTGATGCATTAAGGGGGCGTCGAGCGCCTCTGAGTTCTGATTCCGAATTGGGGTCTTATAAGCGATTCAGATGACCGAGAGAAAAGTTATGCCTGTTTGAGCGAAGTGGTGTCCGTATGCGATCGCATCGGCAGCCTGCGACCGCTCTCCCGGAGAGGAATTTGGGCGCCGGACCGGAAATCTTCGAATGCTACCATTTACCGACCGGGTCGAAGTGCCGATTCTGAATTGGGGCCTCGCAGGCGGTTCCGACCCCCGGGGGAAAAAATATCCGCGTCCGACCGGAGGGTACGGCAATCGGTGTACTAGTACACACGCTCCGGCGGGAATTTTGGCCTGGAACGGAAATCCGCAAAACAAGTGCCTTGTCGACCGTCTCGGAGTGCCGATTCCGAATTGTGGTCACATAAGCGATTCCGATGCCCGTGCGGAAAGTTATGCCCCATTCTTTCGCTGAAGGGGTGAGAATAAACCGGAAGGGGAGACTATATCGGCGATGTTCGGGGACCCATATACACGACCTGGGGAGGAGATCTCGCATCGAGTTGAACACGACTTCCGATCCCTGTGACTGGGCGGCTCCGCGTTTGGGCTCCGCCAGTTATTCGCGTAATCGAGGGAGTCGCTACTGCCAAAAAACCTTGGAATAGGGGAGATCGTCGGCTAGAATCGCATTTTCGGAGTGCAAAACGAATGTTTTTCGACCCCGAAACGACGTCTTACGGCCTGAGGCAATGAGAATGCATCGAGCGCTTCTGAGTGCCGATTCTGAATTGGGGTCTTATAAGCGATTCCGATAACCGAGCGAAAAGTTATGCCTGTTTGAGCGAAGCGGTGTCCGTATGCGATCGCATCGGCAGCCTGTTAACGCGCTCCCTGAGAGGAATTTGGGCGCCGGACCGGAAATCTCCGAATGCGACCATTTACCGACCAGCTCGCAATGCCGATTCTGAATTGGAGCCTCGCGGGCGGTTCCGACCCCCGGGCGAATAAATATCCACGTCCGACCGGAGGGTACGGCAGTCAGTGTACTAGTACACACGCTCCGGGGGGAATTTTGACCCCGGAACGGAATTCTGCGAAACAAGCGCCTTGTCCACCGTCTCGGAGTGCCGATTCCGAATTGTGGTCACATAAGCGATTCTGATGCCCGTGCGGAAAGTTATGCTCAATTCTTTCGCTGAAGGGGTGAGAATAAACCGGAGGGGGTGACTATATCGGCGATGTTCGGGCACCCATAACCACGACCTGGGGAAGAGATCACGCGTCGAGTTGAACACGACTTCCGATCGCTGTGACTGGGCGGCTCCGCGTGTGGGCTCCGCAAGCGATTCGCGTAATCGAGGTAGTCGCTACTGCCAAAAAACCTTGGAATAGGGGAGATCGTCGGCTAGAATCGCAATTTCAGAGTTCGAAACGAAGTTTTTTCGACCCCGAAACGACGTCTTATGGCCTGAGGCAATAAGGGGGCGTCGAGCGCCCCTGAGTGCTGATTCTGAATTCGGGTCTTATAAGCGATTCCGATAACCGAGCGAATAGTTATGCATGTTTGAGCGAAGCGGTGTCCGTATGCGATCGCATCGGCAGCCTGCGACCGCGCTCCCGGAGAGGAATTTGGGCGCCGGACCGGAAATCTCCGAATGCGACCATTTACCGAACGGGTCGAAGTGCCGATTCTGAATTTGGGCCTCGCAGGGGGTTCCGACCCCCGAGGGAATAAATATCCGCGTCCGACCAGAGGGTACGGCAGTCGGTGTACTAGTATACACGCTCCGAAGGGAATTTTGGCCCCGAAACGCAATTCCCCGAAACCAGCACCTTGTCGAACGTCTCGGAGTGCCGATTCCGAATTGTAGTCACATAAGCGATTCCGATGTCGTGCGGAAAGTATGCCCAATTCTTTCGCTGAAGGGGGGAGAATAAACGGGGGCTGACTATATCGGTGATGTTCGGGCACCCATATCCACAACTGGGGAGGAGATATCGCGTCGAGTGAACACGACTTCCGATCGCTGTGACTGGGCGGCTCCACGTTTGGGCTCCGCAAGCGATTCGCGTAATCGAGGGAGTCGCTACTGCCAAATAACCTTGGAATATGGGAGATCGTAGGCTAGAATCGCAATTTCAGAGTGCGAAACGAAGGTTTTTCGACCCCGGAACGACGTCTTATGGCCTAAGGCAATAAGGGGGCGTCGAGCGCCCTGAGTGCCGATCTGAATTGGGGTCTTATAAGCGATTTCGAAACCGAGCGAAAGGTTATGCCTTTGAGCGAAGTGGTGTCGTATGCGATCGCATCGGCAGCCTGCGACCGCGCTCCCGCAGAGGAATTTGGGCGCCAGACCGGAAATCCGAATGCGACCATTTACCGACGGGTCGAAGTGCCGATTCTGAATTGGAGCTCGCAGGGGTTTCGACCCCGGGGGAATAAATATCCGCGGTCCGACGGGGGGTACGGCAGTCGGTGTACTAGTACACACGCTCTGGGGGGAATTTTGGCCCGGAAACAGAATTCCGCGAAACCAGCTCCTTGTCGAACGTCTCGGAGTGCCGGTTCCGAATTGTAGTCACATAAGCGATTCCGATGCCCGTGCGGAATGTTATGCCCAATTCTTTCGCTGAAGGGGTGAGAATAAACCGGAGGGGGTGACTATATCAGCGATGCTCGGGCACCCATATCCACGACCTGGGGAGGAGATCTCGCGTCGAGTTGAACACGACTTCCGATCGATGTGACTGGGCGGCTCCGCGTTTGGGCTCCGCCAGCGATTCGCGTAATCGAGGGAGTCGCTACTGCCAAAAAACCTTGGAATAGGGGAGATCGTCGGCTAGAATCGCAATTTCAGAGTGCGAAACGAAGGTTTTTCGACCGCGAAACGACATCTTATGGCCTGAGGCATTAAGGGGGCATCGAGAGCTTCAGAGTGCCGATTCCGAATCGGGGTCTTATAAGCGATTCCGATAACCGAGCAAAAAGTTATGCCTGTTTGAGCGAAGCGGTGTACGTATGCGATCGCATCGGCAGCCTTTTACCGCGCTCCCTGAGAGGAATTTGGGCGCCGGACCGGAAATCTCCGAATGCGACCATTTACCGACCGGCTCGCAGTGCCGATTCTGAATTGGAGCCTCGCGGGCGGTTCCGACCCCCGGGCGAATAAATATCCGCGTCCGACCGGAGGGTACAGCAGACGGTGTACTAGTACACACGCTCCGGGGGGAATTTTGACCCCGGAACGGAATTCCGCGAAACAAGCGCTTGTCCACCGTCACGGAGTGCCGTTCCGAATTGTGGTCACATGATCGATTCCGATGCCCGTGCGGAAAGTTATTTATGCCCATTCTTTCGCGGAAGGGGTGAGAATAAACGGAGGGGGTGACTATATCGGCGATGTCGGGCACCATAACCACGACCTGGGGAAGAGATCTCGCGTCGAGTTGAACACGACTTCCGATCGCTGTGACTGGGCGGCTCCGCGTGTGGGCTCCGCAAGCGATTCGCGTAATCGAGGTAGTCGCTACTGCCAACAAACCTTGGAATAGGGGAGATCGTCGGCTAGAATCGCAATTTCAGAGTGCGAAACGAAGGTTTTTCGACCGCGAAACGACGTCTTATGGCCTGAGGCATTAAGGGCGCATCGAGAGCCTCAGAGTGCCAATTCCGAATTGGGGTCTTATAAGCGATTCCGATAACCGAGCAAAAAGTTATGCCTGTTTGAGCGAAGCGGTGTCCGTATGCGATCGCATCGGCAGCCTGTTACCGCGCTCCCTGAGAGGAATTTGGGCGTCGGACCGGAAATCTCCGAATGTGACCATTTACCGACCGGCTCGCAGTGCCGATTCTGAATTGGAGCCTTGCGGGCGGTTCCGACCCCCGGGCGAATAAATATCCGCGTCCGACCGCAGGGTACGGCAGTCGGTGTACTAGTACACACGCTCTGGGGGGAATTTTGACCCCGGAACGGAATTCCGCGAAACAAGCGCCTTGTCCACCGTCTCGGAGTGCCGATTCCGAATTGTGGTCACGTAAGCGATTCCGATGCCCGTGCGGAAGGTTATGCCCAATTCATTCACTGAAGGGGTGAGAATAAACTGGAGGGGGTGACTATATCGGCGATGTTCGGGCACCCATAACCACGACCTGGGGAAGAGATCTCGCGTCGAGGTTAACACGACTTCCGATCGCTGTGACTGGGCGGCTCCGCGTGTGGGCTCTGCAAGCGATTCGCGTAATCGAGGTAGTCGCTACTGCCAAAAAACCTTGGAATAGGGGAGATCGTCGGCTAGAATCGCAATTTCAGAGTTCGAAACGAAGTTTTTTCGACCCCGAAACGACGTCTTATGGCCTGAGGCAATAAGGGGGCGTCGAACGCCTCTGAGTGTCAATTCTGAATTGGGGACTTATAAGCGATTCCGATAACCGAGCGAATAGTTATGCATGTTTGAGCGAAGCGGTGTCCGTATGCGATCGCATCGGCAGCCTGCGACCGCGCTCCCGAGAGGAATTTGGGCGCCAGACCGGAAATCTCCGAATGCGACCATTTACCGACCGGGTCGAAGTGTGCCGATTCTGAATTTGGGGGCCTCGCAGGCGGTTCCGACCCCTGGGGGAATAAATATCCGCGTCCGACCGGAGGGTACGACAGTCGGTGTACTAGTACACACGCTCCGGAGGAATTGGCCCCGAACCAATTCCCCGAAACCAGCACCTGTCGAACGTCTCGGAGTGCCGATTCCAATTGAGTCACATAAGCGATTCCGATGTCCGTTCGTAAAGTTATGCCCAATTCTTTCGCTGAAGGGGTGAGAATAATCGGAGGGGTGACTATATCGGAGTCGATTTCGTGCACCCATATCCACGACCTGGGGAGGAGATCTCGCGTCGAGTTGACACGACTTCCGATCGCTGTGACTGGGCGCTCCGCGTTTGGGCTCCGCAAGCAATTCGCGTAATCGGGGAGTCGCTATACTGCCAAAAAACCTTGGAATAGGGGAGATCGTCGGCTAGAATCGCAATTTCAGAGTGCGAAACGAAGGTTTTTCGATCCTGAAACGACGCTTATGGCCTGAGGCGTTAAGGGGGCGTCGTAGAGCCTCATATTGCCGCCGATTCCGAATTAGGGTCTTATAACCGATTCCGATAACCGAGCGAAAAGTTATGCCAGTTTGAGCGAAGCGGTGTCCGTATGCAATCGCATTGGCAGCCTGCGACCGCGTTCCCGGAGAGGAATTTGAGCGACGGACCGGAAATCTCCGAATGCGCCATTTTACCGACGGGTCGAAGTGCCGATTCTGATTGGGCCCATCGCGGCGTTTCCGACCCCCGGGCGATAAATATCCGCGTCCGACCGGAGGATATGGCATCGGTGTACTAGTACCACGCTCCGGGGGGAATTTTGGCCCCGGAACGGAATTCCGTGAAACAAGCGCCTTGTCAACCCGCCCGGAGTGCCGGTTCCGAACTGTAGTCACATAAGCGAATCTGATGCCCGTGCGGAAAGTTATCCCCATTCTTTCGTTGAAGGGGTGAGAATAAACGGAGGGGTGCTATATCATCGATGTTCGGGCACCCATATCCACGACCTGGGGAGGATCTCTCGCGTCGAGTTGAACACGACTTCCGATCTTGTGACTGGGCGCTCCCGCGTTTGGGCTCCGCCAGCGATTCGCGTAATCGATGGAGTCCTACTGCAAAAAACCTTGGAATAGGGGAGATCGTCGGCTAGAATCGCAAGTTCAGAGTGCGAAATGAAGGTTTTTCGACCCCGAAACGACGTCTTATGGCCTGAGGCAATAAGGGGGCGTCGAACGCCTCTGAGTGTCAATTCTGAATTGGGGACTTATAAGCGATTCCGATAACGGCGAAATAGTTATGCATGTTTGAGCGAAGCGGTGTCCGTATGCGATCGCATCGGCAGCCTGCGACCGCGCTCCCGGAGAGGAATTTGGGCGCCAGACCGGAAATCTCCGAATGCGACCATTTACCGACCGGGTCGAAGTGCCGATTCTGAATTTGGGCCTCGCAGGCGGTTCCGACCCCTGGGGGAATAAATATCCGCGTCCGACCGGAGGGTACGGCAGTCGGTGTACTAGTACACACGCTCCGGAGGGAATTTTGGCCCCGAAACGCAATTCCCCGAAACCAGCACCTTGTCGAACGTCTCGGAGTGCCGATTCCGAATTGTAGTCACATAAGCGATTCCGATGTCCGTTCGTAAAGTTATGCCCAATTCTTTCGCTGAAGGGGTGAGAATAAATCGGAGGGGTGACTATATCGGCGATGTTCGTGCACCCATATCCACGACCTGGGGAGGAGATCTCGCGTCGAGTTGAACACGACTTCCGATCGCTGTGACTGGGCGGCTCCGCGTTTGGGCTCCGCAAGCAATTCGCGTAATCGAGGGAGTCGCTACTGCCAAAAAACCTTGGAATAGGGGAGATCGTCGGCTAGAATCGCAATTTCAGAGTGCGAAACGAAGGTTTTTCGATCCTGAAACGACGTCTTATGGCCTGAGGCGTTAAGGGGGCGTCGAGAGCCTCATAGTGCCGATTCCGAATTAGGGTCTTATAACCGATTCCGATAACCGAGCGAAAAGTTATGCCAGTTTGAGCGAAGCGGTGTCCGTATGCAATCGCATTGGCAGCCTGCGACCGCGTTCCCGGAGAGGAATTTGAGCGACGGACCGGAAATCTCCGAATGCGACCATTTACCGACGGGGTCGAAGTGCCGATTCTGAATTGGGGCCTCGCGGGCGGTTCCGACCCCCGGGCGAATAAATATCCGCGTCCGACCGGAGGATATGGCAGTCGGTGTACTAGTACACACGCTCCGGGGGGAATTTTGGCCCCGGAACGGAATTCCGTGAAACAAGCGCCTTGTCAACCGTCTCGGAGTGCCGGTTCCGAACTGTAGTCACATAAGCGAATCTGATGCCCGTGCGGAAAGTTATGCCCAATTCTTTCGTTGAAGGGGTGAGAATAAACCGGAGGGGGTGACTATATCAGCGATGTTCGGGCACCCATATCCACGACCTGGGGAGGAGATCTCGCGTCGAGTTGAACACGACTTCCGATCGATGTGACTGGGCGGCTCCGCGTTTGGGCTCCGCCAGCGATTCGCGTAATCGATGGAGTCGCTACTGCCAAAAAACCTTGGAATAGGGGAGATCGTCGGCTAGAATCGCAAGTTCAGAGTGCGAAATGAAGGTTTTTCGACCCCGAAATGACGTCTTATGGCCTGAGGCATTAAGGGGGCTCGAGGCCTCAGAGTGCCGATTCCGAATTGGGGTCTTAAGCGATCCGATAACCGAGCAAAAAGTTATGCCTATTGAGCGAAGCGGTGTCCGTATGCGATCGCATCGGCAGCCTGCGACCGCGCTCCCGGAGAGGAATTGGGCGGCGGCCGATGGAAATCTCCGAATGCGACCATTACGACCGGGTCGAAGTTCCGATTCTGAATTGGGTCCTCGCAGGCAGAGTCCGACCTCCGGGTGAATAAATATTCGTGTCCGACCGGAGGGTACCGTAGTCGGTGTACTAGTACACACGCTACGGGGGGAATTTTTGCCCCGGAACGGAATTCTGAGAAACCAGCGCCTTGTCGAACGTCTCGGAGTGCCGATTCCGAATTGTGGTCACATAAGCGATTCAGATGCCCGTGCGGAAAGTTATGCCCAATTCTTTCGCTGAAGGTGTGAGAATAAACCGGAGGGGGTAACTATATCGGCGATGTTCGGGCACCCATATCCACGACCTGGGGAGGAGATCTGACATCGAGTTGAACACGACTTCCGATCGATGTGACTGGGCGGCTCCGCATTTGGGCTCCGCCAGTGATTCGCGTAATCGAGGTAGTCGCTACTGCCAAAAAACCTTGGAATAGGGGAGATCGTCGGCTAGAATCGCAATTTCAGAGTTCGAAACGAAGTTTTTTCGACCCCGAAACGACGTCTTATGGCCTGAGGCAATAAGCGGGCGTCGAGCGCCTCTGAGTTCCGATTCCGAACTGGGGTCTTATAAGCGATTCCGATAACCGAGCGAAAAGTTATGCCTGTTTGAGCGAAGCGGTGTCCGTATGCGATCGCATGGCAGCCTGCGACCGCGCTCCCGGAGTGGAATTTGGGCGCCGCACCGGAAATCTCGAATGCGACCATTTACCGACCGGGTCGAACTGCCGATTCTGAATTGGGGCCTCGCGGGCGGTTCTTACCCCGGGCGAATAAATATCTGCGTCTACCAGAGGGGACGGCAATCGTTGTACTAGTACATACGCTCTGGGGGGAATTTTGGCCCCGGAATAGAATTTCGTGAAACAAGCGCCTTGTCGACCGTCTCGGAGTGCCGATTCCGAATTGTGGTCACATAAGCGATTCAGATGCCCGTGCGGAAAGTTATGCCCAATTCTTTCGCTGAAGGGGTGAGAATAAACCGGATGGGGTGACTATATCGGAGATGTTCGGGCACCCATATCCACGACCTGGGGAGGAGATCTCGCGTCGAGTTGAACACGACTTCCGATCGCTGTGACTGTGCGGCTCCTCGTGTGGGCTCCGCCAGCGATTTGCATAATCGAGGGAGTCGCTACTGCCACAAAACCTTGGAATAGGGGAGATCATCGGCTAGAATCACAATTTCGGAGGGCGAAACGAAGGATTTTCGACCCCGAAACAATGTTTTATGGCCTGAGGGTATCAGTAGTCGTCGAGCGCCTCTGAGTGCCGATTCCGAATTGGGGTCTTATAAGCGATTTCGATAACCGAGCGAAAAGTTATGTCCGTTTGAGAGAAGCGGTGTCTGTATGCGATCGCATCGGCAGCCTGCGACCGCGCTCCGGGAGAGTAATTTGGGCGCCGGACCGGAAATCTCTAAATGCGACTATTTACCGACCTGGTCAAAGTGCAGATTCTGAATTGGGGCCTCGCGGGCGGTTCCGACCCCCGGCCGAATAAATATCCACGTCCGACTGGTGGGTACGGCAGTCCGTGTCGACCGTCCGGCGATGTTCGGGCACCCATATCCACGACCTGGGGAGGAGATCTCGCGTCGAGTTGAACACGACTTCCGATCGCTGTGACTGGACGGCTCCGCGTGTCGGCTCCGCCAGCAATTCGCGTAATCGAGGGAGTCGCTACTGCCAAAAAATCTTGGAATAGGGGAGATCGTCGGCTAGAATCGCAATTTCGAAGTTCGAAACGTTGGATTTTTTACCCCAAAATGACGTCTTATGGCCTGAGGGAATAAGTTCATGTCGAGCGCCTCTGAGTACCGATTCCGAATTGGGGTCTTATAAGCGATTCCGATAGCCGAGCGAAAAGTTATGCTGTTTGAGCGAAGCGGTGTCCGTATGCGATCGCATCGGCGCCTGCGACCACACTCCGGAGAGGAATTTGGGCGCCGGACGGAAATCTCCGAATGCGACCATTACCGACCGGTCGAAGTGCCGATTCTGAATTGGGGCCTCGCAGGCGGTTCCGACCCTGGGCGAATAAATATCCGTGTCCGACCGGAGGGTACGGCAGTCGGTGTACACACGCTCCGGGGGAATTTTGGCCCCGGAACGGAATTCAGCGAAACCAGCGCCTTGTCGACCGTCTCAGAGTGCCGGTTCTGAATTGTGGTCACATAAGCGATTCCGATGCCCGTGCGGAATGTTATGCCCAATTCTTTCGCTGAAGGGGTGAGAATAAACTGGAGGGGGTGACTATATCGGTGATGTTCGGGCATCCATATCCAAGACCTAGGGAGGAGATCTCGCGTCGAGTTGAACACGACTTCCGATCGCTGTGACTGGGCGGCTCCGCGTGTGGGCTTCGCCAGCGATTCGCGTAATCGAGGGAGTCGCTACTGCCAAAAAACCTTGGAATAGGGGAGATCGTCGGCTAGAATCGTAATTTCGGAGTGCAAAACGAAGGTTTTTCGACCCCGAAATGATGTCTGATGGCCTGAGGTAATAAGTGAATGTCGAGCGCCTCTGAGTGCCGATTCCGAATTGGGGTCTTATAAGCGATTCCGATAATCGAGCGAAATGTTATGCCTATTTTAGCGAAGCGGTGTCCGTATGCGATCGCATCTGCAGCCTGCGACTGCGCTCCCGGAGAGGAATTTGGGCGCCGGACCGGAAATCTCCGAATGCGACCATTTACCGACCGGGTCGAAGTGCCGATTCTTAATTGGGGCCTCGCGTGCGGTTCCGACCCCCAGACGAATAAATATCCGCTTCCGACCGGAGGGTACGGCAGTAGGTGTACTAGTACACACGCTCCGGGGGGAATTTTGGCCCCAGAACGGAATTCCGCGAAACCAGCGCCTTGTCGACCGTCTCGGAGTACCGGTTCCGAAGTGTGGTCACATAAGCGATTCCGATGCCCGTGCGGAAAGTTATGACCAATTCTTTCGCTGAAGGGGAGAGAAAAAACCGGAGGGGGTTGACTATATCTACGATGTTCGGGCACCCATATCCACGACCTGGGGAGGAGATCTCGCGTCGAGTTGAACATGACTTCCGATCGATGTGACTGGGCGGCTCCGCGTGTGGGCTCCGCCAGTGATTCGCGTAATCGAGGGAGTCGCTACTGCCAAAAAACCATGGAATAGGCGAGATTGTCGGCTAGAATCGCAATTTCAGAGTGCGAAATGAAGGTTTTTCGACCCCGTCTTTTGGCATGATGCAATAATTGGGCGTCGAGCGCCTCTGAGTGACGATTCCGAATTGTGGTCTTATAAGCGATTCCGATAACCGAGCGAAAAGTTATGCCTGTTTGAGCGAAGCAGTGTCCGTATGCGATCGCATCGGCAGCCTGCGACCATGCTCTGGGAGAGGAATTTGGGCGCCGGACCGGAAATCTCCGAATGTGACCATTTACCGACCGGGTCGAAGTGCCGATTTTGAATTGGGGCCTCGCGGGCGGTTCTGACCCCCGGGCGAATAAATATCCGCGTCCGACCGGAGGGTACGGCAGTAGGTGTACTAGTACACACGCTCCGGGGGGAATTTTGGCCCCAGAATGGAATTCTGCGAAACCAGCGCCTTGTCGACCGACTCGGAGTGTCGGTTCCGAAGTGTGGTCACATAAGCGATTCCGATGCCCGTGCGGAATGTTATGACCAATTCTTTCGCTGAAGGGGAGAGAATAAACCAGAGGGGGTGACCATATCGGCGATGTTCGGGCACCCATATCCACGACCTAGGGAGGAGATCTCGCGTCGAGTTGAACACGACTTCCGATCTCTGTGACTGGGCGGCTCCGCGTGTGGGCTCCGCCAGCGATTTGCGTAATCGAGGGAGTCGCTACTGCCAAAAAACCTTGGAATAGGGGAGATCGTCGGCTAGAATCGTAATTTCGGAGTGCGAAACGAAGGTTTTTCGACCCCGAAACGACGTCTTATGGCCTGAGGCAATAATTGGCCGTCGAGCGCCTCTGAGTGCCGATTCCGAATTGGGGTCTTATAAGCGATTCCCATAACCGAGCGAAAAGTTAAGCCTGTTTGAGCGAAGCAGTGTCCGTATGCGATCGCATCGGCAGCCTGCGACCATGCTCCGGGAGAGGAATTTTTGCGCCGGACCGGAAATCTCCGAATGCGACCATTTACCGACCGGGTCGAAGTGCAGATTCTGAATTGGGGCTCGCGGGCGGTTCCGACCCCGGGCGAATAAATATCCGCGTCCGACCGGAGGGTACGGTAGTCAATGTACTAGTAAACCACGCTCGGGGGGGGATTTTGGCCCCGGAACGGAATTCGCGAAAACCAGCGCCTTGTCGACGTCTGGATGCCGGTTCTGAATTGTGGTCACATAAGCGATTCCGATGCCGTGCCGAAAGTTATGCCCATTCTTTCGCTGAAGGGGTGAGAATAAACTGGAGGGGGTGACTATATCGGCGATGTTCGGGCACCATATCCACGACCTAGGGAGGAGATCTCGCGTCGAGTTGAACACGACTTCCGATCGCTGTGACTGGGCGGCTCCGTGTGTGGGCTCTGCCAGCAATTCGCGTAATTGAGGGAGTCGCTACTACCAAAAAACCTTGTAATAGGGGAGATTGTCGGCTAGAATCATAATTTCGGAGTGCGAAACGAAGGTTTTTCGACCCCGAAACGATGTCTTATGGCCTGACGCAATAAGTGAACGTCGAGCACCTCTGAGTGCCGATTCCGAATTGGGGTCTTATAAGCGATTCCGATAACCGAGCGAAAAGTTATGCCTATTTTAGCGAAGCGGTGTCCGTATGCGATCGCATCTGCAGCCTGCGACCGCGCTCCCGGAGAGGAATTTGGCCGCCGGACCGGAAATCTTCGAATGCAACCATTTACCGACCGGGTCGAAGTGCCGATTCTGAATTGGGGCCTCGCGGGCGGTTACGACCCTGGGCGAATAAATATCCGCGTCCGACCGGAGGGTACGGCAGTCGGTGTACTAGTACACACGCTCCGGGGGGAATTTTGGCCCCGGAACGGAATTCCACGAAACCAGGGCCTTGACGACAGTCTCGGAGTGCCGGTTCCGAATTGTGATCACATAAGCGATTCCGATGCCCGTGCGGAAAGTTATGCCAAATTCTTTCGCAGAAGGGGTGAGAATAAACGGGGGGGGGGGGGTGACTATATCGACGAAGTTCGGGCACCCATATCCACGACCTGGGGAGGAGATCTCGCGTCGAGTTGAACACGACTTCCGATCGCTGTGACTGGGTGGCTCCGCGTGTGGGCTCCGCCAGGGATTCGCGTAATCGAGGGAGTCGCTACTGCCAAAAAATTTTGGAATAGGCGAGATCTTCGGCTAGAATCGCAATTTCGGAGTGCGAAACGATGGTTTTTTGACCCCGAAACGACAACTTATGGCCTAAGGCAATAAGGGGTCGTCGAGTGCCTCTAAGTGCCAATTCCGAATTGAGGTATTATAAGCGATTCCGATAACCGAGCGAAAAGTTATGCTTGTTTGAGCGAAGCGGTTTCCGTATGGGATCGCATCGGCAGCCTGCGACCGCGCTCCCGTAGAGGAATTTGGGCGCCGGACCGGAAATCTCCGAATGCGACCATTTACCCACTGGGTCGAAGTGTCGATTCTGAATTGGGGCCTCGCAGCGGTTCTGACCCCCAGGCGAATAAATATCCGCGTCCGACCGGAGGGTACGGCAGTCGGTGTACTAGTACACACGCTCCGGGGGGAATTTTGGCCCCGGAACGGAAATCCACGAAACCAGGCCTTGACGACGTCTCGGAGTGCCGGTTCCGAATTGTGATCACATAAGCGATTCCGATGCCCGTGCGGAAAGTTATGCCCAATTCTTCGCAGAAGGGGTGAGAATAAATCGGAGGGGGTGACTATATCGGCGATGTTCGGGCACCCATATCCACGACCTGGGGAGGAGATCTCGCGTCGAGTTGAACACGACTTCCAATCGCTGTGACTGGGTGGCTCCGCGTGTGGGCTCCGCCAGGGATTCGCGTAATCGAGGGAGTCGCTACTGCCAAAAAACCTTGGAATAGGCGAGATCTTCGGCTAGAATCGCAATTTCGGAGTGCAAAACGATGGTTTTTTGACCCCGAAATGACAACTTATGGCCTAAGGCAATAAGGGGTCGTCGAGCGCCTCTAAGTGCCGATTCCGAATTGAGGTATTATAAGCGATTCCGATAACCGAGCGAAAAGTTATGCTTGTTTGAGCGAAGCGGTTTCCGTATGGGATCGCATCGGCAGCCTGCGACCGCGCTCCCGTAGAGGAATTTGGGCGCCGGACCGGAAATCTCCGAATGCGACCATTTACCCACTGGGTCGAAGTGTCGATTCTGAATTGGGGCCTCACGGCGGTTCCGACCCCCAGGCGAATAAATATCCGCGTCCGACCGGAGGGTACGGCAGTCGGTGTACTAGTACACACGCTCCGGGGGGAATTTTGGCCCCGAAACGGAATTTCGCGAAACCAGCGCCTTGTCGATCGTCTCGGAGCGCCGGTTCCGAATTGTGGTCACATAAGCGATTCCGATGCCCGTGCGGAAAGTTATGCCCAATTCTTTCGCTGAAGGGGGGAATAAACCGGGGGGGTGACTATATCGGCGATGTTCGGGCACCCATATCCACGACCGGGAGGAGATCTCGCGTCGAGTTCTACAGACTTCCGATCGCTGTGACTGGGGGCTCCGCGTGTGGGCTCCGCCAGCGATTCGCGTAATCGAGGGCGTCGCTATTGCAAAAAAACCTGGAATAGGGGAGATCGTCGGCGAGAATCGCAATTTTGGAAGGCGAAACAAAGGTTTTTTCGACCCCGAAACGACGTCTTATGGCCTGAGGCAACAAGTTTGCGTCGAGCGCCTCTTAGTGCCGATTCCGAATTCGCGTCTTATAAGTGATTCCGATAACCGAGCGAAAATTTATTCCTGTTTGAGCGAAGCGGTGTCCGTATGGTATCCCATCGGCAGCCTGCGACAGCGCTCCCGGAGAGGAATTTTGGCACCGGACTGGAAATCTCCGAATGCGACCATTTACCAACCGGGTCGAAGTGCCGATTCTGAATTGGGGCCTCGCGGGCGGTTCCGACGCGGGCGAATAAATATCCGCGTCCGACCGGAGGGTACGGCAGTTGGTGTACTAGTACCACGCTCCGGGGGGAATTTTGGCCCCAGAACGGAATTCCGCGAAACAAGCGCCTTGTCGACCGTCTCGGAGTGCCGGTTACGAATTGTGGTCACATAAGCGATTCCGACGCCCGTGCGGAAAGTTATGCCCAATTGTTTCGCTAAAGGGGTGAGAATAAACCGGAGGGGGTGACTATATCGGCGATGTTCGGGCACCCATATCCACGACCTGGGGAGGAGATCTCGCGTCGAGTTGAACACGACTTCCGATCGCTGTGACTGGGCGGCTCCGCGTGTCGGTTCCGCCAGCGATTCGCGTAATCGAGGGAGTCGCTACTGCCAAAAAACCTTGGAATAGAAGAGATCGTCGGCGTGAATCGCAATTTTGGAAGACGAAACGAAGGTTTTTCGACCCTGAAATGACGTCTTATGGCCTGAGGCAAAAAGTTTGCGTCGAGCGCCTCTGAGTGCCGATTCCGAATTGGGGTCTTATAAGCGATTCCGATAACCGAGCGAAAATTTATGCCTTTTGAGCGAAGCGGTGTCCGTATGGGATCACATCGGCAGCCTGCGACGCGCTCCTGGAGAGGAATTTTGGCGCCGGACCGGAAAATCGAATGCGACCATTTACCGACCGGGCGAAGTGCCGATTCTGAATTGGGGCCTCGGGGCGGTTCCGACCCTGGGCGAATAAATATCCGCGTCCGACGGAGGGTACGGCAGTCGGTGTACTAGTACACACGCTTCGGGGGAATTTGGCCCCGGAACGGAATTCCGGGAAACCAGCGCCTTGTCGACCGTCTCGGAGTGCCGGTTCCGAATTGTGGTCACATAAGCGATTCTGATGCCCGTGTGGAAGGTTATGCCCAATTCTTTCCCTGAAGGGGTGAGAATAAACCGGAGGGGGTGACTATATCGGCGATGTTCGGGCACCCATATCCACGACCTGGGGAGGAGATCTCGCGTCGAGTTGAACACGACTTCCGATCGCTGTGACTGGGTGGCTCCGCGTGTGGGCTCCGCCAGCGATTCGCGTAATCGAGCGAGTCGCTACTGTCAAAAAACCATGGAATAGGGGAGATCGTCGGCTAGAATCGCAATTTCAGAGTACAAAATGAAGGTTTTTCGACCCCGAAACGACGACTTATGGCCTAAGGCAATAAGTGGTTGTCGAGCTCCTCTGAGTGCCGATTCCGAATTGGGGTCTTATAAGCGATTCCGATAACCGAGAGAAACGTTATGCCGTTGAGCGAAGCGGTGTCTGTATGGGATCGCATCGGCACCTGCGACCGCGCTCCGGAGAGGAATTGGGACCGGACCGGAAATCTCCAAATGCGACCATTTACCGACTGGGTCGAAGTGCCGTTTCTGAATTGGGGCCTCGCGGCGGTTCCGACCCCCAGGCGAAGAAATATCCGCGTCCGACCGGAGGGTACGGCAGTCAGTGTACTAGTACACACGCTCTGGGGGGAATTTTGGCCCCGGAACGGAATTCCGCGAAACCAGCGCCTTGTCGACCGACTCGGAGTGCCGGTTCCGAATTGTGGTCACATAAGCGATTCCGATGCCCGTGCGGAAAGTTATGCCCAATTCTTTCGCTGAATGGGTGAGAATAAACCGGAGGGGGTGACTATATAGGCGATGTTCGGGCACCCATATCCACGACCTAGGGAGAAGATCTCGTGTCGAATTGAACACGACTTCCAATCGCTGTGACGGGGCGGCTCCCCGTGAGGGCTCCGCCAGCGATTCGCGTAATCGAGGGAGTCGCTACAGCCAAAAAACCTTGGAATAGGGGAGATCGTCGGCGAGAATCGCAATTTTGGAAGGCGAAACGAAGGTTTTTCGACCCCGAAACGACGTCTTATGGCCTGAGGCAATAAGTATTCATCGAGCGCCTCTGAGTGCCGATTCAGAATTGGGGTCTTATAAGCAATTCCGATAACGAGCGAAAAGTTATGTCTGTTTGAGCGAAGCGGTGTCCGTATATGGGATCGCATCGGCAGCCTGCGACTGCACTCCCGGAGAGGAATTAGGCCGGACAGGAAATCTCCGAATGCAACCATTTACCGACGGGTCGAAGTGTCGATTCTGAATTGGGGCCTCGGCGGGCGGTTCCGACCTGGGCGATAAATATCCGCGTCCGACCGGAGGGTACGGCAGTGGTGTACTAGTACACACGCTCGGGGGGAATTTTGCCCCGAAACGGAATTCCGCGAAACAGCGAAGTGTCGATCGTCTCGGAGCGCCGGTTCCGAATTGTGGTCACATAAGCGATCGATGCCCGTGCGGAAAGTTATGCCCAATTCTTTCGCTGAAGGGGTGAGAATAAACCGGAGGGGGTGACTATATCGGCGATATTCGGGTACCCATATCCACGACCTGGGGAGGAGATCTCGTGTCGAGTTGAACACGACTTCCGATCTCTGTGACAGGGCTCCTCCGCGTGTTGGCTCCGCAGCAATTCATGTAATCGATGGAGTCGCTACTGCCAAAAAACCTTGGAATAGGGGAGATCGTCTGCTAGAATCGCAATTTCGGAGTGCGAAACGAATGTTTTTCGACCCCGAAACGACGTTGTATGGCCTGAGGCAATATATTGCCGTCGAGCGCCTCTGAGTGCCGATTGCGAATTGGGGTCTTATAAGCGATTCCGATAACCGAGCGAAAAGTTATGCCTGTTTGAGCGAAGCGGTTTCCGTATGGGATCGCATCGGCAGCCTGCGACCGCGCTCCCGTAGAGGAATTTGGGCGCCGGACCGGAAATCTCCGAATGCGACCATTTACCCACTGGGTCGAAGTGCCGATTCTGAATTGGGGTCTCGCGGCGGTTCCGACCCCCAGGCGAATAAATATCCGCGTCCGACCGGAGGGTACGACAGTCGGTGTACTAGTACACACGCTCCGGGGGGGGATTTTGGCCCCGGTACGGAATTCCCCAAAAAAAGCGCCTTCTCGACCGTCTCGGAGTTCCGATTCCGAATTGTGGTCACATAAGCGATTCCGATGCCCGTGCGGAAAGTTATGCCCAATTCTTTCGCTGAAGGGGTGAGAATAAACCGAAGGGGGTGACTATATCGGCGATGTTCGGGCACCCATATCCAAGACCTGGGGAGGAGATCTCCCATCAAGTTGAACACGACTTCCGATCGCTGTGATTGGGTGGCTCCGCGTGTGGGCTTTGCCAGCGATTCGCGTAATCGAGGGAGTCGCTACTGTAAAAAAACCTTGGAATATGGGAGATCGTCGTCTAGAATCGCAATTTCGGAGTGTGAAACGATGGTTTTTTGACCGTGAAATGATGTCTTATGGCCTGAGGCATTAAGAGTTCGTCGAGCGCCTCTGAGTGCCGATTCCGAATTGGGGTCTTATAAGCGATTCCGATAATCGAGCGAAAAGTTATGCATGTTTGAGCGAAGCGGTGTCCGTATGCGATCGATCGGCAGCCTGTGACGCGCCCGGAGGGAGAGGAATTTGGGCGCCGGACCGGAAATCTCCGAATGTGACCATTGACGACCGGGTCGAAGTGCCGATTCTGAATTGGGGCCTCGCGGGCGGTTCCGACACCGGGCGAATAAATATCCGCGTCGACCGGAGGGTATGGCAGCCGGTGTACTAGTACACACGCTCCGGGGGGAATTTTGGCCCGGAACGGAATTCCGCGAACAAAAGCCTTGTCGACCGTCTCGGAGTGCGATTCGAATTGTGGTCTCATAAGCGATTCGATGCCGTGCGGAAAGTTATGCCCAATTCTTTCGCTGAAGGGGTGAGAAAAACCGGAGGGGGAGACTATATCGGCGATGTTCGGGCACCCATATCCACGACCTGGGGAGGAGATCTCGCGTCGAGTTGAACACGACTTCCGATCGCTGTGACTGGGCGGCTCCGTGTGTGGGCTCCGCCAGCGATTCGCGTAATCGAGGGAGTCGCTACTGCCAAAAAATCTTCGAATAGGCGAGATCGCCGGCTAGAATCGCAATTTCGGAGTGCGAAACGAAGGTTTTTCGACCCCTAAAAGACGTCTTATGGCCTAAGGCGATAAGTTGGCGTTGAGCGTCTCTGAGTGCCGATTCCGAATTGGGGTCATATAAGCGATTCCGATAACCGAGCGAAAAGTTATGCCTGTTTGAGCGAAGCGGTGTCCGTATGGGATCGCATCGGCAGCCTGCGACCGCGCTCCCGGAGAGGAATTTGGGCGCCGGACCGGAAATCTCCGAATGCGACCATTTACCGCCGGGTCGAAGTGCCGATTCTGAATTGGGCCTCCCGGCGGTTCCGACCCTGGGCGAATAAATATAACCGCGTCCGACCGGAGGGTACGGCAGTCGGTGTACTAGTACACACCTCTACGGGGGAATTTTGGCCCCGGAACGGAATTCCGCGAAACCAGCGCCTTGTCGACCGTCTCGGAGTGCCGATTCCGAATTGTGGTCACATAAGCGATTCCGATGCCCGTGCGGAAAGTTATGCCCAATTCTTTCGCTGAAGGGGTGAGAATAACCGGAGGGGGTGACTATATCGCGATGTTCGGGCACCCATATCCACGACCAGGGAGGAGATCTCACGTCGAGTTGAACGCGACTTCCGATCGCTGTGACTGCGGCTGCGCGTGTGGGGCTCCGCCAGCGATTCGCGTAATCGAGGGAGTCGCTATACTGCCAAAAACCTTGGAATATGGGAGATCGTCGGCTAGAATCGCAATTTCGGAGTGTGAAACGAAGGTTTTTCGACCCCTAAATGACGTGTTATTGCCTGAGGCGATAAGTGGGCGTCGAGGGCCTCTGAGTGCCGATTCCAAATTGGGATCTTATAAGCGATTCCGATAACCGAGCGAAACGTTATGCATGTTTGAGCGAAGCGGTGTCCGTATGGGATCGCATCAGCAGCCTGCGACCGCGCTCCCGGAGAGGAATTTGGGCGCCGAACCAGAAATCTCCGAATTCGACCATTTACCGACCGGGTCGAAGTGCCGACCCTGGGCGAATAAATTTCCGCGTCCGACCGGAGGGTACAGACATCGGTGTACTAGTACACACGCTCTGGGGGGAATTTTTGTCCCGGAACGGAATTTTGCGAAATCAGCGCCTTGTCGACCGTCTCGGAGTGCCGGTTCCGAATTGTGGTCACATAAGCGATTCCGATGCCCGTGCGGAAAGTTATGCCCAATTCTTTCGCTGAAGGGGTGAGAATAAACCGGAGGGGGTGACTATATCGGCGATGTTCGGGCACCCATATCCTCGACCTGGGGAGGAGATCTCGCGTTGAGTTGAACACGACTTCCGATTGCTGTGACTGGGCGGCTCCGCGTGTGGGCTCTGCCAGCGATTCGCGGAATCGAGGGAGTCGCGACTGCCAAAAAACCTTGGAATAGGGGAGATCGTCGGCTGGAATCGCAATTTCGGAGTGCGAAACGAAGGTTTTTCGACCCCTAAATGACTTCTTATGGCTTGAGGCAATAAGGGGACGTCGAGCGCCTTTGAGTGCCGATTCCGAATTGGGGTCTTATAAGCGATTCCGATAACCGAGCGAAAAGTTATGTATGTTTGAGCGAAGCGGTGTGCGTATGCGATCGCATCGGCAGCCTGCGACCGCGCTCCCGTAGAGGAATTTGGGCGTCGGACCGGAAATCTCCAAATGCGACCATTTACCGACTGGGTCGAAGTGCCGATTCTGAATTGGGGCCTCGGGGGCGGTTCCGACCCCCGAGCGAATAAATATCCGCGTCCGACCGGAGGGTACGACAGTAGATGTACTAGTACACACGCTCCGAGGGGAATTTTGGCCCCGGAACGGAATTCCGCGAAACCACTGCCTTTTCGACTGTCTCGGAGTGCCGGTTCCGAATTGTGGTCACATAAGCGATTCCGATGCCCGTGCGGAAAGTTATGCCCAATTCTTTTTCGCTGAAGGGGTGAGAATAAACCGGAGGGGGTGACTATATCGCGATGTTCGGCACCCATATCCACGACCTGGGGAGGAGATCTCGTGTCGAGTTGGACACGACTTCTGATCGCTGTGACTGGCGGCTCCCGTGTGGGCTCCGCCAGCGATTCGCGAATCGAGGAGTCGCTACTGCCAAAAAACCTTGGAATAGGGGAGATCGTCGGCTAGAATCGCAATTTCGTGTGCGAAACGAAGGTTTTTCGACCCGAAATTACATCTTATGGCCTGAGGCAATAAGGGGACATCGAGCGCCTCTGAGTGCCGATTCCGAATTGGGGTCTTATAAGCGATTCCGATAACCGAGCGAAAAGTTATGCATGTTTGAGCGAAGCGGTGTCCGTATGCGATCGCATCGGCAGCCTACGACCGCGCTCCCGGAGAGGTATTTGGGCGTCGGACCGGAAATCTCCAAATGCGACCATTTACCGACCGGGTCGAAGTGTCGATTCTGAATTGGGGCCTCGGGGGCGGTTCCGACCCCCGAGCGAATAAATATCCGCGTCCGACCGGAGGGTACGACAGTAGGTGTACTAGTACACACGCTCCGGGGGGAAATTTGGCCCCGGAACGGAATTCCGCAAAACCAGCGCCTTTTCGACTGTCTCGGAGTGCCGGTTCCGAATTGTGGTCACATAAGCGATTACGATTCCCGTGCGGAAGGTTATGCCCAATTCTTTCGCTGAAGGGGTGAGAATAAACCGGAGGGGGTGACTATATCGGCGATGTTCGGGCACCCATATCCACGACCTGGGGAGGAGATCTCGCATCAAGTTGAACACGACTTCCGATCGCTGTGACTGGGTGGCTCCGCGTGTGGGCTCCGCCAGTGATTGGCGTAATCGAGGGAGTCGCTACTGCCAAAAAACCTTGGAATAGGGGAGATCGTCGGCTAGAATCGCAATTTCGGTGTGCGAAACGAAGGTTTTTCGACCCCGAAATTACATCTTATGGCCTGAGGCAATAAGTGGACATAGAGCGCCTCTGAGTGCCGATTCCGAATTGGGGTCTTATAAGCGATTTCGATAACCGAGCAAAAATTTATGCCCGTTTGAGCGAAGCGGTGTCCGTATGCGATCACATTGGCAGCCTGCGACCGCTCTCCGGGAGAGGAATTTGGGCGCCGGACCGGAAATCTCCGAATGCGACCATTTACCGACCGGGTCGAAGTGCCAATTCTGAATTGGGGACTCGCGGGCGGTTCCGACCCCCGGGCGAATAAATATCCGCGTCCGACCGGAGGGTTCGGCAGTCGGTGTACTAGTACACACGCTCCGAGGGGGATTTTGGCCCCGGTACGGAATTCCCCAAAAAAAGCGCCTTCTCGACCGTCTTGGAGTGCCGATTCCGAATTGTGGTCACATAAGCCATTTCGATGCCCGTGCGGAAAGTTATGCCCAATTCTTTCGCTGAAGGGGTGAGAATAAACCGGAGGGGGTGACTATATCGGCGATGTTCGGGCACCCATATCCACGACCTGGGGAGGAGATCTCGCGTCGAGTTGGACACGACTTCTGATCGCTGTGATTGGGCGGCTCCGCGTGTGGGCTTTGCCAGCGATTCGCGTAATCGAGGGAGTCGCTACTGCAAAAAAACCTTGGAATATGGGAGATCGACGGCTAGAATCGCAATTTCAGAGTGCGAAACGAAGGTTTTTTGACCCCGAAATGATGTCTTATGGCCTGAGGCATTAAGAGGTCGTCGAGCGCAGCTGAGTGCCGATTCCGAATTGGGGTCTTATAAGCGATTCCGATAACCGAGCGAAAAGGTATGCATGTTTGAGCGAAGCGGTGTCCGTATGCGATCGCATCGGCAGCCTGCGACCGCGCTCCCGGAGAGGTATTTGGGCGTCGGACCGGAAATCTCCAAATGCGACCATTTACCGACCGGCTCGAAGTGTCGATTCTGAATTGGGGCCTCGGGGGCGGTTCCGACCCCCGAGCGAATAAATATCCGCGTCCGACCGGAGGGTACGACAGTAGGTGTACTAGTACACACGCTCCGGGGGGAAATTTGGCCCCGGAACGGAATTCCGCAAAACCAGCGCCTTTCCGACTGTCTCGGAGTGCGGTTCCGAATTGTGGTCACATAAGCGATTACGATTCCCGTGCGGAAGGTTATGCCCATTCTTCGCTGAAGGGGTGAGAATAAACCGGAGGGGTGACGTGATATATCGGCGATGTTCGGGCACCCCCCACGACCTGGGGAGGAGATCTCGCATCAAGTTGAACACGACTTCCGATCGCTGTGACTGGGGGCTCCGCGTTGGGGCTCCGCCAGTGATTGGCGTAATCGAGGGAGTCGCTACTGCCAAAAAATTGGAATAGGGGAGATCGTCGGCTAGAATCGCAATTTCGGTGTGCGAAACGAAGGTTTTTCGACCCCGAAATTACATCTTATGGCCTGAGGCAATAAGGGGACATAGAGCGCCTCTGAGTGCCGATTCCGAATTGGGGTCTTATAAGCGATTTCGATAAAACCGAGCAAAAATTTATGCCCGTTTGAGCGAAGCGGTGTCCGTATGCGATCACATTGGCAGCCTGCGACCGCTCTCAGGGGAGGAAATTTGGGCGCCGGACGGAAATCTCCGAATGCGACCATTACGACGTGGTCGAAGTGGCCAATCTGAATTGGGGCCTCGCGGGCGGTTTCGACCCCCGGGCGAATAAATATCCGCGTCGACGGAGGGTTCGGCAGTCGGGTACTAGTACACACGCTCGAGGGGGATTTTGGCCCCGGTACGGAATTCCCCAAAAAAAGCGCCTTCTCGACCGTCTTGGAGTGCCGATTCCGAATTGTGGTCACATAAGCCATTCTGATGCCGTGCGGAAAGTTATGCCCAATTCTTTCGCTGAAGGGGTGAGAATAAACCGAGGGGGTGACTATATCGGCGATGTTCGGGCAACCATATCCACGACCTGGGGAGGAGATCTCGCGTCAAGTTGAACACGACTTCCGATCGCTGTGATCGGGTGGCTCCGCGTGTGGGCTTTGCCAGCGATTCGCGTAATCGAGGGAGTCGCTACTGCCAAAAAACCTTGGAATAGGGGAGATCGTCGGCTAGAATCGCAATTTCGGTGTGCGAAACGAAGGTTTTTCGACCCCGAAATTACATCTTATGGCCTGAGGCAATAGGGGGACATTAGAGCGCCTCTGAGTGCCGATTCCGAATTGGGGTCTTATAAGCGATTCGATAACCGAGCAAAAATTTATGCCCGTTGAGCGAAGCGGTGTCCGTATGCGATCACATTGGCAGCCTGCGACCGCTCTCCGGGAGAGGAAATTGGGCGCCGACCGGAAATCTCCGAATGCGACCATTTACGACCGGGTCGAAGTGCCAATCTGAATTGGGGCCTCGCGGGCGGTTCCGACCCCCGGGCGAATAAATATCCGCGTCCGACCGGAGGGTTCGGCAGTCGGTGTACTAGTACACACGCTCCGAGGGGGATTTTGGCCCCGGTACGGAATTCCCCAAAAAAAGCGCCTTCTCGACCGTCTTGGAGTGCCGATTCCGAATTGTGGTCACATAAGCCATTCTGATGCCCGTGCGGAAAGTTATGCCCAATTCTTTCGCTGAAGGGGTGAGAATAAACCGGAGGGGGTGACTATATCGGCGATGTTCGGGCACCCATATCCACGACCTGGGGAGGAGATCTCGCGTCAAGTTGAACACGACTTCCGATCGCTGTGATCGGGTGGCTCCGCGTGTGGGCTTTGCCAGCGATTCGCGTAATCGAGGGAGTCGCTACTGCCAAAAAACCTTGGAATAGGGGAGATCGCCGGCTAGAATCGCAATTTTGGAGTGCGAAACGAAAGATTTTCGACCCCGAAACGACGACTTATGGCCTGAGGCAATGAGGAGGCGTCGAGCGCCTCTGAGTGCCAATTCCGAATTGGGATCTTATAAGCGATTCCGGTAACCGAGCGAAAAGTTATGCATGTTTGAGCGAAGCGGTGTCCGTATGCGATCACATCGGCAGCCTGCGACCGCGCTCCCGGAGAGGAATTTGGCGCCGGATCGGAAATGTCCGAATGCGACCATTGACCGACGGTGTCGAAGTGCCGATTCTGAATTGGGGCTCGCGGGAGGTTCCGACCCCCGGGCGAATAAATATCCGCGTCCGACTGGAGGGTACGATAGTCGGTGTACTAGTACACACGCTCTGGGGGGAATTTGGCCCCGGAACGGAATTCTGCGAAACCAGCGCCTTGTCGACCGTCTCGGAGTGCCGATTCCGAATTGTGGTCACATAAGCGATTCCGATGCCCGTGCGGAAAGTTATGCCCAATTCTTTCGCTGAAGGGGTGAGAATAAACCGGAGGGGTGACTATATCGGCGATGTTCGGGCACCCATATCCAGGACCTGGGGAGGAGATCTCACGTCGAGTTGAACACGACTTCCGATCGCTGTGACTGGGTGGCTCCGCGTGAGGGCTTCGCCAGCGATTCGCGTAATCGGGGGAGTCGCTACTGCCAAAAAACCTTGGAATAGGGGAGATCGTCGGCTAGAAGCGCAATTTAGGAGTGTGAAATGAAGGTTTTTCGACCCCGAAACGACGTCTTATGGCCTGAGGCATTAAGCGGGCATCGAGCGCCTCTGAGTGCCGATTCCGAATTGGGGTCATATAAGCGATTATGATAACCGAGCGAAAAGTTATGCCTGTTTCAGCAAAGAGGTGTCCGTATGCGATCGCATCGGCAGCCTGCGACCGCGCTCCAGGAGAGGAATTCGGGCGCCGGACTGGAAATCTCCTAATGCGACCATTGACCGACCGGGTCGAAGTGCCGATTCTGAATTGGGGCCTCGCGGGCGGTTCCGACCCCCGGGCGAATAAATATTCGCGTCCGACCGGCGTTACGACAGTCGGTGTACTAGTACACACGATCCGGGGGGAATTTTGGCCCCGGAACGGAATTCCACAAAACCAGCGCCTTGTCGACCGTCTCGGAGTGCCGATTCCGAATTATGGTAACATAAGCGAATCCGATGCCCGTGCGGAAAGTTATGCTAAATTCTTTCGCTGAAGGGGTGAGAATAAACCGGAGGGGGTGACTATATCGGCGATGTTCGGGCACCCATATCCACGACCTGGGGAGGACATCTCACGTCAAGTTGAACACGACTTCCGATCGCTATGACTGGGCGGCTCCGTGTGTGGGCTCCGCCAGCAATTCGCGCAATCGAGGGAGTCGCTACTGCCAAAAAACATTGGAATAGGGGAGATTGTCGGCTGGAATCGCAATTTCGGAGTGCAAAAGGATGGTTTTTTGACCCCGAAACAACGTTTTATGGCCTGAGGCAATAATCAGTTGTCTAGCGCTTCTGAGTGCCGATTCCGAATTGGGGTCTTATTAGGGATTCCGATAACCGAGCGAAAAGTTATGTCTGTTTGAGAGAAGCGGTGTCCGTATGCGATCGCATCGGCAGCCTGCGACCGCGCTCCCGGAGAGGAATTTGGGCGCCAGACCGAAAATCTCCAAATGCGACCATTTACCGACCGGGTCGAAGTGCCGATTCTGAATTGGGGCCTCGCGGGCGGTTCCGACCCCCGGGCGAATAAATATCCGTGTCCGACCGGAGGGTATGGCAGTCGGTGTACTAGTACACACGCTCCGGGGGGAATTTCGGCCCCGGAACAGAATTCCGCAAAACCAGCGCCTTGTCGACCGTCTCGGAGTGCCTATTCCGAATTGTGGTCACATAAGCGATTCCGATGCCCGTGCGGAAAGTTATGCCCAATTCTTTCGCTGAATGGGTGAGAATAAACCGGAGGGGGTGACTATATCGGTGATGTTCGGGCACCCATATCCACGACCTGGGGAGTTGATCTCGCGTCGAGTTGAACACGACTTCCGATCGCTGTGATTGGGTGGCTCCGCGTGTGGGCTTCGCCAGCGATTCGCGTAATCGAGTGAGTCGCTACTGTCAAAATTTCAGAGTGCGAAACGAAGGATATTCGACCACGAAAACGATGTCTTATGGCCTGAGGCATTAAGTGGTCGTTGAGCGCCTCTGAGTGCCGATTCCGAATTGGGGTCTTATAAGCGATTCCGATTATCGAGCGAAAAGTTATGCCTGTTTGAGCGAAGCGGTGTCCGTATGCGATCGCATCGGCAGCTGCGACCGCGCTCCCGGAGAGGAATTGGGCGCGGACCGGAAATCTCCGAATGCGACCATTGACCGACGGGTCGAAGTGCCGATTCTGAATTGGGGCTCGCAGGCGGTTCCGAACCCGGGCGAATAAATATCCCGTCCAACCGGAGGGTATAGCAGTCGGTGTATAGTACACACGCTCCGGGGGGAATTTTGGCCCAGAACGGAATTCCGTGAAAAAGCGCCTTGTCGACCGTCTCGGAGTGCCGATTCCGAATTGTGGTCACATAAGCGATTCGATGCCCGTGCGGAAAGTTTAGCCCAATTCTTTCGCTGAAGGATGAGAATAAACCAGAGGGGGTGACTATATCAGCGATGTTCGGGCACCCATATCCACGACCTGGGGAGGAGATCTCGCGTCGAGTTGAACACGACTTCCGATCGCTGTGACTGGGCGGCTCCGTGTGTGGGCTCCGCCAGCGATTCGCGTAATCGAGGGAGTCGATACTGCCAAAAAACCTTGGAATAGGGGAGATCACCGGCTAGAATCGCAATTTCAGAGTGCGTAACGAATGTTTTTCCACCCCGAAACGACGTCTTATGGCCGGAGGCAATAAGGGGGCGTCGAGCGCCTCTGAGTGCCGATTCCGAATTGGGGTGTTATAAGGGATTCCGATAACCGAGCGAAAAGTTATACCTGTTGGAGCGAAGCGGTGTCCGTATGCGATCGCATAGGCAGCCTGTGACCGCGCTCCCGTAAAGGTATTTTGGCGCCGGACCGGAAATCTCCGAATGCGACCATTTACCGACCGGGTGAAGTGCCGATTCTGAATTGGGCCTCGCGGGCGGTTCCGACCCCAGGGCGAATAAATATCCGCGTTCGACCGGAAGATACGGCAGTCGGTGTACTAGTACACACGCTCCGGGGGAATTTTGGCCCCGGAACGTAATTCCCGAAAACAAGCGCCTTGTCGACCGTCTCGGAGTGCCGATTCCGAATTGTGGTCACATAAGCGATTCGATGCCCGCGGAAAGTTATGCCCAATTCTTTCGCTGAAGGGGTGAGAATAAACTGGAGGGGGTGACTATCGCGATGTTCGGGCACCCATATCCACGACCTGGGGAGGAGATCTCGAGTCAAGTTGAACATGACTTCCGATCGCTGTGACTGGGTGGCTCCGCGTGTGGGCTTCGCCAGCGATTAGCGTAATCGAGGGAGTCGCTACTGCCAAAAAACCATGGAATAGGGGAGATCATCGGCTAGAATCGCAATTTTGAAGTGCGAAACGAAGGTTTTTCGACCCCGAAACGACGACCTATGGCCTGACGCAATAAGGAGCGTCGAGCGCCTCTGAGTGCCGATTCCGAATGGGGTCTTATAAGCGATTCCGATAATCCGAGCGAAAATTATGCCGTTTGAGCGAAGCAGTGTCCGTATGCGATCGCATCGGCAGCCTGCGACCGCGCTCCCGGAGAGGAATTTGGGCGCCAGACCGGAAATCTCCGAATGTGACCATTGACCGACCGGGTCGAAGTGCCGATTCTGAATTTGGGTCTCTAAGGCGGTTCCGACCCCCAGGCGAATAAATATCCGCGTCCGACCGGAGGGTACGACAGTCGGTGCACTAGTACACATGCTCCGGGGGGGATTTTGGCCCCGAAACGGAATTCCGCAAAACCAGCGCCTTGTCGACCGTCTCGGAGTGCCGATTCCGAATTGTGGTCACATAAGCGATTCCGATGCCCGTGCGGAAAGTTTTGCCCAATTCTTTCGCTGAAGCGGTGAGAATAAACCGGAGGGGGTAACTATCGCCGATGTTCGGGCACCCATATCCACGACCTGGGGAGGAGATCTCGAGTCAAGTTGAACATGACTTCCGATCGCTGTGACTGGGTGGCTCCGCGTGTGGGCTTCGCCAGCGATTAGCGTAATCGAGGGAGTCGCTACTGCCAAAAAACCATGGAATAGGGGAGATCATCGGCTAGAATCGCAATTTTGAAGTGCGAAATGAAGGTTTTTCGACCCCGAAACGACGACCTATGGCCTAACGCAATAAGAGAGCGTCTAGCGCCTCTGAGTGCCGATTCCGAATTGGGGTCTTATAAGCGATTCCGATAACCGAGCGAAAATTTATGCCTGTTTGAGCGAAGCAGTGTCCGTATGCGATCGCATCGGCAGCCTGCGACCGCGCTCCCGGAGAGGAATTTGGGCGCCGGACCGGAAATCTCCGAATGCGACCATTGACCGACCGGGTCGAAGTGCCGATTCTGAATTTGGGTCTCTAAGGCGGTTCCGACCCCCAGGCGAATAAATATCCGCGTCCGACCGGAGGGTACGACAGTCGGTGCACTAGTACACACGCTCCGGGGGGAATTTTGGCCCCGAAACGGAATTCCGCAAAACCAGCGCCTTGTCGACCGTCTCGGAGTGCCGATTCCGAATTGTGGTAACATAAGCGATTCCGATGCCCGTGCGGAAAGTTTTGCCCAATTCTTTCGCTGAAGCGGTGAGAATAAACCGGAGGGGGTGACTATATCGGTGATGTTCGGGGACCCATATCCACCTCCTGGAAAGGAGATCTCGCATCGCGTTGAACACGAGTTCCGATCGTTGTGACTGGGCGGCTCCGCGTGTGGGCTCCGCCAGCGATTCGCGTAATCGAGGGAGTCGCTACTGCCAAAAAACCTTGGAATATGGGAGATCGTCGGCTAGAATCAGAATTTCAGAGTGCGAAATGAAGGTTTTTGGACCCCAAAATGATGTCTTATGGCCTGAGGCAATAAGGGGGCATCGAGCGCCTCTGAGTGCCGATTCCGAATAGGCGTCTTATATGCGATTCCGATAACCGAGCGAAAAGTTATGCCTGTTTGTGCGAAGCGGTGTTCGTATGCGATCGCATCGGCAGCCTGCGACCAAGCTCCTGAGAGGAATTTGGGCGCCGGACCGGAAATCTCCGAGTGCGACCATTTACCGACCGGGTCAAAGTGCCGATTCTGAATTGGGGCCTCGTAGGCGGTTCCAACCCCTGGGCATATAAATATCCGCGTCCGATAGGAGGGTACGGCAGTCGGTGTACTAGTACACACGCTTCGGGGGGAATTTTGGCCCCGGAACAGAATTCCGCGAAACCAGCGCCTTGTCGACCGTCTCGGAGTGCCAATCCGAATTGTGGTCACATAAGAGATTCCGATACCCGTGCGGAAAGTTATGCCCAATTCTTTCGCTGAAGGGGTGAGAATAAACCGGAGGGGGTGACTATATCAGCGATGTTCGGGCACCCATATCCACCTCTTGGGGAGGAGATCTCGCATCGAGTTGAACACGACTTCTGATCGCTGTGACTGGGCAGCTCCGCGTGTGGGCTCCGCAGCGATTCGCGTAATCGAGGGAGTCGCTACTGCTAAAAAACCTTGGAATAGGGGAGATCGTCGGCTAGAATCGGAATTTCAGAGTGCGAAACGAAGGTTTTTCGACCCCTAAACGATGTCTTATGGCCTGAGGCAATAATGAGGGTCGAGCGCCGCTGAGTGCCGATTCCGATTTGGGGTCTTATAAGCGATTCCGATAACCGAGCGAAAAGTTATGCATGTTTGAGCGAAGCGGTGTCCGTATGCGATCGCATCGGCAGCCTGCGACCAAGCTCCGGAGAGGAATTTGGGCGCCGGACCGGAAATCTCCGAATGCGACCATTTACTGACCGGGTCGAAGTGCCGATTCTAAATTGGGGCCTCGCGGGAGGTTCCGACCCCCCGGCGAATAAATATCCGCGTCCGACCGGAGGGTACGACAGTCGGTGTACTAGTACACACGCTCCGTGGGGAATTTTGTCCCCCGAACGCAATTCCGCGAAACCAACGCCTTGTCGACCGTCTCGGAGTGCCTATTCCGAATTGTGGTCACATAAGCAATTCCGATGCCCGTGCAGAAAGTTATGCCCAATTCTTTTGCTGAAGGGGTGAGAATAAACAGGAGGGGGTGACTATATCGGCGATGTTCGGGCACCCATATCCACGACCTGGGGACGAGATCTCGCGTCGAGTTGAACACGACTTCCGATCGTTGTGACTGGGCGGCTCCGCATGTGGGCTCCGCCAGCGATTCGCCTAATCGAGGGAGTCACTACTTCCAAAAAACCTTGGAATAGGGGAGATCGTCGGCTAGAATCGCTATTTCAGAGTACGAAACGAAGGTTTTTCGACCCCGAAACGACGTCTTAAGGCCTAAGGCAATAACGGGGCGTCAAGCGCCTCTGAGTGCTGATTCCGAATTGGGGTCTTATAAGCGATTCCGATAACCGAGCGAAAAGTTATGGCTGTTTGAGCGAAGCGGTGTCCGTATGCGATCGCATTGGCAGCCTGCGACCGTGCTCCCGGAGAGGAATTTGGGCGCCGGACAGGAAATCTCCGAATGCGACCATTTACCGACCGGGTCGTAGTGCCGATTTTGAATTGGGGCCTCGCTGGCGGTTCCGACCCCCGGGGGAATAAATATCCGCGTCCGACCGGAGGGTATGGCAGTCGGTGTACTAGTACACACGCTCCGAGGGGAATTCTGGCCCCGGAACAGAATTCTGCGAAACCAGCGCCTTGTCGACCGTCTCGGAGTGCCGATTCCGAATTGTGGTCACATAAGCGATTCCGATGCCCGTGCGGAAAGTTATGCCCAATTCATTTGCTGAAGGGGTGAGAATAAACCAGAGGGGGTGACTATATCGGCGATGTTCGGGCACCCATATCCCCCTCCTGGGGAGGAGATCTCGCATCGCGTTGAACACGACTTCCGATCGCTGTGACTGGGCAGCTCCGCGTGTGGGCTCCGCCAGCGATTCGCGTAATCGAGGGAGTCGCTACTGCCAAAAAACCTTGGAATAGGGGAGATCGTCGGCTAGAATCGGAATTTCAGAGTGCGAAATGAAGGTTTTTCGACCCCAAAGCAATGTCTTATGGCCTGAGGCAATAAGGGGGCATCGAGCGCCTCTGAGTGCCGATTCCGAATTGGCGTCTTATAAGCGATTCCGATAACCGAGCGAAAAGTTATGCCTGTTTGTGCGAAGCGGTGTCCGTATGCGATCGCATCGGCAGCCTGCGACCGCGCTCCTGAGAGGAATTTGGGTGCCGGAGCGGAAATCTCCGAATGCGACAATTTACCGACCGGGTCGAAGTGCCGATTTTGAATTGGGGCCTCGCAGGTGGTTCCGACCCCCGGGCGTATAAATATCCCTGTCCGACCGGAGGGTACGACAGTCGGTGTACTAGTACACACACTCCGGGGGGAATTTTTGCCCCAGAACAGAATTCCGCGAAACGAGCGCCTTGTCGACCGTCTCGGAGTGCCGATTCCGAATTGTGGTCACATAAGCGATTCCGATGCCCGTGCGGAAAGTTATGCCCAATTCTTTCGCTGAAGGGGTGATAATAAACCGGAGGGGGTGACTATATCAGCGATGTTCGGGCACCCATATCCACCTCTTTGGGATGAGATCTCTCATAGAGTTGAACACGACTTCTGATCGCTGTGACTGGGCGGCTCCGCGTGTGAGCTCCGCCAGCGATTCGTGTAATCGAGGGAGTCGCTACTGCTAAAAAACCTTGGAATAGGGGAGATCGTCGGCTAGAATCGCAATTTCAGAGTGCGATATGAAAGTTTTTCGACCCCGAAACGACGCCTTATGACCTGAGGCAATAAGGAGGCATCGAGGGCCTCTGAGTTCCGATTCCGAATTGGGGTCTTATAAGAGATTCTGATAACCGAGCGAAACGTTATGCCTGTTTGAGCAAAGCGGTGTCCCTATGCGATCGCATCGGCAGCCAGCGACCGCGCTCCCGGAGAGGAATTTGGGCGCCGGACCGAAAATCTCCAAATGCGACCATTTACCGACCGGGTCGAAGTGCCGATTCTGAATTGGGGCCTCGCGGGCGGTTCCGACCCCCGTGCGAATAAATATCCGCGTCCGACCGGAGGGTATGGCAGTCGGTGTACTAGTACACACGCTCCGGGGGGAATTTCGGCCCCGGAACAGAATTCCGCAAAACCAGCGCCTTGTCGACCGTCTAAGAGTGCCGATTCCGAATTGTGGTCACATAAGCAATTCTGATGCTCGTGCGGAAAGTTATGCCCAATTCTTTCGCTGAAGGGGTGAGAATAAACAGGAGGGGGTGACTATATCGGCGATGTTCGGGCATCCATATCCACCTCCGGGGGAGGAGATCTCGCATCGATTTGAAAACGAATTCCGATCGCTGTGACTGGGCGGCTCCGCGTGTGGGCTCCGCCAGCAATTCGCGTAATCGAGGGAGTTGCTACTGCCAAAAAACCTTGGAATAGGGGAGATCGTCGGCTAGAATCGCAATTTCAGAGTGCGAAACGAATGTTTTTCGACCCCGAAATGACGCCTTATGCCCTGTGGCAATAAGGAGGTGTCGAGCGCCTCTGAGTTCCGATTCCGAATTGGGGTCTTATAAGCGATTCTGATAACCGAGCGAAACATTATGCCTGTTTGAGCGAAGCGGTGTCCATATGCGAACGCATCGGCAGCCAGCGATCGCGCTCCCGGAGAGGAATTTGGGCGCCGGACCGAAAATCTCCGAATGCGACCATTTACCGACCGGGTCGAAGTGCCGATTCTGAATTGGGGCCTCGCGGGCGGTTCCGACCCCCTGGCGAATAAATATCCGCGTCCGACCGGAGGGTATGGCAGCCGGTGTACTAGTACACACGCTCCAGGGGGAATTTTGGCCCCAGAACAGAACTCCACAAAACCAGCGCCTTGTCGACCGTCTCGGAGTGCCGATTCCGAATTGTGGTCACATAAGCAATTCCGATGCCCGTGCGGAAAGTTATGCCCAATTCTTTCGCTGAATGGGTGAGAATAAACAGGAGGGGGTGACTATATCGGCGATGTTCGGGCACCCATATCCACGACCTGAGGAGGAGATCTCGCGTCGAGTTGAACACGACTTCCGATCCCTGTGACTGGGCGGCTCCGAATGTGAGCTCCGCCAACGATTCGCCTAACCGAGGGAGTCACTACTTCCAAAAAACCTTGGAATAAGGGAGATCGTCGGCTAGAATCGCTATTTCAGAGTACGAATCGAAGGTTTTTCGTCCCCAAACGACGTCTTATGGCCTAAGGCATTAATGGGGCATCAATCGCCTCTGAGTGCCGATTCCGAATTGGGGTCTTATAAGCGATTTCGATAACTGAGCGAAAAGTTATGCCTGTTTGAGCGAAGCGGTGTCCGTATGCGATCGCATCGGCAGCCTGCGACCGCGCTCCCGGAGAGAAAATTGGGCGCCGAACCGGAAATCTCCGAATGCGACCATTTACCGACCGGGTCGTAGTGCCGATTTTGAATTGGGGCCTCGCGGGCGGTTCCGACCCCCGGGGGAATAAATATCCGCGTCCGACCGGAGGGTACGGCAGTCGGTGTACTAGTACACACGCTCTGAGGGGTATTTTGGCCCCAGAACGGAATTCCGCGAAACCAGCGCCTTGTCGACCGTCTCGGAGTGCCGATTCCGAATTGTGGTCACATAAGCGATTCCGATGCCCGTGCGGAAAATTATGCTCAATTCATTCGCTGAAGGGGTGAGAATAAACCAGAGGGGGTGACTATATCGGCGATGTTCGGGCACCCATATCCACCTCCTGGGGAGGAGATTTCGCATCGCGTTGAACACGACTTCCGATCGCTGTGACTGGGCGACTCCGCGTGTGGGCTCTACCAGCGATTCGCATAATCGAGGGAGTCGCTACTGCCAAAAAACCTTGGAATAGGGGAGATCGTCGGCTAGAATCGCAATTTCAGAGTGCAAAACGAAAGTTTTTCGACCCCGAAACGACGCCTTATGGCCTGAGGCAATAAGGAGGCGTCGAGCGCCTCTGAGTGCCGATTCCGAATCGGGGTGTTATAAGCGATTCTGATAACCGAGCGAAACGTTATGCCTGTTTGAGCGAAGCGGTGTCCATATGCGATCGCATCGGCAGCCTGCGACCGCGCTCCCGGAGAGGAATTTGGGGGCCGGACCAGAAATCTCCGAATGCGACCATTTACCGACCGGGTCGAAGTGCCGATTCTGAATTGGGGCGTCGCGTGCGGTTCCGACCCCCGGGCGAATAAATATCCGCGTCCGACCGGAGGGTACGGCAGTCGGTGTACTATTACACACGCTCCGGAGGGAATTTTGGCCCCAGAACGGAATTCCGCGAAACCAGCGCCTTGTCGACCGTCTCGGAGTGCCGATTCCGAATTGTGGTCACATAAGCGATTCCGATGCCCGTGCGGAAAGTTATGCCAAATTCTTTCGCTGAAGTGGTGAGAATAAACCGGAGGGGGTAACTATATCGGAGATGTTCGGGCACCCATATCCACCTCCTGGGGAGGAGATCTCGCATCGAGTTGAACACGACTTCCGATCGCTGTGACTGGGCGGCTTCGTGTGTGGGCTCCGCCAGCGATTCGCGTAATTGAGGGAGTCGCTACTGCTAAAAAACCTTGGAATAGGGGAGATCGTCGGCTAGAATCGCAATTTCAGAGTGCGAAACGAAGGTTTTAAGACCCCGAAACGACGTCTTATGGCCTGAGGCAATAAGGCGGCGTCGAGCGCCTCTGAGGTCTGATTCCGAATTGGGGTCTTATAAGCGATTCCGATAACCGAGCGAAAAGTTATGCCTGTTTGAGCGAAGCGGTGTCCATATGCGATCGCATCGGCAGCGTGCGACTGCGCTCCCGGAGAGGAATTTGTGCGCCGGACCAGAAATCTCCGAATGCGACCATTTCCCGACCGGGTCGAAGTGCCGATTCTGAATTGGGGCGTCGCGGGCGGTTCCGACCCCCGGGCGAATAAATATCCGCGTCCAACCGGAGGGTACGGCAGTCGGTGTTCTAGAACACACGCTCTGGGGGGAATTTTGGACCAGAACGGAATTCCGCGAAACCAGCGCCTTGTCGATCGTCTCGGAGTGCTGATTCCGAATTGTGGTCACATAAGCGTTCCGATGCCCGTGCGGAAAGTTATGCCCAATTCATTCGCTGAAGGGGTGAGAATAAACCAGAGGGGGTGACTATATCGGTGATGTTCGGGCACCCATATCCACGACCTGGGGAGGAGATCTCGTGTCGAGTTGAACACGACTTCCGATCGCTGTGACTGGGCGGCTCCGTGTGGGCTCCGCCAGCGATTCCGTAATCGAGGGAGTCGCTACTGCCAAAAAACCTTGGAATAGGGGAGATCATCGGCTAGAATCAGAATTTCAGAGTGCGAAATGAAGGTTTTTCGACCCCAAAACGATGTCTTATGGCTTGAGGCAATAAGCGGGCATCGAGCGCCTCTGAGTGCCGATTCCGAATTGTCGTCTTATAAGCGATTCCGATAACCGAGCGAAAAGTTATGCCTGTTTGTGCGAAGCGGTGTCCGTATGCGATCGCATCGGCAGCCTGCGACTGCGCTCCTGAGAGGAATTTGGGCGCCGGACCGGAATTCTCCGAATGCGACAATTTACCGACCGGGTCGAAGTGCCGATTCTGAATTGGGGCCTCGCAGGCGGTTCCGACCATCGGGCGTATAAATATCCGCGTCCGACCGGAGGGTACGGCAGTCGGTGTACTAGTACACACGCTCCGGGGGGAGTTTTGGCACCAGAACAGAATTCCGCGAAACCAGCGCCTTGTCGACCGTCTCGGAGTGCCGATTCCAAATTGTGGTCACATAAGCGATTCCGATGCCCGTGCGGAAAGTTATTCCCAATTCTTTCGCTGAAGGGGTGAGAATAAACCGGAGGGGGTGACTATATCAGCGATGTTCGGGCACCCATATCCACCTCTTTGGGAGGAGATCTTGCATCGAGTTGAACACGACTTCTGATCGCTGTGACTGGGCGGCTCCGCGTGTGGGCTCCGCCAGCGATTCGCGTAATTGAGGGAGTTGCTACTGCAAAAAAACCTTGGAATAGGGGAGATCGTCGACTAGAATCAGAATTTCAGAGTGCGAAATGAAGGTTTTTCGACCCCTAAACGACGTCTTATGGCCTGAGGCAATAAGGAGGCGTCGAGCGCTTCTGAGTGCCGATTCCGAATTGGGGTCTTATAAGCGATTCCGATAACCGAGCGAAAAGTTATGCCTGTTTGAGCGAAGCGGTGTCCGTATGCGATCGCATCAGCAGCCTGCGACCAAGCAACGGAGAGGAATTTGGGCGCCGGACCGGAAATCTCCGAATGCGACCATTTACCGACCGGGTCGAAGTGCCGATTCTGAATTGGGGCCTCGCGGGCGGTTCCGACCCCCCGGAGAATAAATATCCGCGTCCGACCGGAGGGTATGGCAGCCGGTGTACTAGTACACACGCTCCAGGGGGAATTTTGGCCCCAGAACAGAATTCCACGAATCCAGCGCCTTGTCGACCGTCTCGGAGTGCCGATTCCGAATTGTGGTCACATAAGCAATTCCGATGCCCGTGCAGAAAGTTATGCCCAATTCTTTCGCTGAAGGTGTGAGAATAAACAGAAGGGGGTGACTATATCGGCGATGTTCGGGCACCCATATCCATGATCTGGGGAGGAGATCTCGCGTCGAGTTGAACACGACTTCCGATCGCTATGACTGGGCGGCTCCGCATGTGGGCCCCGCCAGCGATTCGCCTAATCGAGGGAGTCACTACTGCCAAAAAACCTTGGAATAGGGGAGTTCGTCGGCTAGAATCGCAATTTCAGAGTAAGAAACGAAGGTTTTTTGACCCCGAAACGACGTCTTATGGCCTAAGGCAATAAAGGGGCGTCAAGCGCCTCTGAGTGCCGATTCCGAATTGGGGTCTTATAAGCGATTCCGATAACCGAGCGAAAAGTTATGCCTGTTTGAGCGAAGCGGTGTCCGTATGCGATCGCATCGGCAGCCTGCGACCGCGCTCCCGGAGAGGATTTTGGGCGCCGGACAAGAAATCTCCGAATGTGACCATTTACCGACCGGGTCGAAGTGCCGATTCTGAATTGGGGCCTCGCGGGCGGTTCCGACCCTCGGGTGAATAAATATCCCCATCCGATCGGAGGGTACGGCAGTCGGTGTACTAGTACACACGCTACAAGGGGAATTTTGGCCCCGAAACGGAATTCCGCGAAACCAGCGCCTTGTCGACCGTCTCGGAGTGCCAATTCCAAATTGTGGTCACATAAGCGATTCCGATGCCCGTGCGGAAAGTTATGCGAAATTCTTTCGCTGAAGTGGTGAGAATAAACCGGAGGGGGTGACTATATCGGAGATGTTCGGGCACCCATATCCACCTCCTGGGGAGGAGATCTCGCATCGAGTTGAACACAACTTCCGATCGCTGTGACTGGGCGGCTCCGCGTGTGGTCTCCGCCAGCGATTCGCATAATCGAGGGAGTCGCTACTGCCAAAAAACCTTGGATTAGGGGAGATCGTCGACTAGATTCAGAATTTCAGAGTGCGAAATGAAGGTTTTTCGACCACGAAACGACGTCTTATGGCCTGAGGCAATAAGGGGGTGTTGAGCGCCTCTGAGTGCCGATTCCGAATTGGGGTCTTATAAGCGATTTCGATAACCGAGCGAAAAGTTATGCCTGTTTGAGCGAAGCGGTGTCCGTATGCGATCGCATCGGCAGCCTGCGACCGCGCTCCGGAGAGGAATTTGGGCGCCGGACCGGAAATCTCCCAATGCGACCATTTACCGGCCGGGTCGATTCTGAATTGGTGCCTCGTGGGCGGTTCCGACCCCCGGGCGAATAAATATCCACGTTCGACCGGAGGGTACATCAGTCGGTGTACTAGTACACACGCTCCGGGGGGAATTTTGGCCCCGAAACGGAATTCCGCGAAACCAGCGCCTTGTCGACCGTCTCGGAGTGCCAATTCCGAATTGTGGTCACATAAGCGATTCCGATGCCCGTGCGGAAAGTTATGCCCAATTCTTTCGCTGAATGGGTGAGAATAAACAGGAGGGGGTGACTATATCGGCGATGTTCGGGCACCCATATCCACGACCTGGGGAGGAGATATCGCATCGAGTTGAACACAACTTCCGATCGCTGTGACTGGGCGGCTCCGAGTGTGGGCTCCGCCAGCAATTCGTGTAATCGATGGAGTCGCTACTGCCAAAAAACCTTGGAATAGGGGAGATCGTCGGCTAGAATCGCAATTTCAGAGTGCGAAACGAAAGTCTTTCGACCCCGAAACGACGCCTTATGGCCGAAGGCAATAAGGAGGCGTCGAGCGCCTCTGAGTGCCGATTCCGAATTGGGGTGTTATAAGTGATTCCGATAACCGAGCGAAACGTTATGCCTGTTTGAGCGAAGCGGTGTCCATATGCGATCGCATCGGCAGCCTGCGACCGCGCTCCCGGAGAGGAATTTGGGCGCCGGACCAGAAATCTCCGAATGCGACCATTTACCCACCGGGTCGAAGTGCCGATTCTTAATTGGGCCCTCGCGTGCGGTTCCGACCCCCGGGCGAATAAATATCCTCGTCCGACCGAAGGGTAAGGCAGTCGGTGTACTAGTACACACGCTCCGGGGGGAATTTTGGCCCCGGAATGAAATTCCGCGAAACCAGCGTCTTATCGACCGTCTCGGAGTGCCGATTCCGAATTGTGGTCACATAAGCGATTCCTATGCCTGTGCGGAAAGTTATGCCAAATTCTTTCGCTGAAGTAGTGAGAATAAACCGGAGGGGGTGACTATATCGGCGATTTTCGGGCACCCATATCCACCTCCTGGGGAGGAGATCTCACATCGAGTTGATCACGACTTCTGATCGCTGTGACTGGGCGGCTCCACGTGTGGGCTCTGCCAGCGATTCGCGTAATCGAGGGAGTCGCTACTGCCAAAAAACCATAGAAATGGGGGAGATCGTCGGCTAGAATCATAATTTCGAAGTGCGAGACGAAGGTTTTTCGACCCCGAAACGACGTCTTATGGCATGAGGCAATAAGGGGTCGTCGAGCGCCTCTGAGTGCCGATTCCGAATTGGGGTCTTATAAGCGATTCCGATAACCGAGTGAAAAGTTATGCATGTTTGAGCGAAGCGGTGTCCGTATGCGATCGCATCGGCAGCCTGCGACCGCGCTCCCGGAGAGGAATTTGGGCGCCGGACCAGAAATCTCCGAATGCGACCATTTACCGACCGGGTCGAAGTGCCGATTCTGAATTGGGGCCTCGCGGGCGGTTCCGACCCCCGGGCGAATAAATATCCGCGTCCGACCGGAGGGTACGGCAGTCGGTGTTCTAGAACACACGCTCTGGGGGGAATTTTGGACCCGGAACGGAATTCTGCGAAACCAGCGCCTTGTCGACCGTCTCGGAGTGCCGATTCCGAATTGTGGTCACATAAGCGATTCCGATGTCCGTGCGGAAAGTTATGCCCAATTCTTTCGCTGAAGGGGTGAGAATAAACAGGAGGGGGTGACTATATCGACGATGTTCGGACACCCATATCCATGACCTGGGGACGAGATCTCGTGTCGGGTTGAACACGACTTCCGATCGCTGTGACTGGGCGGCTCTGCGTGTGGGCTCCGCCAGTGATTCACGTAATCGAGGGAGTCGCTACTGCCAAAAAACCTTGGAATAGGGGAGATCGTCGGCTAGAATCGCAATTTCGGAGTACGAAACGAAGGTTTTTTGACCCTGAAACGATGTCTTATGGCCTGAGGCAATAAGGGGTCGTCGAGCGCCTCTGAGTGTCGATTCTGAATTGGGTTCCTATAAGCGATTCCGATAACCGAGCGAAAAGTTATGCCTGTTTGAGCGAAGCGGTGTCCGTATGCGATCGCATCGGCATCTTGCGACTGCGCTCGCGGAGAGGAATTTGGGCGCCGGACCAGAAATCTCCGAATGCGACCATTTACCGACCGGGTCGAAGTGCCGATTCTGAATTGGGGCCTCGCGTGCGGTTCCGACCCCCGGGCGAATAAATATCCGCGTCCGACCGGAGGGTACGACAGTCGGTGTACTAGTACACACGCTCCGGGGGGAATTTTGGCCCCGGAACGGAATTCCGCGAAACCAGCGCCTTGTCGACCGTCTCGGAGTGCCGATTCCGAATTGTGGTGACATAAGCGATTCCGATGTCCGTGCGGAAAGTTATGCCCAATTCTTTTGCTGAAGGGGTGAGAATAAACAGGAGGGGGTGACTATATCGGCGATGTTCGGGCAGCCATATCCACGACCTTTGGAGGAGATCTCTCGTCGAGTTGAACACGACTTCCGATCGCTGTGACTGGGCGGCTCCGCGTGTGGGCTCCGCCAGCGATTCGCGTAATCGAGGGAGTCGCTATTGCCAAAAAACCTTGGAATAGGTGAGATCGTCGGCTAGAATCGCTATTTCGGAGTGCGAAACAAATGTTTTTCGACCCCAAAACGACGTCTTATGGCCTGAGGCAATAAGGGGTCGTCGAGCACCTCTGAGTGCCGATTCCGAATTGGGGTCTTATAAGCGATTCCGATAACCGAGCGAAAAGTTATGCCTATTTGAGCGAAGCGGTGTCCGTATGCGATCGCATCGGCAGCCTTCGACCGCGCTCCCGGAGAGGAATTTGGGCGCCGAACCGGATGTTAGGATCGGATATTCGGTAATGGCAAAGCTAGAAGGGGGTTTGAATAGATTTGCAGCGGAAACTTAAGCAATTTAAAAATTACTTCGTATTAAAATATCTACTCAATCAAAACCCCTTTGATGTGATTCAACATGTGTGAATAAATCAATCAAGTAGCGTGTTGACGAAATCCCTATGCATGCATGTAGCGCAACACAATGCAAGCCACAAATCAAACACATTGCACAAGAGATTTTTAGGTGGTTCGGAGATCACACCACGTGACTCCTACGTCCACCCCCCACACAGTGAGGACACACTACTCAACAATTGAGTACAACACACACACACGAGCACAACGGCTCAACCACCACCACACACATGCTAGATCAATTCCAGAATAGATCAGATCCTCTAGCCTTGATCTACCAAGACACCACACACTATGATCTGTACACAACACTTGTACATATCAAAAACCACACACACTTCCACAAACACCACGTACTGACCTCCAATCTATACACACACACACAGATATATGAAGGTAGAAAGAAAGAAGAGTTCTGAGTTGTAGAACAAATCCGGAGATTATGAACTCTTCGTGTGGTCGTCCAGAAGAACTCCAAGCTTCGTGTTGATGATGATCAGACGATGTAGACGAAGCTTGATTCGTGGACAAACTGACTTCAACTCCTGTCGTGAGATGGATCTTCCTTGAGCAGAACAGAGAGTTGAAGCAGAGCAGTAGGAAGAAACCTTCTTCTTGACCTTTGCTTAGGGTTTTGGTATGGTGGCTTCTTGCTGCGAAAATAGCCTCATATGATCCATATATAGTGGTGTCCAAGCATAGAGAGTCGTGCTAAAAGGAAACACCAAAGTAGATCATATCCCGGCCATTAGATCTTCCCAAAACTCCGTCTGTCGACAGCCGACTTGCTGCTGTCGATAGGAACAGACAGTGTTGCAAGATCCAGAAGATTGGGCTTGCTGGAAACAGTTTACTGCATGTCTGTCGACAGGGCAGTTTTGCTGTCGACAGGTATCTGTCGACAGGGCAAATTTGCTGTCGACAGGGCACTATTCATCTGTTGACAGCACACTATTCCAGCAGCTTGTCTTATTCTTTTGCACTTGGGTTTTGGGCTTTGTCTTGCATGGAATCTCACCTACATTTAGAACATTATTAGTGAGATATAATGAACATATAAATGAACAAATTAAACATGTTTTTCTTGATTAGCATTTGCTTTTCTTGATTAACATTTGCTTGACTTAGCATTCTCATTATGTTTCACATATACACAAACATCAATTTGTATTGTTCATGAAATCTCATCATCAAAAACAACATACCATCATGTCAACTTAACATTCTCATGTAAACCCAACATTCTCCCACATGAGAACCCAACATTCTCCCCCTTTTTGATGATGACAAAACTTACAATTGATGTTTCTCCCCCTTTTGGCAACATTAAAAAGATAGGTCAAGCACAAATGGATAAGAATGAAGCAAAGAACTGTGTGACCACATAACTGAATTGTGAAAGATATGAGTGGGGAATGAGTGTTCAATTAGAATTTTAAGGATGAGAACTGGTTTATACCCATTGCAAAATGTCATAGACACTAGTATTAAGACACGTAAAAATTCTACAATGGTGAAGAGATAATACTTTGGGAATCTCAAGTTATAGCATTTAGGATACATCGTTCAAAAAAATGAAAGTAAGATAACCCCTTGAATAAAACCATTAAGAAAATCATATACCTTAGTGGTGATTTTCAGTTGGTAAGGAAGGTAATGTCCACATAAACATTTGACAATTGACAACCCATTGCCCTTGATTAAATCTTGGAGGCTCCACTCTATTTCAAGCATTTGAATAATTTCTTTTGTCAAGTTAATGTGGGAAAAGTAGTAATTAGGATCACTTTCACCTTTTGACGTGAAGATAGACATGAGGGATGCCCGTACCCCCAGTTACTCAGTGTGAGTGACCATCATACCATTGTGCAGAGATAATGAAAAGACTTTTTTCGCGAAGACAAACATTTGTGATGCCCATGTCCCCGGTTACTCAGTGATACTCATTAGTGCTCTGCCTTTGTCCCATTTCAAATACTTTTTATGAACTTTTGAGTGTTTGAAATAGGTAGCTTTTCTCCTTTTTTTTTTTTAACAATCAAGGTCAATGATTAGTTAAGGTCAATGGTTAATGTAAAACATTAAGTTCAAAAACCTTCTTACTTATCAAACCATTTAGAAACATGATAATCCATAAGGGAGATATTCAAGAGAGTTAGGTTAGAATCATTAGATTTGATCAATGTTTTCTAGATGACACAACCTAGACTCAAACACAAAATATTATATCAAAATCATTGTGATTAATTCAATGTCTTTGATACTATGTGAATATGAAGGTTGCAATGAATAGTAAGTCCAAATTCTCCCCTGCAGCAATAAAATGAACATACTAATGAAGATGTTGAGAAAGATGAAGATTATCATTGAAATGTGTATTGTCGACAGCAAGGGAGTGCCTGTCGACAGATGCACTCAGACTTGAAAGACTTGGTTCTGGGAGGTCAAGAACTGTGCTTGGCTGTCGACAGCAGAGAATTGGCTGTCGACAGGGGTTTGAAACTTCAGCTTTAAGGCTTGAATTGAGTGTGATTTGAACCATAAGATTGAGGATAAGTACACATTGAATGTGAAGGGTATCCCTTATGAATTTCACTCACCTAGCCTTAAACTTACTTCCCCATAATGTGTGCATGTGATGAGATAACATTCAAGCAATTCAATCATGATTTACACAATCATCACAAGCAGTTGTACACAAATTTCATGAGCATTCATGAGCATTTTCAAACTTACTCCCCCATAACACATGCATAGAAAATGTATCAAGCAATTCACACGTTATTTAGCACACAACTAGCCTTATGCATTACATGACTTTTGGTATTTAGCGGAGTATTTTACTCACGCATAATGATAGTTTCCAAACAAGCATAACTTGTTTTTCCACATGTCATCATTTGATATACCAAGAGGTCAGGTGCACAGTTATGCAAGCAAGATGGCATGATTCCAATTGCTAAGAGGCATTGTCATGTGGGGTAGCATTAAGGCACATTTTGCATTGCTCAGATAAAGATAAGAATCCATTTCAATTCTAGCAATTCAAAACTGAAGTGATAAAGAGATTTTACCTGAACAGTCTTCAATCACTGTCTCAAAAAAAAAAAATACCTTTGTTCTCCATCATTTCTTGCCTTGCACCCAATGACATGATTCATTTCTAATTTTTGGCTGCAAGACATCTCAGCTTGTTGATCAAGCTTGTTTTGGGACCCACACTTGCTTGGGTCCTGCAACGACATTAATGTTAGGATATAACAAAGATTTCAAAATCCAAAGTGATTTGATTTTTGGATTTCTGTTGTTTTGTGCAGTTTTCCTGTTCATAGATACATGAAATTTCTGATCTTTATGAACATGTTTATCCTTGTGTGTATGAACACATGGATTATTATGGAGCTTTGAAGCATGCACAACATCATGATTTTTATGAGAGTGTTGATTTTTCTTCCAGCAGAATTTAGCAAGATGACCAAGTTTATTGCATTTGTAGCAAACGGGTTGAGCATTTACCTGGAGCTTACCATAGCGTGATTGCATTTGCTGGAATCTCTGAGATCCTTTAGAGTACTTTGATCACCCTTGGGTTGAGAAGAAGGAGGTGGTACCCTTTGGTATCTCTTGGCATGATGTGGAGTTGGAGATTGCCTTGAAGCTTTTTGAGCTGTTGGAGGAGTTGAAACCTTGTACAATCCTGCTTTATTTTTCACTTCCTTTTTCAAATTTTCAGTTGTAACAACATTCTTTCTAATTGCTGCATTTTTGTTCAATTTTTTTTTTTCAGCTTTCAATGCAACAATTTCTTTTTCAGAAGTTAGAAGTTGGCTTTTCATGACATCCAGACCATTTTGTATTTTGTTCTTTTCAATTTCACTTTGAACATTTGATTTTCCAAGTCAGCAATTTTCTGCTTAGCATTGTTCCATTCATCATTTACTGGTCTGTTATGATACAAGCCTTCAATCTTCTTTTTCAGATGATTATTCTCCTCAAACAGTTGATTGCATTTTTCTTTTATTTGTGATCATGAGCCATGTTGGAGATTTTGTTCATTGATCATTATCAAATTTAAGATTCTCACTATGATCAATCAATTTTTCATTTTCATTTTTCAAATCAACATTTTCAGATTCATCCTGATTGAGTAATTTTGATGAGTAGATATTTTAATGTTGGGTTCTCATGTGGGAGAATGTTGGGTTTACATGAGTTGATTTATCATAATGAGAATCTACAGCATTATATTTCGTCAACATAGGGAGAATAGATTAGGGGAATAGATATTTTAATACGAAGTAATTTTTAAATTGCTTAAGTTTTAAATTACCTTTGTTTTCCATCATTGCCTTGTAGTTTTCCTCTATCTTTGATTTTTGGATTTCTTGACCTTTGCTTAGGGTTTTGGTATGGTGGCTTCTTGCTGTAAAAATAGCCTCATATGATCCATATATAGTGGTGTCCAAGCATAGAGAGTCGTGCTAAAAGGAAACACCAAAGTATAGATCATATCCCGGCCATTAGATCTTCCCAAAACTCCGTCTGCCGATAGCCGACTTGCTGCTGTCGACAGGAACAGACAGTGTTGCAAGATCCAGAAGATTGGGCTTGCTGGAAACAGATTTTTGTGTGTATCTGTCGACAGGGCAGATTTGTTGTCGACAGGGCACTATTCATCTGTTGACAGCACACTATTCCAGCAGCTTGTCTTATTCTTTTGCACTTGGGTTTTGGGCTTTGTCTTGCATGAAATCTCACCTACATTTAAGAACATTATTAGTGAGATATAATGAACATATAAATGAACAAATTAAACATGTTTTTCTTGATTAGCATTTGCTTTTCTTGATTAACATTTGCTTGACTTAGCATTCTCATTATGTTTCACATATACACAAACATCAATTTATATTGTTCATGAAATCTCATCATCAAAAACAAACATACCATCATGTCAACTTAACATTCTTATGTAAACCCAACATTCTCCCACATGAGAACCCAACACCGGAAATCTCCGAATGCGACCATTTACCGACGGGGTCGAAGTGCCAATTTTGAATTGGGACATCGCAGGCGGTTCCGACCCCCGGGGGAATAATTATCCGCGTCCGACCGGAGGGTACGGCATTCGGTGTACTAGTACATACGCTCCGGGTGGAATTTTGGCCCCGGAACGGAATTCTGCGAAACCAGCGCCTTGTCGACCGTCTCGAAGTGCCGATTCTGAATTGTGGTCACATAAGCGATTCCGATGCCCGTGCGGAAAGTTATGCTCAATTCTTTCATTGAAGTGGTGAGAATAAACCGGAGGGGGTGACTATATCGGCGATGTTCGGGCACCCATCTCCACCTCTTGGGGAGGAGATCTCGCATCGAGTTGAACACGACTTTTGATCGCTGTGACTGGGTGGCTCCGCGTGTGGGCTCCGCCAGCGATTCGCGTAATCGAGGGAGTCGCTCCTGCCAAAAAACCTTGGAATCGGGGAGATCGTCGGCTAGAATCGCAATTTCATAGTGCGAAACGAAGGTTTTTCTTCCCCGAAACGACATCTTATGGCCGGAGGCAATAAGGGGGCATCGAGCGCCTCTGAGTGCCGATTCTGAATTGGGTTCTTATAAGCGATTCCGATAACCGAGCGAAAAGTTATGCCTGTTTGAGCGAAGCGGTGTCCATATGCGATCGCATCGGCAGCCTGCGACCGTGCTCCCGGAAAGGAATTTGGGTGCCGGACCGGAAATCTCCGAATGAGACCATTTACCGACCGGGTCGAAGTGCCGATTCTGAATTGGGGCCTCGCGGGAGGTTCCGACCACCGGGCGAATAAATATCCGCGTCCGACCGGAGGGTACGGCAGTCGGTGTACTAGAACACACGTTCCCGAGGGAATTTTGGCCCCGAAACGGAATTCTGCGAAACCAGTGCCTTGTCGACCGTCTCGGAGTGCCGATTCCGAATTGTGGTCACATAAGCGATTCCGATGCCCGTGCGGAAAGTTATGCCCAATTCTTTCGCTGAAGGGGTGAGAATAAACAGGAGAGGTGACTATATCGGCGATGTTCGGGCACCCATATCTACGACCTGGGGAGGAGATCTCGCGTCGAGTTGAACACGACTTCTAATCGCTGTGACTGGGCGGCTCCGCGTGTGGGCTCCGCCAGCGATTCGCGTCATCGAGGGAGTCGCTACTGCCAAAAAACCTTGGAATAGGGGAGATCTTCGGCAAGAATCGCAATTTCAGAGTGCGAAACAAAGGTTTTTCGACGCCGAAACGACGTCTTATGGCCTGAGGCAATAAGAGGGCGTCTAGCGCCTCTGAGTGCCGATTCCGAATTGGGGTCTTATAAGCGATTCCGATAACCGAGCGAAAAGTTATGCCTGTTTGAGCGAAGCGGTGTCTGTATGCGATCGCATCGGCAGCCTGCGACCGTGCTCCCGGAGAGGAATTTGGGCGCCGGACCGGAAATCTCCAAATGTGACCATTTACCGACCGGGCAGAAGTGCCGATTCTGAATTGGGGCCTCCCGGGCGGTTCCGACCCCCGGGCCAATAAATATCCGCGTCCGACCGGAGGGTACGACAGTCGGTGTACTAGTACACACGCTCCGGGGGGAATTTTGGCCCCGAAACGAAATTCTGCGAAACCAGCGTCTTGTCGACCGTCTCGGAGTGCCGATTCCGAATTGTGGTCACATAAGCGATTCCGATGCCCCTGCGGAAAGTTATGCCCAATTCTTTCGCTGAAGGGGTGAGAATAAACCGGAGGGGGTAACTATATCGGTGATGTTCGGGCAGCCATATCCACGACCTTTGGAGGAGATCTCGCGTCGAGTTGAACACGTCTTCCGATCGCTGTGACTGGGCAGCTCCGCGTGTGGGCTCCGCCAGCGATTCGCGTAATCGAGGGAGTCGCTACTGCCAAAAAACCTTGGAATAGGGGAAATCGTCGGCTAGAATCGTAATTTCAGAGTGCGAAACGAAGGTTTTTCGACCCCGAAACGACGTCTTATAGCCTGAGGCAATAAGGAGTCGTCGAGCGCGTCTGAGTGCCGATTCCGAATTGGGGTCTTATAAGCGATTCCGATAACCGAGCGAAAAGTTATGCCTGTTTGAGCGAAGCGGTGTCCGTATGCGATCGCATCGGCAGCCTGCGACCGCGCTCCAGGAGAGGAATTTGGGCGCCGGACCGCAAATCTCCGAATGCGACCATTTACCGACCGGGTCGAAGTGCCGATTCTGAATTGGGGTCTCGCAGGCGGTTCCGACCCCCGGGCGAATAAATATACGCGTCCAACCGGAGGGTACGGCAGTCTGTGTAATAGTACACACGCTCCGGGGGGAATTTTGGACCCGGAACGGAATTCCGCGAAAGCAGCGCCTTGTCGACCGTCTCGGAGTGCCGATTCCGAATTATGGTCACATAAGAGATTTCGATGCCCGTGCGGAAAATTATGCCCAATTCTTTCGCTGAAGGGGTGAGAATAAACCGGAGGGGGTGACTATATCGGCGATGTTCGGGCACCCATATCCACCTCCTGGGGAGGAGATCTTGCGTCGAGATGAACACGACTTCCGATCGCTGTGACTGGGCGGCTCCGCGTGTGGGCTCCGCCAGCGATTCGCGTAATCGAGGGAGTCGCTACTGCCAAAAAACCTTGGAATAGGGCAGATCGTCGGCTAGAATAGCAATTTCGGAGTGCGAAACGAAGGTTTTTCGACGCCGAAACGACGTCTTATGGACTGAGGCAATAAGGGGTCGTCGAGCACCTCTGAGTGCCGATTCTGAATTGGGGGCTTATAACCGATTCCGATAACCGTGCGAAACGTTATGCCTATTTGAGCGAAGCGGTGTCCGTATGCGATCGCATCGGCAGCCTGTGACCGCGCTCCCGGAGAGGAATTTGGGCGCCGGACCGGAAATCTCCGAATGCGACCATTTATCGACCGAGTCGAAGTACCGATTATGAGTTGGGGCCTCGCTGGCGGTTCCGACCCCCGGGCGAAGAAATATCCGCATCTGACCGGAGGGTACGACAGTCGATGTGTACACACGCTACGGCGGAAATTTTGGCCCCGGAACGGAATTTAGCGAAACCAGCGCCTTGTCGACCGTATCGGAGTGCCGATTCCGAATTGTGGTCACATAAGCTATTCCGATGCCCGTGCAGAAAGTTATGCCAAATTCTTTCGCTGAAGTGGTGAGAATAAACCGGAGGGGGTAACTATATCGGAGATGTTCGGGCACCCATATCCACCTCCTGGGGAGGAGATCTCGCATCGAGTTGAACACGACTTCCGATCGCTGTGACTGGGCGGCTCCGCGTGTGGGCTCTGCCAGCGATTCGCGTAATCGAGGGAGTCGCTCCTGCCAAAAAACCTTGGAATAGGGGAGATCGTCGGCTACAATCGCAATTTCGGAGTGTGAAACGAAGGTTTTTCGACCCCGAAACGACGTCTTATGGCCTGAGGCAATTAGTGGTCGTCGAGCGCCTATGAGAGGCGATTCCAAATTGGGGTCTTATAAGCGATTCCGATAACCGAGCAAAAAGTTATGCCTATTTGAGCGAAGCGGTGTCCGTATGCGATCGCATCGGCAGCCTGCGACCGCGCTCCCGGAGAGGAATTTGGGCGCCAGACCGGAGATCTCCGAATGCGACCATTTATCGACCGGGTCGAAGTACCAATTCTGAGTTGGGGCCTCGCGGGCGGTTCCGACCTCCGGGCGAAGAAATATTCGCATCTGACCGGAGGGTACGACAGTCGATGTACTAGTACACACGCTCCGGGGGAAATTTTGGCCCGGAACGGAATTTCGCGAAACCAGCGCCTTGTCGACCGTCTCGGAGTGCCAATTCCGAATTGTTGTCACATAAGCGATTTCGATGCCCGTACGGAAAATTATGACCAATTCTTTTGCTGAAGGGGTGAGAATAAACCAAAGGGGGTGACTATATCGGCGATTTTCGGGCACCCATATCCACCTCCTGGGGAGGAGATCTCGCGTCGAGTTGAACACGACTTCCGATCTCTGTGACTGGGCGGCTCCGCGTGTGGGCTCCGCCAGCGATTCGCGTAATCGAGGGAGTCGCTACTGCCAAAAAACCTTGAAATAGGGCAGATCGTCGGCTAGAATCGCAATTTCAGAGTGCGAAACGAAGGTTTTTCGACACCTAAAAGACGTCTTATGTCCAGAGGCAATAGCAGGGCGTGTAGCGCCTCTGAGTGCCGATTCTGAATTGGGGTCTTATAAGCGATTCCGATAATCGAGCGAAAAGTTATGCCTGTTTGAGCGAAGCGGTGTCTGTATGCGATCGCATCGGCAGCCTGCGACCGCGCTCCCGGAGAAGAATTTGGGCGCCGGAACGGAAATCTCCAAATGTGACCATTTACTGACCGGGTAGAAGTGCCGATTCTGAATTGGGGCCTTGCAGGCGGTTCCGACCCCTGGGCGAATAAATATTCGCGTCCGACCGGAGGGTACGACAGTCGGTGTACTAGTACACACGCTACGGGGGAATTTTGGCCCCTAAACGGAATTCCGCGAAACCAGCGCCTTGTCGACCGCCTCAGAGTGCCGATTCCGAATTGTGGTCACATAAACGATTCCGATGCCCGTGCGGAAAATTATGCCCAATTCCTTCGCTGAAGGGGTGAGAATAAACCGGAGGGGGTGACTATATCGGCGTTGTTCGGGCAGCCATATCCATGACCTTTGGAGGAGATCTCGCGTCAAGTTGATCACGACTTCCGATTGCTGTGACTGGGCGGCTCCGCGTGTGGGCTCCGCCAGCGATTCGCGTAATCGAGGGAGTCGCTATTGCCAAAAAACCTTGGAATAGGGGAAATCGTCGGCTAGAATCGTAATTTCGGAGTGCGAAATGAAGGTTTTTCGACCCCGAAACGACGTCTTATGGCCTGAGGCAATAAGGAGTCGTCGAGCGCGTCTAAGTGCTGATTCCGAATAGGGGTCTTATAAGCGATTCCGATAATCGAGCGAAAATTTATGCCTGTTTGAGCGAAGCGGTGTCCGTATGCGATCGCATCGGCAGCCTGCGACCGCGCTCCAGGAGAGGAATTTGGGCGCCGGACCGCAAATCTCCGAATGCGACCATTTACCGACCGGGTCGAAGTGCCGATTCTGAATTGGGGTCTCGCAGGCGGTTCCGACCCCCGGGCGAATAAATATACGCGTCCAACCGGAGGGTACGGCAGTCTGTGTAATAGTACACACGCTCCGGGGGGGAATTTTGGCCCCGGAACGGAATTCCGCGAAAGCAGCGCCTTGTCGACCGTCTCGGAGTGCCGATTCCGAATTGTGGTCACATAAGCGATTCCGATGCCCGTGCGGAAAATTATGCCCAATTCCTTCGCTGAAGGGGTGAGAATAAACCGGAGGGGGTGACTATATCGGCGTTGTTCGGGCAGCCATATCCATGACCTTTGGAGGAGATCTCGCGTCAAGTTGATCACGACTTCCGATTGCTGTGACTGGGCGGCTCCCCGTGTGGGCTCCGCCAGCGATTCGCGTAATCGAGGAAGTCGCTACTGCCAAAAAACCTTGGAATAGGGGAGATCGTCGGCTAGAATCGCAATTTCGGAGTGCAAAACGAAGGTTTTTCGACCCCGAAATGACGACTTAAGGGGGCGTCGAGCGCCTCTGAGTGCTGATTCCGAATTGGGGTCTTATAAGCGATTCCGATATCCGAGCAAAAAGTTATGCCTGTTTGAGCGAAGCGGTGTCCGTATGGGATCGCATCGGCAGCCTGCGACCGCGCTCCCGGAGAGGAATTTGGGCGCCGGACTAGAAATCTCCGAATGCGACCATTTACCTACCGGGTCGAAGTGCCTATTCTGAATTGGGGCCTCGCCGGAGGTTCCGACCGCCGGGCGAAAAAATATCCGCGTCCGATCGGAGTGTACGACAGTCGGTGTACTAGTACACATGCTCCGGGGGGGAATTTTTACCCCGGAACGGAATTCCGCGAAACCAGCGCCTTGTCGACCGTCTCTGAGTGCCGATTCCGAATTGTGGTCACATAAGCAATTCCGATGCCCGTGTGGAAAATTATGCCCAATTCTTTCGTTGAAGGGGTGAGAATAAACCGGAGGGGGTGACTATATCGGCGATGTTCGGGCACCCATATCCACCTCCTGGGGAGGAGATCTCGCATCGAGTTGAACACGACTTCCGATCGCTGTGACTGTGCGGCTCCGCATGTGGGCTCTGCCAGCGATTCGCGTAATCGAGGGAGTCGCTACTGCCAAAAAACCTTGGAATAGGGCAGATCGTCGGCTAGAATCACAATTTTATACTGCGAAACGAAGGTATTTCGACCCCGAAACGACATCTTATGGCCGGAGGCTATAAGGGGTCATCGAGCGCTTTGAGTGCCGATTCCGAATTGGGGTCTTATAAGCGATTCCGATAACCGAGCAAAAAGTTATGCCTGTTTGAGCGAAGCGGTGTCGTATGCGATCGCATCGGCAGCCTGCGACCGCGCTCCGGACAGGAATTTGGGCGCCGGACCGGAAATCTCCGAATGCGACCATTTCCGACAGGGTCAAAGTGCCGATTCTGAATTGGGGCCTCGCGGGCGGTTCCGACCCCCGGGCGAATAAATATACGCGTCCGACTGGAGGGTACAGCTGTGGGTGTACTAGTACACACGCTCCGGGGGGAATTTTGGCCCCGGAACGGAATTCAGCGAAACAAGCGCCTTGTCGACCGTCTCAGAGTGCCGATTCCGAATTGTGGTCACATAAGCGATTCCGATGCCCGTGCGGAAAATTATGTCCATTTCTTTAGCTGAGGGGGTGAGAATAAACCGGAGGGGGTGACTATATCGGCGATGTTCGGGCATCCATATCCACGACCTGGGGAGGAGATTTCGCATTGAATTCAACACGACTTTCGATCGCTGTGACTAGGCGGCTCCGCGTGTGGGCTCCGCCAGCGATTCGCGTAATCGAGGGAGTCGCTACTGCCAAAAAACCTTGGAATAGGGGAGATCGTCGGCTAGAATCGCAATTTCGGAGTGTGAAACGAAGCTTTTTCGACCCCGAAACGACGACTTATGGCCTGAGGCAAGATGGGGCCATCGAGCGCCTCTGAGTGCAGATTCTGAATTGGGGTCTTATAAGCGATTCCGATAACCGAGCGAAAAGTTATGCCTGTTTCAGCGAAGTGGTGTCCGTATGCGATCGCATCGGCAGCCTGCGATCGCGCACCCGGAGAGAAATTTGGGCGCCGGACCGGAAATCTCCGAATGCGACCATTGACCGATTGGGTCGAAGTATCGATTCTGAATTGGGGCCTCGCGGGCGGTTCCGACCCCAGGGCGAATAAATATCCGCGTCCGACCGGAGGGTACGGCAGTCGGTGTACTAGTACACACGCTCCGGGGGGAATTTTGGCCCCGGAATGGAATTCCGCGAAACCAGCGCCTTGTCGACCGTCTCGGAGTGCCGATTCCGAATTGTGGTCACATAAGCGATTCCGATGCCCGTGCGGAAAGTTATGCCAAATTCTTTCGCTGAAGGGGTGAGAATAAACCGGAGGGGGTCACTATATCGGCGATGTTCGGGCACCCATATCCACGACCTGGGGAGGAGATCTCGCGTCGAGTTGAACACGACTTCCGATCGCTATGACTGGGCGGCTCCGCGTGTGGGCTCCGCCAGCGATTCGTGTAATCGAGGGAGTCGCTACTGCCAAAAAACCTTGGAATAGGGGAGATCGTCGTCTAGAATCGCAATTTCGGAGTGCAAAACAAAGGTTTTTCAACCCCAAAACGACGTTTTATGGCCAGAGGCTATATGCGTACATCGAGCGCCTATGAGTGCCGATTTCGAATTGGGGTCTTATAAGCGATTCCGATAACCGAGCGAAAAGTTATGCTTGTTTGAGCGAAGCGGTGTCCGTATGCGATCGCATCGGCAGCCTGCGACCGCGCTCCTAGAGAGGAATTTGGGCGCCGGACCGGAAATCTGTGAATGCGACCATTTCCGACAGGGTCAAAGTGCCGATTCTGAATTGGGGCCTCGCGAGCGGTTTCGACCCCCGGGCGAATAAATATGCGCGTCCGACCGGAGGGTACGGCAGTCGGTGTACTAGTACACACGCTACGGGGGGAATTTTGGCCCACAAACGGAATTCCGTGTAACCAGCGCCTTGTCGACCGTCTCGGAGTGCCGATTCCGAATTGTGGTCACATAAGCGATTCCGATGCCTGTGCGGAAAGTTATGCCCAATTCTTTCACTGAAGGGGTGAGAATAAACCGGAGGGGGTGACTATATCGGCGATGTTCGGACACCCATATCCACAACCTGGGGAGGAGATCTCGCGTCGAGTTGAACACGACTTCCGATCGCTGTGACTGGACGGCTCCGCGTGTGGGCTCCGCCATTGATTCGCGTAATCGAGGGAGACGCTACTGCCAAAAAACCTTGGAATATGGGAGATCGTCGGCTAGAATCGCAATTTCAGAGTGCGAAACGAAGGTTTTTCGACCCCGAAACGATGTCTTATGGCCTGAGGCAATTAGGGTGCATCGAGCGCCTCTGAGTGCCGATTCCGAATTGGAGTCTTATAAGCGATTCCGATAACCGAGCGAAAAGTTATGCCTGTTTGAGCGAAGCGGTGTTCGTATGCGATTTCATCGGAAGCCTGCGACCGCGCTCCCGAACAGGAATTTGGGCGCCAGACCGGAAATCTCTTAATGCGACCATTAACCGACCGGGTCGAAGTGCCAATTCTGAATTAGGGCCTCGCGCGCGGTTCCGACCCCTGGGCGAATAAATATCCGCATCCGACCGGAGGGTACGGCAGTCGGTGTACTAGTACACACGCTCTAGGGGGAATTTTGGCCCCGAAACAGAATTCTGCGAAACTTGTGTCTTGTCGACCGTCTCGGAGTGCCGATTCCGAATTGTGGTCACATAAGCGATTCCGATGCCCGTGCGGAATGTTATGCCCAATTGTTTCGCTGAAGGGGTGAGAATAAACCGGAGGTGGTGACTATATCGGCGATGTTCGGGCACCCATATCCACGACCTGGCGAGGAGATCTCGCGTCAAGTTGAACACGACTTCCGATCGCTGTGACTGGGCGGCTCCGTGTGTGGGCTCCGCCAGCGATTCGCGTAATCGAAGGAGTCGCTACTGCCAAAAAACCTTGGAATAGGGGAGATCATCGGCTAGAATCGCAATTTCAGAGTGCAAAACGAATGTTTTTCGACCCCGAAACGACGTCTTATGGCCTGAGGCAATAAAGGTGCATCGAGCGCCTCTGAGTGCCGATTCCGAATTGGAGTCTTATAAGCGATTCCGATAACCGAGCGAAAAGTTATGCCTGTTTGAGCGAAGCGGTGTTCGTATGGGATTTCATCGGCAGCCTGCGACCGCGCTCCCGGAGAGGAATTTGGGCGCCGGACCGGAAATCTCCGAATGCGTCCATTTACCGACCGGGTCGAAGTGCCGATTCTGAATTGAGGCGTCGCGGACGGTTCCGACCCCCGGGCGAATAAATATCCGCGTCCGACCGGAGGGTACGGCAGTCGGTGTACTAGTACACACGCTCCGGGGGGAATTTTGGCCCTGGAACGGAATTCCACGAAACTTGCGCCTTGTCGACCGTCTAGAGTGCCGATTCCGAATTGTGGTCACATAAGCGATTCCGATGCCCGTGCGGAAAGTTATGCCCAATTCTTTCGCTGAAGGGGTGAGAATAAACCGGAGGGGTGAATATATCGACGATGTTCGGGCACCCATATCGACGACCTGGCGAGGAGATCTCGCGTCGAGTTGAACATGACTTCAGATGGCTGTGACTGGGCGGCTCCGTGTGTGGGCTCCGCCAGCGATTCGCGTAATCGAGGGAGTCGCTATTGTCAAAAAACCTTGGAATATGGGAGATCGTCGGCTATAATCGCAATTTTAGAGTGCGAAACGATGGTTTTTCGACCCCGAAACGACGTCTTATGGCCTGAGGATGTATTGGGCCGTCGAGCGACTCTGAGTGCCGATTCCGAATTGGGGTCTTATAAGCGATTCCGATAACCGAGCAAAAAGTTATGCCTGTTTGAGCGAAGCGGTGTTCGTATGGGATTTCATCGGCAGCCTGCGACCGCGCTCCCGGAGAGGAATTTGGGCGCCGGACCGGAAATCTCCGAATGCGTCCATTTACCGACCGGGTCGAAGTGCCGATTCTGAATTGAGGCGTCGCGGACGGTTCCGACCCCCGGGCGAATAAATATCCGCGTCCGACCGGAGGGTACGGCAGTCGGTGTACTAGTACACACGCTCCGGGGGGAATTTTGGCCCTGGAACGGAATTCCACGAAACCAGTGCCTTGTCGACCGTCTCGGAGTGCCGATTCCGAATTGTGGTCACATAAGCGATTCCGATGCCCGTGCGGAAAATTATGCCCAATTCTTTCGCTGAAGGGGTGAGAATAAACCGGAGGGGGTGACTATATCGGCGATGTTCGGGCACCCATATCCACGACCTGGGGAGGAGATCTCGCGTCGAGTTGAACACGACTTCCGATCGCTGTGACTGGGCGGCTCCGCGTGTGGGCTCCGCCAGTGATTCGCGTAATCGAGGGAGTCGCAACTGCCAAAAAACATTGGAATAGGGGAGATTGTCGGCTTGAATGACAATTTCAGAGTGCGAAACGAAGTTTTTCGACACCGAAGCGACGTCTTGTGGCCTGAGCAATAATTGGGGGTCAAGCGCCTCTGAGTGCCGATTCCGAATTGGGGTCTTATAAGCGATTCCGATAACCGAGCGAAAAGTTATGCCTGTTTGAGCGAAGCGGTGTCCGTATGCGATCGCATCGGCAGCCTGCGACCGTGCTCCCGGAGAGGAATTTGGGCGCCGGACCGGAAATCTCCGAATGCGACCATTTACCGACCGGGTCGAAGTGCCAATTATGAATTGGGGCCTCGCGGGCGGTTCCGACCCCCGGGCGAATAAATATCCGCGTCCGACCGGTGGGTATGGCAGTCGGTGCACTAGTACACACGCTCCGGGTGGAATTTTGGCCCCGGAACGGAATTCCACGAAACCAGCGCCTTGTCGACCGTCTCGGAGTGCCGATTCCGAATTGTGGTCACATAAGCGATTCCGATTTCCGTGCGGAAAGTTAAGCCCAATTCTTTCGCTGAAGGGGTGAGAATAAACAAGAAGGGGTGACTATATCGGCGATGTTCGGGCACCCATATCCACGACCTGGGGAGGAGATCTCGCGTCGAGTTGAACATGACTTCCGATCGCTGTGACTGGGCGGCTCTGCGTGTGGGCTCCGCCAGCGATTCGCGTAATCGAGGGAGTCGCTACTGCCAAAAAACCTTGGAATAGGGGAGATCGTCGGCTAGAAGTGCAATTTCGGAGTGCGAAACGAAGGCTTTTTGACCCAAAAATGACGTCTTATGGCCCGAGGCTATAAGGGGTCATTGAGCGCTCTGAGTGCCGATTCCGAATTGGGGTCTTATAAGCGATTCCGATAACCGAGCGAAAAGTTATGCCTGTTTGAGCGAAGCGGTGTCCGTATGCGATCGCATCGCCAGCCTGCGACCGCGCTCCCGTAGAGGAATTTAGGCGCTGGACCGGAAATCTCCGAATGCGACCATTTATCGACCGGGTCGAAGTGCCGATTCTGAATTGGGGCCTCGCGGGCGGTTTCGACCCCCGGGCTAATAAATATCCGCGTTCGACCGGTGGGTATGGCAGTCGGTGTACTAGTATACACGCTCCGGGGGGAATTTTGGCCCCAGAACGGAATTCCGAGAAACCAGCGCCTTGTCGACCGTCTCGGAGTGTCGATTCCGAATTGTGGTCACATAAGCGATTCCGATGCCCGTACGGAAAGTTATGCCCAATTCTTTCGCTGAAGGGGTGAGAATAAACCGGAGGGGGTGACTATATCGGCGATGTTCGGGCACCCATATCCACGACCAGGGGGGGAGATCTCGTGTCGAGTTGAACATGACTTCCGATCGCTGTGACTAGGCGGCTCCGTGTGTGGGCTCCGCCAGCGATTCGCGTAATCGAGGGAGTCGCTACTGCCAAAAAACCTTGGAATAGGGGAGATCGTTGGCTAGAATCGCAATCTCGGACTGCGAAACAAAGGTTTTTCAACCCCAAAACGACGTTTTATGGCCTAAGGCAATTAGGGGGCGTCGAGCGCCTCTTAGTGCCGATTCCGAATTGGGGTCTTATAAGCGATTCCGATAACCGAGCGAAAAGTTATGCATGTTTGAGCGAAGCGGTGTCCGTATGCGATCGCATCGGCAGCCTGCGACCGTGCTCCCAGAGAGGAATTTGGGCGCCGGACCGGAAATCTCCGAATGCGACCTTTGACCGACCGGGTCGAAGTGCCGATTCTGAATTGGGGCCTCGCGGGCGGTTCCGACAGCCGGGCGAATAAATATCTGCGTCCGACCGGAGGGTACGGCAGTTAGGGGTGTAAACGAGCCGAGTCGAGCCGAGTAGTGTGCTGCTCAAACTCTATTCGTTAATTTTTAATCGAGTTCGAGCCGAGCTCGAGTTATATCGAGTATTGAAAATACCTGTTCAAACTCGGCTCGTTTAAATACTCTTGAGTTCGAGCCCTTAACGAGTATCTTAACGAGCTTAATTGAATTTGCGAGTTCATATATATAAGTAAGTACAATCCAATCTACAAGTAAAAACTTGATCGTTCATAAGACCTAAATTTATCTTATTTCAAGCTCATATCTCAATAGTTTTGAAAAGTTACTTAATTTAACTATTTAAATATAATGTTTGAAATATATTCATAATTTATTACAAGCAATATGAGATTAATAGATAGACACCGCAAGGGAGGGGGTTGATGTGCGACAATGTAGGAGCGGTGTTGTAACTCCCCTTCGCACACCGCCTAGAGCCCCCTTTCTGCACCGTTTATATTGTAATAATATCCTAATTTGCATAATTTGTGTACATACACTGTGGATTTAGTCTATAACATTTAGTCCTCAAAAATATTTTATATTGTAATAATAACTATATAAAAACAAATGAATATTTTATATCAATATATACTTATTATATTTAAAGAAATATTTAAACGAAGTGTTACGAGTACTTAGACAAGCTCTTAATGAGTATTTAATCGAGCTCTTAACGAGTTCTTAAACGAGCTGTTCACGAGTATAATCGAGCCGAGCTCACATATGTTCAGACTCGGCTCGTTTATGAATCGAGCTTTTTTTTTTGTTCAAGCTCGTTAATTAAATAAACGAGCCGGACCGAACTTTTATCGAGTCGAGTTTCGAACTACTCGTCGAACATATCGGCTCGTTTACACCCCTAACGGCAGTCGGTGTACTAGTACACACGCTCCGGGGGGGATTTTGGCCGCGGAACGGAATTCCGCGAAACCAGCGCCTTGTCGACCATCTCGGAGTGCCGATTCCAAATTGTGGTCACATAAGCGATTCCGATGCCCGTCCGGAAAGTTATGCCCAATTCTTTCGCTGAAGGGGTGAGAATAAACCGGAGGGGGTGACTATATCGGCGATGTTCGGGCACCCATATCCACGACCTGGGGAGGAAATCTCGCGTCGAGTTGAACACGACTTCCGATCACTGTGACTGGGCGTCTCCGCGTGTGGGCTCTGCCAGCGATTCGCGTAATCGAGGGAGTCGCTACTGCCAAAAAACCTTGGAATAGGGGAGATCATCGGCTAAAATCATAATTTCGGAGTGCGAAACGAAGGTTTTTCGACCCCGAATCGACGTCTTATGGCCTGAGGAAAAAAGGGGGCGTCGAGCGCCTCTGAGTACCGATTCCGAATTGGGGTCTTATAAGTGATTCTGATAACCGAGCGAAAAGTTATGCCTGTTTGAGCGAAGCGGTGTCCGTATGCGATCGCATCGGCAGCCTGCGACTGCGCTCCCGGAGAAGAATTTGGGCGCCGGACCGGAAATCTCCGAATGCGACCATTTACCGACCGGGTGGAAGTGCCGATTCTGAATTGGGGCCTCGCGGGCGGTTCCGACCCCCGGGCGAATAAATATCCGCGTCCGACGGGAGGGTACGACAGTCGGTGTACTAGTACACACGCTCCGGGAGGAATTTTGGCCCAGGAACGGAATTCCGCGAAGTCAGCGCCTTGTCGACCGTATCGGAATGCCGATTCCGATTTGTGGTCACAAAAGCGATTCCGATGCCCGTGCAGAAAGTTATGCCCAATTCTTTCGCTGAAGGGGTGAGAATAAACCAGAGGGGGTGACTATATCGGCGATGTTCGAGCACCCATATCCACGACCTGGGGAGGAGATCTCACGTCGAGTTGAACACGACTTCTAATCGCTGTGACTGGACGGCTCCGTGTGTGGGCTCCGCCAGCGATTCGCGTAATCGAGGGAGTCGCTACTGCCAAAAAACCATGGAATAGGGGAGATCGTCGGCTAGAATCGCAATTTCAGAGTGCGAAACGAAGGTTTTTCGACCCCGAAACGACGTCTTATGGCCTAAGGCAAAAAGGGGTTGTCGAGCGCCGCTGAGTGCCGGTTCCGAATTGGGGTCTTATAAGCGATTCCGATAACCGAGCGAAAAGTTATGCCTGTTTGAGCGAAGCGGTGTCCGTATGCGTTCGTATCGGCAGCCTGCGACCGCGCTTCCGGAGAGGAATTTGGGCGCCGGACCGGAAATCTCCCAATGCGACCATTGACCGACCGGGTCGAAGTGCCGATTCTGAATTGGGGCCTCGCGGGCGGTTCCGACTCCCGGGCGAATAAATATCCGCGTCCGACCGCAGGGTACGGCAGTCGGTGTACTAGTACACACGCTCCGAGGGGAATTTTGGCCCTGAAACGGAATTCTGCGAAACAAGCGCCTTGTCGACCGTCTCAGAGTGCCGATTCCGAATTGTGGTCACAAAAGTGATTCCGATGCCCGTGCGGAAAGTTATGCCCAATTCTTTCGCTGAAGGGGTGAGAATAAACCGGAGCGGTGACTGTATCGGCGATGTTCGGGCACCCATATCCACGACCTGGGGAGGAGATCTCCCGTCGAGTTGAACACGACTTCCGATCACTGTGACTGGGCGGCTCCGCGTGTGGGGTCCGCCAGCGATTCGCGTAATCGAGGGAGTTGCTACTGCCAAAAAACCTTGGAATAGGGGAGATCATCGGCTAGCATTGCCGGTTCAGAGTGCGAAATGAAGGTTTTTCGACCCCAAAACGACGCCTTATGGCATGAGGCTATAAGGGGGCATCGATTGCCTCTGAGTGACGATTCCGAATTGGGGTATTATAAGCGATTCCGACAACCGAGCGAAACGTTATGCCTGTTTCAGCGAAGCGGTGTTCGTATGCGATCGCATCGGCAGCCTGCGACCGCGCTCCCGGAGAGGAATTTGGGTGCCGGACCGGAAATCTCTGAATGCGACCATTGACCGACCGGGTCGAAGTGCCGATTCTGAATTGGGGCCTCGCGGGCGGTTCCGACCGCCGGACGAATAAATATCCACGTCCGACCGGAGGGTACGACAGTCGGTGTACTAGTACACACGCTCCGGGGGGAATTTTGGCCGCGGAACGGAATTCAGCGAAACCAGCCCCTTGTCGACCGTCTCGGAGTGCCGATTCCGAATTGTGGTCACATAAGCGATTCTGATGCCCGTCCGGAAAGTTATGCCTAATTCTTTCGCTGAAGGGGTGAGAATAAACCGGAGGGGGTGACTATATCGGCGATGTTCGGGCACCCATATCCACGACCTGGGGAGGAGATCTCGCGTCGAGTTGAACACGACTTCCGATCGCTGTGACTGGGCGGCTCCGCGTGTGGGCTCTGCCAGCGATTCGCGTAATCGAGGGAGTCGCTACTACCAAAGAACCTTGGAATAGGGGAGATCATCGGCTAAAATCGTAATTTCGGAGTGCGAAACAAAGGTTTTTCGACCCCGAATCGACGTCTTATGGCCTAAGGCAAAAAGGGCGCATCGAGTGCCTCTGAGTGCCGATTCCGAATTGGGGTCTTATAAGTGATTCTGATAACCGAGCGAAAAGTTATGCCTGTTTGAGCGAAGCGGTGTCCGTATGCGATCGCATCGGCAGCCTGCGACCGCGCTCCCGGAGAGGAATTTGGGCGCCGGACCGGAAATCTCCGAATGCGACCATTTACCGACCGGGTCGAAGTGCCGATTCTGAATTGGGGCCTCGCGAGCGGTTCCGATCGCCGGGCGAATAAATATCCGCGTCCGACCGGAGGGTACGGCAGTCGGTGTACTAGTACACACGCTCCGGGGGGAATTTTGGCCCCGGAACGGAATTCCGCAAAACCAGCGCCTTGTCGACCGTCTCGGAGTGCCGATTCCGAATTGTGGTCACATATGCGATTCCGATGCCCGTCCGAAAAGTTATGCCCAATTCTTTCGCTGAAGGGGTGAGAATAAACAAGAAGGGGTGACTATATCGGCGATGTTCGGGCACCCATATCCACGACCTAGGGAGGAGATCTCGCGTCTAGTTGAACACGACTTCCGATCGCTGTGACTGGGCGGCTCCGCGTGTGGGCTCCGCCAGCGATTCGCGTAATCGAGGGAGTCGCTACTGCCAAAAAACCTTGGAATAGGGGAGATCGTCGGCTAGAAGCGCAATTTCGGAGTGCGAAACGAAGGCTTTTCGACCCAAAAACGACGTCTTATGGCCTGAGGCTGCATCGAGCGCCTCTGTGTGCCGATTCCGAATTGGGGTCTTATAAGCGATTCTGATAACGAGCGAAAATTTATGTCTGTTTGAGCGAAGCGGTGTCCGTATGCGATCGCATCGGCAACCTGCGACCGCGCTCCCAGAGAGGAATTCGGGCGCCGGACCGGAAATCTCCGAATGTGACCATTTACCGACCGGGTTGAAGTTCCGATTCTGAATTGGGGCCTCGCGGGCGGTTCCGACCCTCGGGCGAATAAATATCCGCGTCCGACCGGTGGGTATGGCAGTCGGTGTACTAGTACACACGCTTCGGGGGGAATTTTGGCCCCGGAACGGAATTCTAAGAAACCAGCGCCTTGTCGACCGTCTCGGAGTTCCGATTCCGAATTGTGGTCACATAAGCGATTCCGATACCCGTGCGGAAAATTATGCCCAATTCTTTCGCTGAAGGGGTGAGAATCAACCGGAGGGGGTGACTATATCGTCGATGTTCGGGCACCCATATCCACGACCTGGGGAGGAGATCTTGTGTCGAGTTGAACACGACTTCCGATCGCTGTGACTGGGCGGCTCCCCGTGTGGACTCCGCCAGCGATTCGCATAATCGAGGGAGTCGCTACTGCCAAAAAACTTTGGAATAGGGGAGATCGTCAGCTAGAATCGCAATTTCGGAGTGCGAAACGAAGGTTTTTCGACCCGAAAACGACATCTTATGGCCTAAGGCTATATTTAAGCATCGAGCGCCTCTGAGTGCCGATTCCGAATTGCGGTCTTATAAGCGATTCCAATAACCGAGCGAAAAGTTATGCCTGTTTGAGCGAAGCGGTGTCCGTATGCGATCGCATCGGCAGCCTGCGACCGCGCGCCGGGATAGGAATTTGGGCGCTTGACCGGAATCTCCGAATGCGACCATTGACCGACCGGGTCGAAGTGCCGATTCTGAATTGGGGCCTCGCGAGCGGTTCCTATCGCCGGGCGAATAAATATCTGCCTCTGACAGAGGGTACGACAGTCGGTGTACTAGTACACACGCTCCGGGGGGAATTTTGGCCCCGGAACGGAATTCCGCGAAACCAGCGCCTTGTCGACCGTCTCGGAGTGCCGATTCCGAATTGTGGTCACATATGCGATTCCGATGCCCGTCCGAAAAGTTATGCCCAATTCTTTCACTGAAGGGGTGAGAATAAACCGGAAGGGGTGACTATATCGGCGATGTTCGGGCACCCATATCCACGACCTGGGGAGGAGATCTCGCATCGAGTTGAACACGACTTCCGATCGCAGTGACGGGGCGGCTCCGCGTCTGGGATCCGCCAGCGATTCGCGTAATCGAGGGAGTCGCTACTGCCAAAAACCATTGGAATAGGGGAGATCGTCAGCTAGAATCGCAATTTCGGAGTGCGAAACGAAGGTTTTTCGACCCCAAAACGACATCTTATGGCCTGAGGCTGCATCGAGCGCCTCTGAGTGCCGATTCCGAATTGGGGTCTTATAAGCGATTCTGATAACCGAGCGAAAATTTATGCCTGTTTGAGCGAAGCGGTGTCCGTATGCGATCGCATCGGCAGCCTGCGACCGCGCTCCCAGAGAGGAATTTGGGCGCCGGACCGGAAATCTCCGAATGTGACCATTTACCGACCGGGTCGAAGTGCCGATTCTGAATTGGGGCCTCGCGGGCGGTTCCGACCCCCGGGCGAATAAATATCCGCGTCCGACCGGTGGGTATGGCAGTCGGTGTACTAGTACACACGCTTCGGGGGGAATTTTGGCCCCGGAACGGAATTCTGCGAAACCAGCGCCTTGTCGACCGTCTCGGAGTTCCGATTCCGAATTGTGGTCACATAAGCGATTCCGATGCCCGTGCAGAAAGTTATGCCCAATTCTTTCGCTGAAGGGGTGAGAATGAACCGGAGGGGGTGACTATATCGTCGATGTTCGGGCACCCATATCCACGACCTGGGGAGGAGAAATCGTGTCGAGTTGAACACGACTTCCGATCGCTGTTACTGGGCGGCTCCGCGTGTGGGCTCCGCCTGCGATTCGCGTAATCGAGGGAGTCGCTACTGCAAAAAAACATTGGTACAGGGGAGATCGTCGGCTAGAATCGCAATTTCGGAGTGCGAAACGACTGTTTTTCGACCCTGAAACGACGTCTTATGGCCTGAGGCAATAACGAGTAGTCGAGCGCCTCTGAGTGCCAATTCCGAATTGGGCTCTTATAAGCGATTCCAATAACCGAGCGAAAAGTTATGCCTGTTTGAGCGAAGCGGTGTCCGTATGCGATCGCATCGGCAGCCTGCGACCGCTCTCCCGGAGAGGAATTTGGGCGCCGGACCGGAAATCTCCGAATGCGACCATTGACCGACTGGGTCGAAGTGCCGATTCTGAATTGGGGCCTCGCGGGCGGTGCCGACCCCCGGGCGAATAAATATCCGCGTCCGACCGGAGGGTACGGCAGTCGGTGTACTAGTACACACGCTCCGGGGGGGATTTTGGCCCCGGAACGGAATTCCGCGAAACCATCGCCTTGTCGACCGTCTCGGAGTGCCGATTCCGAATTGTGGTCACATAAGCGATTCCGTTGCCCGTGCGCAATGTTATGCCCAATTCTTTCGCTGAAGGGGTGAGAATAAACTGGAGGGGGTGACTATATCGGCGATGTTCGGGCACCCATATCCACGACCTGGGGAGGAGATCTCGCGTCGAGTTGAACACGACTTCCGATCGCTGTGACTGGGCGGCTCCGCGTGTGGGCTCTGCCAGCGATTCGCGTAATCGAGGGAGTCGCTACTGCCAAAAAACCTTGGAATAGGGGAGATCATCGGCTAGAATCGTAATTTCGGAGTGCGAAACGAAGGTTTTTCGACCCTGAATCGAAGTCTTATAGCCTGAGGCAATAAGGGGGCATCGAGCGCCTCTGAGTGCCGATTCCGAATTGGGGTCTTATAAGTGATTCTGATAACGAGTGAAAAGTTATGTCTGTTTGAGCGAAGCGGTGTCTGTATGCGATCGCATCGGCAGCCTGCGACCGCGCTCCCAGAGAGGAATTTGGGCGCCGGACCGGAAATCTCTGAATGCGACCATTGACCGACCGGGTCGAAGTGCCGATTCTGAATTGGGGCCTCGCGGGCAGTTCCGACCCCCGGGCGAATAATTATCCGCGTCGGACCTGAGGGTACGGCAGTCGATGTACTAGTACACACGCTCCGGGGGGAATTTTTACCCCGAAACGGAATTCCGCGAAACGAGCGCCTTGTCGACCGTCTCGGAGTGCCGATTTCGAATTGTGGTCACATAAGCGATTTTGATGCCCGTCCGGAAAGTTATGCCCAATTCTTTCGCTGAAGGGGTGAGAATAAACCGGAGGGGGTGACTATATCAGCGATGTTCGGGCACCCATATCCACGACCTGGGGAGGAGATCTCGCGTCGAGTTGAACATGACTTCCGATCGCTGTGACTGGGCGGCTCCGTGTGTGGGCTCCGCCAGCGATTCGCGTAATCGAGGGAGTCGCTACTGCAAAAAAACCTTGGAATAGTAGAGATCGTTGGCTAGAATCGCAATTTCGGAGTGCGAAACGAAGGTTTTTCGACCCCAAAATGACGTCTTATGGCCTGAGGCTAAAAGGGGTCATCGAGCGCCTCTGAGTGCTGATTCCGAATTGGGGTCTTATAAGCGATTCTGATAATCGAGCGAAAAGTTATGCCTGTTTGAGCGAAGCGGTGTCCGTATGCGATCGCATCGACCGCCTACGACCGCGCTCCCGTAGAGGAATTTTGGCGCCGGACCGGAAATCTCCGAATGCGACCATTGACCGACCAGGTCGTCGTGCCGATTCTGAATTCGGACCTCGCGGGCGGTTCCGACCCCCGGGCGAAGAAATATCCGCGTCCGACCGGAGGGTACGGCAGTCGGTGTACTAGTACACACGCTCCTGGAGGAATTTTGGCCGCGGAACGGAATTCCGCGAAACCAGCGCCTTGTCGACCGTCTTGGAGTGCCGATTCCGAATTGTGGTCACATAAGCGATTTCGATGCCTGTCCGGAAAGTTATGCCCAATTCTTTCGCTGAAGGGATGAGAATAAACCAGAGGGGGTGACTATATCGGCGATGTTCGGGCACCCATATCCACGACCTGGGGAAGAGATCTCGCATCGAGTTGAACACGACTTCCGATCGCTGTGACTGGTTGGCTCCGTGTGTGGGCTCTGCCAGCGATTCGCGTAATCGAGGGAGTCGCTACTGCCAAAAAACTATTTAATAGGGGAGATCATCGGCTAGAATTGTAATTTCGGAGTGCGAAACAAAGGTTTTTCGACCCCGAATCGATGTCTTATGGCCTGAGGCAATAAGTTGGCGTCGAGCGCCTCTGAGTGCCGATTCCGAATTGGGGTCTTATAAGTGATTCCGATAACCGAGCGAAAAGTTATGCCTGTTTGAGAGAAGCGGTGTCCGTATGCGATCGCATCGGCAGCCTGCGACCGCGCTCCCAGAGAGGAATTTGGGCGCCGGACCGGAAATCTCCCGAATGCGACCATTTACCGACCGGGTCGAAGTGCCGATTCTGAATTGGGGCCTCGCGGGCAGTTCCGACCCCCGGACGAATAAATATCCGCGTCCGACCGGAGGATACGGCAGTCGGTGTACTAGTACACACGCTCCGGGGGGAATTTTGGCCCTGGAACAGAATTCCGTGAAACGAGTGCCTTGTCGACCGTCTCGGAGTACTGATTCCGAATTATGGTCACAAAAGCGATTCCGATGCCCGTGCGGAAAGTTATGCCCAATTTGTTCGTTGAAGGGGTGAGAATAAACCGAAGGGGGTGACTATATCGGCGATGTTCGAGCACCCATATACACGACCTGGGGAGGAGATCTCGTGTCGAGTTGAACATGACTTCCGATCGCTGTGACTGGGCGGCTCCGCGTTTGGGCTCCGCCATCGATTCGCGTAATCGAGGGAGTCGCTACTGCCAAAAAACCTTGGAATAGGGGAGATCGTCGACTAGAATCGCAATTTCGGAGTGCGAAACGTAGGTTTTTTGACCCCGAAACGACGTCTTATGGCCTGAGGCAATAAGGTAGCGGCGAGCGCCTCTGAGTGCCGATTCCGAATTGGGGTCTTATAAGCGATTCTGATAACCGAGCGAAAAGTTATGCTTGTTTGAGCGAAGCGGTGTCCGTATGCGATCGCATCGGCAGCCTGCGACCGCGCTCCCGGAGAGGAATTTGGGCGCCGGATCGGAAATATCCGAATGTGACCAACCATTTACCGACCGGGTCGAAGTGCCGATTCTGAATTGGGGCCGCGCGGGCGGTTCTGATCCCCGGGCGAATAAATATCCACGTCCGACCGGTGGGTATGGCAGTCGGTGTACTAGTACACACGCTCGGGGGTGGATTCTGGCCGCGGAACGGAATTCCGCGAAACCAGCCCCTTGTCGACCGTCTCGGAGTGCCGATTCCGAATTGTGGTCACATAAGCGATTCCGATGCCTGTTCGGAAAGTTATGCCCAATTCTTTCGCTGAAGGGGTGAGAATAAACCGGAGGGGGTGACTATATCGACGATGTTCGGGCACCCATATCCACGAGCTGGGGAGGAGATCTCGTATCGAGTTGAACACGACTTCCGATCGCTGTGACTGGGAGGCTCCGCGTGTGAGCTCCGCCAGCGATTCGCGTAATCGAGGGAGTCGCTACTGCCAAAAAACCTTGGAATAGGGTAGATCGTCGGCTAGAATCGCAATTTCAGAGTGCGAAACGAAGGTTTTTCGACCCCGAAACGATGTTTTATGGCCTGAGGCAATAATGGGGCGTTGATTGCCTCTGAGTGCCGATTCCGAATTAGGGTCTTATAAGTGATTCCGATAATCGAGCGAAAAGTTATGTCTGTTTGAACGAAGCGGTGTCCGTATGCGATCGCATCGGCAGCCTGCGACCGCGCTCCCGGAGAGGAATTTGGGCGCCAGACCGGAAATCTCCGAATGCGACCATTGACCGACCGGGTCGAAGTGCCGATTCAGAATTGGGGCCTCACGGGCGGTTCCGACCGCTGGGCGAATAAATATCCGCGTCCGACCGGAGGGTACGGCAGTCGGTGTACTAGTACACACGCTAGGGGGGGAATTTTGGCTCCGGAACGGAATTCCGCGAAACAATCGCCTTATCGACCGTCTCGGAGTGCCGATTCCGAATTGTGGTCACATAAGCGATTCCGATGCCCGTGCTGAAAGTTATGCCCAATTCTTTCGCTGAAGGGTTGAGAATAAACCAGAGGGGGTGACTATATCGGCGATGTTCGGGCACCCATATCCACGACCTGGGGAGGAGATCTCGCGTCGAGTTGAACACGACTTCCGATCGCTGTGACTGGGCAGCTCCGTGTGTGGACTCCGCCAGCGATTCGCGTAATCGAGGGAGTCGCTACTGCCAAAAAACCTTGGAATAGGGGAGATCGCCGGCTAGAATCACAATTTTAGAGTGCGAAACGAAAGATTTTCGACCCCGAAACGACGTCTTATGGCCTGAGGCAATAAGGACGCGTCGAGCGCCTCTGAGTGCCGATTCCGAATTGGGGTCTTATAAGCGATTCCGGTAACCGAGCGAAAAGTTATGCCTGTTTGAGCGAAGCGGTGTCCGTATGTGATCGCATCGGCAGCCTGCGACCGCGCTCCCGGAGAGGAATTTGGACACCGGATCGGAAATGTCCGAATGCGACCATTGACCGATCGTGTCGAAGTGCCGATTCTGAATTGGGGCCTCGCGGGAGGTTCCGACCCCCGGGCGAATAAATATCCGCGTCCGACTGGAGGGTACGATAGTCGGTGTACTAGTACACACGCTCCGGGGGGAATTTTGGCCCCGGAACGGAATTCTGCGAAACCAGCGCCTTGTCGACCGTCTCGGAGTGCCGATTCCAAATTGTGGTCACATAAGCGATTCCGATGCCCGTGCGGAAAGTTATGCCCAATTCTTTCGCTGAAGGGGTGAGAATAAACCGGAGGGGTGACTATATCGGCGATGTTCGGGCACCCATATCCAGGACCTGGGGAGGAGATCTCACGTCGAGTTGAACACGACTTCCGATCGCTGTGACTGGGCGGGTCCGCGTGTGGGCTCTACCAGCGATTCGCGTAATCGAGGGAGTCGCTACTGCCAAAAAACCTTGGAATAGGGGGAGATCATCGGCTAGAATCATAATTTTGGAGTGCGAAACGAAGGTTTTTCGACCCCGAATCGACGTCTTATGGCCTGAGGCAATAAGGGGGCGTCGAGCGCCTCTGAGTGCCGATTCCGAATTGGGGTCTTATAAGTGATTCCGATAACCGAGCGAAAAGTTATGCCTGTTTGAGCGAAGCGGTGTCCGTATGCGATCGCATCGGCAGCCTGCGACCGCGCTCCCGGAGAGGAATTTGGGCGTCGGACCGGAAATCTCCGAATGCGACCATTTACCGACTGGGTCGAAGTGCCGATTCTGAATTGGGGCCTCGCAGGCGGTTCCGACCCCCGGGCGAATAAATATCCGCGTCCGACCGGAGGGTACGGCAGTCGGTGTACTAGTACACACGCTCCGGGGGGAATTTTGGCCCCGGAACGGAATTCCGCGAAACCAACGCCTTGTCGACCGTCCCGGAGTGCCGATTCCAAATGTGGTCACATAAGCGATTCCGATGCCCGTGCGGAAAGTTATGCCCAATTCTTTCGCTGAAGGGGTGAGAATAAACCGGAGGGGTGACTATATCGGCGATGTTCGGGCACCCATATCCACGACCTGGGGAGGAGATCTCGTGTCGAGTTGAACACGACTTCCGATCGCTGTGACTGGGCGGCTCCGCGTGTGGGCTCCTCCAGCGATTCGCGTAATCGAGGGAGTCGCTACTGCCAAAAAACTTGGAATAGGGGAGATCATCGGCTAGAATCATAATTTTGGAGTGCGAAACGAAGGTTTTTCGACCCCGAATCGACGTCTTATGGCCTGAGGCAATAAGGGGGCGTCGAGCGCCTCTGAATGCCGATTCCGAATTGGGGTCTTATAAGTGATTCTGATAACCGAGCGAAAAGTTATGCCTGTTTGAGCGAAGCGGTGTTCGTATGCGATCGCATCGGCAGCCTGCGACTGCGCTCCCGGAGAGGAATTTGGGCGTCGGACCGGAAATCTCCGAATGCGACCATTTACCGACTGGGTCGAAGTGCTGATTCTGAATTGGGGCCTCGCAGGCGGTTCCGACCCCCGGGTGAATAAATATGCCCGTCCGACCGGAGGGTACGGCAGTCGGTGTACTAGTACACACGCTCCGGCGAGAATTTTGGCCCCGGAACGGAATTCCGCGAAACCAACGCCTTGTCGACCGTCCCGGAGTGCCAATTCCAAATTGTGGTCACATAAGCGATTCCGATGCCCGTGTGGTAAGTTATGCACAATTCTTTCGCTGAAGGGGTGAGAATAAACCGGAGGGGGTGACTATATCGGCGATGTTCGGGCACCCATATCCACGACCTGGGGAGGAGATCTCGTGTCGAGTTGAACACGACTTCCGATCGCTGTGACTGGGCGGCTCCGCGTGTGGGCTCCTCCAGCGATTCGCGTAATCGAGGGTGTCGTTACTACCAAAAAACATTGGAATAGGGGAGATCGTCGGCTAGAATCGCAATTTTGGAGTGCAAAACGAAGGTTTTTCGACCCCGAAACGACGTCTTATGGCCTGAGGCAATAAGGGGGCGTCGAGCGCCTCTTAGTGCCGATTCCGAATTGGGGTCTTATAAGCGATTCCGATAACCGAGCGAAAAGTTATGCCTGTTTGAGCGAAGCGGTGTCCGTATGCGATCGCATCGGCACCCTGCGACCGCGCTCCCGGAGAGGAATTTGGGCGCCGGACCGGAAATCTTCGAATGCGACCACTGACCGACAGGGTCGAAGTGCCGATTCTGAATTGGGGCCTCGCGGGCGGTTCCGACCCCCGTGCGAATGAATATCCGCGTCCGACCGGAGGGTACGGCAGTCGGTGTACTAGGACACACGCTCCGCGGGGAATTTTGGCCCCGGAACGAAATTCCGCGAAACCAGCGCCTTGTCGACCGTCTCGGAGTGCCGATTCCGAATTGTGGTCACATAAGCGATTTCGATGCCCGTCCGGAAAGTTATGCCCAATTCTTTCGCTGAAGGGGTGAGAATAAACCGGCGGGGGTGACTATATTGGCGATGTTCGGGCACCCATATCCACGACCTGGGGAGGAGATCTCGCGTCGAGTTGAACACGACTTCCGATCGCTGTGACTGGACGGCTCCGCGTGTGGGCTCTGCCAGCGATTCGCGTAATCGAGGGAGTCACTACTGCCAAAAAACCTTGGAATAAGGGAGATCATCGGCTAGAATCATAATTTCGGAGTGCGAAACGAAGGTTTTTCGACCCCGAATCGACGTCTTATGGCCTGAGGCAATAGGGGACATCGAGCGCCTCTGAGTGCCGATTCCGAATTGGGGTCTTATAAGCGATTCCGATAACCGAGCGAAAAGTTATGCCTGTTTGAGCGAAGCGGTGTCCGTATGCGATCGCATCGGCACCCTGCGACCGCGCTCCCGGAGAGGAATTTGGGCGCCGGACCGGAAATCTTCGAATGCGACCACTGACCGACAGGGTCGAAGTGCCGATTCTGAATTGGGGCCTCGCGGGCGGTTCCGACCCCCGTGCGAATGAATATCCGCGTCCGACCGGAGGGTACGGCAGTCGGTGTACTAGGACACACGCTCCGCGGGGAATTTTGGCCCCGGAACGAAATTCCGCGAAACCAGCGCCTGTCGACCGTCTCGGAGTGCCGATTCCGAATTGTGGTCACATAAGCGATTTCGATGCCCGTCCGGAAAGTTATGCCCAATTCTTTCGCTGAAGGGGTGAGAATAAACCGGCGGGGGTGACTATATTGGCGATGTTCGGGCACCATATCCACGACCTGGGGAGGAGATCTCGCGTCGAGTTGAACACGACTTCCGATCGCTGTGACTGGACGGCTCCGCGTGTGGGCTCTGCCAGCGATTCGCGTAATCGAGGGAGTCACTACTGCCAAAAAACCTTGGAATAAGGAGATCATCGGCTAGAATCATAATTTCGGAGTGCGAAACGAAGGTTTTTCGACCCCGAATCGACGTCTTATGGCCTGAGGCAATAGGGGACATCGAGCGCCTCTGAGTGCCGATTCCGAATTGGTGTCTTATAAGTTATTCTGATAACCGAGCGAAACGTTATGCCTGTTTGAGCGAAGCGGTGTCCGTATGCGATCGCATCGGTAGCCTGCGACCGCGCTCCCGGAGAGGAATTTGGGCCGGACCGGAAATCTCCGAATGCGACCATTTACCGACCGGGTCGAAGTGCTGATTCTGAATTGGGGCCTCGCGGGCGGTTCCGAATCCCGGTCGAATAAATATCCCCGTCCGACCGGAGGGTACAACAGTCGGTGTACTAGTACACACGCTCCGGGGGGAATTTTGGCCCCGGAACGGAATTTCGGTAAGCCAACGCCATGTCGACCGTCTCGAAGTGCCGCTTCCAAATTGTGGTCACATAAGCGATTCCGATACCCGTCCGGAAAGTTATGCACAATTCTTTCGCTGAAGGGGTGAGAATAAACCGGAGGGGGTGACTATATCGGCGATGTTCGGGCACCCATATCCACGACCTGGGGAGGAGATCTCGTGTCGAGTTGAACACGACTTCTGATCGCTGTGACTGGGCGGCTCCGCGTGTGGGCTCTTCCAGCGATTCGCGTATTCGAGGGAGTCGCTACTGCCAAAAAACCTTGGAATAGGGGAGATCGTCGGCTAGATTCGCAATTTTGGAGTGCGAAACAAAGGTTTTTCGACCCCGAAACGACGTCTTATGGCCTGAGAAAGATAGGGGGCGTCGAGCGCCTCTGAGTGCCGATTCCGAATTGGGGTCTTATAAGCGATTCCGATAACCGAGCGAAAAGTTATGCCTGTTTGAGCGAAGCGGTGTCCGTATGCGATCGCATCGGCATCCGGCGACTGCGCTCCCAGAGAGGAATTTGGGCGCCGGACCGGAAATCTCCGAATGTGACCATTGACCGACCGGGTCGAAGTGCCGATTCTGAATTGGGGTCTCGCGGGCGGTTCCGACCCCCGGGCGACTAAATATCCGCGTCCGACCGGAGGGTACGGCAGTCGGTGTACTAGTACACACGCTCGAGGGGAGATTTTGGCCCCGGAACGGAATTCCGCGAAACCAGCGCCTTGTCGACCGTCTAGGAGTGCCGATTCCGAATTGTGGTCACATAAGCGATTCCGATGCCCGTGCGGAAATTTATGCCCAATTCTTTTGCTGAAGGGGTGAGAATAAACCGAAGGGGGTGACTATATCGGCGATGTTCGGGCACCCATATCCACGACCTGGGGAGGAGATCTTGTGTCGTGTTGAACACGACTTCCGATCGCTGTGACTGGGCGGCTCCGCGTGTGGGCTCCGCCAGTGATTCTCGTAATCGAGGGAGTCGCTACTGCCAAAAAACCCTTGAATAGGGTAGATCTTCGGCTAGAATCACAATTTCGGAGTGCGAAATGAAGGTTTTTCGACCCTGAAACGACGACTTATGGCGTGAGGCAATAAGGGGGCGTTGAGCGTCTCTGAGTTCCGATTCCGAATTGGGGTCTTATAAGCGATTCCGATAACCGAGCGAAAAGTTATGCCTATTTGAGCGAAGCGGTGTCCGTATGCGATCGCATTGGCAGCCTTCGACCGCGCTCCAAGAGAGGAATTTGGGCGTCGGACCGGAAATCTCCGAATGCGACCATTGACCGACCGGGTCGAAGTGCGGATTCTGAATTGGGGCCTCGCGGGCGGTTCCGACCCCCGGGCGAATAAATATGCGCGTCCGACCGGAGGGTACGGCAGTCGGTGTACTAGTACACACGCTCCGGAGGGAATTTTGTCCCCGGAACGGAATTCCGCGAAACCAGCGCCTTGTCGACCGTCTCGGAGTGCCGATTCCGAATTGTGGTCACATAAGCGATTCCGATGCCCGTGCGGAAAGTTATGCCCAATTCTTTCCCTGAAGGGGTGAGAATAAACCGGAGGGGGTGACTATATCGGCGATGTTCGGGCACCCATATCCACGACCTGGGGAGGAGATCTCGCGTCGAGTTGAACACGACTTCCGATCGCTGTGACTGGGCGGCTCCGCGTGTGGGCTCCGCCAGTGATTCGCGTAATCGAGGGAGTCGCAACTGCCAAAAAACATTGGAATAGGGGAGATTGTCGGCTTGAATGACAATTTCAGAGTGCGAAACGAAGGTTTTTCGACACCGAAGCGACGTCTTGTGGCCTGAGCAATAATTGGGGGTCAAGCGCCTCTGAGTGCCGATTCCGAATTGGGGTCTTATAAGCGATTCCGATAACCGAGCGAAAAGTTATGCCTGTTTGAGCGAAGCGGTGTCCGTATGCGATCGCATCGGCAGCCTGCGACCGTGCTCCCGGAGAGGAATTTGGGCGCCAGACCGGAAATCTCCGAATGCGACCATTGACCGACCGAGTCGAAGTGTTGATTCTGAATTGGGGCCTCGCGGGCGTTTCCGAGCCCCAGGCGAATAAATATCCGCGTCCGACCGGAGGGTACGGCAGTCGGTGTACTAGTACACACGCTCCGGGGGGAATTTTTGCCCCGAAACGGAATTCCGTGAAACTAGCGCCTTGTCGACCGTCTCGGAGTGCCGATTCCGAATTGTGGTCACAAAAGCGATTCCGATGCCCGTGCGGAAAGTTATGCCCAATTCTTTCGCTGAAGGGGTGAGAATAAACCGGAGGGGGTGACTATATCGGCGATGTTCGGGCACCCATATCCACGACCTGGGGAGAAGATCTCGTGTCGAGTTGAACACGACTTCTGATCGCTGTGACTGGGTGGCTCCGCGTGTGGGCTCCGCCAGCGATTCGCGTAATCGAGGGAGTCGCTACTGCCAAAAAACCTTGGAATAGGGGAGATCGTCGGCTAGAATCGTAATTTTGGAGTGCGAAACGAAGGTTTTTCGACCCCGAAACGACGTCTTATGGCCTGAGGCAATAATGGAGCGTCGAGCGTCTCTGAGTGCCGATTCCAAATTGGGGTCTTATAAGCGATTCCGATAACCGAGCGAAAAGTTATGCCTATTTGAGCGAAGCAGTGTCCGTATGCGATCGCATCGGCAGCCTGCGACTGCGCTCCCGGAGAGGAATTTGGGCGCCGGACCGGAAATCTCCGAATGCGACCATTGACCGACCGGGTTGAAGTGCCGATTCTGAATTGGGGCCTCGCGGGCGGTTCCGACCCCCGGGCGAATAAATATCCGCGTCCGACTGGAGGGTACGGCAGTCGGTGTACTAGTACACACGCTCTGGGGGGAATTTTGGCCCCGGAACGGAATTCCTCGAAACCAGCGCCTTATCGACCGTCTCGGATTGCCGATTCCGAATTGTGGTCACATAAGCGATTCCGATGCCCGTGCGGAAAGTTATGCCCAATTCTTTCGCTGAAGGGGTGAGAATAAACCGGAGGGGGTGACTATATCGGTGATGTTCGGGCACCCATATCCACGACCTGGGGAGGAGATCTCGTGTCGAGTTGAACACGACTTCCGATCGCTGTGACTGGGCGGCTCCGCGTGTGGGCTCCGCCAGCGATTCCCGTAATCGAGGGAGTCGCTACTGCCAAAAAACCTTGGAATAGGGGAGATCATCGGCTAGAATCGTAATTTTGGAATGCGAAACGAAGGTTTTTGGACCCCGAAACGACGTCTTATGGCCCGAGGCAATAAGAGGGCGTCGAGCGCCTCTGAGTGTATTTATAGCCCCATATATCCATAAGGAGCCTTGGGGTACGTGGGCACAAAAACCTAAGCAGATTCCCTTGACCCCCAAGCGGCCACGTGTCCAGATAAAATAGATGTTGAGACTTCAGCTAGAGTGTGTCGACACTACCACTGAGTGTGTCGACACACTATCCCATTTGCGCAAAAAAGGGTCTTATGGATGCTAGGTCTAGTGTCGACACGACCACTAACTATGTCGACACACTGTCCCATTCAGACAAATGGATCTCCTGGAAGCTGGGTCTAGTGTCGACACGACCATGGACTGTGTCGACACACTTGACTCTATCTTCATGAAAAAGCTTCAGGGACTATGACCCAGTGTCGACACCATCAATGGGTGTGTCGACACTACCATGATAAAACCTGTATATCCCTGAGAATTTAACACAAAAGACATTAGTACAAGGTATTATCATCAAAGTATGAAGTGTAAAGTATTTGAAACATACTTTTTGAGCATTGTTATTACATAAATGATGTATGTAACATGTTCCAAAATGTCATCATCAAAATCACAATATGTCATCATCAAAATCAAAGTATGAGTGATGTTTATTGGTTATCATTAAAATATAACTTTAGGAAATTCCAAAACACACTCAACCCAACATGGGATCATTATAGGTTTCTGTGCACATCTCTTTCACGTATGTGAGACTGCACAGAGGCTATAAAAGCTCTCCTATCTCATTTGATCAGAGCAATCCAAGAATCGGAATCCAAGCCTCCAGCCTTCCCGCTATTTCATCCAAGAGTACGTGGGGATCAAGGCCAAGAAGAGAAGTGCTGAAAGAGGAGCAGATCGAGCAGAAGAGCAACAGTAGAAGAAGAAGTTCTGGCAATTCAGATGCCACTAGAGCAGAGCATCGTGAATTGAAGAAGATCTACATCAAATTCCTTCAAGGGTCTTCAATTTAAGCTTCTGCAAGACTTCTTCATCGAGGAACATCCAATTAACATTTCCTTCATTTAATTCTTAGAGTGTTCATCTCATTTCTGTTTGTGAGATCTATACATGAAGTTTTGTGCAGATTTCTCTGTTTATTTGAGTCTGTGAATCAGATCAATGCTAGAGGATCTGATTTTGTGTGGATTTGATCTAGCTTGTGTGGTTTGAGCCATAGTGCTCAGTTTGTAAGTCGTCAAACTTACAGTTGTGCTTGAGCCGTCGTGCTCAGTTTGGAGTCGTCGTGCTCCAATTGTGTGTTGATCCGTCGTGCTCAAGGTGTTTTGGAGTCGTCATACTCCGATTGTGTGTTGAGCCATCGTGCTCAAGGGTGTTTGAAGTCGTCATGCTCCAGTGTGTGTTATACTCTGGTTTGAGTAGTGTGGCCTCACTGTGTGAGGGGTGGATGTAGGAATCACTGGTGTGATTTCCGAACCACCTAAAAATCCTCTGTGCAATAGTTTGATCTGTCTCTTTGCACTAGATGATTGCATAGGATTTCACTTTCACTCTACCTGTTTAATTGACTCACACATTACACTCACACATTCACACAAGCACACATCAGATCAATAAGATTTTCTGTTTGAATGGATCTATAATTCAAAGTAATTTTTAAATTGCTTAAGCTTCTGCATTAATTGGTGATAGATCTATTCATCCCCCCCCCTTCTAGATCTGTTCATACTGTGAATTCGATCCTACAATTGGTATCAAAGTGGGTTAATATCTATTTCTGATCTGATTTAATTGCTTCTGTTTGATCTGTGTGCTCTGACTGTTTGAATTGTCTGCTTGCTCATTCCATGTATCTTACTTTAATTCATGGATTCTCGAGGTTTTGTAGCTGAGGGTCATTCCATTAATAGACCACCATATTTTGATGGGTCTGATTACTCTTACTGGAAAAATCACATGCAAGTTTGTCTAAGGGCTCAAAACTATGAAATCTGGAAGATAGTTGATAAGGGTCTCTATGAAAACTATGGAGATGAAGAGAATTGGACTAGAGAGCAAATTAGAAAAGCCACTCTTAATTACAGTGCCATGAATATGCTTCAGTGTGCAGTTCACCCTAAAGAATATTCAAGAATATCCATGTGTAAATCTGCTAAGGAAATGTGGGATAAACTTGAATTAATGTATGAAGGAACATCTCAAGTTAGAGAAACCAAAGCAAACATACTTGTTTCTGAATATGAATTGTTTATGATGAAAACTGATGAATCAATTTCTGAAATGTTTGCTAGGTTTATGAAAATTGTCAATGGACTGAAGGCATTAGGTAAGGAGTACACTGATGCTGATCTGGTATGAAAAATCTTGCGCTCTCTATCATCAATTTGGCACACAAAGGCTACAGTGATTGAAGATTCTAAGGATTTATCCAAAATTTCTTTGGATGGACTCATATGCTCTTTAATGACTTATGAAATAAATCTGAAAAGAACTGAAGAACATATGCTTAAAGCCAAACCAGTAGCACTTAAGGCTTCATCAAGCAACAAGGAGAAGATTCAAGAAAAATCTAGTTCTGAAAAGTCTGAGTCTGATGAGGATGAAATTGCCCTCATGACTAGGCAATTCAGAAAAAAATTTAAAATCAAGAAAAGGAAAATTCAATGGAAAGAAAAAATATTCTTCTGGCAAAAAGAATGCTTCTTCTTCAAACTTTAATGCTGGCAGAAATCAAAAAGTTGATGAAGGTGTTATTTGTTACAGGTGCAACAAGGCAAGACAAATGAAGGGTGAGTGTCCTGAGGTCAAGAAGGGCAAATACAAGAAGAACAATAAAATGAATAAGCCAAAAGCAATGCTAGCAACTTGGTCGGATGAAGACCAAAGTGAGGATGAAGAAGAGAACTCCTCAAGCTCATAAAATGAGGAGTTATACTTTATGGCTAACAGCAGTGATGGAAAGGTAAGTTCTTCTTTTGAACAATATACTATTGAAGATTGGGAAGATGCATATGCTGCTTTGGTTGAAAAATACTCTGAAATAAGAAAAGAAAATAAACATCTAAAAATGAAAATTAAAAATGTCATGCATGATACTTCCTTAACTAGAAGAGTGACTGAACTTGAGAATGAAATATTTGAACTTTATGATGAAAAGAAAGAACTTCTGAATGAAATAGATGAGTTTAAAATTGCATCTCAAAAGGCTAACACTGATTTTGAAAAGCTCTATGAGAAAATGGAATTGCAACAAAAAGAAAAAACACCAAGCATTTGATGAAATTCAAAAACTTAAGAAATTACTGGCTGAAAAGGATCAAGTGATAAAAAATTTTACAAATGGAAAAGAAAACCTTGATGCCTTGTTGGGACTAAGAATGAATGCTAAAAAACATGGACTAGGATTCACCACATAAAAATCTATGAAAAACAAACTTGCTGAAAGGACAGGAAAAACCTTTAAAAATTCTTTTGATAAAATTTGTCAAAAGCACTAGTTTAGAAACAAAAATAAACAAGGGTCAAAGAAAACATCTGAAATAATAAAAAACCAGAATAAAAAGAAAGTGTCCAATCAGAAGAAACAAAACAGGTCGACACATGCTGTAGAAAGGTCGACACAAGTTAACCATAAGCTCAAACCTGTGGTCACTGAGTCGACTCTACCTCAACAAAGGTCGGCCTATCTGTTTCTGAACAACAACAGGATGTTTCACAAAAAATCAAATAAAATTTGAAAAATTATAAAAACATAAAAATACACTTTCATGGTAATTATTGGAGATCCAGGACTTCATATTAACCCAATTGGATCAATTCTTAGAATCAATGGTATCACAACCCTCATTGGTACCATTCACAGTCTTTCTATCCAAAATTTCCAAGACTTCAACAGAATTCTTGGTCTGGATTTCCATACATAAACAATCATGCCAAAATGCATAATTTTCTTTCTTATGAAAGGAAAAACACTGAAGTTTTCATTCCAAATTAGAATGTTAAAATACCAAAAAAGAAGTCATTTAAAAAATAAAACAAAAACCAAAAACAACTCAAGTGTGGATCAGAAAAGACTTATTATTTTTGCCCAAACAAACTGATGGTCCTAACAATGTTTGGGTACCAAAATCTTTTCTTTTCTAATATGATTTGTGCAGGAAGGTTGTGCACCCAACTCCAATGTATGGTTTCTTGATAGTGGGTGTTCACGACACATGAGTGGAGACAAAACAAAGTTTTCATTTTTGATTGAAAAGGAAGGAGGATCTATTACTTTTGGAGGTAAAAATAAAGGAAAAATAATTGGATCTAGAAAGGTTGGTAAGTCCTTCTCAAACTCAGTTAAAAATGTTCTGTTAGTTGTTGGTTTGGATTATAATCTTTTGAGTATAAACCAATTATGTGACAAGGGTCAGAAAGTTGTTTTTGACTCAAACTTTTGCAAAATAATTGATTCTTCATCTGAAAAAATAAAATTCTTTGGAAAAAAAGAAAACAATATGCACATGATAAATCTTGATAAAAATTTTGTTGAAAACATCTGTTTAGTTGCTAATAAAAATGAAATTGCATGGATATGGCACAAGAGACTTGGTCATGCAAGTTACAACACAATAAATAAACTCTTAAGGCTGAATCTGGTTAAAGGACTTCTTGAATCTTTTCCAAATGTTGAAAATCAACTTTGTGGGATATGTGCTAAGGAAAACAAACCAGAAAATCTTTTAAAAATTTCAATGATGTACTTACTTCTAAGCCACTAGAATTACTTCATATGGACTTTTTTGGGCCAACACGAATTCTCTGTCTTAGTGGCAAACGATATGGATTTGCCATCATTGATGATTTTACTAGATATACCTAGGTTATATTTCTATCCCACAAAAGTGATACTTGTCAAGAATTCAGGAAATTCTATAACACTGCCTTAAAGAGATTTTCACATAAAATAAAATCTATTTTGACTGATCATGGGGGTGAATTTGAAAACAAAATTTTTTCTGATTTATGTGTTGAATTGAACATTTTCCATATATTCTCTTCTCCAAGAACTCCAGAACAAAATGGAGTTGTGGAAAGAAAGAATAGAACTCTTGTGGAAATGACTAAATCCATGCTCTTGGAAAGTAAATTACCCAAATCCTTCTGGGCTGAAATTGTGAACACAGCAAATCATATTTTGAACAGAGCATTGGTCAGATCAAAAATCAGAAAAACCCCCTATGAACTTTTGAAAAACAAAAAACCAACTTTGTCTTATTTGAAAGTTTTTGGTTGCAAGTGTATACATAACACATAAAGACAATCTTGACAAATTTGATGATAAAAGTCTTGAAGCCATTTTCCTTGGTTATTCTGAAATTTCTAGAGCATATAGAGTTTACATTCTCAAGAATAAAGTTGTGGAAGAATCTCCACATGTAGTTTTTTATGAAAATTCCTATCCAACTGATGACTCTACATCTTGTAGGGTTTCACAAAGTTATGAAGAAGATGACTTCATTGTCGAATCTTTACCAACTGTTGAAGAGCATGAAGATCCATTTGAAAATTTGGACAATCAATCACCTACCACAAGTGGATCAGGTAATATTGTTCCAGAACTGAATGAACCTCAAGAGGTAATTCCTGAAACAAAACTTTTAATAAGAGATCATCCAATTGAGAATGTGGTTGGGAATTTGCATGATAGAGTTAGGACTAGGTCATCTTTTCAGAATGCAATAAATGAAGACCCACTGGCACTAATTTCCCAGATTGAACCCAAGTCTATTGATGAAGCTCTAACCAGTGAAGATTGGATCAATGCAATGCATGACGAACTTCATCAATTTGACAGAAATAAAGTATGAGAATTAGTACCTAGACCCAATGATCAATTTGTAATTGGCACTAGATGTGTATTCATAAATAAATTGAATGAAAATGGACAGGTTGTTAGGAATAAAGCTAGACTAGTTGCCAAAGGGAACAATCAAGAGTTTGACATTGATTTTGAAGAATCATATGCCCCTGTAGCTAGACTAGAAGCTGTGAGAATTTTTCTGACTTTTGCATCTTCTTTGAAGTTCAAAGTTTATTAAATGAATGTGAAAAGTGGTTTTTTGAATAGTTACATCAAAGAAAATGTTTTTGTAGAACAACCTCCTGGTTTTGAAAATGAAAAATATCCTGATCATGTTTTCAAACTTAATAAGGCTCTTTATGCTCTTAAGCAAGCTCCAAGAGCTTGGTATATATGACCGCCTAAGCTCATTTTTACTGAATAAAGGATACACAAGAGGTAATGTAGACCAAACTTTGTTTACCAAAATTGTCAATAATCAAATCATTACTGTCCAAATCTATGTTGATGACATAATTTTTTAGCCTACAAACAAAGCCCTGTGCACTGAATTTACTGATCACATGAAAACTAAATTTGAAATGAGTTTGATGGGTGACCTACAATTCTTTTTGGGATTGTAGGTACATCAAACCAGTGAAGAGATTTTTATAAGTCAAATGAAGTATGTGAAAGAACTTTTATAAAGATTTGACTTTCAGCACCTCAAGCACTCAAGCACACCAATGGCGATAAATGTAAGATTATATGAAGATTTTTTTGGTAAGTTAGTAGATCCAAAGACCTACAGAGGTATGATTGACTCTCTACTTTATCTCACAACCTCTAGACCTGACATTCAATTTAGTATGTGCATGTGTGCTAAATTTCAAATTAATCCTAAAGAAAATCACATGTTAGTTGTCAAAAGAATTTTTAAATATCTTGCTGGAACATGTGAACTTGGAATATGGTATCTTGCTGGCTGTAAATTAGACTTAATTGCTTATTGTGATGCTGATTATGCTGGTTGTAAGCTTGATAAAAAAAAGTACTAGTGGTTTTTGTTTATATCTAGGTGGATGCCTAATTTTTTGGGCTTCTAAAAAGCAACATTCAATAGCTCTATCCACTACAGAGGCTGAATATGTTGCAGCTGGTTGTTGTGGCACTCAAGTTCTTTGGGTGAAACACCAGTTCCTAGACTATAATCATAAATTGGGTTGTATTCCTATTTTGTGTGATAACACTTGTGCAATCAATTTGTCTAAAAACACAATTCATCATTCACGAACAAAACACATTGAAATAAGACACCATTTTCTATGAGATGTGGTTGCTAAGAAATCATTTGAGCTTCAATTCATTGAAACAAAAAAACAAGTTGCAGATATTTTCACTAAGCCTCTTCCAAAAAATAGATTTTCATCCTTAAGGAGAGAACTTGGTTTGTGCAAACTTCCATAGTCTTGATGTTTTCCATCTCTTTTTGCAAATCTTGCAAATAAATTTCTTGCTTCTCACATTGCATTAGCATTCTTTGTATATCAAATAGTGATTTGAAGAAAGGCAAGTCAGGCTTGTCTGGGCACTTTCACTATGCGTGAGTATATGTCTCCGTCAAGTATCAAGAGCCTTTTATGCAATAGTTGAGGGGGAGCATTGTCTTTCACTTCACTGATGTTTTTCTTCTTCAATAATCTTCATGTTCACCTTATAAGGAGGAGCTACATGAAAGGGGGAGTCTTTTGGAATCAGTAGTTATGCTCATTGTCAATTCTTCACTCCATTCTCTTGACACTAACTGTCTATCTTGAACCTCAACTTAATCAGAATTTTTGAGTCTTTGTGCTATTTTTATATGAGAAACTTAAAACATTGAAAATAAACTAATTGTGCACTTAGTTTAATTTCAAAGATTCACTTTCATATCATGGTTGTGCCATCTTAATACTGAATGTCTTTAAAATGATTTGCAAAACACTTGTAGTCACATGAGTGGCATTAATGTTTAACATGTGCAAGTTTAAGCTTCATTTTTACCACATGTTGAGAATAATCTCTCTACATTCGTAGCCATGACTTTTCTGGTCTAAGGAAAAATAATCCTACAAAATATTAAAAGAAAATGAACAACAATCTGGAAAGATACAAATAGAGCAATGCAAATTCTTGAACCACTGAGTAACCGGGTCATCTCACCTAAAATGTGATTTGTCTCGCGTCAAAAAAATGGAAAACAAATTTTTCAACTCTGTATAAGATAATGAAGGTTAAACCACTGAGTAATTAGGAGGTCTTGCATATGATAAATGTGATCTCTTGCACTAAAAAGTAAGATTTAACTAATTTAGTCTTGTACTCTTTCCCAGTTAAAAATGAAAGAAAATTCACATAGGCAGGACAGAAAAGCTCCATACCTGAATACAGTTCATGTATACTAAGTTTAGACTTGTAATTCCACATTGTGTTACACCTAAAGCATCTAACTTCTTTGTTGAATACTTCTGCTTACTCATATAGGTCACTTCAACTCACATTTGCATCATTATTTTAACTACATTCAGATCATTATATTTTGCTATATTTTGTGTTGAGTGTGTCTTTTTTATTAAACTTTGATACACAATCACAAAACACAATAGTCTCTCTCATATGTTCATATCACTTTGTCTCATTTCTTTTGATCATTCTAGAACATTTCTTTTCACCACCTCATTTCCTGAACTTCTTTCATCTCTATCTTTTTGATGCTGTCAAAAAGGGGGAGAAATTGCACATAGTTAAGGGGGAGAAATTGGTATGTTGGGGTAATTGGTATGATGAGGGAGAAATTGTAGACAGGGGAAGAATGAGTTCTTATGAGCTTTTGGGAGAAATCATTTGAAAAGACCAAGTTTGTGCATTTAATTTTGTCATCATCAAAAAGGGGGAGAATGTTGTGTCGAGTGTGTATTGGAATTTCTTAAAGATGAATTTTTAATAATGACCAATGAACATCACTCATACTTTGATTTTGATGATGACATATTGAATATATTGTACATATTGAATATATTACAATAATGTTCAAACAACATATTTTTGATATCTAATATCTCATATCTTACTGTGAATGACATGTTTTGATGGTCTACTCTTCATTCATACAGGTTTACAAAGCTTTTGTCAAACTCAGGTCGACTCTAGTTGACAATGAGGTCAACTCTCAAGATATGCCCAGCAAGCTCCTGAAGAAAAAGTCACAGACAGATCGACTCCAGTTGACAGACAGGTCGACTCTTAAAGGCTGCCCAGCAAGTTTCTGAAGAGGAAATGTCAGTAGTGTCGACTCTAGCTAAGAGTGAGGTCGACACTAGTATCCATCCAGTGAACCTGATTTAGTGGAATGCACAGGAGGTCGACTCTAGCTACTGATTAGGTCGACTCTACCTGGTGATCAGGTCGACACTAGTGTTTTGCCAGTGAGATGAAATTGGTTTCTGGTCAGTAGTGTCGACTCTATTGGAAACATGAGTCGACTCTCTTTTTCTGTAAACCCAGAACTGTGGAGAGCAGAGAATCCAACAGCTGTGATCTTCTTCTGAGATTCTTTTTGGGAGATTCCATAATTACCAAAATGTCATTTCATCCAAGTGGCAATATGGTAAAGACCTTTTGGACACATGGCAGTCTAGGATCATTCTAGGTTTCTGTGCACATCTCTTTCATATATGTGAGACTGCACAGAGGCTATAAAAGCTCTCCTATCTCATTTGATCAGAACAATCCAAGAATCGGAATCCAAGCCTCCAGCCTTCCCGCCATTTCATCCAAGAGGACGTGAGGATCAAGGCCAAGAAGAGAAGTGCTGAAAGAGGAGCAGATCAAGCAGAAGAGTAGCAAAAGAAGAAGAAGTTCTGGCAATTTAGATGCCATTGGAGCAGAGCATCGTGAATTGAAGAGGATCTACATCAAATTCCTTCAAGGGTCTTCAATTCAAGCTTCTAAAAGACTTCTTCATCGAGGAATATCCAATTTACATTTCCTTCATTTAATTCTTGGAGTGTTCATCTCATTTCTGTTTGTGAGATCTATACATGAAGTTATGTGCAGATTTCTCTGTTATTTGAGTCTGTGAATTAGATCAGTGCTAGAGGATCTGATTTTGTGTGGATTTGATCTAGCTTGTGTGGTTTGAGCCGTAGTGCTCAATTTGTGAGTCGTCGAACTTACAGTTATGCTTGAGCCGTCATGCTCAATTTGGAATTGTCGTGCTCCAATTGTGTGTTGAGCCGTCGTGCTCAAGGTGTTTTGGAGTCGTCATACTCCGATTGTGTGTTAAGCCATCGTGCTCAAGGGTGTTTGGAGTCGTCATGCTCCAGTGTGTGTTGTACTCTGGTTTGAGTAGTGTGGCCTCACTGTGTGAGGGGTGGATGTAGGAATCACTGGTGTGATTTTCGAACCACCTAAAAATTCTCTGTGCAAGGTTTGATCTGTCTCTTTGCGCTAGATGATTGCATATGATTTCGCTTTCACTATACCTGTCTAATTGACTCACACATTACACTCACACAAGCACACATCAGATCAGTAAGATTTTATGTTTGAATGGATCTTAAATTCAAAGCAATTTTTAAATTACTTAAGCTTCTGCATTAATTGGTGATAGATCTATTCATCCCCCCCCCTTCTAGATCCGTTCATACTCTGAATTCGATCCTACAAAGTTTGCTTGAGTGAGATGGTATGTGTCGACACTTGTGCTCTGTGTGTCGACACCAACTGTATGTGTGTCGACACCAGTGCTTTGTGTGTTGACACCAACTGTCTAAATAAGGATGATAAAGTATAATACATACATGTCTTTGCTTTAACACATCAATTAAAATACTAATTAAAATTAAATAAATTTTTTAATTGAAGATGAGTTTGTCATAAGCAAAAATAATAAGCAAACATTTGTTTAAAAATAATTGCATAATAACATAAATTTGATATGTCAACAGTTGCAAGCTGTTGACATGTCTCTTATGTCAGCGGCCTTTTTTTGATGACATATCAAACATATGTCAGCGGCTTCTATAACCGCTGACAAAGTGGTACGGCCGAGCGGTGGGGGTACTATACCAGGTGGTGGACGACATCTTGATGAAGGACGCCAACGACAACAATGGTGAAGGGAAGCTACGGAGCGAGGCGAGCTTGGGGGCTAGGGTGGGAGAGAGTAGGGACGGAGGCGGGGTTGTTAGTAATTTTTATTTATTGATTTTTATGAGAAGTTGCTATCCAGAGGGCGGGAGAGGTCCCGTCATTTTTTTATCAATATATGTCAACGACTGTTTGTAGCCGTTGACATAAGAATAATATATGGCAACGGTTGTCTATAGCCATTAACATAAGCTAATATATGTCAACGGCTCCCAATAGCCGTTGACATATGTTAAGCTTATGTCAACAGCTACCTATAACTATTGCCATATGTTAATCTTATTCAACCGCTACATTCAACCATTGACAAATGTTAAGTATATGTCAATGGCTATCGGGAGCTATTGACATATATTTATCTTATGTCAACGGTTATAGAGAGTCGTTGACAAATGTCTAACCGTTGACATATATAACACTTGTCAACGGCTGTAAATGGTCATTGACATATATTTTATATATCAATGGCTCTTTTTAGTCGCTAACAAATCTTACTTATCTTGTAGTGCATACTAGCTACACTATGAATCGATCGAGGGAGGAAGAACTGGATCTATTCAATAATCATAGGGAAATTTAACGAATCTTGCATCTTTCTGATTGCTATTTGTCTCAAAGTCTTTCCATGCATATAGAGAACCAGTCACCTCAAAATTCATCTCTCTTCAAACAAGTGATCCTAATATTTTGATTCATTTTTGACATTCCTTATGTCTTATTGTTTGTTGGCCATGTCGCTTCAAGTTAATTAATGGATGGCACAAAGGCTCTCTAGCTGCGTGTGGTTATACAGAAAAAAAAGAAATAGAGAATTAAAAAAATGAAAAGGTGTGACAAGTGAAGAGGGTCCAAAGATACTGTGGAAGATCAGACGAATCTAATTTAAATATCTATACTCAAAGAGTGATTTAATAGTACTTAGTCCTTTAAGTATATCAGGATGATGTCTCAGGTTATTTAAGTTTCATTGGTAGCAGTTTATAAGAAATTTCCCAATGACAATATAATAGACTAATTTTCTGACAAAAACAAAGTTAAATATCTGCATATAGTGCATACCTCATGAGGCTTCAATCTTTTGTTTCCAAAGATAACGCCCCAAATCAAGCTCAAGAATGGCATTAAAACAATGGCCAGGATTATTTTCAGAATTTTTAAAAATAAATTTCCTATGGGACCAACCAGGAGACTGCATCCTATCTCAGAGAGATAGAATGTTCTCGCTTCATCAAGCTCAGCCAATTAAATTCAGATTAACCAAAGATGCTAGCTGCCTACAAATGACCTAACAAATAATTAATGGAAGGGTTCTCTTAGTCATCCAGCTAGTAATTTGAATTTGAACTCGATTTATGATTTATTTTTCTCGATCTCATTGTCGGCTGTTATTTATATATTTTTTTCATAAAGATTTTCCCCATTTGTAATTTATACCTTTCTTTTTCATGGATGAATTATGCCTATTTTCACATCTAAAATTTACATGTACAACATATATATATTATATCGTTGAGTACATGCATGCACATGGTTGCGGAACTAGCTGATATATATGTGCGATTTGGATGCCCAAGTTCAAAGGACTTTTGTTTTTATATATGGTCGAACCGTGCTTCTAACGAAGACTTAGCAATTTGAATCTTTATTTATTTTGAACTAATACATGTGCGTGCACATTAATGCTACTTGCTACGCGACTTCAATTTATATGGGTCGACCTTCTGATCCAGTCTGAATGTAGAAATCTAAGTAAACATTTGATCCAGAGACTTGCAAAAAGTCAGGCGAGAGAAAAGGTGCACAACTATACTCTCTCTATGTAAATGTTCAGTAGCATTGTTTTGTTTTGGAGAGTCAACAACAATTACGTCAAGATTCACATGCAGGCAATCCCCTACACGGTTTGGAAATTGATGGCATGTTTAGCACGTCACTAGTTGATATCACCACCACATAAGCCTTTAAGTACTATTTCCTTTTCCCCTCCTCTATCTCCTTTTGGAGGACAACATTAACGTCTCAAGAAAGTAGAAGTATTAACCCCAAAAGATTGAAAACTTGGGATCAGTATCTACGATGGCACCGATATAACAGAAGGAAAAATCTTGTTGCAAATTCAATAGAAATTTACCACCTAATCTTTTAAGGTTAAATAATCATAACATAAAGTATTATTATAATATCCTATATATATCATGAGGTGACGAATTTCCGTTGAATTAAATTAATGATTTACACCAAATTATTCTCATAACAGAATACATTAGCCACTTCACATATGGCCGTACGTATCAAACAAAGAGGAACTTACCCCACGCACATGGCGAAGAGCACTGGACCAAAAGATGCATACAGCAGGCGCTTAAACTGACCTAAGCATGCATCAATCACTCAAATTAACATATCCAGGGGGGAGAGAGAAGATGGATAGCAGTGTAAACGAGGTGTCTTATTTACTAATTAAACAACAACTACTCCGGGCATGGAGCAAATTAAGTTCATGGAAACGAAACCCATATTTGGATGGCTATGTAATCAAAGAGTCTTATTACTAAACAACTCCTCCATGGAGAATTGAACCCCATAATTAACATAGTGATTCACTATCTCCCCTATCTTTAGGATTGCAAGAGAAGAGATGAGATCTTTAACTCACGGAAAACTACATTTGAGTGTCCCTATACGAACAAGACTTGAAGACGTTTTCCATTTTAAAAGGCTAATACTTGACAGATAGCCCGGAACTTAATTAGACATATCCTGATCACAGAAAACAAATCACTGAAGCAGTATCGTACGTGATGCTCCAATAAAAATCGATCCCACATTAAACAAACGCTGGTTGCCTTTGTCACGTAGAAGCTATCTCATCTCTCACTTGCTCTGTAGCTAGCAGACACGAGCCCACCTAACCCCACATTTTATGTCTGTTGGCAGACAAAGACTGTCGTGATCCCTGCAACACCGTCTGGATAGGTAGAAATGGCGATCGGGCAAACAAAAGATCAAAAAGAACATAATTGCGATGCATGGCATGTGATGTTGAGTGCTAAGATGGGATACATGTCAGCCTTTCATTCGCGAGTCTGGAATCTGTCAAGAAAACAATGAGTTACGTGCTTCTGTGAGATTCTTGACCTTTCAATAGCTAGCCCTAGTCGAGGGAGAGTTGAAATTAACTGCGGCTAGCCCTCCTCTCATGGACGTCGCCGGATCACATGAGCTGAGACAGCTATATATGTACACAGTAAAAGGCAGAAGAGCCAAGAGGTATGAGGTAATTCGCTTGACTTTGCAGCTAGCGAAATAAGTTTTTTTTTTTTAAATGCGGTAGTCCTGTTTGGTTGAAGGGAACGTAGGATTGTCATTCGGTTCTCAAACACTCCTTCACGATCAATATAGGCCGTGTAAATCATATTAGAAATTAAGGAGGTGACGTAAATTATCATAATATATAGATCTTAATTTGCTTTGATATAGTATATCACAAATCTCAAAACTTAAGTGTTAAAGTTGAAGGGGCGCAGGATTATAAGCACAAAAATCTCATCTGATGTTTCCAATAAAGAACCAACATGTTTTCATCGATTTTCCTGGGACAGGTTTCTTCAGGGTTTGTTTAAGATAGATGAACGAACAAAGTTGGAAAGACTAATGCCACACATTATTTGAGAAAACTATAGGAACTAAAACAAGAATAGGTTAATTCCCTAAAATCTAAATATATAAGAAAGACACATAACATATTTAAATCTCATAAACTAATTTCGAGATACATATAATAAAGCTTCGGATCCATGCTACTTATCTGTCATATGGGGGCTTGTTTATATTTTGCTCCCCCGAATTTTTTTAATATTTCAAATCTCATCACATAATCTTTATATTTTCTAAAAATTCTTTGAAATTTACTGCATGGGGTTCACAAATACCTCTCGGATTCAGTTGCTATCCAAAAACAAAATAATAAATGGAAATATTCCATTTGGGCCTCAATTGAAATTTTTTTGAAACCAATATATCTTTTTTTTTAATCTGTGTTTTGATCTGCCCCTCCACATGACTACATGTTCTCTTCGAGGTCAATACTTAATCTGTGTTTTGATCTGCCCCTCCACGTATTGCTATGAAACGGGTCATCTTCATGTAGGAGGTTGAATTGGGTTAGTTGGCTGATCTTGATAAGACATCATTCTTTTCTATTGCATTAATGTCAATGAATGACATAATATCATTCACCTCATGATTATTTATTTTAAGTAGAGAAATTAATCACTATTCAATGGGGTTAAATACATTGATCTGATTCATTTTGATTAACCCATATAATTTGACGTGAATATAGTGAAATATGTAAAGTGATAAATGACAACAAAATGCTATTGGCAAAGGGCGACAACATTAATAGTTGTGACGAGAGATTAGTGAAGGCAGTGGCAACGGTGAATGCTATAGTGACAGTGATCAAATTAAGGTACCGTGGCAATAGTAGTCGTTGATACAATAGTAGTGATAATAAGGATATCAGAGGCAATAGGTGTACGACAGGGATCAACAACAACAAATCAGTGATGGGCAACAATTAAATCATGGTGAGAGATTATGTTACATTATATTTTCGTGAATAAAAAACATGACCCTAAAGGAATATCTCGAGTAGTCTGCGTCAACATCATCAAACAATAAACATTTCTCTTTAACTGTAGCGATTAACCCTTTTGCAAGTTAAGGCTGTTGAGATCCTACGATATTAGGAATTGCTTGCGAGCAACACTCAAAACTATATAAAAGGTTCAATATATCAGGAACCAAGACAAAGAAAAGAGTTTTTATCCACAGCCAGTTTCATCCTTTGGCACGCACCTTGTGTACATATGAAGAAAATAAAGTGCACAATTGCAACTTAATTAGCTTCTGGCGTGTAGCGAAAGGTTGTCATGATAAAGACCAAGATATCGGTTAGATTAATGATGACTCATGTAGAAGTTTTATTGGGTCATGAAACTTCCTTTAATTTGTTGCTAGTAAAAATAAGGATTCTACACCAAGGGAATTAGGTATATTGTAATGTCAAGTTATTTTTCACTTAAATTATAACTCTAAGAAAACTGATGTACTAATTTTATTATTAAGAATACATTCAATCCTAGTTAATAAAAATATGCCACATTATCATTTGACAATTAATAATAATAAAAACAATGAACAAGAAGAGGATTGTTAAACCAATTTCTAAACCCTACTCTAGATTCCATGCAAATTCACCCCGGCTGGCCCCTCGTCCTAGTATCTTACAGGCTTAACACGAATCTCTCGGCACAGGCCACAGAACGCGAGTGGTCCAGAGATTCTCCGACATGTGTGGATGTCTATAAGATACCTAAAACTCCAGAGCACCATCATGGGCGATCTCTCTCTAAAATACAGAGACTCATACACGATAGCCGGCGGGTTCTGAACAGTCCCCACTCACAAACATAGAGAGCATCTGAGGATTTCTTAGGAGGAGCACCTCTCTTCCTCCCTGTCCCCGCACATCCCTGTCGATTCCTTGCTTGATAGAGTTTAACAAACACTTGAACTGCCATGGAAAATGCCATGTATCACCGTTTTGTTATGTTTCATATATTCTAAGGAAAAAAATTTCTTATTTCGGTGTGTTTGATTGCGCGAGCCCGGAGATTGTGTTGCGGTCTAAGGTTTTCCCGATGTCTTGAAGTGAGTACATAGTGATGAGAAGTAGTTGCATATACAGTATAGCCGAGAGGCGAGAAGAATCATCTATCGACCGTTTGACCGTTTCTTAATTGTCGTAGAAACGAGAAGCATGACTTGTCTGACACAGGAAGCTAAAGTCTTCAGACTTCTGGGCATGGTGATAAGTATGGAATAGCGACATGCACCGGACAGTTCAGTTGAATAATGGCTGTCAAATGGTCAGTTTATTAGCTCATTTATTTCACAACCTAATCCAATTGACGGGCCTCGTCATGTGAAGCGTTTGCCTGGTTCCTTCGGTGAACTTTAGTCAATACCCACCACTCACAATTTTAAACTTTTAATATATATGATGAGTAGCCGCGGAAACTTCTGATCACTATTATGCTCCTCCAGTCAGTCTAATTTCAAAACGTACAACACACACATGTCAATCTGGCACTCATGGATTAGGTTAATTTCTTCCAACCTTTGAAGTAAGTGATACATCTGCTCCCGTAGACAAGAGAAACGAAAAAAGAGTAAAAGGAAAGAGCTAATCAGAAGACATTTTTAACTTTGACCATCTCATGTGCGGTTACAAGCTTGCGAACTGGTATAAATAGAGGCAAAGGGAAGATAAGACAGAGAGGGAGATAAGGAGAAGAAGAGAAGGCCATATATAGAGGAAGGAAGATCAGAGAAGGATCTAGAGAGAGGCAGCCAAGGGCAATGGGATCCACTTCTACTTCCCCCTATTTTGTCTTCATGAACTTTGATCCCGAGTATGAGCGTCTACGAGAGGATCGGTTCGTCATCTCCTACCTCACTTTCATATATATCAACCTTAAAACCCTCCACTATTGTTCAGTTCTTTCGTTCACTCGCCAGGTGATCGTGATGACATCATTCCTTGTTTTGTTTTGTTTTTGTTTTTTTCCTTTCCTTCATCGATCGTGCATGTGACGACAGTGCAAAGCAATCGGAGCTCGACATGTATCTAAGCATGAAGCACGACAAGTTGCTAGCAGAGTTATTGGAGCCCAACACCTACTGGAAGAGGTTTTCTCTGTTCATAGTTGATGGCTTTGCCGTAGAAATAACCGACCAACAGGTAATAAATAATAATGGCTCCTGCCGCAACCCAAAAGTACTCCATCCTTAATTTTTCGTGCTCGGGCTACACAGAAATGAAAGAGGTATCTGCGTGTTTTTTCTAGGCTGACTTGCTGAGATCTGCGAAGGACGTAAGGATTGTGGAAAAGAATCAAGAACTCGACTGAGAACCATAAAGAAGATTGTCGAGAGGGAATTAAACACTTGAAACTTGGAGAACCTCGACACATATGGCATGGCATTAATGGTATTGCTGCGTGATCTTGCGAAGAAATATCAGATGATCATGCAGCTCAGAAAGCAATATATAGCATCAGTTTTCCCTTGCGATCTGGTTAAAGAGCTCCCTTCTCCTTGCCGTAGATGTTCTACAATTCCGGTGTTGAAATTTATGTTGTTCATCAAACAAAGTCTTCCCTACCTCTTCTTCCCCCCCGTCGGTTCTCTAGAAGGAAGATACGCTCCAAACTGTAATCAAGAAGAAGTCTGGCCGATCGAGGACAGTCTAAAGAAAGCTTCTATATATTAGCGTTCTGTGCTGATGAAATCTGGAGTTATATGGTTGGGGGTGTGTGTGTGTGTGCCGTTCGTCATACTTTTAGCATATTAATTAATTAAACTTGGAAGACAGTACTATTATCTTCCATTTATGTGAGCCCACAAATGGACAATTGTACAAGTATAATTAGGTAGTCTTCACCTCAATCAAAGACATTTCAGTTCAGAAACATCTTGTGATTTAAACCATGCATAGAGCTGGTTGACCCTGCCACACTCTTCCTTCTATTTCTCAATGTCATCATCATCACCGTCAATATTCTACAATCATCCAGCGTCCCATTGAACAACCAAGGGTTGGGCCGCGCGAGTTGCATAAATCAGTCCAAGAGTTTCACCTGCAGGGAAACTGCAAGTGATGCCATTCGCTGGTAGTGGTGCCTCACTATTAATATTCAGAGATAGACTAGCTCAATAAATAAAACTATCGATTAATTACATATATGCCCTAAAATCTACCGTAATCTCACACATACTCTTGAAATCTGAAATCTAGATCTGATCATCATGTATATCCAATACTTAGAAAAATTAATCGGTTATATCCATAGGATTATTTAACTATCAAAACTTAAAAGTATATTCCGTCAAAGGTGGACGAAAATGTGAAATAATTAAAGATGTAAAGGTAAAATATCTTTGTACTGTGTTTGTGTGTGAGAGAAAGAGAGAGTTGCAGAGGTGGTTAAGGGGTAGGAGTGGGCCGGAAGGGGGATCTCCTCCTCTAGTTCCAGTTTGTGTGTGGGAGAGAGAGAGAGAGAAAGGGAGATGTTGGGGATGGGTTAGTATTTAATTTGTAAGTCTTGACCCAACCATGGTTAGAATATATATAAATCATGGCAACCTAATCGCAAGGACAGTCATGATACAGGGTACACATGAGGAGTGAAAGATTTTAGAGATATACCTACTATTCTATGTATTTTAGAGATATATATATGTAATTAACCCAAATATATTTTTCTTCTTTCATTCCATCATGAGTTATGTGTTGATAAATTTGATCTTGGACTGAATAGTGGGAACGCAATTGGAAAAATAATTAGGACCATACACCGGTCAACGAGTTACTTATCACTTTAGATCCATTAAGCGCTATATATATCTGGATTTTATTTTTTGGAACCTTCCGATCAAGAAAAATATTTAATGCATGATATCTCCTCGTAATAAAGATGATGTGAATTTTTCTCAAATTAAGTAATTTTATTAATTGAAAATCTGATAAGACCTTTTTATCTCTCTCTTTTTCAACTAACAAGATTACGTGGAGGGTAATCCACATCATCTTGGTATTAAGCATTTCTCTCCAATCAATGACCAAATTATATGTAACTCTTGATGGACTTGCTAATTATTTTCTTTAAAAAAATTAGGCACGTCACCAAATAACATGTACATTAAAACAGTATCCCCTTGTAGTACACTAATGGTCCGTTTGATTACTTGTAAAATAAATTTATAGGGAAATGTTTTTTCAAGGATTAATTTTTACGGAAAAATTAAAAATATGATTATCCATTTGGTACCCACGCAAATGTTTTTCTTGAAAAATTTTTCTGATATTTGTTTTCCAGTAAAATATTTAATAAAAATATTTTTTAAGAATAAAAAATCTAAAAAATAAAAAATTATATAATGTATGTCTACCACCCGATCGTCCCACGCTGGACGTCAGGTGCACCAGGTGTCAGGTGTCAGAAGTCCAGTGTCAAATGCACAGGCGTCAGACGCCGGGTGCACCAGGTGTCAGGTGTCAGAAGTCCAGTGTCAAATGCACAGGCGTCGGACGCTGAGCAGTGGATGCCGGGCAGTAGACATCGGACGCACAGGCTCCAGACATCAGACACCAGTCACCGGGCGCTGGACGACGGCCGCCGGATGTCGGCTGCCGGCGGCAGACCACCCGACACTGGCGCCAGATGTCGGGCGCCGACCGCCGGAACCCGGGCGTCGGTCGCCGGACGTCGGGCACAGGGCGCCTGCCACCGACCGTCGAGCCGACAGTCAGCGCTGGACGCCTCCCGCAGACCGTCGAGTTTCAAATATCGGACACTAAAAATTATAGTGAAGATTGTAGTCACACTCATGAAAATCCTATATGAAAGAGAAATTCTGAAAAATGGTTTACGGAGTCTTATCAAGGATGTTAAAATCCAAAATTTTAGGTAAAAAATTTTCATTGATTAACTTTTCAATAGTACCAAATAGATTATTATATGAAGTTTTTCCCAAAAACCATTTCCAACATGAGCTTTTACGTTTTTTTTTTTTTTTTTTTTTTTACGTAGAAACAAACAGATCCTAAGTGAAAATCATCATTTCGTGCTCTGTTTGGAAACGGGTTTTAAAAAGAAGAAATCGACAAAATCGTGATTCAGCAAAAGATGACATGGGGTGGGGGGTTTTGCCTCGTCATCCGCACCTTTTACGGCGTTGGTGACGAGGCATGTAAAGTAAAAAAAAAAAAAAAAAAATTTCCACCCAACCGTGATCTATCTCTCTCTCTCCACCTTTCTCAGAATTTTTTCAAAACTGCGTACATCCGCTTTTCCATTCACGTGCAAAGTCTTCTATCTATCTCTCTCTTCAAATAAATTTTGTAATGCTCAAAAATCAAGGTGAGAGTGGATCCTTTGAAAATGAAGATGATCTTGTCAAAAATTTTAAATTTTAAATTTTTTTCAAACTCGTTTCCAAACATTATCTTAACCTGGTCTGCATTTAGTCTAAAACAAATGAGTTACCAAACTTTTTTTTAAACAAGAGGAATTTAGGGCTCAACGAATTGGGAGAGTGCACCCTTTTTGAAAGAAAAAGGATGATATCACTCTACCAACATAAGTTTTGACTGATATTTTATTGTTCGTTAACAAGTAACGTACGTAAGCCACGGAGCATACTCGTGAAGTACATAATAGATCCAACGAAGAAAAGAAATGTAATACGTGGACCAGCTAATAGAAACATCCAATAAAAGCAGTTCTTTATCTAAAACTATGCCCCCCCCCCTTTTATTGTTGAAAGATCATATTGTGACTAAAACACTACATTGTTCCCCAGGCGACATCCAAATGATGTCAAGGTCTTCGCCACCTCGTTGCACTCACCACAGACATGCACAATAGGGCATCCAAATTCCTGCAAAATTTGTAGGGTCTCCCGCCTGCAAGGTGCAATTGCCCATGATGGTGGGACCATAGAAGAAAAGGAGTGAACAAGAACTGACGAATCTAAATAAACAATTGACAAAGAAAATCCAAATTCATGAGCAAGCCTGAGATCTGATGAACTTCTCATCTCCAATTCTTTCTAGATTTTGGTGATAACAAAATTTTTTGAAAAAATGTGCTTAGTATCTATTTTTTTCTTAAGTCTGTCAATAGGATAAAAAAAAATTATCGTTGTAAAGATGCTCATTGTAAGTATATTGAAAATATCAAATTCATACAATTCATAAAAATTGTGTTAAGTCCATATCAATTACTGTTGAAGTCCACATCGATTATAAAACACATATCACACCGATTACAGATTAACCATTTCACTGATTATAGAATAAGTTTCACATCAATTAGAATTATAACTTCATATCGATTATAGTTCAAGGCGCAGCATACCAATTCTAATTAAAGTATTGTTCTAATTAGAGTGCAAAAGTTCGTACACATTGATGTTCAACTTGTTTCGATTGCTGAACATAATTTCGATTAACTCTTGTGTTGTTATGATATATGGTAGAAGTAGTGCTCCGATTAGTAATATAATGCATGTTTTGATTGGTTGTACAACATTTGTTCTGATTACTGTTAAATCTATACCAATTAGTGAAACCCTACTTATTGTAACTCAACATGCAACGATTACTGAACATTTTCTTTTGATTACCATGTTTTACTTACTCTGATCAATTTTCACTCATTTCGATTACTGACTAGCCATATGTTCTGATTATTCAAGTCATCGTCACATTGATTGCTCTTAGAAGCTTGAGATTAGTGAACAACATTTCAATTAGTGATCTTCAATAATGTCTTTCTAATTAGATATAACTAGACATCGATTACTAAATATATCTTTTGATTACTGAACTAATTAAAGTCTGACATTTTTTTATTAGCTTTAGTTGGACTTCGATTGCTTCCAAATATATCGATTAGTGAACAATATGAACAATATTTGCAGTCTGTACCAATTACTAATGCCTCCTTCATGCTCTTACAACGATTAGTAAACAAATCATTCTAAAAACTCTTTGACAACACTGATTATTGATATCTCACTCATGATTTTCACGAATAGTATGATGGAATAGTATTAAACAAATATATCACTAATCATCGTGAATATTTTAGTGCATGAATATGATGTAAAACATATTCAAATATCTCTCTACATCTTCAACATATTGTTTCATGTGCATTTATAGTCTCAAAATCTGTGTATTGTAAGCATGATTTTTTGAAGTATAGTTGTATTCCAAAAGATTTGTTCAGACTGAAATATATCTTTTTGCATGTCACATATCCTCTATCTTTTCTTGGTAGGTAGAAAGGAACTACCTAATATGGCAGTTCGGTTAGCAGGAAATGCAGACTATAGGTAGATGAGGTATGGGCCGACTGATGTTCTCTCTTTCTCTTTGTCTCATAGCATTTATTACATGCAGGTTTACAGTACTTCCACAACGCCAACATTAGGCACCTCAAGCTTTTACCTTGGAAAGCCAATATGCAAGAAGTCACAACAGATAGATTAATAGTCAACTTTCAAGGCAAGATAAATAGAAGAATATGTTGAACATAAACCACAGATTTGAGAATTGATTGCTCTTAAGTTCTTCAGTGCTCAACTCTTCAAGCAGCTCAAAGCCTTCTAGTCTCTAACTTTCTCCACATCTCTACAGATATCTTGAGAGAGAGATAGTTGAGTCTCAGAGTGAACTCATTGTATTCTTCTTTTTCTCAGACACCATCTCAGATCAAGCCTCTTTAGTGTTAATCTCTTGTGCTTGGTCTATGGACTTTCTATAAATCACTTGTTCTACAATTCTTGTGCCTCTTCCTACGTGAAGAGAAGAATGGTTAGACTTACCAGTGGTGTTTTTCCCCTTGGGTAGAAGGAAAGACTAGGGTTGTACTAGTGTGTAGCTCCCCTTTGAGCTGTGAAGGGAAGACTAGTTGAGCAGAGTGTTGTAGTGTCCATAATGGGGATTGTACCCTTTAAATTAGTGAAATCTCATGATATTGTTTGGGGACTAGACGTAGGACTGAGAAGAAGCTCAGTGTTGAACCAAGATAAATCCTCGTGTCTTTGTGTGATTGGTTTATCTTCTTATTTATGTCATTATCTAAGAAGTAGATCCAACGATCTAAAAGCAAAGATCAATGGCAGCACAAGGCTATACAGAAAGCCAATCTGTCAACAAGCCACGTATGTTTGACGAAGAAGATTGCAACTATTAGAAGATAATGATGGAGTTCATTCTGCAAGGAATGGACTATCAACTTTGGTCAATCATTGAAGAAAGAGACTTGATCATCTTAAATCCCAAAGACAAGTGGACAAATAACAACAAGAAGTTGATGTCACAAGATAGCAAAGCAAAAATCATTCTTTGTTGTGCATTATCAAAGAAAGAGTTTAACAGGATCTTAGGATGCACAAGTGCAAAAGAAATGTAGGATAAACTGAAACTCACATATGAAGGAATAGACAAAGTGAAAGAAACCAGAATCGACATTCTGCTTACACAATATGAAAAGTTCTAAATGCAATTAGGCGAGACCATTACACAGATGTATAGTAGATTTACTAACATAACTAATAGTCTTGCAAGATTAGGGAAGAAATATAGCACTGGAGACATGGTAAGAAAGATATTGTGTTTACTACCAAATTCTTGGACACCTAATGTAACAGCAATCGAAGAAGCAAATGATCTCTCCACTATGGAACTAGAAAAACTCATTGGGTCTCTTATGGCTCATGAGACAAACATGGAGAGATTAGGAGAAGGATCCTCAAAAAAGAAGGTCACTAATACATTAAAAGTAAAGATTCAAGCTCTGAAAGCTCATCATCCTGCAATGATGATGAAGTAGATAGTGATGAAAAGCTCTTCTATCAAGAAACTGTAACAATACTAGCAAGAAAGAAGTGAGTCGAGCAAAAAGTTCTTCAAAAAGAAGAAAATAGATAGGAAACAAGCATATCTGTTATGAGTGCAAGCAACCAAGACATCTCAAATAGATTGTCCAAAGTTCAAGAAAAAAGAACACAAATAGAAAGACTTGAATCCGTGCGCATCGGGAGCCACGACCGCGCTCTGGGAGCAGAATCCGGGCACCGCACCAGAAATCTCCGAGTCCGGCCTAGGGCCAACCGGGTCGGAGTGCCAATTCGGAATTGGGGCCTCACGGGTGGTTCCGATCACCGGGCGAAGAAGTATCCACGTTTTACCGAAGGGATGCAAAAATCGGTGTACTAGTACACACGCTCTGAGGTGGCATTTCGGGCTCCGGACTCGAAATTCTGCGAGACTAGCGTCATCTCGACCGGCTCGGAGAGATGATTCCGAAAAGTAGTCATATAAGCGATTCTGATACCCGGGCGGAAAGTTATGCCCAGTTTTTCGACTGGAGGGGGTGAGAGGAATCAGTCAGGGGTGGCGAAATCGGCGATTTTCGGGCGCCCTTTTTTACGACGCGGGGAGGAGCTCTCAGATCGCGATGACCGCGGCATCCAACCTCTGTGATTGGGCGACTCTGGGTTGTGGCCCCACAGGCGAGCCGCATGATCGAGGAAATGTCTCTGCAAAAAATAGCGAATTGTCTGCAAGAACCAAAATTTCGGAGCCCGAAACGATGGATTTTCGACTCAGAAATGGTGTCCTATTGCTTGAGGCAACAGCAAGCGACGAGCGCCTCTGAGTGCCGATTCCTAATTGGGGTCTTATAAGTGATTCCGACAACCGAGCGGGAATCTGTGCGCATTGGGAGCCGCAGCCGCGCTCCGAGAGCGGAATCCAGGCACCAGACTGGACATCTCTGAGTCCAGCCTAGGGTCGACTGGGTCGGAGTGCCGATATGGAATTGGGGCCTCGCGGGCGGTTCCGATCACCGGGCGAAGAAATATCCACATTTTACCGAATGGGTGTGAAAATCGGTGTACTAGTACACACGCTTTGAGGTGGCATTTCGGGCTCCAGACTCAGAATTACAAGAGACCAGCATCATCTCGACCGGCTCGGAGAGACGATTCTGAAAAGTGGTCATATAAGCGATTCCGATACCTGGGCATAAAGTTATGTCCAGTTCTTCCACTGGAGGGGGTGAGAGTAATCCGTCAGGGGTGGCGAAATCGGAGATTTTCGAGTGCCCACGTTTACAAAGCAGGAAGGAGCTCTCGGACCACGATGGCTGCAGCCTTCGGCCTCCATGATTGGCCAACTCTGGGTTGCGGCCCCACAGGCGAGCCACATGATCGAGGAAACGTCATTGCAAAGAACCGCGAATCGTCTGCAAGAACTGAAATTTCAGGGCCTGAAACAATCGATTTTCGACTTCGAAACAGTGTCCTATCATTAAGGCAATAGCAGGCGACGAGCGCCTCTGAGTGCCGATTCCGAATTGGGGTCTTATAAGCGATTCCGACAACAGAGCGGAAAGTTATGTCCGTTTTACCGAAGGCGTGTCGGAATCCGTGCGCATCGGGAGCCGCGGCCGCGCTCCGGGAGCGGAATCCGGGCGTCGGACCACAAATCTCCAAGTCCGGCCCAGGTCAGACCGGGTCGGAGTGCCGATTTGGAATTGGTGCCTCGCGGGCGGTTCCGATCACCGGGCGAAGAAATATCCACGTTTTACCAAAGGGGTGCGAAAATCGGTGTACTAGTACAAACGCTCCGAGGTGGCATTTCAGGCTCTGGACTCAGAATTGTACGAGACTTGTCTCATCTCGACCGGCTCGGAGAGACGATTCTGACAAGTGGTCATATAAGTGATTCCGATACCCGGGCAGAAATTTATGCCCAGTTCTTCCACTGGAGGGGGTGAGAGTAATCCGTCAGGGGTGGCGAAATCGGCGATTTTCGAGCGCCCACGTTTATGACGCGGGGAGAAGCTCTCAGACCACGATGACCATGACCTCTGACCTCTGTGATTGGTCGACTCTGGGTTGCGACCCCACAAACAAGCCGCGTGATCGAGGAAAAGTCACTGCAAAAAATCGCAAATCGTCTGCAAGAACTAAAATTTCTGAGCCTGAAATGATGGTTTTTCGACTCGAAAATAGTGTCCAATTGCTTGAGGCAATAGTAGGCGATGAGCTCCTCTGAGTGCCGATTCCGAATTGGCGTCTTATAAGCAATTCCGACAACCAAGCGGAAAGTTATGCCCGTTTTACCAAAGGTGTGTCGGAATTCATGCGCATCGGGAGACACGGCCGCGTTCCGGGAGCGGAATCCAGGCGCCGGACAAGAAATCTCTGTGTCCAACCCAGCACAGACTGGGTCGGAGTGCCGATTCAGAATTGGGGCCTCGTGGGTAGTTCCGATCACCGGGCGAAGATATATCCACGTTTTACTGAAGGGGTGCAAAAATCGGTGTACTAGTACACACGCTCCGAGGTCGCATTTCAGACTCCAACTCGCTATTCCACGAGCCTGGCGTCGTCTCGACCGGTTCGGAGAGACAATTCCGACAATTGGTTATATAGCGATTCCGATACCCGGGCGGAAAGTTATGCCCAGTTCTTCCACTGGAGGGGATGACAGTAATCCGTCAAGGGTGGCGAAATCGGCGATTTTTGGGCACCCACGTTTACGACGCGGGGAGGAGCTCTAGGACCACGATGACCACGGCCACCGACCTCCGTGATTGGTCGACTCTGGGTTGCGGCCCCACAGGCAAGCCGCGTGATCGAGGAAAAGTCACTGCAAAAAACCGCGAATCGTCTGCAAGAACTAAAATTTCAAAGCCCGAAACGATGGATTTTTGACTCAGAAATAGTGTCCTATTGCTTGAGGCAATAGCAAGCGACGAGCGCCTCTGAGGGCCGATTCCGAATTGAGGTCTTATAAGTGATTCCGACAACTGATTGGAAAGTTATGCCCGTTTTACCGAAGGCGTGTCAAAATCCGTGCACATCGGGAGCCGCGGCCGCGCTCCGGGAGTGGAATCCAGGCGCCGGACCGGAAATCTCTGAGTCTGGCCTAGCGCAGACCGAGTCGGTGCCGATTTGGAGTGGGGGCTCGTGGACGGTTCCAATCATCGGGCGAAGAAATATCCATGTTTTACCGAAGGGGTGCGAAAATCAGTGTACTAGTACACACGCTCTGAGGTGGGATTTCGGCCTCCGGACTCAGAATTCTGCGAGGCCAGCGTCATCTCGACTGGCTCGGAGAGACGATTCCGAAAAGTGTCATATAAGCGATTCTGATACTCAGGCATAATGTTATGCCCAGTTCTTCCACTGGAGGGGGTGAGATTAAGCCGTCAGGGTTGGCGAAATCGACGATTTTCGGGCGCCCACGTTTACGACGCAGGGAGGAGCTCTCGGACCGTGATGATCATGGCCTCCAACCTCCGTGATTGGCCGACTCTAGGTTGCGGCCCCACAGGCGAGCCACGTGATCAAGGAAATGTCACTATAAAAAACCGCGAATCGTCTGCAAGAATTGAAATTTCGGAGCCCAAAACGATGGATTTTCGACTCGGAAACAACGTCCTATCGCCTAAGGCAATAGCATGCGACGAGCACCTCTGAGTGCCGATTCTGAATTGGCGTCTTATAAGAGATTCCGACAATCGAGCAGAAAGTTATGCATGTTTTACCAAAGGCGTGTCGGAATCCGTGTGCATCGGGAGCCGCGGCCGCGCTCCAGGAGCGGAATCCGGGTGCTGTACCAGAAATCTCCGAGTCTGGCCCAGGGCAGACCGGGTCGGAGTGCCGATTCAGAATTGGGGCCTCGCGGGCGGTTCTGATCACCGAGCGAAGAAATATCCACATTTTACCGAAGGGGTGCGAAAATTAGTGTACTAGTACACACGCTCCGAGGTGGCATTTCAGGCTCCGGACTCGCAATTCCGCGAGACTTGCGTCATCTCGATCGACTCGGAGAGATGATTCCGAAAAGTGTCATATAAGCGATTCTGATACTCAGGCATAATGTTATGCCCAGTTCTTCCACTGGAGGGGGTGAGAGTAATCCGCCAGGGGTGGCGAAATCGGCGATTTTTGGGCGCCTACGTTTACGATGCGGGGAGGAGCTCTCGGACCGCGATGACCATGGCCTCCGACCTCCGTGATTGGCCGACTCTGGGTTGTGGCCCCACAAGCAAGCCGCATGATCGAGGAAATGTCATTGCAAAAAATCACGAATCGTCTGTAAGAACTGAAATTTTAGAGCCCGAAACGATGGGTTTTCTACTCGGAAACGGTGTCCTATCGCTGGAGACAATAGCAGGTGATGAGCGCCTCTAAGTGCCGATTCCGAATTGGGGTCTTATAAGTGATTCCGACAACCGAGTGGAAAGTTATGCCCATTTTACCGAAGGCGTGTCGGAATCCGTGCGCTTCGGGAGCCGCGGCCGCGCTCCGGGAGCGGAATCTGGGTGCCGGACCGAAAATCTCTAAGTCCGGCCCAGGGCCGACCGGGTCGGAGTGTCGATTTGGAATTAGGGCCTCGCGGGTGGTTCCGATCATCGGGTGAAGAAATATCCGCATTTTACCAAAGGGGTGCGAAAATCAGTGTACTAGTACACACGCTCAGAGGTGACATTTCAGGCTCTGAACTCGGAATTCCACAAGACTGGCGTCACCTCGACTGGCTCGAAGAGACGATTACGACAAGTGGTCATAAAAGCGATTCCGATACCCGGGCAGAAAATTATGCCCAGTTCTTCCACTGGAGAGGGTGAGAGTAATCCGTCAGGGGTGGCGAAATCGGCGATTTTCGGGCGCCCACATTTACGACGCGGGGAGGAGCTCTTGGACCACGATGGCCACGACCTCTGACGTCCATGAATGTCCGACCCTAGGTCGCGGCCCCACAGGCGAGCCGCGTGATCGAGGAAACGTCACTGCAAAGAACCGCGAATCGTATGGAAGAACTGGAATTTTGGAGCCAGAAACGATGAATTTTCGTCTAGGAAACAGTGTCCTATCGCTTGAGGCAATAGTAGGCGACGAGCGCCTCTGAGTGCCGAATCCGAATTGCGGTCTTCTAAGCGATTCTGACAACTGAGCGGAAAGTTATGCCCGTTTTACTGAAGGCGTGTCGAAATCCATACGCATCGGGAGTCTCGGCCGCGCTTCGAGAGCGGAATCCGGGCGCCGGGCCAGAAATCTCCGAGTCTGGCCCAGGGCGGACCGAGTCGAAGTGCCGATTCGGAATTGGGGTCTCGTGGGCGGTTCCGATCATCGGGCGAAGTAATATCCACGTTTTACCAAAGGGGTGCAAAAATCGGTGTACTAGTACAAACGCTCCGAGGTGGTATTTTAAGCTTCGAACTCAAAATTCTGCGAGACTGGCGTCATCTCGACTGGCTCGGAGAGACGATTCCGAAAAGTGGTCATATAAGCAATTCCGAAACCCGAGCAGAAAGTTATGCCCAGTTCTTCCACTGGAGGGGGTGAGAGTAATTCGTGAGGGGTGGCGAAAACGGTGATTTTCGGGCGCCCACGTTTACGACGCGGGGAGGAGCTCTCAGACTGCGATGACCACGGCCTCTGACCTCCCTGATTGGCCGACTCTGGGTTGCGGCCCCAGAGACGAGCCGCATGATCGAGGAAACGTCACTGCAAAGAACCGCGAATCGTTTGCAAGAACTGAAATTTTCGAGCCTAAAACGATGAATTTTTGACTCGGAAACAGTGTCCTATCGCCTGCGGCAATAGAAGGCGACGAGCGCCTCCGAATGTCGATTCCGAATTGGGGTCTTATAAGCGATTCCGACAATCGAGCAGAAAGTTATATCTGTTTTACCGAAGGCGTGTCGGAATCTGTGCCCATCGGGAGCCGCGGCCGCGCTCCGAGAGCGGAATCCAGGCGCCAGACCCGATATCTTTGAGTCCAGCCTAGGGTCGACTGGGTCAGAGTGCCGATTTGGAATTGGGGCCTCGTGGGCGGTTCCGATCACCGGGCGAAGAAATATCCACATTTTACCGAAGGGGTGTAAAAATCGGTGTACTAGTACACACGCTCTGAGGTGGCATTTCGGGCTTCGGACTCAGAATTCCACGAGACCAGCATTATCTCGACCGGCTCCAAGAGACGATTCCGACAAGTGGTCATATAAGCGATTCCGATACCTGGGCAGAAAGTTATGTCCAGTTCTTCCACTAGAGGGGGTGAGAGTAATCCGTGAGGGGTCGCGAAATCGGCGATTTTCGAGCGCCCACGTTTACGACGCGGGGAGGAGCTCTCGGACCACGATGGCTGCGGCCTCCGGCCTCCATGATTGGCCAACTCTGGGTTGCGGCCCCACAGGCGAGCCACATGATCGAGGAAATGTCACTGCAAAGATCCGTGAATCGTCTGCAAGAACTAAAATTTCAGGGCCTGAAACGATGGATTTTCAGCTTGGAAACAATGTCCTATCCTTGAGGCAATATCAGGCGACGAGCGCCTCTGAGTGCCGATTCCGAATTGGGGTCTTATAAGCGATTCCGATAACAGAGCGGAAAGTTATTCTCGTTTTTCCGAAGGCGTGTCGGAATCCGTGCGCATCGGGAGCCACGGCCGCGCTCCGGGAGCGGAATCTGGGAGCCGAACCAGAAATCTCTGAGTCTGACCCAAGACCAACCGGGTCGGAGTGCCGATTCGGAATTGGGGTCTCGCGGGCGGTTCCGATCACCGGGCGAAGAAATATCCACGTTTTACCGAAGGGGTGCGAAAATCGGTGTACTAGTACACACGCTCTGAGGTGGCATTTTGGGCTCTAGACTCGCAATTGCGCGAGTTTAGTGCCATCTCGACCGGCTCGGAGAGACGATTCCGACAAGTGGTCATATAGGGGATTCCGATATCCGGCCAGAAAGTTATTGCCCAGTTCTTCCACTGGAGGGGGTGATAGTAATCCGTCAGGGGTGGCGAAATCGACGATTTATGGTCGCCCACGTTTACGATGCGGGGAGGAGCTCTCGGACCGCGATGACCACGACCGCTGACCTCCCTGATTGGCCGACTCTGGGTTGCGGCCCCACAGGCGAGCCGCGTGATCGAGGAAATGTCACTGCAAAAAATCGTGAATCGTCTGCAAGAACTGAAATTTCGGAGACCGAAACAATGGATTTTCAACTCAGAAATAGTGTCCTATAGCCTGAGGCAATAGTAGGCGACGAGCGCCTCTGAGTGCCTATTCCGAATTAGGGTCTGATAAGCGATTCCAACAAACCGGGCGGAAAGTTATGCCCATTTTACTGAAGGCGTGTCGGAATCCATGCGCATCGGGAGCCGCGGCCGCGCTCCGGGAGCGGAATCCGGGCACTGGACCAATCTCCGAGTCTGGCACAGGGCAGACCGGGTCGGAGTGCCGATTTGGAATTGGGGCCTCGCGGGCGGTTCCAATCACCGGGCGAAGAAATATCTGCGTTTAACCGAAGGGTGCAAAAATCGGTGTACTAGTACAAACGCTCTGAGGTGGCATTTCACGATTCAGAATTGCACGGGACTTGTGTCATCTCGACCGGCTCGGAGAGATGATTCCGACAAGTGGTCGTATAAGCGATTCCGATACCTGGGCAGAAAGTTATGCCCAGTTCTTCCACTGGAGGGGGTGAGAGTAATCCGTCAGGGGTGGCGAAATCGGCGATTTTTGGGCGCCCACATTTACGACGCGGGGAGGAGCTCTCAGACCACGATGACCACGGCCTCCGACCTCCGTGATTGGTCGACTCTGGGTTGCGGCCCCGCAGGCAAGCTGCGTGATCGAGGAAAAGTCACTGCAAAAAATCACGAATCGTCTGCAAGAACTGAAATTTCGGAGCCCGAAACGATGGATTTTCAACTCGGAAATAGTGTCCTATTGCTTGAGGCAATATCATGCGATGAGCTCCTCTGAGTGCCGATTCCGAATTGGCGTCTTATAAGTAATTTCGACAACCGAGCGGAAAGTTATGCCCGTTTTACTGAAGGCGTGTCAGAATTCATGTGCATCGGGAGCCGCGGCCGCGTTCCGGGAGTGGAATCCAGGCGCCAGACAAGAAATCTCCGTGTACGGCCATGGGCGGACTGGGTCGGAGTGCCGATTCAGAATTGGGGCCTTGTGGGCGGTTCCGATCACCGGGCGAAGATATATCCGCATTTTACTGAAGGGATGCAAAAATCAGTGTACTAGTACACACGCTCCGAGGTGGCATTTCGGACTCCAGACTCGCTATTCCGCAAGCCTGGTGCCGTCTCGACCGGTTCGGAGAGACGATTCCGAAAATTGGTCATATAGGCGATTCCGATACCCGGGCGGAAAGTTATGCCCAGTTCTTCCACTGGAGGGGGTGAGAGTAATCCGTCAGGGGTGGCGAAATCGGTGATTTTTGGGCGCCCACGTTTACGACACAGGGAGGAGCTCTCGGACCACGATGACCACGGTCACCGACCTCCGTGATTGGTCGACTCTGGGTTGCGGCCCCACAGGCAAGCCGCGTGATCGAGGAAAAGTCAATGCAAAAAACCGCAAAATCGTCTGCAAGAACCGAAATTTCGGAGCCCGAAACGATGGATTTTCGACTCGAAAATAGTGTCCTATCACCTGAGGCAATAACAAGCGACGAGCGCCTCTGAGTGCCGATTCCGAATTGGGGTCTTATTAGTGATTCCGACAAGCGAGCGGAAAGTTATGCCCGTTTTACCGAAGGCGTGTCGGAATCCGTGCACATCAGGAGCTGCGGCCGCACTCCGGGAGTGGAATCCAGGCGCCAGACCGGAAATCTCCGAGTCTGGCCTAGCGCAGACCGATTCGGAGTGCCGATTTGGAGTTGGGGGATCGTGGGCGGTTCCAATCACTGGGCGAAGAAATATCCACGTTTTACCAAAGGGGTGCAAAAATCAGTGTACTAGTATACACTCTCTGAGGTGGGATTTCGGCCTTCGGACTCAGAATTCTGCGAGACCGGCGTCATCTCGACCGGCTCTGAGAGACGATTCCAAAAAGTCTCATATAAGCGATTCTGATACTCAGGCATAATGTTATGCCCAGTTCTTCCACTGGAGGGGGTGAGATTAAGCCGTCAGGGGTGGCGAAATCGGAGATTTTTGGGCGCCCACATTTACGACGCAGGGAGGAGCTCTCGGACCATGATGACCATGGCCTCCGACCTCTGTGATTGGCCGACTCTGGGTTGCGGCCCCACAGGCGAGCCACGTGATGAAGGAAACGTCACTGCAAAAAACCGCGAATAGTCTGAAGAATTGAAATTTCGGAGCCCAAAACGATGGATTTTCGACTCGGAAACAACGTCATATCGCCTAAGGCAATTGCATGCGACGAGCGCCTTTGAGTGCCGATTCCGAATTGGTGTCTTATAAGAGATTCCGACAACCGAGCGGAAAGTTATGCATGTTTTACTGAAAGCGTGTCGGAATCCGTGCGCATCGGGAGCCGCGACCGCGCTCCAGGAGTGAAATCCGGGTGCTGTAGCAGAAATCTCCGAGTCCGGCCCAGGGCAGACCGGGTTGGAATGCCGATTTGGAATTGGGGCCTCGCGGGCGGTTTCGATCACCGGGCGAAGAAATATCCACATTTTACCGAAGGGGTGCGAAAATCAGTGTACTAGTACACACGCTCCGAGGTGGCATTTTAGGCTCCGGACTCGCAATTTCGCGAGACTTGCGTCATCTCGACCGGCTCGGAGAGACGATTCCGAAAAGTGTCATATAAGTGATTCCGATACTCAGGCATAATGTTATGCCCAGTTCTTCCACTGGAGGGGGTGAGAGTAATCCGTCAGGGGTGGCGAAATCGGCGATTTTCGGGCGCCCACGTTTACGATGCGGGGAGGAGCTCTCGAACCGCGATGACCATGGCCTCCGACCTCCGTGATTGGCCGACTCTGGGTTGTGGCCCCACAAGCAAGCCGCATGATCGAGGAAATGTCATTGCAAAAAATCACAAATCGTCTGTAAGAATCGAAATTTCAGAGCCTGAAACGATGGGTTTTATACTCAGAAACGGTGTCCTATCGCTTGAGGCAATAGCAGGTGATGAGCGCCTCTGAGTTCCGATTCCGAATTGGGGTCTTATAAGTGATTCCGACAACCGAGTGGAAAGTTATGCCCATTTTACCGAAGGCGTGTCGCAATCCGTGCGCTTCGGGAGCCACAGCCACACTCCGAGAGCGGAATCTAGGCGCCGGACCGAAAATCTCTGAGTCCGGCCCAGGGCCGACCGGGTCGAAGTGTCGATTTGGAATTGGGGGATGATTCCGACAAGTGGTCATAAATGCGATTCCGATACCCGGGCAGAAAGTTATGCCCAGTTCTTCCACTGGAGGGGGTGAAAGTAATCGGTCAGGGGTGGCGAAATCGACGATTTTCGGGCGCCGACGTTTACGATGCGGGGAGGAGCTCTTGGTCCATGATGGCCACAGCCTCTGACCTCCATGAATGGCCGACTCTGGGTCGCGGCCCCACAGGCGAGCCTCATGATCGAGGAAACGTCACTGCAATGAACCGCGAATCGTATGGAAGAACTGATATCTTAGAGCCTGAAATGATGGATTTTCGTCTAGGAAACAGTGTCCTATTGCCAAAGGCAATAGCAGGCGACGAGCGCCTTTGAGTGCCGATTCCAAATTGGGGTCTTCTAAGTGATTCCGACAACCGAGCGGAAAGTTATGCCCATTTTTCTGAAGGCGTGTCGAAATCCGTGCACATCGGGAGCCGCGGCCGCGCTTCGAGAGCGGAATCCGAGCGCCGGACCAGAAATCTCCGAGTCCGGCCCAGGGCAGACCGAGTCGGAGTGCCGATTCGGAATTGGGGCCTCGTGGGCGGTTCCGATCACCTGGCGAAGTAATATCCACATTTTACCGAAGGGGTGCGAAAATCGGTGTACTAGTACAAACGCTCCAAGGTGGCATTTGGGGCTCCAAACTCAGAATTCTACGAGACTAGCGTCATCTCGACCGGCTCGGAGAGACGATTCCGACAAGTGGTCATATAAGCAATTCCGAAACCCGGCAGAAAGTTATGCCCAGTCCTTCCACTGGAGGGGGTGAGAGTAATCCGTCAGGGGTGGCGAAAACGGTGATTTTCGGGCGCCCACGTTTATGACGCGAAGAGGAGCTCTCAGACTGCGATGACCACGACCTCCGACCTCCTTGATTGGCCGACTCTGGGTTGTGGCCCCAGAGACGAGCCGCGTGATCGAGGAAACATCAATGTAAAGAACCGCGAATCGTCTGCAAGAACTAAAATTTTTTAGCCTGAAACGATGGATTTTTGACACGGAAATAGTGTCCTATCGCCTGAGGCAATAGCAGGCGACGAGCGCCTCCGAGTGTCGATTCCGAATTGGGGTCTTATAAGCGATTCCGACAACCGAGTAGAAAGTTATATCTATTTTACCGAAGGCGTGTCGGAATCGGTGCGCATCGGGAGCCACGGCCGCGCTCCGAAAGTGGAATCCGGGCGCCATACCAGAAATTTCCGAGTCTGGCCCAGGGTAGACCAGGTCAGAGTGGCGATTCGGAATTGGGGCTTCGCGGGCGATTCCGATCACCGGGCGAAGAAATATTCGCATTTTACAGAAGGGGTCTGAAAATTGGTGTACTAGTACACACACTCCGAGATGGCATTTCGGGCTCCGGACTCGGAATTCTAGGAGACCGGCATCATCTCGACCGGCTCGGAGTGACGAATGCGACAAGTGTCATATAAGCGATTCGGATACTTGGGCGGAAAGTTATGCCCAGTTCTTCCACGGGAGGGGGTGAGAGTAATCCGTCAGGGTGGCGAAATCGACGATTTTCGGGCATCCACATTTACGATGCGGGAAGGAGCTCTCTGACCGCGATGACCACGGCCTCCGACCTCCGTGCTTGGCCGACTCTGGGTTGCGGCCCCAATGGCGAGCCGCGTGATCGAGGAAATGTCACTGCAAAAAATCATGAATCGTCTGCAAGAACCGAAATTTTGGATCCCGAAATGATGGATTTTCGACTCGGAAACAGTGTCCTATTGCCTGACGCAATAGCATGCAACGAGCACCTCTGAGTGCCGATTCCGAATTGGGGTCTTATAAGCGATTCCGACAACTAAGCAAAAAGTTATGCCCATTTTACCGAAGGCATGTTGGAATCCATGCGCATCGGGAGCCGCGGCCATGCTCTAGGAGCGGAATCCGGGTGCCGGACCAGAAATCTCTAAGTCCAGCCCACGGTAGACCAGGTCGGAGTGCCGATTCAGAATTTGGGTCTCACGGGCGGTTCCGATCACCGGGAAAAGAAATATTCGCGTTTTACCGAAGGGGTGCAAAATTTGATGTATTAGTACAAACGCTCTGAGGTGGCATTTCAGGATTTGGACTCAAAATTCTTCGAGACTGGCGCATCTCGACCGGCTCATAGAGATGATTCCGACAAGTGGTCATATAAGCGATTCCGATATCCGGGCAGAAAGTTATGCCCAGTTCTTCCACTAGAGGGGGTGAGAGTAATCCGTCAGGGGTGGCGAAATCGGCGATTTTTGGGTGCCCACATTTACGATGCAGGGAGGAGCTCTCGGACTGCGTTGACCATGGCCTCCGACCTCTGTGATTGGCCGACTCTGGGTTGCGGCCCCACAGACGAGCCGCGTGATCGAGGAAATGTCACTGCAAAGAACCGCGAATCATCTGCATGAATTGAAATTTCGGAGCCTGAAACAATGGATTTTCGACTCAGAAACAGTGTCCTATCGCCTGAGGCAATAGCAAGCGATGAGCGCCTCTGAGTGCCAATTCTGAATTGTGGTCTTATAAGCGATTCTGACAACCGAGCGGAAACTTATGCCCGTTTTACCGAAGGCGTGTCGGAATCCGTGCGCATCAGGAGCCGAGGCCGCGCTCTGGGAGCGGAATCCGGGCGCTGTACCAAAAATCTCTGAGTCCAGCCCAGGGCAGACCGGGCCGGAGTGCCAATTCGGAATTGGGGCCTCGCGGGCGGTTCCGATCACCGGACGAAGAAATATCCACGTTTTACCAAAGGGGTGCAAAAATCGGTGTACTAGTACACACACTCCGAGGTGGCATTTTGGGTTTCGGACTCGTAATTCTGCGAGACCGGCGTCATCTCGACCGGATCGGAGAGACGATTCCGACAAGAAGTCATATAAGCGATTCCGATACCCAGGCGGAAAGTTATGCCCAGTTCTTCCACTGGAGGGGGTGAGAGGAATCTGTTATGGGTGGCGAAATCGGCGATTTTCGGGCACCCATGTTTACGACGCGGGGAGGAGCTCTCGGACAGCGATGACCGTGGCCTCCAACATCCGTGATTGGCTGACTCTGGGTGGTGGCCCCACAGGTGAGCCGGGTGATCGTGGAAACGTCACTGCAAAAAATTGTGAATCGTCTATAAGAACCAAAATATCAGAGCCCGAAACGATGGATTTTTGACTCGGAAATGGTGTCCTATCGCTTGAGGCAATAATTGGCGACGAGCGCCTCTGAGTGCTGATTCTGAATTGGGGTCTTATAAGTGATTCCGACGACCGAGCGGAAAGTTATGCCCATTTTACGGAAGGCGTGTCGGAATCCGTGCGCATCGGGATCCGCGGCCACGCTCTGAGAGCGGAATCTGGGCGCCAGACCGGAAATCTTTGAGTCCAGCCCAGGGCCGACCGGGTCGGAGTGTCGATTTGGAATTGGGGCCTCGCGGGTGGTTCCGATCATCGGCTGAGGAAATATCTGCATTTTTCTGAAGGGGTGCGAAAATCGGTGTACTAGTACACACGCTCCGAGGTGACATTTCGGGCTCTAGACTCGGAATTCCATGAGATCGGCGTCATCTCGACCGGCTCGGAGAGACGATTCCGACAAGTGGTCATATAAGCGATTCCGATATCTGGGCAGAAAGTTATGTCTAGTTCTTCCACTATAAGGGGTGAGAGTAATCCGTCAGGGGTGGCGAAACCGGTGATTTTTGGGTGCCCACGTTTACGACACGGGGAGGATCTCTCGGACCACGATGGCTGCGGCCTCTGACCTCAATGATTGGCCGACTTTGGGTTGCAGCCCCACAGGCGAGCCGCGTGATCGAGGAAACGTCACTGTAAAGAACCGCGAATCGTTTGCAAGAACTGAAATTTTGGGGCCTGAAATGATGGATTTTTGACTCGAAAATATTGTCCTATCGTTGAGGCAATAGCAGGCGACGGGCGCCTCTGAGTGCTGATTCCGAATTGGGGTCTTATAAGTGATTCCGACAACCGAGCAGAAAGTTATGTTCATTTTACCGAAGGTGTGTCGGAATCCGTGTGCATCGGGAGCCGCGGCCGCGCTTCGGGAGCGGAATCCGGGCGCCGGACCAGAAATCTCCGAGTCCGACCCAGGACCGACCGGGTCAGAGTGCCGATTCGGAATTGGGGCCTCGCGGGCGATTCCAATCACCGGGCGAAGAAATATTCATATTTTACCAAATGGGTGCCAAAATCAGTGTACTAGTACACACGCTCTGAGGTGGCATTTCGGGCTCCGGACTCGGAATTCCGCGAGACTGGCATCATCTCGACTGGCTCGAAGAGACGATTCCGAAAAGTGTTATATAAGTGATTACGATATCTGGGCAGAAATTTATGCCCAGTTCTTCTACTGGAGGGGGTGAGAGTAATCCGTCAGGGGTGGCGAAATTGGCGATTTTCGGGCGCGCTCGTTTACGATGCGGGGAGGAGCTCTCAGACTGCGATGACCACGGCCTCCGACCTTCGTGATTGGCCGACTCTGGGTTGCGGCCCCACAGGTGGGCCGCGTGATCGAGGAAACGTCACTGCAAAAAACCGCGAATCGTCTGCAAGAACCGAAATTTTAGAGCCCGAAACGATGGATTTTCGACTCGAAAACAATATCCTATCTCTTGAAGCAATAGCAAGCAACGAGCGCCTCTGACTGCCGATTCCGAATTGGGGTCTTATAAGCGATTCCGACAATCGAGCGGAAAGTTATGCCTGGTTACAAAGGCGTGTCGGAATCCATCCGCATCGAGACCCGCGGCCGCGCTCCGGGAGCGGAATCCGGGCGCCAGATCAGAAATCTCTGAGTCCGGCCCAGGCCCAACCAGGTCGGAGTGCCGATTCGGAATTGGGGTCTCGCGGACGGTTCCGATCACCGGGCGAAGAAATATCCACCTTCATCGAAGCGGTGCAAAAATCGATGTACTAGTACACATACTCCGAGGTGGCATTTCGGCCTTGGGACTCAGAATTCTACGAGAGTGGCGTCATCTCAACCGGCTCGGAGAGACGATTCCGACAAGTGCTCATATAAGCGATTCCGATACCCGGGCGGAATGTTATGCCCAATTCTTCCACTGGAGGGGGTGAGAGTAATCCGTCAGGGGTGGCGAAATCGATGATTTTTGGGCGCCCATGTTTACGATGCGGCGAGGAGCTCTCGGACCGCGATGACCATGGCCTCCAACCTCCGTGATTGGCCGACTCTGGGTTGTGGCCCCACAGGCGAGCCGCATGATCGAGGAAACGTCACTGCAAAAAATTGTGAATCGTCTGCAAGAACCGAAATTTTGGTGCCCGAAACGATGGATTTTCGACTCGGAAACGGTGCCCTAACATTGAGGCAATAGCAGGCGATGAGCGCCTCTGAGGGCCGATTCTGACAACCGAGCGAAAGTTTTGCCCGTTTTATCGAAGGCGTGTCAGAATCCGTACGCATTGAGAACCGCGGCCACGCTCTGGGAGCGGAATCTAGGCGTCAATCCAGAAATCTCCAAGTCCGGCCCAAGGTAGACCAGGTCGGAGTTCCGATTCGGTATTTGGGCCTCACGGGCGGTTCCGATCACTGGGCGAAGAAATATCCGCGTTTTACCGTAGGGGTGCAAAAATCAGTGTACTAGTACAAACGCTCCGAGGTGGCATTTCAGGCTCCGGACTCGGAATTCCACAAGACTGGCGTCATATCGACCGGCTTGGAGAGACGATTCCGTTAAGTGGTCATCTAAGCGATTCTGATTTCCGAGCAGAAAGTTATGCCCAGTTCTTCCACTGGAGGGGGTGAGAGTAATCCGTCAGGGGTGGCGAAATCGGCGATTTTCGAGCGCCCACGTTTACAACGCGGGGAGAAGCTCTCGGACCACGATGACCACGTCCTCCAACCTCCGTGATTGGTCAACTCTGGGTTGCGGCCACACAGGCGAGCCGCGTGATCGAGGAAATGTCACTGCAAAAAACCGCGAATCGTCTGTAAGAAATGAAATTTTGGAGTCCGAAACGATGGATTTTCGACTCGAAAACAGTGTTCTATCGCCAAAGGCAGTAGCAGCCGACAAGCGCCTCTGAGTGCCAATTCCGAACTGGAGTCTTATAAGCTATTCAGACAACCGAACGGAAAGTTATGCTCGTTTTAACCGAAGGCATGTCGGAATCCGTGCGCATCGGGAGCCGCAGCCACGCTCCAGGAGCAGAATCCGGGCACTAGATCAGAAATCTCTGAGTCCTGCCTAGCACAGACCGGGTCGGAGTGTCGATTCAGAATTGGGGTCTTGCGGGCAGTTCCGATCACCGAGCGAAGAAATATCCACGTTTTGCCGAATGGGTGCGAAAATTGATGTACTAGTACACATGCTCCGAGGTGGCATTTTGGGCTCTAGACTCACAATTGCGCAAGATTGGTGTCATCTCGATTGGCTCAGAGAAACGATTCCGACAAGTAGTCATATAAGCGATTCTGATATCTGGACGGAATGTTATGCCTAGTTCTTCCACTGGAGGGGGTGAGAGTAATCCGTCAGGGGTGGCGAAATCGGCAATTTTCGGGCTCCCATGTTTAAGACGCGGGGAGGAGCACTCGGACCACGATGACCGTGGCCTCCAACCTTCATGATTGGCTGACTCTGGGTTGTGGCCCCACAGGCGAGCTGCATGAACGAGGAAACGTCACTGTAAAAAATCGCGAATCGTTTGCAAGAATCGAAATTTCGGAGCCCGAAACGATAGATTTTTCGACTAAGAAACAGTGTCCTATCTCTTGAGGCAATATCAAGCGATGAGTGCCTCTGAGTGCCGATTCCGAATTGGGGTCTTATAAGTGATTCCGACAACCAAGCGAAAAGTTTTACCCATTTTACCGAAGGCGTGTTGGAACCCGTGCACATCGGGAGCCGCGGCTGCGCTCCGAGAGCTGAATACAGGCGCCGGATCGGAAATCTCTGAGTCCGGCCCAAGACCAACCAGTTTGGAGTTCTGATTTAGAATTGGGGCCTCGCGGGAGGTTTCAATCATCGGGCGAAGAAATATTTGTATTTTACCGAAGGGGTGCGAAAATTGGTGTACTAGTACACACGCTCCGAGGTAGAATTTCGGGCTCTGGACTCGGAATTCTGCGAGATCAGCATCATCCCGACCGGCTTGGAGAGATGATTACGACAAGTGGTCATATAAGCGATTCTGATACCCGGGCAGAAAGTTATGCCCAGTTCTTCCACTGGAGGGGGTGTGAGTAATCTGTCATGGGTGGCGAGATCGGCGATTTTCGGGCGCCCATATTTACGACGTGGGGAGGAGCTCTCAGACCATGATGACCGTGGCCTCCGACCTCCGTGATTTTCCGACTTTGGGTTGTGGCCCAACAGGCGAGCCGCGTGATCGTGGAAATGTGACTGCAAAAAATCGCGAATCGTTTGCAAGAATTGAAATTTTGGAGCCCGAAACGATGGATTTTTGACTCAGAAACAGTGTCCTATCACCTGAGCCAATAGCAGGCGACGAGCGTCTTTGAGCGCCGATTCCGAATTTAGATCTTATAAGCGATTCCGACAACCGAGCGGAAAGTTTTGCCCATTTTACCGAAGGCGTGTCGAAATCCGTGCGCATCGGGAGCCGCGGTCGCGCGCCTAGAGCGGAATCCGGGCGCCGGACCGAAAATCTCCGATTCAAGCCCAGGGTCGACCGGGTCGGAGTGCCGATTTGGAATTGGGGCCTCGCAGGCGGTTCTGATCACCAGGCGAAGAAATTTCTGCAATTTACCGAGGGGTACGAAAATCGGTGTACTAGTACACACGCTCCGAGCTAGCATTTCAGACTTCGGACTCGGAATTACGTGATATCGGCGTTATCTCGACCGGCTCAGAGAGACGATTCCGATAAGTGGTCATATAAGCGATTCTGATACTCGGGCAGAAAGTTATGCCCAGTTCTTCCACTGAAGGGGGTGAGAGTAATCCGTCAGGGGTGGCGAAATCGGCGATTTTCGGCCCACGATGAACGCGGCCCCCGACCTCCGTGATTTTTCGACTCTGGGTTGCGGCCCCATTGGCGAGCCGCATGATCGAGGAAACGTGATTGCAAAAAACGGTGAATCATCTACAAGAACCAAAATTTTGGAGCCTGAAACAATGGATTTTCGACTAGGAAATAGTGTCCTATCGCCTAAAGCAATAGCAGGCGACGAGCACTTCTGAGTGCAAATTCTGAATTGGGGTCTTATAAGCAATTCCGACAACCGAACAGAAAGTTATGCCCGTTTTACCGAAGGCGTGTCAGAATCCGTATCCATCGGGAGCCGAGTCCGTGCTCCAGGAGCGGAATCCGGGCGCCGCACCAGAAATCTCCAAGTCCAGCCCAGGGCCGACCGGGTCAGAGGGCCGACCGGGTCGGAGGGACGATTCGGAATTGGGGTCTCGCGGGCAATTCCGATCACCAGGCGAAGAAATATCCGCGTTTTACCGAAGGGGTGCAAAAATCGGTGTACTAGTACACACGCTCTGAGGTGCAATTTCGGGCTGGGGACTCAGAATTCAGCGAGACCACCGTCATCTTGACCGCCTCGGAGAGATGATTCTGACAAGTGGTCATATAAGCGATTCCGATATCCGGGCAGAAAGTTATGCCCAGTTCTTCCACCGGAGGGGGTGAGAGTAATCTGCCAGGGGTGGCGAAATCGGCGATTTTTAGGCGCCCACGTTTACGACATGGGGAGGAGGTCTTGGAACACGATGACCGTGGCCTCTGACCTCCGTGATTTGCTGACTCTGGGTTGCGGCCCCACAGGCGAGCCGCGTGATCGAGGAAACGTGACTACAAAAAACCGTGAATCGTCTGCAAGAACCAAAATTTCAAAGCCCGAAAACGATGGATTTTTGACTCGAAAACAGTGTCCTATTGCCTAAGGCAATAGCAGGTGACGAGCGCCTCTGAGTGCCAATTCTGAATTGGGGTGTTATAAGCGATTCCGATAACCGAGCGGAAAGTTATGCTCGTTTTACCGAAGGCGTGTCGGAATCCGTACGCATCGGGAGCCGCAGCCGCGCTCCGGGAGCGGAATCCGGCCGCCGCACCAGAAATCTCTGAGTCCGGCCCAGGGTCGACCGGGTCAGAGGGCCGATTCAGAATTTTGGCCTCGCGTGCAGTTCCGATCACTGGGCGAAGAAATATCCACGTTTTACCGAAGGGGTACAAAAATCGGTGTACTAGTATAGACGCTCCGCGGTGGGATTTCGGCCTCAGAACTCAGAATTTCGCGAGACAGGCGTCATCTCGACTGGCTCAGAGAGACGATTCCGACAAGCGGTCATATAAGCGATTCTGATACCCGGGTGGAATGTTATGCCTAGTTCTTCCCCTGGAGAGGGTGAGAGTAATCCGTCATGGGTGGCGAAATCGGCGATTTTCGGACGCCCACGTTTATGACGTGGGGAGGAGCTCTCGGATCACGATGACCGTGGCCTCTGACCTCCGTGATTGGCTGACTCTGGGTTGCGGCCCCACAGGCGAGCTACGTGATCGAGGAAACGTCACTGCAAAAAACCGCAAATCGTCTGCAAGAACTGAAATTTTGGAGCCGGAAACGATGGATTTTATACTCGAAAATGTTGTCTTATTGCTTTAGACAATGCAAAGCGATGAGCGCCTCTGAGTGCCGATTCCGAATTGGGGTCTTATAAGCGATTCCGACAATTGAGCGGAAAGTTATGCCTATTTTACCGAAGGCGTGTCGGAATCCGTGCACATTGGGAACCGCGGCAACGCTCTGAGAGCGGAATTCGGGCGCCGGACCAGAAATCTCCAAGTCTGGCCCAGGGCCAACCGGGTCGGAGTGCCGATTCGGAATTGATGCCTCGCAGGCTGTTCCGATCGTCGGGCGAAGAAATATTGACATTTTACCAAAAGGGTGCGAAAATCGGTGTACTAGTACACACGCTCCGAGGTGGCTTTTCGGCCTCCGGACTCAAAATTCCACGAGACTGGCGTCATCTCGACCGGCTCAGGGAGATGATTCTGACAAGTGGTCATATAAGCTCTTCCGATACCCGAGTGGAAAGTTCTGCCCTGTTCTTCCACTGGCGGGGGAGAGAGTAATCTGTTAGGGGTGGCGAAATCGGCGATTTTCGGGCGCCCATGTTTACGACGCAGGGAGGAGCTCTCGGACCGTGATGACCAAGGCCTCAAACCTCCGTGATTGGCCGACTCTGGGTTGTGGCCCCAAAGGCGAGCCGCGTGATCGAGGAAACGTCACTACAAAAAATCATGAATTGTCTGCAAGAACCGAAATTTTAGAGCTTGAAATGATGGATTTTAGACTCGGAAACGCTGTCTTATTGCTTTAGGCAATAGCAAGCGACGAGCGCCTTTGAGTGCCGGTTCCAAATTGGGGTCTTATAAGTTATTCTGACAACCGAGCGGAAAGTTTTGCCCATTTTACCGAAGGCGTGTCGGAATCCGTGCGCATCGGGAGCCGCAGCCGAGCTCCGGGAGCAGAATTCGGGCGCCGGACCGGAAATCTCTGTGTTCAGCCGAGGGCCAACCGGGTCGGAGTGCCGATTCAGAATTGGGGCCTCGCAGGCAGTTCCTATCACCGGGCGAGGAAATATCCACGTTTTACCGAAGGGGTGAGAAAATTAGTGTACTAGTGCACACACTCAGAGGTGGCATTTCGGGCTTCGGACGCGCAATTCCGCGAGACCGACTTCATCTTGATCAGCTTGGAGAGACGATTCCAAAAAGTGGTCATATAAGTGATTTCGATACCCGGACAGAAAGTTATGTCCAGTTCTTCCACTTGAGGGGGTGAGAGTAATCCGTTAGGGGTGGCGAAATCGGCGATTTTTGGGCGCCCACGTTTACGACGCGGGAAAGAGCTCTCGGACCATGATGACCACGGCCTCCGACCTCCATGATTGGTTGACTTTGGGTTGCAGCCCCACAGGCGAGCAGCGTGATCGAGGAAACGTCACTGTAAAAAACCGTAAATCGTCTGTAAGAACCCAAATTTTAGAGCCCAAAACGAAAGATTTTCGACTAGGAAACAGTGTCCTATTCCTGGGGCGATAGCAGGCGACGAGCTCCTCTGAGTGTCGATTCCGAATTGGGGTCTTATAAGCAATTCCGATAACCGAGCGGAAAATTACGCTCGTTTTACCGAAGGCAGGTCGGAATCCTTGTGCATTGGGAGCCGCGACCACGCTCCTGGAGTGGAATCCGGGCGCCGGATCAGAAATCTCTTAGTCCGGCCCAGGGCCGACCAGGTCAGAGTGCCGATTCGGAATTGGGGCCTCGCGAGCGGTTTCGATCACCGGGCGAAGTAATATTTGTGTTTTACCAAAGGGGTGCGAAAATCTGTGTACTACTACACACGTTCCGAGGTGTCATTTCGGGCTCAGGACTTGGAATTCTGCGTGACCGGCGTCATCTCGACCGGCTCAGAGAGATGATTCCGACAAGTGGTCATATAAGTGATTCCGATACTCTGGCAGAATGTTATGCCCAGTTCTTCCACTAGAGGGGGTGAGAGTAATCCGTTAGGGGTGGCGAAGTCGGCGATTTTAGGGCGCCCACGTTTACGACGCGGGGAGGAGCTCTCGGACCGCGATGACCATGACCTCCGACCTCCATGATTGGCCGACTCTGGGTTGCGGCCCCACAGGTGAGCCGCGTGATCGAGGAAACGTCACTGCAAAGAACCGCAAATCGTCTGTAAGAACCGAAATTTCGAAGCCCGAAACGATGGATATTCGACTCGGAAACAGTGACCTATCACCTGAGGCAATAGCAGGCGACGAGCGCCTCTGATTGCCAATACCGAATTGGGGTTTTATAAGCGATTCCGATAACCGAGCGAAAGTTATGCCCATTTTACTGAAGGCGAGTCAGAATCCATGCGCATTGGGAGCCGCGGCCGCGCTCCGAGAGTGGAATCCGGGCGCCGGACCAGAAATCTCCGAGTTCGGCCCAGGGCCAACCGAGTCGGAGTGCCGATTCGGAATTGGGGCCTCGCGGGCTGTTCCGATCACCGGGCGATGACATATCCGCAGTTTACCGAAGGGGTGAGAAAATCGGTGTACTAGTACACACGCTACGAGGTGGCATTTAGGGCTTCGGTCTCAGAATTCTGTGAGACCGGCGTCATCTCGATAGGCTCGGAGAGATGATTCAGACAAGTGGTCATATAAGCGATTCCGATCCCCGGGCAGAAGGTTATGCCCAGTTCTTCCACTGGAGGGGGTGAGAGTAATCCGTCAGGGGTGGCGAAATCGGCGATTTTCGATAGCCCACGTTTATTACATGTGGAGGAGCTCTCGGACCGCGATGACCGTGGCCTCTGACCTCTGTGATTGGCCGACTCTAGGTTGCGGCCCCACAGGCGAGCCGCATGATCGAGGAAACGTGACTGCAAGAACGATGGATTTTTGACTTGGGAACAGTGTCCTATTGCCTTGGGCGATAGTAGGCGACGAGCGCCTCTGAGTGTCGATTCCGAATTGGGGTGTTATAAGCGATTCCGAAAACTGAGCTGAAAGTTATGCCCATTATACCAAAGGCATGTCGGAATCTGTGCGCATCGGGACCCGCGGCCGCGCTCCGGGAGCGGAATCCGAGATCCGGACCAAAAATCTCCGAGTCTAGCCCAGGGCCGACCGGGTCAGAGTTTCAATTCAGAATTGGGGCCTCGCGGGGGTTCCGATCACCGGGCGAAGAAATATCTACGTTTTACCGAAGGGGTGCAAAAATCAGTGTACTAGTTCACACGCTCCTAGGTGGAATTTCAGGCTCCGAACTCGGGAGATAGTTTCCTGTCAGTGGCTGTCGACAGGCGACACTAGTGCTGTCGACAGGCACTCCTGTCCTGAGGTGTGGCTTTCTGGCCTATTTGTATCTGTCGACAGGGGCCTTTCTGGCTGTCGACAGGTACCTATTTTTCTTGCTTTTCTTGATCTTTTGAACCTTGTTTTGGTACATGTCTTGCATAGTATCTCACCTACATAAAAGAACTTAGTTAGGGAGATATAATGACATATAAATGATCAATTAACATGTTTGTTTCATTTGCATTCCAAGAGTCATTTTCATCATGTTTCATTACTTAACATTCATCAATTTTGTCCATGAAATGTTCATGCACATCATCAAAAATAAAGATGTGATTTTTTGTCTTAGCATTCTCATTAAGCATTCAACATATGAGAACTCAACAATCTCAACAGGCTTGGAGAGACGATTCCGGCAAGTGGTCATATAAGCGATTCCGATACCCGGGCAGAAAGTTATGCCCAGTTCTTCCACTGGAGGGGGTGAGAGTAATCCGTTAGAGGTGCAAAATCGGCGATTTTTGGGCGCCCACGTTTACGACGCGGGGAGGAGCTCTCCGACCGCGATGACCGTGGCATCTGACCTCCATGATTGGTCGACTCTGGGTTGCGGCCCCAGAGGCGAGCCGCGTGATCAAGGAAACGTCACTGTAAAAAACCGTAAAACGTCTGCAAGAATCGAAATTTTGGAGCTCGAAACGATGGATTTTTGACTCGAAAATAGTGTCCTATTACCCAAGGCGATAGTAAGCGACGAGCGCCTCCGAGTGTCGATTCTAAATTGGGGTCTTTTAAGCGATTCCGACAATCGAGCGGAAAGTTATGCCCGTTCTACCAAAGGAGTGTCGGAATCCGGGTGCATCGGGAGCCGCGGCCGCGCTCCGGGAGCAGAATCTGGGCACCAGACCAGAAATCTCCGAGTCCAGCCTAGGGCAGACCGGGTAGGAGTGCCGATTCGGAATTGGGGCCTCGTGGGCGGTTCCGATCACTAGGCGAAGAAATATCCACGTTTTACCGAAGGGGTGCAAAAATCGGTGTACTAGTACACACGCTCCGAGGTGGCATTTCGGTCTCTGGACTCTGAATTCCTCGAGACCGGCATCATCTCTACTGGCTCGGACAAATGATTCCGACAAGTGGTAATATTAGCGATTCTGATACCCGGGCAGAATGTTATGCCCAGTTCTTCCACTGGAGGGGGTGAGAGTAATCCATCAGGGGTGGCGAAATCGACGATTTTTGGGCGCCCACGTTTACGACGCGGGGAGGAGCTCTTGGATTGCGATGACCGCGGCCTCCGACCTCCATGATTGGTCGACTCTGGGTTGCGGCCTCACAGGCAAGCTGCGTGATCGAGGAAACGTCACTGAAAAAAGCCACAAATCGTCTGCAAGAACCGAAATTTTGGAGCCCGATACGATGGATTTTCGACTCGAAAATAGTGTCATATCGCCTGAGGCTATAGCCGGCGAAGAGCACCTCTGAGTGCCGATTCCGAATTGGGGTCTTATAAGTGATTTCGACAATCGAGCGGCAAGTTATCCCGTTTTACCGAAGGCGTGTCAAAATCCGTGTGCATCAGGAGCCACAGCCACGCTCCGGGAGCGGAATCCCGGCGCCAGACCAGAAATCTCCGAGTCCATCCCAGGGCAGACCGGGTCGGAGTGCCGATTCAGAATTGGGGCCTCGCTGGCGGTTCCGATCACCGAGCGAAGAAATATTCACGTTTTATCGAAGGGGGGCGAAAATCGGTATACTAGTACATACGCTCCGAGGTGGCATTTCAGGCTCCGAACTCAGAATTCCGTGAGACCGGCACCGGCTCGGAGAGGCGATTCCGTCAACCGAGCGGAATGTTATGCCCATTTTACCGAAGGCGTGACGGAATCCTTGCGCATCGGGAGATGCAGCCGCGCTCCCGAAGTAGAATTCGAGCGCCAGACCAGAAATCTCCGAGTTCGGCCCAGGGCAAACCGGGTCAGAGTGCTGATTCGGAATTGGGGCCACGCGGGCGGTTCTGATCACTGGGCGAAGAAATATTCGCATTTTACCAAAGGGGTGTGAAAATCGGTGTATTAGTACACACGCTCCGAGGTGGCATTTTGGGCTCTGGACTCAGAATTCCACGAGACTTAGGTCATCTTGACCGGCTCAGAGAGGCAATTCCGACAAGTGGTCATATAAGTGATTCTGATACCCGGGCAGAAAGTTATGCCCAGTTCTTCCACTAGAGAAGGTGAGAGTAATCCATCAGGGGTGACGAAATCGGCAATTTTCGGGCGCCCACGTTTACGACATGGGGAGGAGCTCTCGGACCGCGATGACCACGGCCTCCGACCTCCGTGTTTGGTCAACTCTGGGTTGCGGCCCCATAGGTGAACCGCGTGATCGAGGAAACATCACTGTAAAAAATCGCAAATCGTCTGTAAGAACAAAAATTTTGGACCCCAAAACGATGTTTTTTCGACTCGAAAACAGTGTCCTATTGCATGAGGCAATAGCAGGCGACGACCGCCCCTGAGTGCCGATTCTGAATTGGGGTCTTATAAGCTATTCCGACAACCGAGCGGAAAGTTATGCCCGTTTTACCGAAGGCGTGTCAGAATCCGTGCGCATCGGGAGACATGGCCGCGCTCCGGGAGCGGAATCCCAGCGCCAGACCAGAAATCTCCGAGTCCAGCCCAGGGCAGACCGAGTCGGAGTGCCGATTCGGAATTGGGGCCTCGCGGGCGGTTCCGATCACCGGGAGAAGAAATATCCACGTTTTACCGAAGGGGGACAAAAATCGATGTAGTAGTACACACGCTCCGGGGTGGCATTTCAGGCTTCGGACTCAGAATTCCACGATACTGGCGTCATCTCGAGCGGCTTGGAGAGGCGATTCCGATAAGTGGTGATATAAGCGATTCCAATACCCGGGCAGAAAGTTATGCCCAGTTCTTCCACTGGAGGGGGTGAGAGTAATCCGTCAGGGGTGGCGAAATCGGCGATTTTTGAGCGCCCACGTTTACCACGCGAGGAGGAGCTCTCGGACCGGGATGACCGCGGCCTCCGACCTCCGTGATTGGCCGACTCTGGGTTGCGGCCCCACAGGCGAGCCGCATGATCGAGGAAATGTCACCGCAAAAAATTGCGAAACATCTGCAAGAACCAAAATTTTAAGGCCCGAAATGAAAGATTTTCGACTCTGAAACAGTGTCCTATCACCTGTGACAATAGCAGGCGATGAGCGCCTATGAGTGCCGATTCTGAATTGGGGTCTTATAAGCGATTCTGACAACCAAACGGAAAGTTATGCCCATTTTACCGAAGGCGTGTCGGAATCCGTGCCCATCGAGAGCCACGGCCGCGCTCCGGGAGCGGAATCCAGGTGCCGGACCAGAAATCTCCGAGTCCGGCCCAGTGCCGACCGGGTCAGAGTTCCGATTCGGAATTGGGGCCTCACAGGCGGTTCCGATCACTGGGCGAAGAAGTATCCACATTTTACCTAAGAGGTGCGAAAATCGATGTACTAGTACACATGCTCTGAGGTGGCATTTCGGGATTCGGACTTGGAATTCTTGTAGACCAGCGTCATCTCGACCGGCTCGGAGAGGCGATAACGATAATTGGTCATATAAGCGATTCCGATACCCAGACAGAATGTTATGCCCAGTTCTTCCACTGGAGGGGGTGAGAGTAATCCGTCAGGGGTGGCGAAATCAGCGATTTTTGGGTGCCCACGTTTACGAGACGGGGAGGAGCTCTCAGACCACGATGACCATAGCCTCTGACCTCCGTGATTTGTGAACTCTGGGTTGTGGCCCCATGGGCGAGCCGCATGATCGAGGAAACATCACTGCAAAAAACCACAAATCGTCTGCAAGAACTGAAATTTTGGATCCTGAAACGATAGATTTTTGACCCAGAAATAGTGTCCTATTGCCTAAGGCTATAGTAGGTGACGATTGCCTCTGAGTGCCGATTCCGAATTGGGGTCTTATAAGCGATTCCGACAACCGAGCAAAAAGTTATGCCCGTTTTACCGAAGGCGTGTCAGAATCCGTGCGCATCGGGGGCCGCGGCCGCACTCCGGGAGTGGAATCTGGGCGCTGGACCAGAAATCTCCGAGTCCAGCCCAGGGCCGATTGGGTCGGAGTGCCGATTTGGAATTGGGGCCTCGCGGGCGATTCCGATCACCGGGCGAAGAAATATCCACGTTTTACCGAAGGAGTGCAAAAATTGGTGTACTACTACACACACTCCGAGGTGGCATTTCGGGCTACGGACTTGGAATTCCACAGGACCAGCATCATCTCGACTGACTCAGAGAGGCGATTCCGACAAGTGGTCATATAAGCGATTCTGATACACGGGCAGAAAGTTATGCCCAGTTCTTCCACTAGAGGAGGTGAGAGTAATCCGTCAGGGGTGGCGAAACTGACGATTTTTTGGCGCCCACGTTAGCGACACGGGATGAGCTCTCGGACCGTGATGACCGCGGCCTCTGACCTACATGATTGGTTGACTCTGGGTTTCGGCCCCAAAGGCGAGCCACGTGGTTGAGGAAATGTCACTGCAAAAAACTGTAAATCGTCTGCAAGAATCGAAATTTTAGAGCTCGAAATGATGGATTTTTGCCTTGGAAATAGTGTCCTATCATCTGAGGCGAGAGCAAGCGACGAGCGCCTCCGAGTGTGGATTCCGAATTGGGGTCTTTTAAGCTATTCCGACAACCGAGCGGAAAGTTATGCCCGTTTTACCGAAGGGGTGTCGGAATCCGTGCGCATCGGGAGCCGCGGCCGCACTCTGGGAGCGGAATCCGGATGCCGGAACGGAAATCTCCGAGTCCAGCCCAGTGCAGACCGAGTCAGAGTGCCAATTCGAAATTGGGGCCTCGCGGGCGGTTCCGATCAACGGGCGAAGAAATATCTGTATTTTACCGAAGGGGTGCGAAAATCGGTGTACTAGTACACACGCTCCGAGGTGGCATTTTGGACTTCAGACTCCGAATTCCATGAGACTGGTGTCATCTCGACTGGCTCGGAGAAATGATTCTGACAAGTGGTCATAAAAGTAATTCTGATACCCAGGCAGAAAGTTATGACCAGTTCTTCCATCGGAGGGGGTGAGAGTAATCCGTCAGGGGTGGCGAAATCGGTGATTTTTGGGTGCCCATGTTTACGACGCGAGGAAGAGCACTCGGACCACGATGACCGTGGCCTCCGACCTCCGTGATTGGTCGACTTTGGGTTGCGGCCCCACAAGCGAGCCACGTGATCGAGGAAACGTCACTGTAAAAAATGGAAAATCGTCTGCAAGAACCAAAATTTCAGAGCCCGAAACGATGGATTTTTGAGACAGAAACTGTTTCCTATCACCTCAGGCTATAGCGAGCGATGAGCTCCTCTGAGTGCCGATTCCGAATTGGGTCTTATAAGCGATTCTGACAACCGAGCAGAAAGTTATGCCCGTTTTATCGAAGGCGTGTCGGAATCCGTGCGCATCGAAAGCCACGACCGCGCTCCAGGAGCGGAATCCGGGTGCCGGACTAGAAATTTCTGAGTCTGGCCCAGGACAGGCCGGGTCGGAGTACCGATTCAGAATTGGGGCCTCACGGGCGGTTCCGATTACTGGCGAAGAAATATCCGTGTTTTACCGAATGGATGCAAAAATCGGTGTACTAGTACACACGCTCCGACATGGCATTTCGGGCTCCGAACTTGGAATTCTGCGAGACCCGTGTCATCTCGACCGGCTCAGAGAGGTGATTCCGACAAGTGGTCATATAAGTGATTCCGATATCCGGGGCAGAAAGTTATGCCCAGTTCTTCCACTGGAGGGGGTGAGAGTAATCCGTCAGGGGTGGCGCAATCGGGGATTTTTGGGCGCCCACGTTTACGACGTGGGGAGGAGCTCTCGAACCGCAATGACCGCGGCCTCCGACCTCCATGATTGGTCGACTCTGGGTTGCGGCCCCACAGGCGAACCTCATGATCGAGGAAACGTCACTACAAAAAATTGCAAATAGTCTGCAAGAACCGAAATTTCGGAGCCCGAAACAATGGATTTTTGACTCGAAAATAGTGTCCTATCGCCTGAGGCGATAGCAAGTGATGAGCGCCTCCAAGTGCCGATTCCGACAATCGAGCGGAAAGTTATGCGCGTTTTACCGAAGGAGTGTCGGAATCCGTGCGCATCGGGAGCCGCGGCCGCGCTACGAGAGAGGAATCCGAGCGCCAGACCAAAAATCTCCGAGTCCAGACTAGGGCAGACAGGGTCGGAGTGCCGATTCGGAATTGGGGCCTTGCAAGCGGTTCCGATCATCGGGTGAAGAAATATTCGTAATTTGCTTAAGGGGTACGAAAATCGGTGTACTAGTACACACGCTCGGAAGTGGCATTTCGGGCTCCGGACTCGAAAATCTGTGAGACCGGCGTCATCTCGACTAGCTCTGAGAGATGATTCCGACAAGTGGTCATATAAGCGATCCGATACCGTGACAGAAAGTTATACCCAGTTCTTCCACTGGAGGGGGTGAGAGTAATCCGTCAGGGGTGGCGAAATCGGTGATTTTTAGGCGCCCATGTTTACGATGCGAGGAGGAGCTCTCGGACCGCGATGACCACGGCCTCTGACCTCCATGATTGGTCGACACTGGGCTGCGGCCCCCCAGGCGAGTCGTGTGAGCGAGGAAACATCACTCCAAAGAACCACAAATCGTCTTCAGGAACTGAAATTTCAGAGCCCGAAACGATAGATTTTTGACTTGGAAACAATCTCCTATCACATGAGGCTCTAACAAGCGACGAGCGCGTCGGAGTGCCGATTCTGAATTGAGGTCTTATAAGTGATTCCGACAACCGAGCGGAAAGTTATGCCCGTTTTATCGAAGGAGTGTCGGAATCCGTGCGCATCGGGAGCCGCGGCCGCGCTCCCGGAGCGGAATCCGGGCGCCGGACCAGAAATCTTCGAGTCCGGCCCAGGGCCGACTGGGTCGGAGTGCCGATTCCGAATTGGGGCCTCGCGGGCGGTTCCGATCACCGGGCGAAGAAATATCCACGTTTTACCGAAGGGGTGCAAAAATCGGTGTAGTAGTACACACGCTCCGAGGTGCCATTTCAGGCTCTAGACTCAGAATTCCGTGAGACCAGCGCCATCTTGAGCGGCTCATAGAGATGATTCCTACAAGTGGTCATATAAACGATTCTGATACCCGGGCAGAAAGTTATGCCCAGTTCTTCCACTGGAGGGAGTGAGAGTAATCCGTGAGGGGTGGAGATATCGGCGATTTTCGGGCGCCCCCGTTTACGACACGAGGAGGAGCTCTCGGACCATGATGACCGTGGCCTCCGACCTCCATGATTGGCCGACTCTGGGTTGCGGCCCCAAAGGCGAGCCGCGTGATCGAGGAAACGTCACTGCAAAAAACTGCGAATCGTCTGCAAGAACCGAAGTTTTAGAGCCCGAAATGATGGATTTTTTACTCGGAATCAGTGTCTTATCACCTAAGTCAATGGCAAGCGACGAGCGCCTCTGAGTGCCGATTCCGAATTGCGGTCTTATAAGCGATTCCGACAATCGAGCGGAAAGTTATGTCTGTTTTACCAAAGGCGTGTCGGAATCCGTGCACATCAGGAGCCACGGCCGCGCTCTGGGAGCAGAATCCGGGCGCCGGACCAGAAATCTTCGAGTCTGACCCAGGGTAGGCCGGGTCAGAGTACCGATTCGGAATTGGGGCCTCACGGGCGGTTCCGATTACCGGGCGAAGAAATATCCAAGTTTTACCGAAGGGTGCGAAAATCAGTGTACTAGTACACACGCTCCAACATGGCATTTCGGGCTCCGGACTCAGAATTCCGCAAGGCCATTGTCATCTCGACCGGCTTGGAGAGACAATTCCGACAAGTGGTCATATAAGCGATTCCGATGCTCGAGCAGAAAGTTATGCCCAGTTCTTCTACTGGAGGGAGTGAGAGTAATCCTCCAGGAGTGGCAAAATCGGCGATTTTTGGGCGCCCACATTTACAACGCGGGGAGGAGCTCTTTGACCGCAATGACCGCGGCCTCCGACCTCCATGATTGGTCGACTCTGGGTTGTGGCCCCACAGGCAAGCCGCGTGATCGAGGAAACGTCACAACAAAAAACCGCAAATCGTCTGCAAGAACTGAAATTTTGGAGCCTGAAACGATGGATTTTCGACTCGAAAACAATGTCCTATCGCCTGAGGTGATAGCAAGCGACGAGTGCCTCTGAGTGCCGATTCTGAATTGGGGTCTTTTAAGCGATTCCGACAATCGTGCGGAAAGTTATGCCCGTTTTACTGAAGGAGTGTCGGAATCTGTGCGCGTCGGGAGCCGCGGCCGCGATTCGAGAGCGGAATCCCGGCGCCGAACCTGAAATCTCTGAGTCCGGCCTAGGGTAGACCGGGTCAGAGTGCTGATTCGGAATTGGTGCCTCGCGGGCGGTTTCGATCACCGGGCGAAGAAATATCTGTGTTTTACCGAAGGGGTGCGAAAATCGGTGTTATAGTGCACACGTTCTGAGGTGTCATTTCGGGCTCCGGACTCGGAATTCCCTGAGACCGGTGTCATCTCGACTGGCTCGGAGAGATGATTCCGAAAAGTGGTCATATAAGCGATCCGATACCCTGACAAAAAGTTATGCCCAGTTCTTCCACTGGAGGGGGTGAGAGTAATCCGTCAGGGGCGGTGAAATCGACGATTTTTGGGCGCCCACGTTTACGACGCGGGGAGGAGATCTCGGACCGTGATGACTGCGGCCTCCGACCTCCATGATTGGTCGACTCTGGGTTGCGGCCCCACATGCGAGCCACGTGAGCGAGGAAACGTCACTCCAAAAACCACAAATCATTTGCAGGAGCTGAAATTTCGGAGCCCGAAACGATAGATTTTCGACTCAGAAATTGTGTCCTATCGCCTGAGGCTATAGCAGGCGACGAGTGCCTCTGAGTGTTAATTCCAAATTAGGGTCTTATAAGTGATTCTGACAACCGAGCGGAAAGTTATGCCCTTTTTAATGAAGGAGTGTCGGAATCCGTGCGCATCGGGAGCTGTGGCGGCGCTCCGGGAGCGGAATCCAAGCGTCGAACCAGAAATCTCTGAGTCTGGCCTAGGGCCGACTGGGTCAGAGTTCCGATTCGGAATTGGGGCCTCGCGGGCAGTTCCAATCACCGGGCGAAGAAATATCTGTTTTATCGAAGGGGTGTGAAAATGGGTGTACTAGTACACGTGCTCCGAGGTGGCATTTCGGGCATCGGACTTGGAATTCCACGAGACAGGCGTCATCTCGACCGGCTTGGAGACACGATTCCGACAAGTGGTCATATAAGCGATTCCGATACCCGGGCAGAAAGTTATGCCTAGTTCTTCCACTGGAGGGGGTGAGGGTAATCCATCAAGGGTGGCAAAATCGGCGATTTTCGGGCGCCCACGTTTACGACGCGGGGAGGAGCTCTCAGACCGTGAAGACCACAGCCTCCGACCTCCATAATTGGCCGACTCTGGGTTGCGGCCCCACAGGTGAGCCGCGAGATTGAGGAAACGTCACTATAAAAAACTGTAAATCGTCTGCAAGAACCGAAATTTCGGAGCCCGAAACGATGGATTTTTGACTCGGAAACAGTGTCCAATCACCTGAGGCGATAGCAAACGACGAGCGCCTCCGAGTGCCGATTCCGAATTCGGGTCTTTTAAGCGATTCCGACATTCGAGCGGAAGGTTATGCCCGTTTTACTGAAGGAGTGTCGGAATCCATGCACATCGGGAGCCGCGACCGCGCTCCGGGAGCGGAATCCAGGCGCCAGACCGGAAATCTCCGAGTCTGGCCTAGGGCAGACCGGGTCGAAGTGCTGATTTGGAATTGGGGCCTCGCGGGCAGTTCCTATCACCGGGCGAAGAAATATCCACATTTTAACAAAGGGGTGCAAAAATCGGTGTACTAGTACACACGCTCCGAGGTGGCATTTCGGCGTCCGGACTCAGAATTCTGTGAGACTGGTGTTATCTCGACCGGCTCAGAGAGGTGATTCCGACAAGTGTCATATAAGCGATTCCGATACCCAGGCAGAATGTTATGCCCAGTTCTTCCACTGGAGGGGGTGGGAGTAATCCATCAGGGGTGACAAAATCGGCGATTTTTGGGCACCCACGTTTACGACGCGGGGAGGAGCTCTCAGACCGTCATGACCACATCCTCCGACCTCCATAATTGGCCGACTCTGGGTTGCGTCCCCAAAGGTGAGCCGCAAGATTGAGGAAACGTCACTGTAAAAAATCGTAAATCGTCAGCAAGAATCAAAATTTCAGAGCCCGAAACGATGGATTTTCGACTCAAAATTAGTGTCCTATCGCCTGAGGCAATAGCAAGCGACGAGCGCCTTGGAGTGCCGATTCCGAATTGGGGTCTTTTAAACGATTCCGACAATCGAGCGGAAGGTTATGCCCGTTTTACTGAAGGAGTGTCGGAATCCGTACACATCGGGAGCCGCGGCCGCGCTCCGGGAGCCGAATCCAAGCGCCGGACCAGAAATCTCTGAGTCTAGCCTAGGGCAGACCGGGTCGAAGTGCCAATTCGAAATTGGGGCCTCGCGGGCAGTTCTGATCACCGGGCGAAGAAACATCCACATTTTACCGAAGGGGTGCAAAAATCGGTGTTTTAGTACACACACTCCGAGGTGGCATTTCGGCTTCTGGACTCGAAATTCTGCGAGACTGGCGTTATCTCAACCGGCTCAGAGAGGCGATTCCGACAAGTGTCATATAAGCGATTCCGATACCCGGGCAGAATGTTATGCCTAGTTCTTCCACTGGAGGGGGTAAGAGTAATCCGTCAGGGGTGGCAAAATCGGTGATTTTTGGGCGCCCACGTTTACGACGCGGGGAGGAGCTCTCGGACCGCGATGACCGCGGCCTCCGACCTCCGTGATTGGCGGACTCTGGGTTGCAGCCCCACAGGCGAGTCGTGTGATCGAGAAAACGTCACTGTAAAAAACCGCGAATCATCTGCAAGAACCAAAATTTCGGAGCCCGAAATGATGGATTTGTGACTCGAAAACAGTGTCCTATCGCCTAAGGCAATGCAAGCGACGAGTGCCTCTGAGTGCTGATTTCGAATTGGGGTCTTATAAGCGATTCTGACAATCGAGTGGAAAGTTATGCCTGTTTTACCAAAGGAGTGTCGGAATCTGTGCGCATCAGGAGCCACGGCCGTGCTCCGGGAGCGGAATCCGGGCGCCGGACCGGAAATCTACTAGTCTGGCCTAGGGCAGACCGGGTCGGAGTGCCGATTCGGAATTGGGGCCTCGCGGGCAGTTCCGATCACCGGGCGAAGAAATATCCTTGTTTTACCGAAGGGGTGTGAAAATCGGTGTACTAGTGCACACGCTCTGAGGTGGCATTTCGGCCTCCGGACTCGGAATTCTGTGAGACCAGCATCATCTCGACCGGCTCGGAGAGGCAATTTCTGACAAGTTGTCAAGTAATCGATTCCGATACCCGGGCAGAATGTTATGCCCATTTCTTCCACTGGAGGGGGTGAGAGTAATCCGTCAGGGGTAGTGAAATCGACGATTTTTGAGCGCCCACGTTTACGACGCGGGGAGGAGCTCTCGAACCATGATGGCCACAGCCTCCGACCTCTGTCATTGGCCGACTCTGAGTTGCGGCTCCACAGGCGTGCCGCGTGATCGAGGAAACGTCACTGCAAAAAACTACGAATCATCTGCAAGGACTGAAATTTTGGAGCCCAAAACGATGGATTTTCGACTCAGAAACAGTGTCCTATCGCCTTAGGCGATAGCAAGCGACGAGCGCCTTCGAGTGTCGAATCTGAATTGGGGTCTTTTAAGCGATTCTGACAACCGAGCGAAAAGTTATGCCCGTTTTACCGAAGGAGTGTCGGAATCCGTGCGCATCGGGAGCTACGGCCGCGCTCCGGAAGCGAAATCCGGGCGTCGGACCGGAAATCTCCGAGTCCGGCCTAGGGCAGACTGGGTCAAAGTGCCGATTCGGAATTGGGGCCTCGCGTGCGGTTCTGATCACCGGGCGAAGAAATATCCACGTTTTACCGAAGGGGTGCGAAAATCGGAGTACTAGTACACACGCTCCGAGGTGGCATTCCGGCCTCCGGACTCGGAATTCCGCATGACCAGCGTCATCTCGACCGGCTCGGAGAGGCGATTCTGACAAGTGGTCATATAAATGATTCGGATACCCGGGCAGAAAGTTATGCCCAGTTCTTCCACTGGAGGGGGTGAGAGTAATCTGTCAGGGGTGGCGAAATCGGCGATTTTCGGGCACCCACGTTTACGTCGCGGGGAGGAGCTCTCAGACCCCGATGACCGCGTCCTCCGACCTCCATGATTGGCAGACTCTGGGTTGCGGCCCCATAGGCGAGCCGCGTAATCGAGGAAACGTCACTGCAAAAAACTGTGAATCGTCTAAAAGAACCAAAATTTCGGAGCCCTAAACGATGGATTTTCGACTCAAAAACTGTGTCCTATCACTTGAGGCAATGACAAGCGACGAGTGCCTCTGAGTGCCGATTCTGAATTGGGGTCTTATAAGCGATTCCAACAACCGAGCGGAAAGTTATGCCCGTTTTACCGAAGGAGTGTCGGAATCCGTGTGCATCGGGAGCCACGGCCGCGCTCAGGGAGCGGAATCCGGGCGCCGGACCGGAAATCTCCGAGTTTGGCCTAGGGCAGACCGGGTCGAAGTGCCAATTCGGAATTGGGGCCTCGCGGGCAGTTCCGATCACCGGGCGAAGAAACATCCATATTTTACTGAAGGGGTGCAAAAATCGGTGTACTAGTACACACACTCTGAGGTGGCATTTCGGCCTCCGGACTCAGAATTCTGCAAGACTGGCGTTATCTCAACCGGCTCAGAGAGGCGATTCCGACAAGTGTCATATAAGTGATTCTGATACCCGGGCAGAATGTTATGCCTAGTTCTTCCACTGGAGGGGGTGAGAGTAATCCGTCAGGGGTGGCGAAATCGGTGATTTTCGGGCGCCCACGTTTACGACGAGGGGAGGAGCTCTCGGACTACGATGACCGCGGCTTCTGACCTCCGTGATTGGCCGACTCTGGGTTGCAGCCCCACAGGCGAGTCGTGTGATCGAGAAAACGTCACTGCAAAAAACAGCGAATCGTCTGCAAGAACCGAAATTTTGGAGCCCGAAATGATGGATTTGTGACTCGAAAACAGTGTCCTATTGCCCAAGGTGATGGCAAGCGACGAGCGCCTCTGAGTGCCGATTCCGAATTGGGGTCTTATAAGCGATTCCGACAATCGAGCGGAAAGTTATGCCTGCTTTACCAAAAGAGTGTCAGAATTCATACGCATCAGGAGCCGCGGCCGTACTCCGGGAGCGGAATCCAGTTGCCAGACCGAAAATCTCCTAGTCTGGCCTAGGGCAGACAGGGTCAGAGTGCCGATTCGGAATTGGGGCCTCGCGGGCAGTTCCGATCACCGGGCGAAGAAATATCCATGTTTTACCGAAGGGGTGCGAAAATCAGAGTACTAGTCCACACGCTCTGAGGTGGCATTTCGCCTCCGGACTCGAAATTCTGAGACCAGCATCATCTCGACCGGCTCGGAGAGGCAATTTCCGACAAGTTGTCATGTAAGCGATTCCGATACCCGGGCAGAAAGTTATGCCCATTTCTTCCACTGGAGGGGGTGAGAGTAATCCGTCAGGGGTGGCGAAATCGGTGATTTTTCAACGCCCACGTTTACGACACGGGGAGGAGCACTCGGACCATGATGGCCGCGGCCTCCGACCTCCGTGATTTGCCGACTCTGAATTGCGGCTCCACAGGCGAGCCGTGTGATCGAGGAAACGTCAGTGCAAAAAACTACGAATCATCTGCAAGGACCAAAATTTCAGAGCCCGAAACGATGGATTTTCGACTCTGAAACAGTGTCCTATCGCCTTAGGCGATAGAAAGCGACGAGCGCCTCCGAGTGCCGAATCCAAATTGGGGTCTTTTAAGCAATTCCGACAACCGAGCGGAAAGTTATGCCCGTTTTACCGAAGGAGTGTCGGAATCCGTGCGCATCGGGAGCCGCGGCCTCGCTCCGGAAGCGAGATCCGGGCGTCGGACCGGAAATCTCCGAGTCCGGCCTAGGGCAGACTGGGTCAAAGTGCCGATTCGGAATTGGGCCCTCGCGGGCGGTTCTGATCACCGTGCGAAGAAATATCCACGTTTTACCAAAGGGGTACGAAAATCAGAGTACTAGTACACACGCTCCGAGATGGCATTTTGACCTTCGGACTCGGAATTCCACGTGACCAACGTCATCTCGACCGGCTCGGGGAGGCGATTCTGACAAGTGGTCATATAAACGATTCTGATACCCGGGCGGAAAGTTATGCCTAGTTCTTCCACTGGAGGGGGTGAGAGTAATCTGTCAGGGGTGGCGAAATCGGCGATTTTCGGGCACCCACGTTTACGTCGCGGGGAGGAGCTCTCGAACCCCGATGACCGCGTCCTCCGACCTCCATGATTGGCCGGCTCTGGGTTGTGGCCCCATAGGCGAGCCGCGTAATCGAGGAAACGTCACTGCAAAAAACTGTGAATCGTCTGAAAGAACCGAAATTTCGGAGCCTTAAACGATGGATTTTTGACTCAAAAACTGGGTCCTATCGCCTGAGGCAATAGCAAGCGACGAGTGCCTCTGAGTGTTGATTCCAAATTGGGGTCTTATAAGCGATTCCAACAACCAAGTGGAAAGTTATGCCCATTTTACGGAAGGCGTGTCGGAATCCGTGCGCATCGAGAGCCGCGACTGCGCTCCGAGAGTGGAATCCTGGCCCCAAATCGGAAATCTCCGAGTCTGGCCCAGGGCCGACCGGATCGGAGTGCCGATTCGGAATTGGGGCCTCGCGGGCGGTTCCGATCACCGGGCGAAGAAATATCTATGTTTTACCAAAGGGGTGCGAAAATCGGTGTACTAGTACACACACTCCGCGGTGGCATTTTGGGCACCAAACTCAGAATTCCACGAGACTGGCGTCTTCTCGACCGGCTCGGAGAGACGATTCCGACAAGTGGTCATATAAGTGATTCCGAAACCTGGGTAGAAAGTTATGCCCAGTTCTTCAACTGGAGGGGTTGAGGGTAATCCGTCAGGGGTGGCGAAATCGGTGATTTTCGGGCGCCCACATTTACGACGCGGGGAGGAGCTCTTGGACTGTGATGACCACAGCCTCCGACATCCATAATTGTTTGACTCTGGGTAGCGGCCCCACAGGCGAGCTGCGTGATCGAGGAAATGTCACTGCAAAAAACCGCGAATCGTCTGCAAGAACCGAAATTTCGGAGCTTGAAACGATGGATTTTTGACTCAGAAACAGTGTTTAATCGCTGAGGTGATAGCAAGTGACGAGCGCCTCCGAGTGCTGATTCCAAATTGGGGTTTTTTAAGCGATTTCGACAACCCAGCGGAAAGTTATGCCCGTTTTACCGAAGGAGTGTCAGAATCTGTGTGCGTCGGGAGCTGCGGTCGCGCTCCGGGAGCGGAATCCGGGCGCCGAACTAGAAATCTCCGAGTCTGACCTAGGGAAGACCGGGTTGAAGTGTGGATTCGAAATTGGGGCCTCGTGGGCGGTTCAGATCACCGGCGAAGAAATATCCATGTTTTACCGAAGGGGTGCGAAAATCAGTGTACTAGTACATACGCTCCGAGGTGGCATTTCGGCCTCCAGACTCGGAATTTCGTGAGACCAGCGTCATCTCGACCGGCTCAGAGAGGCGATTTTTGACAAGTTGTCGTATAAGCGATTCTGATACCCAGGCAGAAAGTTATGCCCAATTCTTCCATTGGAGGGGGTGAGAGTAATCCGTCAGGGATGGCTAAATCGGTGATTTTCGGGCGCCGACGTTTACGATGCGGGGAGGAGCTCTCGGACCGCGATGACCACGGCCTCCAACTTCCGTCATTGGCCGACTCTGGGTTGCGGCCCCACAGGCGAGCCGCATGATCGAGGAAACGTCACTGCAAAAAACCACAAATCATCTGCAAGAACCAAAATTTCAGAGCCCGAAACGATGGATTTTTGACTCGAAAACAGTTTCCTATCACCTGAGGCGATAGCAAGCGACGAGCGCCTCCAAGCGCTGATTCTGAATTGGGGTATTTTAAGTGATTCCGACAACCGAGCGGAAAGTTATGCCCGTTTTACCGAAGGAGTGTCGGAATCCGTGCGCATCAGGAGCCGCGGCCGCGCTCCGGAAGAGAAATTCAGGCGCCGGACCCGAAATCTCCGAGTCCGACCTAGGGCAGACTGGGTCGAAGTGTCGATTCGGAATTGGGCCCTCGCGGGCGGTTCTGATCTCCGGGCGAAGAAATATCCACGTTTTACCGAAGGGGTGCGAAAATCGGAGTACTAATACACACGCTCCGAGGTGCCATTTTGGCCTCCGGACTCGGAATTCCACGTGATTGGCGTCATCTCGACCGGCTCAGAGAGGCGACTCTGACAAGTGGTCATATAAACGATTCCGATACCCGGGAAGAAAGTTATGCCCAGTTCTTCCACTGGAAGGGGGTGAGAGTAATCTGTCAGGGGTGGCGAAATCGGCGATCTTCGGGCACCCACGTTTACGTCGTGGGGAGGAGCTCTCGGACCCCGATGACTGCGTCTTCCGACCTCCATGATTGGTCGGCTCTAGGTTGTGGCCCCATAGGCAAGCCGCGTAATCGAGGAAACGTCACTGCAAAAAACTGTGAATCATTTGAAAGAACCGAAATTTTGGAGACCTAAATGATGGATTTTTGACTCAAAAACTGGGTCCTATCGCCTTAGGCAATAGCAAGTGACGAGTGCCTCTGAGTGCCGATTCCAAATTGGGGTCTTATAAGCGATTCCAACAACCGAGCGGAAAGTTATGCCCATTTTACGGAAGGCGTGACGGAATCCGTGCGCATCGGGAGCCGCGACCGCGCTCCGAGAGCGGAATCCTGGAGCCAAATCGGAAATCTCTGAGTCTGGCCCAGGGCCGACCGGGTCGGAGTGCCGATTCGAAATTGGGGCCTCACTGGCGGTTTCGATCACCGGGCGAAGAAATATTCGCATTTTACCGAAGGGGTGCGAAAATCGGTGTACTAGAACACACGCTCCGAGGTGGCATTTCGGGCTTCGGATTCGGAATTCTGTGAGACTGGCGTCATCTCGACCGGCTCGGAGAGATGATTCCGACAAGTGGTGATATAAGCGATTCCGATACCTAGGCAGAAAGTTATGGGCAATTCTTCCACTGGAGGGGGTGAGGGTAATTCGTCAAGGGTGGCGAAATCGGCGATTTTCGGGCGCCCACGTTTACGACGCAGGGAGGAGCTCTTGGATCGCGATGACCACGGTCTCCGACCTCCATAATTGGCCAACTCTGGGTTGCGGCCCCACAGGCGAGCCACATGATCGAGGAAACGTCACTGTAAAAAACTACAAATCGTCTGCAAGAACCAAAATTTCAGAGCCCGAAACGATGGATTTTTTACTTGGAAACAGTGTCCAATCGCCTGAGGCGGTAGCTAGTGACGAGCGCCTTCGAGTGCCGATTCCGAATTGGGGTCTTTTAAGCGATTCCGACAATCGAGCGAATAGTTATGCCCATTTTACCAAAAGCGTGTCGGAATCCGTGCACATCGGGAGCTGCAGCTGCGCTTTAGGAGCGGAATCCGGGCACCGGCCCGGAAGTTTTTGAGTCTAGCCTAGGGCAGACCGGGTCGGAGTGCCGATTCAGAATTGGGGCCTCGCGGGCGGTTCCGATCACCGGGCAAAGAAATATCCCCGTTTTACCGAAGGGGTGCGAAAATCGGTGTACACTACACGCTCTGATGTGGCATTTCGGGCTTCGGACACAGAATTCCGTGAGACCGGCGTCATCTCGATCGGCTTAGAGAGACAATTGCAACAAGTGGTCATACAAGCGATTCCGATACCCGGGCAAAAAGTTATGCTCAGTTCTTCCACTGGAGGGGGTGAGAGTAATCCGCCAGGGGTGGCAAAATCGGCGATTTTCGGGCGCCCGCGTTTACGACGTGGGGAGGAGCTCTCGAACCACGATGACCACGGCCTCCAACCTCCATTATTGGCCAACTCTGCGTTGCGGCCCCACAGGTGAGCCGCGTGATCGAGAAAACGTCACTGCAAAAAACTACAAATCGTCTGCAAGAACCAAAATTTCAGATCCCGAAATGATGGATTTTCGACTCGAAAATAGTGTCCTATCGCCTAAGGCAATAGTAGGCGACAAGCGCCACTGAGTGCCGATTCCGAATTGGGGTCTTTAAAGCGATTCCGACAATCGAGCGGAAAGTTATGCCCATTTTACCGAAGGCGTGTCGGAATCCGTGCACATTGGGAGCCGCGGCCGCGTTCCGGGAGCGGAATCTGGGCGTCGGACCAGAAATCTTCGAGTCTAGCCGAGGGCAAACTGGGTCGGAGTGCTGATATGGAATTGGGGACTCACGGGTGGTTCCGATCACCGGGCGAAGAAATGTCTGCATTTTACAGGAGGGGTGCAAAAATCGGTGTAGTAGTACACTTGCTCTGAGGTGGCATTTCAGGCTTCGGACTCAGAATTCCACGTGACCAGCGGCATATCGACCGGCTTGGAGAGACGATTCTGACAAGTGGTCATATAAGCGATTCCGATACCCAGGCAGAAAGCTATGCCCAATTCATCCATTGGAGGGGGTGAGAGTAATCCGTCAGGGGTGGAGAAATCGGCGATTTTCGGGCGCCACGTTTATGACGTGGGGAGGAGCTCTCGGACCGCGATGACCACGGCCTCCGACCTTCGTGATTGGCCGACTCTGGGATGCGGCTCCACAGGCGAGCCGTGTGATCGAGGAAACGTCACTGCAAAAAACTACTAATCGTCTGCAAGAACCGAAATTTCAGATCCCGAAATGATGGATTTTCGACTCAAAAATAGTGTCTTATCACCTAAGGGAATAGTAGGCGACGAGCACCTCTGAGGGCCGATTCTGAATTGGGGTCTTATAAGCGATTCCGACAACCGAGCAAAAAGTTATGCCCATTTTACCGAAGGCGTGTCGGAATCCGTGCGCATTGGGAGCCGCGGCCGCGCTCCGGGAGCGGAATCCGAGCACTGGACCAGAAATTTCTGAGTCTAGCCCAGGGCAGACTGGGTCGGAGTGCTGATAGCGAATTGGGGCCTCACGGGGGGTTCCGATCACTAGACGAAGAAATATATGTGTTTTACCGAAGGGGTGCGAAAATCGGTGTACTAGTACACACGCTCCGAGGTGGCATTTTGGGTTTCCGATCGGAATTCCACGGGACTACCATCATATCGACCGGCTCAGAGAGACGATTCCGAGAAGTTATCATATAAGCGATTCTGATACCCGGGTAGAAAGTTATGCTCAGTTCTTCCATTGAAGGGGGTGAGGGTAATCCATGAGGGGTGGCGAAATCGGTGATTTTAGGGCGCCTACGTTTACGACGCGGGGAGGAGCTCTTGGACCGCGATGACCACAGCCTCCGACTTCCATAATTGGCCGACTCTGGGTTGCATCCCTACAGGCGAGCCGCATGATCGAGGAAACGTCACTACAAAAAATCGAAAATCGTCTGCAAGAACCAAAATTTTGGAGCCTGAATCGATGGATTTTCGACTCGGAAACAGTGTCCTATCACCTGAGGTGATAGCAAGCGACGAGCGCCTCCAAGTGCCGATTCCGAATTGGGATCTTTTAAGCGATTCCGACAACCGAGTGGAAAGTTATGCCCGTTTTACCAAAGGAATCCGTGCGCATCGGGAGCCACGGCCGCTCTCCGGGAGCGGAATCCGGGTGCCAGACCGGAAATCTATGAGTCTGGCCCAGGGCCGACCGGGTCAGAGTGCCGATTCGGAATTGGGGCCTCGCTGGCGGTTCCGATCATCGGGCGAAGAAATATCCGCGTTTTACCAAAGGGGTGCGAAAATCGGTGTACTAGTACACACGCACCGAGGTTGCATTACGGGCTCCGGACTCGAAATTCTGTGAGACCGACGTCATCTCGACCGGCTCGGAGAGATGATTCTGACAAGTGTCATATAAGCAATTTCGATACCTAGGCAAAAAGTTATGCGCAGTTCTTCCACTGGAGGGGGTGAGGGTAATCCGTCAGGGGCGGCGAAATCGGCGATTTTTGGGCGCCCACATTTACGACGCGGGGAGGAGCTCTCGAACCGCGATGACCACGGCCTCCGACCTCCATAATTGGCTAACTCTGGGTTGCGGCCCCACAGGCGAGCCGCATGATCGAAGAAACGTCACTGCAAAAATCTGCAAATCGTCTACAACAACCAAAATTTTAGAGCTCGAAACGATGGATTTTTGACTTGGAAACAGTGTCCAATCACCAGAAGCGATAGCAAGTGACGAGCGCCTTCGAGTGCCGATTCAGAACTGGGGTCTTTTAAGCGATTCTGACAATCGAGAGGAAATTTATGCCCGTTTTACCGAAGGAGTGTCGGAATATGTGCACATCAGGAGCCGCGGCCGCGCTCCGGGAGCGGAATCCGGGCATAACGAGGGCGGTTCCGATCACCAAGCAAAGAAATATCCACGTTTTACTGAAGGGGTGCAAAAATCGGTGTACACTACACGCTCGGATGTGGCATTTCGGGTTTCGGATACGGAATTCCGTGAGACTAGCGTCATCTCGACCGGCTCAGAGAGACAATTCCGACAAGTGGTCATATAAGCGATTCCGATACCCGGGCAGAAAGTTATGCTCAGTTCTTCCACTGGAGGGGGTGAGAGTAATCCGTCAGGGGTGGCAAAATCGGCGATTTTCGGGCGCCCTCGTTTACGACGCGGGGAGGATCTCTCGGACCGTGATGACAGCATCCTCCGACCTCCGTGATTGGCCGACTCTGGGTTGCGGCCCTACAGGCGAGCCGCGTGATCAAGGAAACGTCACTATAAAAAATCGCGAATCGTCTGTAAGAACCAAAATTTTATAGCCCAAAATGATGGATTTTTGACTCGGGAACAGTGTCCTATCGCGTAAGACAATAGCAGGCAACGAGCGCCTTTGAGTGCCGATTCCGAATTGGGGTCTTATAAGTGATTCGGACAACCGAGCGGAAAGTTAAGCCCATTTTACCGAAGGCGTGTCGGAATCTGTGCGCATTGGGAGCCGTGGCCGCGCTCCGGGAGCGAAATCTGGGCGGCAGACCAAAAATCTCCGAGTTTGGCCAAGGGCAGACCGGGTTGGAGTGCTGATATGGAATTCGGGCCTCACGGGCGGTTCCGATCACCGGGCGAAGAAACATCTGCATTTTACCTAAGGGGTGCAAAAATAGGTGTACTAATACACACGCTCCGAGGTGGCATTTCGGACTTCGGACTCGAAATTCCAAAAAACGGGCGTCATCTCGACCAGCTCGGAGAGACGATTCTGACAAGTGGTCATATAAGCAATTTTGTTACCCGGGCGGAAAGTTATACCCAGTTCTTCCACTGGAGAGGGTGAGAGTAATCCGTCAAGGGTGGCAAAATCGGCGATTTTCGGGCGCCTATGTTTATGACGTGGGAAGGAGCTCTCGGACCACGATGACTGCGGCCTCCGACCTCCATGATTGGCCGACTCTGGGTTGTGGCCCCACAGGTGAGCCGCATGAACAAGGAAATGTCACTGCAAAAAACAACAAATCGTCTGCAAGAATCAAAATTTTAGAGTCCGAAACGATGGATTTTCGACTCGAAAACAGTGTCCTATCGCCTGAGGTGATAGCAAGCGACGGGTGCCTCCGAGTGCCGATTCCGAATTGGGGTCTTTTAAGCGATTCTGACAACCGAGCGGAAAGTTATGCCTGTTTTACCGAAGGAGTGTCGGAATTCGTGCGCATTGGAAGCCGCGGCCGCGCTCTGGCAGTTGAATCCGGGTGCCAGACTAGAAATCTCCGAGTCTAGCCTAGGGCAGACCGGGTCGGAGTGCTGATTCGGAATTGGGGCCTCGCGGGCGGTTCCGATCTCCGGGCGAAGAAATATCTACGTTTTACCAAAGGGGTGCGAAAATCGGTGTACTAGTACACACACTCCGAGGTGGCATTTCGGCCATCGGACTCAAAATTTCGTGAAACTAGTTCATCTCGACCGGCTCGGAGAGACGATTCCGACAAGTGGTCATATACATGATTCTGATACCCAGGCAGAAAGTTATGCCCAGTTCTTACACTGGAGGGGGTGAGAGTAATCTGTCAGGGGTGGCGAAATCGGTGATTTTCGGGTGCCCACGTTTATGACGTGGGGATGAGCTCTCGGACCGCGATGACTGCAACCTCTGACCTCCGTGATTGGCCGACTCTGGGTAGTGGCCCCACAGGCGAGCCGCGTGATCAAGAAAATGTCACAGCAAAAAACCGCGAATCGTTTGCAAGAACTGAAATTTCAGAGCAAAAAATGATGGATTTTCGACTTCAAAACAGTGTCCTATTGCCTGAGGCAATAGCAGGCGACGAGCGCCTCTGCATGCCGATTCCAAATTGGGGTCTTATAAGCGATTTCGACAACCGAGAGGAAAGTTATGCCCATTTTTCCGAAGGCGTGCCGGAATCCGTGTGCATTTGGAGCCGCGGCCGCACTCCGGGTGCGGAATCCGGGCGCCGGACAAGTGGTCATATAAGTGATTCTGATACCCGAGCAGAAAGTTATGCCCAGTTCTTCCACTGGAGGGGGTGAGAGTAATCCGTCAGGGGTGGCGAAATCAGCGATTTTTGGGCGCCCACGTTTGCGACGCAGGGAGGATCTCTCGGATCGTGATGACTACGTCCTTCGACCTCCGTGATTGGCAGACTCTGGGTTGCAGCCCCACAGGCGAGCCGCGTGATCAAGGAAACGTCAGTATAAAAAAGCATGAATCGTCTGCAAGAACCGAAATTTTGGAGCCCAAAATGATGGATTTTCGACTCAAAAACAATGTCCTATTGCCTGGGGCAGTGCTATGAGACGAGCGCCTCTGAGTGCTGATTCCGAATTGGGGTCTTATAAGCGATTCCGACAACCGAGCGAAAAGTTATGCCTATTTTACCGAAGGCGTGTCAGAATCCGTGCGCATCGGGAGCCGCGGCTGCGCTCCGGGAGTGAAATCCAGGTGCCGAACCATAAATCTTCGAGTCTGGCCTAGGGCACACCGGGCCGGAGTACTGATTTGGAATTGGGGCCTCACGGGTGGTTCCGATCACTGGGCGATGACATATCTGCGTTTTACTGAAGGGGTGCGAAAATCGGTGTATTAGTACACACACTCCGAGGTGGCATTTCGAGCTCCGGACTCAAAATTCCGCAAGACCGGCGTCATCTCGATCGGCTCGGAGAGACGATTCGGACAAGTGGTTATATAACCGATTCCGATACCCTGGCAGAATGGTATGCCCAGTGCTTCCACTGGAGGGGGTGAGAGTAATCCGTCAGGGGTGGCGAAATCGACGATTTTCGGGCGCCCATGATTATGACGCGTGGAGGAGCTTTCGAACCGCGATGACCATAGCCTCCGACCTCCATGATTGGTCGACTCTGGGTTGCAGCCCCACAAGCGAGCCGCGAGATCGAGGAAACGTCACTGCAAAAAACTGTAAATCGTCTGCAAGAACAGAACTTTTGGAGACCGAAACGATGGATTTTTGACTCAAAAACACTGTCCTATCCCCTGAGGCTATAGAAGGGGACGAGCGCCTCTGAGTGTCGATTCCGAATTGGGGTTTTTTATGCAATTCCGACAGCCGAGGGTAAAGTTATGCCCGTTTTACCGAAGGCGTGTCGGAATCCGTGCGCATTGGGAGCCGAGGCCGCGCTCCGGGAGCGGAATCTAGGCGCCGAACAAGAAATCTCCGAGTCCAGCCTTGGGCAGACCGGGTCGAAGTGCCGATTCAGAATTGGGGCCTCGTGGGCGATTCCGATCACCAGGCGAAGAAATATCCACGTTTTACCGAAGGGGTGCGAAAATCGGTGTACTAGTAAACACGCTCCGAGGTGGCATTTCGACCTGCGAACTCAGAATTCCACGAGACTAGCATCATCCCATCCGGCTCGCAGAGGCGATTCCGACAAGTGGTTTGTAAGCGATTCCTATACCCAGGCAGAAAGTTATGCCCAGTTTTTCCACTGGAGGGGGTGAGAGTAATCCGTCAAGGGTGACGAAATCGGAGAAGTTCGGGCGCCCACGTTTACGAAGCGGGGAGGAGCTCTCGGACCGCGATGACCATGGACTCCGACCTCCATCATTGGCCGACTCTGGGTTGTGGCCCCACAGGCGAGCCGCGTGATCGAGGAAACGTCACTGCAAAAAATCACGAATCGTCTGCAAGAACCGAAATTTCGGAGCCAGAAATGATGGATTTTCGACTCAGAAATGGTGTCCTATCGCCTAAGGCAATAGCAAGCGATGAGCCCCTCTGAGTGCCGATTCCGAATTGGGGTCTTATAAGCGATTCCAACAATCGGTCGGAAAGTTATGCCCATTTTACCAGAGGCATGTCGAAATCCGTGCGCATCGGGAACCGCGGCCGCGCTCTGGAAACGGAATCTGGGCGCCGAATCGAAAATCTCTTAGGCTGGCTCAGGGCCGACCGGGTCGGTGTGCCGATGCAGAATTGGGTCCTCGCGGGCGGTTCCGATCACCAGGCAAAGAAATATCCGCATTTACCGAAGGAGTGTGAAAATCGGTGTACTAGTACACCCACTCCGAGGTGGCATTTCGGGCACCGGACTCGGAATTCCTCGAGATTGGTGTCAACTCCACTGACTCGGAGAGGCGATTCCGACAAGTGGTCATATAAACGATTCCGATAATGGGCAGAAAGTTATGCCCAGTTCTTCAACTCAAGGGGGTGAGGGTAATCCGTCAGTGGTGGCGAAATCGGCGATTTTTGAGATCCCACGTTTACGATGCAGGGAGGAGCTCTCGGACCACGACGGCCATGGCCTTCGACCTCCATAATTGGCCGACTCTGGGTTGCGGCCCCATCCGCGAGCCGCGTGACCGAGGAAACGTCACTATAAAGAACCACGAATCGTATGCAAGAACTGAAATTTTGTAGCCCAAAATGATGGATTTTAGACTCAGAAATAGTGTCCTATCGCCAGAGACAATAGCAAGCAATGAGCGCCTCTGAGTGCCGATTCCGAATTGGGGTCTTATAAGCGATTCCGACAACCGAGCGGAAAGTTATGCCTGTTTTACCGAAGGCGTGTCAGAATTCGGGCGCATCGGGAGCCGCGGCCGTGCTCCGGGAGCGGAATTCGGGTGCCAGACCTAAAATCTCCGAGTCTGGCCCAGACACGACCGGGTCGGAGTGCCGATTCAGAATTAGGGCCTCGCGGGCAGTTTCGATCACGGGGCGAAGAAATATCCGTGTTTTACCGAAGGGGTGCAAAAATCGTTGTACTAGTACACACGCTCCGAGGTGGCATTTCGGGCTTCGGCCTCAGAATTCCGCGAGACTGGCGTCATCTCGACCGGCTCGGAGTGGAGAGACGATTCTGACAAGTGGTCATATAAGCGATTCTGATACTCGGGCGGAATGTTATGCCCAGTTTTTCCACTGGAGGGGGTGAGAGTAACCCGTCAGGGGTGGCGAAATCGGCGATTTTCGGGCACCCACGTTTATGATGCGGGGAGGAGCTCATGGACCGTGATGACCACGGCCTCCGACCTCCGTGATTGGCCAACTCTGGGTTGCGGCCCCACAGGCGAGCCGCATGATCGAGGAAACGTCACTAAAAAAAAACCGCGAATTTTCTGCAAGAACTAAACTTTTGGAGCCCGAAATGATGGATTTTCGACTCGGAAACAGTGTCCTATTGCCTGAGGCAATAGCAGGCAACTCTGAGTGCCTATTCCGAATTGGGGTCTTATAAGCGATTCCGACAACCGAGCGGAAAGTTATGCCCGTTTTACCGAGGGTGTGTCGAAATTTGTGCGCATCGGGAGCCGCGACTGCGCTATGGGAGCGGAATCTGGGTGCCGGACCGGAAATCTCCGAGTCTAGCCCAGAGACGATGGGGTCGGAGTGCCGATTCGGAATTGGGGCCTCACGTGCGGTTCCGATCACTGGGCTAAGAAATATCCACGTTTTATAGAAGGGGTGCGAAAATCAGTGTACTAGTACACATGCTCCGAGGTGACAATTTGGGCTCCGGACTCGAAATTTCGTGAGACCAGTGTCATCTCAATCGGCTCGGAGAGACGATTCTGACAAGTGGTTATATAAGCGATTCCGATACCCGGGCGGAAAGTTATGCCCAGTTTTTCCACTGGAGGGGGTGAGAGTAATCTGTCAGGGGTGGCGAAATCGGCGATTTTCGGGAGCCCATGTTTACGACGCGGGGAGGAGCTCTCGGATCGCGATGACCGCAGCCTCCAACCTCCATGATTGTCCGACTCTGGGTTGCGGCCCCACAGGCGAGCCGCATGATCGAGGAAACGTCACTGCAAAATGTTGAGCAACTACGCCTAAGAAAATCAAAGATTTTGTAGACTTAGCATATATCATGTTTTTGCTATGACAATACTTTTAAATAGACTTTCTACATAGAAAATATATCAATTACATATAACAATAAATATATAAATATATATATATATATATAAATAATAGTGTGACAAACTCCATCTCAAGATTTTTCTAAGTCAACAGACTCTCCCTATGTCATACTGAATCTGACTGAGAATTCGACTGCTAACTCCGACTCCTTCAGAATCGAAGTCAAAACCACCCAAAAATATTCTAAGTCCACTCCTCTATACATTATTCGAGTGTCAACTCCGACTTATACAGTCGAATACTTCATAAAATTTATCTACGTAATGGACTATCATCTTTGATTCCTACAATCGAATGCTTCAGAACTCTACTTCCTCAGTATCCAACTGCTAAAGTCGATTTTCCTTCATTTCTTTAGAAGTCAAATCCTAATAGTCGAATTATTCTAGTTTCAACTCCGACTTCTAGAGTCGAATTATAATCTTTACCAAAGTCGAATCATTCTTTTCATTCCCGACTTGTATTCTAGTGAAGTCGAATCATTCTTCAACTTCCAAAGTGGAATTGCATAGTCCTTTGTATCCAACTTCACTATCAGTTATGTGTTTCTCTGAACCTTCCAGTTCAACAATTAGTGTAATCTTGTTTCCCAATTATCTTTTGACATTATTTCTAATAAACTTTTCAATGATAAAATATTTTACTGATCCATCAAAATATCATTATTTTATTATTATTTTTCTGACAAGATAAATCATATTATACTTAAACTATTCATCCAAAAAAATGTTTAGATTATTTCTGCAACTCTTTATTCAAACTGAGCTGTCTGCTTCATGAAAATGATCCGGATTTTGTGGATACATAAGAGATATTGCATTTATTGTATTTCAGGCGCATGGCATCTGGCAGAGTACACCTACCACTGACAGACCCATGCTTTACCTTTTTCATGCAACTGTCTATCCTCTCTTTTCTGTCTGAAAGCATGCCTATACGAGGTTTCCATGCCTTTTCTTTTTGCTCTCTGACTCACCTACCTCAAAGGTATGGAGATACTCTTTCTTTTTGTCTTGTCTTCGCTGCAGACATTTATTGAAGCACGTTTTCAGCATGCTACCCTCACAGTACAATTAATGAGAAGTTGATCTTCTAGCTGTGAAGCTGCAACCCTCGTCTAAAGACATTGGAAAGAAGCAAAACAGAAGGACCCATGGACAACAAGCCTTGCAAAAATCCAATGGATTCTAGAGCTCTCTTCAAACGGGCAAATTCCAATGGCCATCTTTCAAACGGCTATGTTCTGAAGCTATTTAAAAGAAGCTGAAGTTATGCCCAGTTCTTTCGCTGAAGGGGTGGGAATAAACCGGAGGGGGTGACTATATCGGCGATGTTCGTGCACCCATATCTACGACCTGGGGTGGAGATCTCAAGCCGAGTTGAACACGACTTCCAATCGTCGTGATAGCCCAACTCCGTGTGTTGGCCCCGCCAGCGATTCGTGTTATCAAGGGAGGCGCTACTGCCTGAAAATCTTGGAATCGGGGAGATCGTCGGCTGGAATCGCAATTTCGAAGTGCAAAACAAAGGTTTTTCGACCCCGAAACGACGTGTTATCACCTAAGCCGATAACGGGGCGATGGGCGCTTCTGAGTGTCGATTCCGAATTGGGGTCTTATAAGCGATTCTGATAACCGAGCGAAAAGTTATGCCTGTTTGAGCGAAGGGGTGTCCATATGCGATCGCATCGGCAGCCCGCGACCACACTCCTGGAGAAGAATTTGGGTGCCGGACTGGAAATGTTCGAATGCGACCTTATGCCGACTGAGTCGAAGTGTCGATTCTAAATTGGGGCCTTGTGAGCCGTTCCGATCGCCAGTCGAACAAATATCCGCATCCTACCCAAGGGGTACAACAATTGGTGTACTAGTACACACGCTCCGCGGTGGAATTTTGGCCCCGGAGTGAAATTTCGCGAAACCAGCGCCCTGTCGACTGTCTCGGAGTGCCGATTCCAAATTGTGGTCACATAAGCAATTCTGATGCCCAGGCGGAATGTTATGTCCAATTCTTTCGCTAAAGGGGTGGGAATAAATCGGAGGGGGTGACTATATCGGCGATGTTCGTGCACCCATATCTACGACCTAGGGTGGAGATCTCGAGCCGAGATGAACACGACTTCTGATCGCCATGATAGGTCGACACCTTGTGTTGGCCCCGCTAGCGATTCGCGTAATCGAGGGAGGCGCTAATACCAGAAAACCTTGGTATCAGGGAGATCGTCGGTTGGAATCGTAATTTTGGAGTCTGAATCGAAAGTTTTTCGACCCCAAAATGACGTCTTATAGCCAGAGGCGATCAGGGAGCGATGGGCGCCTCTGAGTGCCGATTCCACATTGGGGTCTTATAAGCGATTCTGATAACCGAGCGGAAAGTTATGTCTGTTTGAGCGAAGGGGTGTTCGTATGCGATCGCATCGGCAGTTCGCGACCATGCTCCTGCCAAGGAATTTGGGTGCCGGACAAGAAATCTCCGAATGCAATCTTGTATCGAAGTGCCGATTTCGAATTGGGGCCTCACGTGCCGTTCTGATCGCCGGTCGAACAAATATCTGCGTCCTACCCAAGGGGTACAACAAACGGTGTACTAGTACACACGCTCCGCAGTGGAATTTCAGCCCCATAACAGAATTTTAAGAAACCAGCGCCCTGTCGACCGTCTCAGAGTGCCGATTTCGAATTGTGGTCACATAAGCGATTCCGATGCCCGGGCGAAAAGTTATGGAAAGTTCTTTCGCTGAAGGGGTGGGAATAAACCGGAGGGGGTGGCTGTATCGGCGATGTTCGTGCACCCATATCTACGATCTGGGGTGGAGATCTTGAGCTAAGTTGAATATGACTTCCGATCGTCGTGATAGGCCGACTCTGTGTGTTGGCTCCGCCAGTGATTTGCGTAATCGAGGGAGGCGCTACTACCTGAAAACCTTGAAATCGGGGAGATCGTCGGTTGGAATAACAATTTTGGAGTGCGAAACAAAGGTTTTTGACCCAGAAATGACGTCTTATGGCCCGAGACGATCAGCGGGCGATGGGCGCCTCTGAGTGCCGATTCCGAATTGGGGTCTTATAAGCGATTCTGATAACCGAGCGAAAAGTTATGTCCGTTTGAGCGAAGGGGTGTCCGTATGCGATCGCATCGGTAGCCCGCGACCACGCTCCCGCAGAGGAATTTGGGCGCCGGACCAGAAATCTCTGAATGCAATCTTGTACCGAAGTGCCGATTTCGAATTGGGGCCTCACGTGCCATTCCGAACGCCGGTCGAACAAATATCCGCGTCCTACCCAAGGGGTACAACAATCGGTGTACTAGTACACACGCTCCGGACTGAAATTTCAGCCCCGGAACTGAATTTTGCGAAACCAGCGCCCTGTCGACCGTCTTAGAGTGCCGAATCCGAATTGTGGACACATAAGCGATTCCGATGCCCAGGCGGAAAGTTATGCCTATTTCTTTCGCTAAACGGGTTGGATTAAACCGGAGGGGGTGACTATATCAGCGATGTTCGTGCACTCATATCTATGACCTATAGTGGAGATCTCGAGCCGAGTTGAACATGACTTCCGATCGCCGTGATAGGTCAACTCCGTGTGTTGTCCCCGCCAACGATTAGCGTAATCGAGGGAGGCGCTACTGCAAGAAAACCTTGGAATCGGGGAGATCATCTGCTGGAATCGCAATTTCGGAGTGCGAAACGAAGGTTTTTTGACCCCAAAATGACATCTTATCACTTAAGGCGATAAGGGGGAAACGGGTGCCTCTGAGTGCCGATTCCGAATCGGGGTCTTATAAGTGATTCTAGTAACCGAGCGGAAAGTTATGCCCATTTGAGCGAAGGGATGTCCGTATGCGATCGCATCGGCAGCCCGCGACCATGCTCCCGGAGAGGAATTTGGGTGCCAGATCGGAAATCTCTGAATGCGACCTTGTGCCGACCGGGTCGAAGTGTCGATTCTGAATTGGGGCCTTGCGTGCCATTCCGATCGCTGGTCGAACAAATATTCGCGTCCTATCCACGGGGTACGACAATCGGTGTACTAGTACACACACTCCGCGGTGGAATTTCGGCCCCGAAACGGAATTTTATGAAACCAGCTCCTTGTCAACCGTCTCAGAGTGCCGATTCCGAATTGTGTTCACATAAGCGATTCCGATGCCCGGGCGGAAAGTTATGCCCAATTCTTTCACTGAAGGGGTGGGAAAAAACCGGAGGGGGTGACTATATCAGCGATGTTCGTGCACTCATATCTACGACGTTGGGTGGAGATCTCGAGCCGAGTTGAACATGACTTTCAATCACCGTGATAGGCTGACTCTGTGTATTGGCCTCGCCAGCGATTCGCGTAATCGAGGGAGGCGCTACTGCCTGAAAACCTTGAAATTGGGTAGATCGTCGGCTGGAATCGTAATTTCAGAGTGCGAAATGAAGGTTTTTCGATCCCGAAATGATTCTTATCACCTATCGCGATAAGGGGGCGACGGGCATCTCTGAGTGCCGATTCCGAATTGGGGTGGTCTTATAAGCGATTCTGATAACCGAGCGGAAAGTTCTGCCCGTTTGAGTGAAGGTGTGTCCGTATGCGATTGCATCGGCAGCCCACGACCACGCTCCCACAGTGGAATTTGGGCGCCTGATCAGAAAATCTCCGAATGCGACATTGTGCCGACCGGGTCGAAATGTCGATTCAAAATTGGGGCCTCGTGTGCCATTCCAATCGCCGGTCGAACAACTATCCACATCCTACCCAAGGTACGACAATCGGAGTACTAGTACACATGCTCCGTGGCGGAATTTTGACCCCAAAATAGAATTCCACAAAACCACCGCCCTGTCGATTGTCTCAGAGTGCTGATTCCGAATTGTGGTCACATAAGCGATTCCGATGCCCGAGCAGAAAGTTATGCCCAGTTCTTTCGCTGAAGGGGTGGGAATAAACCAGAGGGGGTGACAATATCGGCGATGTTCAGGAACCGATATCTACGACCTGGGGTAGAGATCTCGAGCCGAGTTGAACATGACTTCCGATCGCCGTAATAGGCCGACTCCAAGTGTTGTCCCCGCCGGCGATTAGCGTAATCGAGGGAGGCGCTACTGCCAGAAAACCTTGGAATCGGGGAGATCGTCAGCTAGAATCACAATTTCAGAGTGTGAAATGAATGTTTTTCGACCCCGAAATGACATTTTATTGCTTAAGGCGATAAGGGGAGGATGGGCGCCTCTGAGTGCCGATTCCGAATCGGGGTCTTATAAGCGATTCTGGTAACTGAGGGCAAAGTTATGTCCATTTGAGCGAAGTGGTGTCATTATGCGATCGCATCGACAGCCCGCGACCACGCTCCCGGAGAGGAATTTGGGCGCCAGACCGGAAATCTCCGAATGGGACCTTGTGCCGACCGGGTCGAAGTGTCGATTCCGAATTGGGTCCATGCGTGCCGTTCCGATCTCCAGTCGAACAAATAACCGCGTCCTACCCAAGGGGTACGACAATCGGTGTACTAGTACACACGCTCCGCGGCGGAATTTCATCCCCGGAATAGAATTTCGCGAAACAAGCACCCTGTCAACCGTCTCAGAGTGTCGATTCCGAATTGTGCTCACATAAGCAATTTCAATGCCCGGGCAGAAAGTTATGCCCAGTTCTTTCGCTAAAGGGGTGGGAATAAACTGGAGGGGGTGACTATATCGGTGATGTTCGTGCACCCATATCTACGACCTGGGGTGGAGATCTCGAGCCGAGTTGAACACGACTTCCGATCGCCATGATAGGCCGACTCCGTGTGGCAGCCTCGCCAGCGATTCGCATAATCGAGGGAGGCGCCACTACCTGAAAACCTTGAAATCGGGGAGATCGTCGGTTGGAATCGTAATTTCGGAGTGCGAAATGAAGGTTTTTTGACCCCAAAACGACTTCTCATCGCATATGGCGATAAGGCGGCGACGGGCATCTCTGAGTGCCGATTCCGAATTGGGGTCTTATAAGCGATTCTGATAACCAAGCGGAAAGTTATGCCCGTTTGAGCGAAGGGGTGTCCGTATGCGAATGCATCGGCAGCCCGCGACCACGCTACCGCAGAGGAATTTGGGCGCCGGACCAGAAATCTACGAATGCGACCTTGTGTCGACCGGGTCGAAATGTTGATTCAGAATTGGGGCCTCGTGTGCCGTTCCGATCACCGGTCGAACAAATATCTACGGCCTACCCAAGGGGTACGACAATCGGTGTACTAGTACACATGCTCTGCAGTGGAATTTCGTCCCCAGAACGGAATTCTGCAAAACCAGCGCCCTGTCGACCATCTTGGAGTGCTGATTCTGAATTGTGGTCACATAAGCGATTCCGATGCCTGGGCGGAAAGTTATGCCCAGTTATTTCTCTGAAGGGGTGGGAATAAACAGGAGGGGTGACTATATTGGCGATGTTCATGCACCCATATCTATGACCTGGGGGGGAGATCTCGAACCGAGTTGAACATGACTTCCGATCACCATGATAGGCGGACTGCGTGTGTTGTCCCCGCCAGCGATTAGCATAATCGATGGAGGCGCTACTGCCAGAAAATCTTGGAATCGAGGAGATCGTCGGCAAGAATCGTAATTTTAGAGTGTGGGTGCCTCTGAGTGCCAATTCCAAATCGAGGTCTTATAAGCAATTCTGGTACCCGAGAGGAAAGTTATGCTTGTTTGAGCGAAGGGGTGTCCGTATGCGATCACATCGGCAGCCCGCGACCATGCTCCCGGAGAGGAATTTGGGCGCCGGACTGGAAATCTCCGAATACGACCTTGTGCTGACCGAGTCGAAGTGTCGATTCCGAATTGTGGCCTTGTGTGCCGTTCCGATCACCGGTCGAACAAATATCCACGTCCTACCAAGGGGTACGACAATCGGTGCACTAGTACACACGCTCCGCGACGGAATTTTGGCCCCAGAACGGAATTTTACGAAACTAGCGCCCTGTCAACCGTCTCGGAGTGCCAATTCCGAATTGTGATCACATAAGCAATTCCGATGCCCGGGCGAAAAGTTATGCCTTATTCTTTCGCTGAAAGGGTGGGAATAAACTGGAGGGGGTGACTATATCGGCGATGTTCGTGCACCCATATCTACGACGTGGGGTGGAGATCTCGAGCCGAGTTGAACATGACTTACGATCACCGTGATAGGCCGACTCCGTGTGTTGGCCCTGCCAGTGATTCGCATAATCGAGGGAGGCGCTACTGTCTGAAAACCTTGGAATCGGGAAGATCGTCGGCTGGAATCTCAATTTCGGAGTGAAAAATGAAGGTTTTTCGACCCTGAAACAACTTCTTATCATCTGTGGCAATAAGGGGGCGACGGGCATCTCTGAGTGCCGATTCCGAATTGGGGTCTTTTAAGCGATTCTGATAACCGAGCGGAAAGTCATGCCCGTTTGAGGGAAGGGGTGTCCGTATGCGATTGCATGGGCAGCCCGCGACCATGCTCCTGCAGAGGAATTTGGGCGCCCGACCGGAAATCTCCGAATGCCACCTTGTGTCGACTGGGTCGAAATGCTGATTCAGAATTGGGGCCTCGTGTGCTGTTCTGATCGCCGGTCGAACAAATTTCTGCGTCCTACCCAAGGGGTACGACCATCGGTGAACTAGTACACATGCTCTGCGGTGGAATTTCGTCCCCGAAATGGAATTCCACAAAACCAGCACCCTGTCGACCAACTCGGAGTGCTGATTCCGAATTGTGGTCACATAAGCGATTCCGATGCCTGGGCGGAAAGTTATGCCCACTTCTTTCATTGAAGGGGGGGGGGGAATAAACCGAAGGGGGTGACTATATTTGTGATGTTCATGCACCCATATATATGACATGGGGTGGAGATCTCGAGCCGAGTTGAACACGACTTTCCGATCGCTGTAATAGGTCGACTCCGTGTGTTGGCCCCGCCAGCGATTCGCGTAATCGAGGGAGGTGCTACTGCCAGAAAACCTTGGAATCAGGGAGATCATCGGCTGGAATCGCAATTTCAGAGTGCAAAACGAAGGCTTTTCGACCCCAAAACGACGTCTTATTGCATGAAGCGATAAGGGGACGACGGGTGCCTCTGAGTGTCGATTTCGAATTGGGGTCGTATAAGCGATTCTGATAACTGGGCAGAAAGTTATGCCAGTTTGAGTGAAGGGGTGTCCGTATGCGATCGCATCGGCAGCCCGCGACCACGCTCTCGGAGAGGAATTTGGGCGCCGGACCGGAAATCTCCGAATGCGACCTTGTGCCGACTGGGTCGAAGTGCCGATTCCGAATTGGGGCCTCGTGGGCTGTTTCGATCACCGGTCGAACAAATATCTGCGTCGTACCTAAGGGGTACGACAATTGGTCTACTAGTACACACACTCCGCGGTGGAATTTCAGCTCCAAAATAGAATTTTTCGAAACCAGCGCCCTGTCGACCGTCTCGGAGTGCCGATTCCGAATTGTGGTCACATAAGCGATTCTGATGCCCGGGCGGAAAGTTATGCCCAGTTCTTTCGTTGATAGGGTGGGAATAAACTGGAGGGGTGACTATATCGGCGATGTTCGTGCACCCATATCTACAACGTGGGGTGGAGATCTCGAGCCGAGTTGAACACGACTTCCGATCGCCGTGATAGGCCGACTCTGTGTGTTGGCCCCGCCAGCGATTCGCGTAATCGAGGGAGGCACTACTATCTGAAAAACCTTGAAATCGGGCAGATCGTCGGCTGGAATCGCAATTTTGTAGTGCGAAACGAAGATTTTTCAACCCCAAAATGACTTCTTAATGCCTATGGCGATAAGGGGGCGATGGGAGTCTCTGAGTACCGATTCCGAATTAGGGTCTTATAAGCGATTCTGCTAACCGAGCGGAAAGTTATCCTCGTTTGAGCGAAGGGGTGTTCGTATGCGATCGCATCGGCAGCCCACGACCACGCTCCCTGAAAGGAATTTGGGTGCCAAATCGGAAATCTCCGAATGCAACCTTGTGCCGACCGAGTCGAAGTGCCGATTCCGAATTGGGGCCTTGCGTGCCGTTCCGATCGTTGGTCGAATAAATATCTGCGCCCTACCCAAGGGGTACGACAATCGGTGTACTAGTACACACGCTCCGCGGCAGAATTTTGTCCCCGGAATGGAATTCTGCAAAACCAGCGCCCTGTCGACCGTCTCGGAGTGCTGATTCCGAATTGCGGTCACATAAGCGATTCTGATGCCCGGGTGGAAAGTTATGCCCAGTTCTTTCGCTGAAGGAGTGGGAATAAACCGAAGGGGGTGACTATATCGGCGATGTTCATGCACCCATATCTACGACCTGGGGTGGAGAGCTCGAGCCGAGTTGAACATGACTTCCGATCGCCGTAATAGGTCGACTCCGAGTGTTGTCCCCGCCAGCGATTAGCGTAATCGAGGGAGGTGCTACTGCCAGAAAACCTTAGAATCGGGGAGATCGTCGACTGGAATCACAATTTCGGAGTGTGAAACGAATGTTTTTCGACCCTGAAATGACATCTTATTGGTTAAGGCGATAAGGGGACGACGGGCGCCTCTGAGTAACGATTCCGAATTGGGGTCTTATAAGCGATTCTGATAATCAGGCGGAAAGTTATGCCCGTTTGAGCGAAGGGGTGTCCGTATGCAATCGCATCGGCAGCCCGCAACCACGCTCCCGTAGAGGAATTTGGGCACCGGACTGAAAATCTCCGAATGCGACCTTGTGTCGACGGGGTTGAAATGCCGATTCCGAATTGGGGTCTCATGGGCCGTTCCGATCGCCGGTCGAACAAATATTTGCATCCTACCCAAGGGGTACGACAATCGGTGTATTAGTACACATGCTCCACGGTGGAATTTTGGCTCCAAAATGAAATTTTGCGAAACCAGCGCCCTATCGACCGTCCCGAAGTGTCGATTCCGAATTGTGCTCACATCAACGATTCTGATGCCCGGGCGGAAAGTTATGCCCAGTTCTTTCGCTGAAGGGGTGGGAATAAACAAGAGAGGGTGACTATATCGGCGATGTTCGTGCACCCACATCTACGACGTGAGGTAGAGATCTCGAGCTGAGTTGAACACGACTTCCATTCGGCTTGATAGGCCGACTCCGTGTGTTGGCCCCGCCAGCGATTTGCATAATCGAGGGAAGCACTACTGCCTGAAAACCTTGGAATCGGGGAGATCGTCGACTGGAATCACAATTTTAGAGTGCGAAACGAATGTTTATCGACCACGAACAATCCCTACGATGGGCGTCTCTAAGTGCCGATTCCGAATTGGGGTCTTATAAGCGATTCTGATAAGCGAGGGGAAAATTATGCCCGTTTGAGCGAAGGGGTGTCCGTATGCGATTGCATCGGCAACCCGCGACCACGCTCCCGCAGAGGAATTTGGGCGCCGTACCGGAAATTTCCGAATGCGACCTTGTACCGACCAGGTAGAAATGCCGATTCAGAATTGGGGCCTCGTGTGCCTTTTCGATCGCCGGTTGAATAAATTTCTGCATCCTACCCAAGGGGTACGACAATCGGTGTATTAGTACACACGCTCCGCGGTGGAATTTCGTCCCTGGAACGGAATTCTGCAAAACCAGCGCCCTGTCGACCGTCTCGGAGTGCGGATTCCGAATTGTGGTCACATAAGGGATTCTGATGCCCGGGCGGAAAGTTGTGCCAAGTTCTTTCGCTGAAGGGGTAGGAATAAACCGAAGGGGGTGACTATATCGGTGATGTTCGTGCACCCATATCTACGACCTGGGGTGGAGATCTCGAGCCGAGTTGAACATGACTTCTGATCGTCGTGATAGGCCGACTCCGTGTGTTGGCCCCGCCAGCGATTCGCGTAATCGAGGGAGGCGCTACTGCCAGAAAACCTTAGAATCAGGGAGATCATTGGCTGGAATCGCAATTTCAGAGTGCAAAATGAAGGTTTTTTGACCCCAAAATGACGTGTTATTGCCTGAAGCGATAAGGGGACGACGAGTGCCTCTGAGTGCCTATTTCGAATTGGGGTCGTATAAGCGATTCTGATAACCGGGCGGATAGTTATGCCCGTTTGAGCGAAGGGGTGTCCGTATGCGATCGCATCGGCAGCCTGCGACCACGCTCCCGGAGAGGAATTTGGGCGTCGGACCGGAAATTTTCGAATGCGACCTTGTGCCGACTAAGTCGAAGTGCTGATTCCGAATTGGGGCCTCGTGTGCCGTTTCGATCGCCGGTTGAACAAATATCTGCATCCTACTCAAGGGGTACCACAGTCGGTGTACTAGTACACACGCTCCGCAGTGGAATTTTGGCCCCAAAACGGAATTTCATGAAACCAGCGCATTGTCAACCATCTCGGAGTGCCGATTCCGAATTGTGCTCACATAAGCGATTCCGATGCCTGGGCGGAAATTTATGCCCAGTTCTTTCGCTGAAGAGGTGGAATGAAACCGGAGGGGGTGACTATATCGGCGATGTTCGTGTAACCATATCTACGACCTGGGGTGGAGATCTCGAGCCAAGTTGAACACAACTTCCGATCGCCGTGATAGACCAACTCCATGTGTTGGCCCCGCCAGCGATTCACGTTATCGAGGGAGGCGCTACTGCCTGAAAACCTTGGAATCGGGGAGATCGTCAGTTGGAATCGTAATTTTTGAGTGCGAAACGAAGGTTTTTCGACCCCGAAACGATGTCTTATCTCTTAAGTCGATAATAGGGTGACGGGCGTCTCTGAGTGCCGATTTCAAATTAGGGTCTTCTAAGCGATTCTGATAACCCAGTGGAAAGTTATGCCCGTTTGAGCGAAGGGGTGTCCATATGCGATCGCATCGGCAGCCTGCGACCACGCTCCCGAAGAGGAATTTGGGCGTCGGACCAGAAATCTCCGAATTCGACCTTGTGCTGACCGGGTCGAAGTGAAGATTCCAAATTGGGACTCGTGGGCCGTTCTGATCGTCGGTCGAACAAATATCTGCATCCTACCCAAGGGGTACAACAATCGGTGTACTAGTACACACGCTCCGCGGTAGAATTTCGGCCCCGAAACGGAATTTTACGAAACCAGCACCCTGTCGACTGTCTCGGAGTGCCGATTCCGAATTGTGGTGACATAAGCGATTCCGATGCTCGGGCGGAAAGTTATGCCCAGTTCTTTCGCTGAAGGGGTGGGAATAAACTGGTGGGGGTGACTATATCGGCGATGTTCGTGCACCCATATCTACGACCTGGAGTGGACATCTCGAGCCGAGTTGAACACAACTTCTGATCACCGTGATAGGCCGACTCCGTGTGTTGGCTTTGCCAATGATTCGCGTAATCAAGGGAGGCTCTACTGCATAAAAACCTTTGAATAAGGGAGATCGTTGGTTGGAATCGCAATTTCAGAGTGCGAAACAAAGGTTTTTCGACCCCGAAATGTCATCTTATGGCCCAAGCGATTAGAGGGCGATGGGCGCCTCTGAGTGCCGATTCCGAATTGGGGTCTTATAAGCAATTTTGATAACCGAGCAGAAAGTTATGCCCGTTTGAGCGAAGGGGTGTCCATATGCGATCGCATCGGCAGCCCGCGACCACGCTCCCGCAGAGGAATTTGGACGCCGGACCAGAAATCTCCGAATGCGACCTTGTGCCAAAGTGCCGATTTCGAATTGGAGCCTCGCGTGCCATTTCGATCGCCGGTCGAACAAATATCCGCATCCTATCCGAGGGGTACGATAATCGGTGTACTAGTACACACGCTCCGCGGTGGAATTTCAGCCCCGAAACAGAATTCTGCGAAGCCAGCGCCCTGTCGACCGTCTCAGGCACCCATATCTACGACCTGGGGTGGAGATCTCGAGCCGAGTTGAACACGACTTCCGATCGTCGTAATAGGCCGACTCCGTGTGTTGGCCCCGCTAGTGATTCGCATAATCGAGGGAGGCGCTACTGCCAGAAAACCATGAAATCAGGGAGATCGTCGGCTGGAATCGCAATTTCAGAGTGCAAAATGAAGGTTTTTCGACCCCGAAATGACGTCTTATCACCTGAAGCGATAAGGGTGCCTCTGAATGCCGATTTCAAATTGGGGTCGTATAAGCGATTCGGATAACTGAGTAGAAAGTTATGCCCATTTGAGCGAAGGGGTGTCCGTATGCGATCGCATCGGCAGCCCGCGACCACGCTCCCGGAGAGGAAATCTCCGAATGTGACCTTGTGCCGATCAGGTCAAAGCGCCGATTCTAAATTGCGCTTCGTGGGCCGTTTCGATCGCCGGCCGAACAAATATCTGCGTCCTACCCAAGGGGTACGACAATCGGTGTACTAGCACACACTCCGCGGCGGAATTTCGGCTCCAAAATGGAATTTTGCGAAACCAGCGCCCTGTCGACCGTCTCGGAGTGCCGATTCCGAATTGTGGTCACATAATCGATTCCGATGCCCAGGTGGAAAGTTCTGCCCAGTTCTTTCGCTAAATGGGTGTGAATAAATCGGAGGGGGTGACTATATCGGCGATGTTCGTGCACCAATATCTACAACATGGGGTAGAGATCTCGAGCCGAGTTGAACACGATTTCCGATCGCCGTGATAGGCCGACTCCGTGTGTTGGCCCCGCCAGCGATTCGCATAATCGAGGGTGGTGCTACTGCCGGAAAACCTTAGAATCGAAGAGATCGTCGGCTAGAATTGCAATTTTAGAGTCCGAAACAAAGGTTTTTCGACTCCGAAATGACTTCTCATCGCTTTTGGCGATAATGGAGCAATGGGCATCTCTGAGTGCCGATTTCGAAATGGGGTCTTATATGCGATTCTGATAACCGAGCGAAAAGTTATGCCCGTTTGAGCGAAGGGGTGTCTGTATGCGATTGCATTGACAGCCCGCGACCATGCACCCGCAAAGAAATTTGGGCGCCAGACCTGAAATCTCCAAATGTGACCTTGTACCGACCGGGTCAAAGTGCCGATTCTGAATTGGGGCCTCGCGTGCCGTTCCGATCGCCGGTCGAACAAATATTTGCATCCTACTCAAGGGGTACCACAATCGGTGTACTAGTACACAAGCTCCGCAGCGAAATTTCGGCCCCAGAACGGAATTTCACGAAACTACCGCACTGTTGACCGTCTCGGAGTGCCGATTCCGAATTGTGCTCACATAAGCGATTCCGATGCCCGGGCCGAAAGTTATGCCCAGTTCTTTCGTTGAAGAGGTGGAATCAAACTGGAGGGGTGACTATATCGGCGATGTTCGTGCAACCATATCTATGACCTGGGGTGGAGATCTCGAGCCAAGTCGAACACAACTTCCGATCGCCGTGATAGGCCAACTCCGTGTGTTGGCCCCGCCAGCGATTCGCATTATCGAGGGAGGCGCTACTGCCTGAAAACCCTGGAATCGGGGAGATCGTCAGCTGGAATCATAATTTTTGAGTGCGAAACGAAGGTTTTTCGACCCCGAAATGACATCTTATCGCTTAAGTCGATAATAGGGCGACGGGTGCCTCTGAGTGCCGATTCCGAATTGGGGTCTTATAAGCGATTCTGATAACCGAGCGGAAAGTTATGCCCGTTTGAGCGAAGGGGTGTCCGTATGCGATCGCATCGGCAGCCCGCGACCACGCTCCCGAAGTGGAATTTGGGTGCCGGACCGGAAATCTCCGAATGCGACCTTGTGCTGACCAGGTCGAAGTGTCGATTCCGAATTGTGACTCGTGGGCCATTTCGATCGTCGGTCGAACAAATATCTGCATCCTACCCAAGGGGTACAACAATCGGTGTATTAGTACACAAGCTCTGCGGCGGAATTTCGGCCCCGGAACGGAATTTCGCGAAACCAGCGTCCTGTCGACTGTCTCGGAGTGCCGATTCCGAATTGTGGTGACATAAGCGATTCCGATGCCTGAGTGGAATGTTATGCCCAGTTCTTTCGCTAAAGGGGTGGGAATAAACCGGTGGGGGTGCTATATCGGCGATGTTCGTGCACCCATATCTACGACCTGGAGTGGACATCTTGAGCCGAGTTTAACACGACTTCTGATCGCCGTGATAGGCCGACTCCGTGTGTTGGCTCTGCCAATGATTCGCGTAATCGAGGGAGGCGCTACTGCATGAAAACCTTTGAATCAGGGAGATCGTTGGTGGGAATCACAATTTCGGAGTGCGAAACAAAGGTTTTTCGACCCTGAAATGTCATCTTATGGCCCGAGCGATTAGAAGGCGACGGGCGCCTCTGAGTGTCGATTCCGAATTGGGGTCTTATAAGCAATTTTGATAACCGAGCAGAAAGTTATGCCCGTTTGAGCGAAGGGGTGTCCATATGCGATCGCATCGGCAGCCCGCGACCATGCTCCCGCAGAGGAATTTGGACGCCGGACCAGAAATCTCCGAATGCGACCTTGTGCCAAAGTGCCGATTTCGAATTGGGGCCTCGCGTGCCATTTCGATCGCCGATCGAGCAAATATCCGCGTCCTATCCGAGGGGTACGATAATCGGTGTACTAGTACACACGCCCCGCGGTGGAATTTCGGCCCCGAAACAGAATTCTACGAAGCCAGCACTCAGTCGACCATCTCAGAGTGCCGATTCCGAATTGTGGTCACATAAGCGATTTCGATGCTCGGGCGGAAAGTTATGTCCAGTTCTTTCGCTGAAGGGGTGGGAATAAACCGGAGGGGGTCACTATATCAACGATGTTCGTGTACCCATATCTACGACATGGGGTGGAGATCTCGAGCCGAGTTGAACACGACTTCCGATCGCTGTGATAGGGCGACTCCGTGTGTTGGCCTCGCCAGCAATTCGCATAATCGAGGGAGGAGCTAATGCTGAAAACCTTGGAATCGGGGAGATCATCGGCTGGAATTGCAATTTCAGAGTGCAAAACAAAGGTTTTTCGACTCCGAAACGACCTCTTATGGCCTGGGGAGATAAGGGGGCGACGGGCGTCTCTGAGTGCCGATTCCGAATCGAGGTCTTATAAGCGATTCTGATAACCGAGCGGAAAGATATGCCTGTTTGAGCGAAGGGGTGTCCGTATGCGATTGCATCGGCAGCCCGCGACCACGCTCCCGCAGAGGAATTTGGGCGCCGCACAGGAAATCTACAAATGTGACCTTGTACCGACTGGGTTGAAGTGCCGATTCTGAATTGGGGCCTCGCGTGCCGTTCCGATCGCCGGTCGAACAAATATCTACGTCCTACCCAAGGGGTACGACAATCGGTGTACTAGCACACGCTCCGCGGCGGAATTTCGGCTCCAAAATGGAATTTTGCGAAACCAGCGCCCTGTCGACCGTCTCGGAGTGCCGATTCTGAATTGTGGTCACATAATCGATTCCGATGCCCAGGCGGAAAGTTCTGCCCAGTTCTTTCGCTAAAATGGTGTGAATAAATCGGAGGGGGTGACTATATCGGCGATGTTCGTGCACCAATATCTACGACGTGGGGTAGAGATCTCGAGCCGAGTTGAACACGACTTCCGATCGCCGTGATAGGCCGACTTCGTGTGTTAGCCCCGCCAGCGATTCGCATAATGGAGGGTGGCGCTACTGCCGGAAAACCTTAGAATCGGAGAGATCATCGGCTAGAATTGCAATTTCAGAGTGCGAAACAAAGGTTTTTCGACTCTGAAATGACTTCTTATCGCTTGTGGAGATAACGGAGCGATGGGCGTCTCTGAGTGCCGATTCCGAATTGGGGTCTTATAAGCGATTCTGATAACCGAGCGGAAAGTTATGCCCGTTTGAGCAAAGGGGTGTCCGTATACGATTGTATTGACAGCCCGCGACCACGCACCCGCAATGGAATTTGGGCACTAGACCAAAAATCTCCAAATGTGACCTTGTACCGACCGGGTCGAAGTGCCGATTCTGAATTGGGGTCTCGCGTGCCGTTCCGATCGCCGGTCGAACAAATATCTGCGTCCTACTCATGGGGTACCACAATCGGTGTACTAGTACACACCCTCCGCAGCGGAATTTCAGCTACAGAACGGAATTTCACGAAACCAGCACACTGTTGACTGTCTCGGAGTGCCGATTCCGAATTGTGCTCACATAAGCGATTCCGATGCCCGGGCGGAAAGTTATGCCCAGTTCTTTCGCTGAAGAGGTGGAATCAAACCGAAGGGGTGACAATATCGGCGATGTTCGTACAACCATATCTACGACCTGGGGTGGAGATCTCGAGCCAAGTCGAACACAACTTCTGATCGCTGTGATAGGCCAACTCCGTGTGTTGGCCCCGCCAGCGATTCGCGTTAACGAGGGAGGCGCTACTGCCTGAAAACCTTAGAATCGGGGAGATCGTCAGCTGGAATCGTAATTTTTGAGTGCGAAACGAAGGTTTTTCGACCCCGAAATGACATCTTATCGCTTAAGGCGATAATAGGGCGACAGGTGCCTCTGAGTGCCGATTCCGAATTGGGGTCTTATAAGCGATTCTGATAACCGAGCGGAAAGTTATGTCCGTTTGAGCGAAGGGGTGTCCGTATGCGATCGCATCGGCAGCCCGCGACCACGCTCCGGAAGTGAAATTTGGGCGCCGAACCGGAAATCTCCGAATGCGACCTGTACTGACCGGGTCGAAGTGTCGATTCCGAATTGGGACTCGTGGGCCGTTTCGATCGCCGGTCGAACAAATATCTGCATCCTACCCAAGGGGTACAACAATCGGTGTATTAGTACACAAGCTCTGCGGCGGAATTTCGGCCCCGAAATAGAATTTCGCAAAATCAGCGTCCTGTCGATTGTCTCGGAGTGCCGATTCCGAATTGTGGTGACTTAAGCGATTCCGATGCCCGGGCGGAAAGTTATGCCCAGTTCTTTCGCTGAAGGGGTGGGAATAAACCAGAGGGGGTGACTATATCGGCGATATTCGTGCACCCATATCTACGACCTGGAGTGGACATCTCGAGCCGAGTTGAACACGACTTCTGATCGCCGTGATAGGCCGACTCCGTGTGTTGGCTCCACCAATGATTCGCATAATCGAGGGAGGCGCTACTACCTGAAAACCTTTGAATCAGGGAGATCGTCGGTTGGAATCGCAATTTCGGAGTGCGAAACAAAGGTTTTTCAACCCCGAAATGTCGTCTTATGGCCCGAGTGATTAGTGGGCGACGGGCGCCTCTGAGTGCCGATTCCGAATTAGGGTCTTATAAGCAATTTTGATAACCGAGCGGAAAGTTATGCCCGTTTGAGCGAAGGGGTGTCCATATGCGATCGCATCGACAGCCCGCGACCACGCTCCCGCAGAGGAATTTGGACGCCGGACCAAAAATCTCCGAATGCGACCTTGTGCCAAAGTGCCGATTTCGAATTGGGGCCTCGCGTGCCATTCCGATCGCCGGTCGAACAAATATCCGCGTCCTAACCGAGGGGTACGAAAATCGGTGTACTAGTACACACGCCTCGCGGTGGAATTTCGGCCCCGGAACGGAATTCTGCGAAACCAGCGCCCTGTCGACCGTCTTAGAGTGCCGATTCCGAATTGTGGTCACATAAGCGATTTCAATGCCCAAGCGGAAAGTTATGCCAAGTTCTTTCACTGAAGGGGTGGGAATAAACCGGAGGGGGTGACTATATCAGCGATGTTCGTGCACACATATCTACGACATGGGGTGGAGATCTCGAGCCGAGTTGAACACGACTTCCGATCGCTGTGATAGGCCGACTCTATGTGTTGGCCCCGCCAGCGATTCTCATAATCGAGGGAGGTGCTACTGCCTGAAAACCTTGGAATCGGGGAGATCGTCAGATGGAATTATAATTTCGGAGTGCAAAACGAAGGTTTTTCGACACTGAAACGACTTCTTATGGCCCGTGGCGATAGGGGGGCAACGGGCGTCTCTGAGTGCCGATTCCGAATCGGGGTCCCATAAGCGATTTTGATAGCCTAGCGGAAATTTATGCATGTTTGAGCGAAGGGGTGTCCGTATGCGATTGCATCGGCAGCCCGCGACCATGCTCCCGCAGAGAAATTTAGGCGCCAGACCAGAAATCTCCGAATGCGACCTTGTGCCGACCGTGTCGAAGTGCCGATTCTGAATTGGAGCCTCACGTGCCATTCCGATTGCTGGTCGAACAAATATATGCATCCTCCCAGGGGGTACCACAATCGGTGTACTAGTACACACGCTCCGCAGTGGAATTTTAGCCTCAAAATGGAATTTCACGAAACCAGCGCCCTGTCGACCGTCTCAGAGTGCCGATTCCAAATTGTGCTCACATAAGCGATTTCGATGCGTGGGCGGAACGTTATGCTTAGTTCTTTTACTGAAGGGGTGGGATCAAACCGGAGGGGGTGACTATATCGGCGATGTTCGTGCACCCATATCTACGACCTGGGGTGGAGATCTCGAGCCGAGTTGAACACGACTTCTGATCGCCGTGATAGGTCAACTCTGTGTGTTGGCCCTGCCAGTGATTCGCGTAATCGAGGGAGGCGCTACTGCCACAAAACCTTGGAATTTGGGAGATCTTCGGCTGGAATCGCAATTTCAGAGTGCGAAACGAACATTTTTCGACCCCGAAATGACGCCTGAAGTGATAAGGGTGCCATTGAGTGCCGATTTCGAATTGGGGTCTTATAAGCGATTCTGGTAACTGGGCGGAAAGTTATGTCTGTTTGAGCGAAGGGGTGTCCGTATGCGATCGCATCGGCAGCCTGTGACCACGCGGAGAGGAATTTGGGCGCCGGATCGGAAATCTCCGAATGCGACCTTGTGCCGACCGAATCGAAGTGCTGATTCTGAATTGGGGCCTCGTGGGGCGTTCCGATCACCGGTCGAACAAATATCTGCATCCTACCCAAGGGGTACGACAATCGGTGTACTAGTACAAACGCTCCTCTACAGAAATTCGGCTCCATAACAGAATTTTACGAAACCAGCATCCTGTCGACCATCTCGGAGTGCTGATTCCGAATTGTGGTCACATAAGCGATTTCGATGCCTGGGCGGAAAGTTATGCCCAGTTCTTTCGCTGAAGGGAATAAACCGGAGGGGGTGACTATATCGGCGATGTTTGTGCACCCATATCTACGATCTGGAGTGGAGATCTCGAGCCGAGTTGAACACGACTTCCGATCGCCGTGATAGGCCGACTCCGTGTGTTGGCCCCGCTAGCGATTCGCGTAATTGAGGGAGGCACTACTACCTAAAAACCTTGGAATCGGGGAGATCGTCGATTGGAATCACAATTTCGGAGTGCAAAATGAAGGTTTTTTGACCAAGAAATGATGTATTATCGCCTGAGACGATAAGGGGATGACGAGCGCCTCTGAGCGCCGATTCCGAATTGGGGTCTTATAAGCGATTCTGATAACCAAGCGGAAAGTTATGCCCGTTTGAGCGAAGGAGTGTGCATATGCGATCGCATCGGCAGCCCGCCACCACGCTCCCGTAGAGGAATTTGGGCGCCGGTCCTGAAATCTCCAAATGCGACCTTGTGCCGAAGTGCGGATTTTGAATTGGGGCCTCGCGTGCCGTTCCGATCGTCGGTCGAACAAATATCCATGTCCTACCCAAGGGGTACGACAATCGGTGTACCCAACACACGCTCCGCAGTAGAATTTCGGCCCCGGAACGGAATTCTGCGAAACCAGCACCCTGTCGGCCGTCTCGAAGTATCGATTCCGAATTGTAGTCACATAAGCGTTTCCGATGCCCGGGCAGAAAGTTATACCCAGTTCTTTCGCTGAAGGGGTGGGAATATACCGGAGGGGGTGACTATATTGGCGATGTTCGTGCACCCATATCTACGACCTGGGGTGGAGATCTCGAGTCGAGTTGAACATGACTTCGAATCGCCGTGATAGGCTGACTCCATGTGTTGTCCCCGCCAGCGATTAGCATAATCGAGGGGAGGTGCTAGAGCCATAAAGCCTTGGAATTGGGGAGATCGTTGGCTGGAATTGCAATTTCGGAGTGCGAAACGAAGGTTTTTCAACCCCGAAACGACATCTTATCGCTTGAGGCGATAAAGGGGCGACGGGCGCCTTTGAGTTCCGATTTCGAATCAGGGTCTTATAAGCGATTCTGAAAGTTATACTCATTTGAGCGAAGGGGTATCCGTATTCGATCGCATCGGCAGCCCGCGACCACTCTCCCGGACAGGAATTTGGGCGCTGCACCGGAAATCTCTGAATGTGACCTTGTGCCGACCGGGTCGAAGTGCCGATTCCGAATTGGGGCCTTGCGTGCCGTTCCGATCAACGGTCAAACAAATATCCGCATCCTACCTAAGGGGTACGATAATCAGTGTACTAGTACACACGCTCCGCGGCAGAATTTCGGCTCCAAAATTGAATTTTGTGAAACCAGCGCCCTGTCGACCATCTCGGAGTGCCGATTCCGAATTGTGGTCACATAAGCGATTCTGATGCCCAGGCGGAAAGTTATGCCCAGTTCTTTCACTGAAGGGGTGGGAATAAGTCAGAGGGGGTGACTATATCGGCGATGTTCGTGCACCCATATCTACGACGTGGGGTGGAGATCTCGAGCCGAGTTGAACATGACTTCCGATCGCCGTGATAGGCCGACTCTGTGTGTTGGCCCCGCCAGTGATTCGCATAATCGAGGGAGGCACTACTGCCTGAAAACCTTGGAATCGGGGAGATCGTCAGTTGGAATTGTAATTTCAGAGTGCGAAACAAAGATTTTTCGACTCCAAAACGACATCTTATTGCCTGAGGCTACAAGGGAGCAACGGACGCATCTGAGTGCCGATTCCGAATTGGGGTCTTATAAGCGATTCTGATAACCGAGCGGAAAGTTATGCCCGTTTGAGAGAACGGGTGTCCATATACGATTGCATCGGCATCCCGCGACCACGCTCCCGGACAGGAATTTGGGCGCCAGACCGGAAATCTCCGAATGCGACCTTGTGTCGACCGGATCGAACTATCGATTCGGAATTGGAGCCTCGCTGGTGGTTCCGATCGCCGGGCGAACAAATATCCGCATCCTACGCAAGGGGTACGACAATAGGTGTACTAGTATACACGCTCCACGGCAGAATTTCGGCGCTGGAACAGAATTCTGCAAAACCAGTGCCCTGTCGACCATCTCAGAGTGCCGATTATGAATTGTGGTCACAAAAGCGATTCCGATGCCCGGGCGGAAAGTTATGCCCAGTTCTTTCACCGAAGGGGTGCGAATAAATCGGAGGGGGGTGACTATATCGGTGATGTTCGTGCACCCATATATACGACCTTGGGTGGAGATCTCGAGCCGAGTTGAACACGACTTCCTATCCTCGTGATAGACCGACTCCGTGTGTTGGCCCCGCCAGCAATTCGCGTAATCGAGGGAGGTGCTACTGCCAGAAAACCTTGGAATCTAGGAGATCGTCGGTTGGAATCACAATTTTAGAGTGCAAAACGAAGGTTTTTCGACCCCGAAATGATGTCTTATGGCCTGAGGCTATAAGGGGGCGACGGGCTCCTCTTAGTGCCGATTCCAAATTGGGGTCTTACAAGAGATTCTGATAACCGAGGGAAAGTTATGCATGTTTGAGCGAACGGGTGTCCGTATGCGATCGCATCGGCAGCCCGCGACCACGCTCCCAAAGAGGAATTTGGGCGCTGGACCGAAAATCTCCGAATACGACCTTGTGTCGACTGGGTTGAAGTGCCGATTTTGAATTGGGGCCTCGCGGGCGGTTCCGATCACCGGCGAACAAATATTTGCATCCTACCCAAGGGGTACGACAATCGGTCTACTAGTACACACGCTCTGCAGCAGAATTTCATCCTCAGAATGGAATTCCGCGAAACCAGCGACTTATCGACCGTCTCGAAGTGCCAATTCGGAATTGTGGTCACAAAAGCGATTCCGATGCTTGAGCGGAAAGTTATGTCCAATTCTTTCACTGAAGGGGTGGGAATAAATAGGAGGAGGTGACTATATTGGCGATGTTCGTGCACCCATATCTACGACTTGGGGTGGAGATCTCGAGCCGAGTTGAACACGACTTCCGATCGCCATGATAGGCCGACTCCGTGTGTTGGCCCCTCCAGCGATTCACATAATCGATGGAGGAGCTATTGCCATAAAACCTTGGAATCGGGGAGATCATCTGCTGGAATCATAATTTTAGAATGTGAAACGAAAATTTTTCGACCCCGAAACGACGTCTTATCGCCTGAGACTATAAAGGGGCGACAGGCACCACTGAGTGTCGATTCCGAATTGAGGTCTTATATGTGATTCTGATAACTGAGAGGAAAGTTATGCATGTTTGAGCGAACGGGTGTCCGTATGCGATCGCATCGGCAGCCCGCGACCACGCTCCCGGAGAGGAATTTAGGCGCCGAACCGAAAATCTCCAAATGCAACCTTGTACCGACCGGGTCGAACTGTCGATTTTGAATTGGGGCCTCGCGGGTGGTTTCAATCGCCGAGTGAACAAATATCCGCGTCCTACCCAAGGGGTACGACAATAGGTGTACTAGTATACACGCTCCACGGCAGAATTTCGGCGCTGGAACAGAATTCTGCAAAACCAGTGCCCTGTCGACCATCTCAGAGTGCCGATTATGAATTGTGGTCACAAAAGCGATTCCGATGCCCGGGCGGAAAGTTATGCCCAGTTCTTTCACCGAAGGGGTGCGAATAAATCGGAGGGGGTGACTATATCGGTGATGTTCGTGCACCCATATATACGACCTTGGGTGGAGATCTCGAGCCGAGTTGAACACGACTTCCTATCCTCGTGATAGACCGACTCCGTGTGTTGGCCCCGCCAGCAATTCGCGTAATCGAGGGAGGTGCTACTGCCAGAAAACCTTGGAATCTAGGAGATCGTCGGTTGGAATCACAATTTTAGAGTGCAAAACGAAGGTTTTTCGACCCCGAAATGATGTCTTATGGCCTGAGGCTATAAGGGGGCGACGGGCTCCTCTTAGTGCCGATTCCAAATTGGGGTCTTACAAGAGATTCTGATAACCGAGGGAAAGTTATGCATGTTTGAGCGAACGGGTGTCCGTATGCGATCGCATCGGCAGCCCGCGACCACGCTCCCAAAGAGGAATTTGGGCGCTGGACCGAAAATCTCCGAATACGACCTTGTGTCGACTGGGTTGAAGTGCCGATTTTGAATTGGGGCCTCGCGGGCGGTTCCGATCACCGGGCGAACAAATATTTGCATCCTACCCAAGGGGTACGACAATCGGTCTACTAGTACACACGCTCTGCAGCAGAATTTCATCCTCAGAATGGAATTCCGCGAAACCAGCGACTTATCGACCGTCTCGAAGTGCCAATTCGGAATTGTGGTCACAAAAGCGATTCCGATGCTTGAGCGGAAAGTTATGTCCAATTCTTTCACTGAAGGGGTGGGAATAAATAGGAGGAGGTGACTATATTGGCGATGTTCGTGCACCCATATCTACGACTTGGGGTGGAGATCTCGAGCCGAGTTGAACACGACTTCCGATCGCCATGATAGGCCGACTCCGTGTGTTGGCCCCTCCAGCGATTCACATAATCGATGGAGGAGCTATTGCCATAAAACCTTGGAATCGGGGAGATCATCTGCTGGAATCATAATTTTAGAATGTGAAACGAAAATTTTTCGACCCCGAAACGACGTCTTATCGCCTGAGACTATAAAGGGGCGACAGGCACCACTGAGTGTCGATTCCGAATTGAGGTCTTATATGTGATTCTGATAACTGAGAGGAAAGTTATGCATGTTTGAGCGAACGGGTGTCCGTATGCGATCGCATCGGCAGCCCGCGACCACGCTCCCGGAGAGGAATTTAGGCGCCGAACCGAAAATCTCCAAATGCAACCTTGTACCGACCGGGTCGAACTGTCGATTTTGAATTGGGGCCTCGCGGGTGGTTTCAATCGCCGAGTGAACAAATATCCGCGTCCTACCCAAGGGGTACGACAATCGGTGTACTAGTCCACACGCTTCGCAGTGGAATTTCGGCCCTGTCGACCATCTCGGAGTGTCGATTCCGAATTGTGGTCACAAAAGCGATTCTGATGCCCGGGCGGAAAGTTATGCCCAGTTCTTTCACTAAAGGGGTGGGAATAAATCGGAGGGGGTGACTATATCGGCGATGTTCGTGCACCCATATCTACGACCTTGGGTGGAGATCTCAAGCCGAGTTGAACACGACTTCCAATCTCTGTGATAGGCCGATTCCGTGTGTTGGCCCCTCCAGTGATTCACGTAATCGAGGGAGGCGCTACTGCCAGAAAACCTTGGGATCGTGGAGATCGTCGGTTGGAATCGCAATTTTGGAGTGCGAAACGAAGGTTTTTCGACCCCTAAACGACATCTTATTGCATGAGGCTATAAGGGGGCGACGAGTGCCTCTGAGTGCCGATTCCGAATTAGGGTCTTATAAGCGATTCTGATAACCGAGCGTAAATAATGTGCCCTTTTGAACGAAGGGGTGTCCGTATGCGATCGCATCGGCAGCCCGCGACCACGTTCCCAGAGGGGAATTGGGGCGCTGGACCAGAAATCTCCGAATCCAACCTTGTGCTAATCGAGTCGAAGTGCCGATTCCGAATTCGGGCCTCGCGGGTGGTTTGGATTGCTGGGCAAACACATATCCGCAGCTTATCGAATGGGTACAACAATCGGTGTGCTAGTACACACGATCCGCGGTGGAATTTTGGCCCCGAAACGAAATTCATCGAAACCAGCGTCTTGTCGACGGTCTCGGAGTGCCGATTCCGAATTGTGGTCACTTAAGGGATTCTGATACCCGGGAGGAAAGTTATGCCCAGTTCTTTCGTTGAAGGGGTGAGAATAATCTGAAAGGGGTGACTATATCGACGATGTTTGTGCACCCATATTTAAGACCTGAGGAGGAGTTCTCGTGCCGAGATGAACACAACTTCTGATCGCCATCACATGCCGACTCTGTGTGGTTGCTTCGCCTGGGATTCACGTAATCGAGGGAGACATTACTGCTAGAAAACCTTGGAAATGACGAGATCTTTGGCTAAAATCGTAATTTTGGAGTGTGAAACAAATGATTTTTGACCCCGAAATGATGTCTTATCGCCTGAGGTAATAAGGGGACGACGAGCGTCTCTGAGTGCCGATTCCGAATTGGGGTCTTATAAGTAATTCTGATAACCGAGCGGAAAAATATGCCCGTTTGAACGAAGGGCTGTCCGAATGCGATCGCATCGGCAGCCCGTGACCACGCTCCCAAGGGGAATTTGGGAGCCGGATCGAAAATCTCCAAATCTAACATTGTGCCGACCGAGTCGAACTACCGATTCCGAATTGGGGACTCGCGGGCGGTTTCGATCGCCGAGCGAACAAATATACGCATCTTACCCAAGGGGTACGATAATTGGCGTACTAGTACACACGATCCGCGGTGGAATTTTGGCCCCTGAATAGAATTCAGTGAAACCAGTGCCTTGTCGACCGTCTCAGAGTGCCGATTCCGAATTGTGGTCACATAAGTGATTTCGATACCCGGGCGGAAAGTTTTGCTTAGTTCTTTCGTTGAAGAGGTGAGAATAATCCGAAAGGGGTGACTATATCGGTGATGTTTGTGCAGCCATATTTACGACCTGGGGAGGAGTTCTCGCGCCGAGTTGAACACAACTTCCGATCGCCATCATAGGTTGACTCTGTGTGGTTGCCCGCCTGGGATTCACGTAATTGAGGGATACGTTACTACTAGAAAACCTTGGAAACGAGGAGATCATCGGCTGGAATCGCAATTTTGGAGTGCGAAATGAAAGATTTTCGACCCTGAAACGATGTTTTATCGCCTGAGGCAATAAGGGGTTGACGAGCGCCTCTGAGTGCTAATTCTGAATTTGGGTTTTATAAGTAATTTTAATAACCGAGCGGAAAGTTATGCCCGTTTGAACGAAGGAGTGTCCGTATACGATCGCATCAGCTGCCCGCGACCACGCTCCCGAAGGGGAATTTGAACGTCGGACCGGAAATCTCTGAATCCAACCTTGTACCGACCGGGTCAAAGTGCCAATTCCGAATTGGGGCCTCGCAGGCGGTTTCGATCGCTGGGCAAACAAATATCTGGGTCTTACCTAAGGGGTACGACAATCGGTGTACTAGTACACACAATCCACGGTGGAATTTCGGCCCCGAAACGGAATTCAGCAAAATCAGCGTCCTATCAATCGTCTTGGAGTGCCGATTCCGAATTGTGGTCACATAAGCGATTCCGATGTCCGAGCGGAAAGTTATGCCCAGTTCTTTCATTGAAGGGGGGAGAATAATCTGAATGGGGTGACTATATCGGCGATGTTTGTGCGCCCATATTTATGACCTGGGAGGAGTTCTCGCGCTAAGTTGAACACAACTTCCGACCACCGTTACAAGTTGACTCTGTGTGGTTGCCCCGACTAGGATTCACGTAATCGAGGGAGATATTACTTCTAGAAAACTTTGGAAATGGGGAGATCGTCGGTTGGAATCGTAATTTTGGAGTGCAAAATGAAATTTGTTTGACTCCGAAACAACGTCTTATCACCTGATGCAATAAGGGGCGACGAGCGCCTCTGAGTGTCGATTCCGAATTGGGATCTTATAAGAGATTCTGATAACCGAGCGAAAAGTTATGCCGGTTTGAACGAAGAGGTGTCCGTATGCGATAGTATTGGCAGCCCACGACCACGCTCCCGGAGGGGAATTTGGACGTCGGACCGAAAATCTCCGAATCTAACCTTGTGTCGACCGGGTCGAAATGCCGATTCTGAATTGCAGCCTCGTGGACGGTTTCGATCATCGGGTGAACAAATATCCGCGTCTTACCCAAGAGGTACGACAATCGGTGTACTAGTAAACACGATCCGCAGTGGAATTTCGGCCCCGAAATAGAATTCAGCGAAACCAGCGTCCTGTCGACCGTCTCGGAATGCCGATTCCGAATTGTGGTCATATAAGCGATTTCGATACTCAGGCAGAAGGTTATGCCCAGTTCTTTCGTTGAAGGGGTGAGAATAATCCGAAAGGGGTCACTATATCGGCAAGTAGACGTGTAGAGAGAGAGAGAGAGAGAGAGAGAGAGAGAGAGAGAGAGAGAGAGAGAGAGAGAGAGAGAGAGAATTCATCTGGCTAGCAACTTTGTTCTGTCAAACACTTTTTGATGGAAGGAAGAAGATTCGTGGGAAGAAGGGAGGGGTGGGGGTCGAGGTCTCACCCGAATGCACAAAAGACAGGAAGAGAGGAGTCGATCTCTCATCTGATTGCAGAAAGATGTTGGACGATGGCAGGAGAGAGCCAGTTGATCATCTGCAAAAGATAGAAGACAGAGGAAGAGGGGTCAAGCTGCCATCTACGGAAGATAGCAGGGAGGAAGAAAGGTTCTCACAAGAGGAAGGGGGTAAGGAACTCAAGGTGAAAATGGAAATAAAAGATGAGATTAATTTATTCCAAGGTCCCTATGAATTAATTAATCCCATTCATATCCTCATTTTTTGGATTATCTTCATTTTTCTTGATTGCTCTTAATCTTGTGTAAAATGAATATATCAAATAGAGTTTAAAGATATTTTCATTCTATATCCCTGATCTATTGTGATACCAAATGACCTCTTACAGTTTTCATGATGGCATGCACTGAATATTACTCAACTAATTTATCTTCATGTCAAAACAGTACATCAAGTTCTACCAAAATTTCAGTTTATGTCATCTCTTCAATATCGAAAGGCAAATCCGGATTGAGTGGCTTCAGAGCAGAGGTCCCTAGTGCGGTGATGCGATCAAAAGGTCTAGACTTTATAGAATAATTTTTTGTTAAGTGGACTTTACAGAATATTCGTTCAAGGGAAGCATATAAGTTTGCCTGTTGCCGGCGTTATTTGGATATAATCTGAACAGTGGGTGTACACGTTAATGCAGGCCATTGTAAGGGTATATCGGAAATAGAGACAACAGTGCTTGGACAAAGTCTTTATAATGAGATCGGCGTCCCGAACGGATCGGGCGGTGGCGGTCTCGACACAACCAAAGCTGTAGAAGTGTGGGGGTCGGGTTTGGGGGTGTGAAAAAGGAAAAGCTTTCGCCACGCTGAGGAAGAGGCGGCCGGCCGGGGGAGGAGTTCGTAGTCTTCCTCACCGGCGCCGGCAGAGGGGGAAGGGAGTGGAGTGCTGCACCCCAGACGCAGTTGGGATCGGAGTCCCCAGGAAGCTCCCTGGACCCTGATCCAGTGAAAAAGGGAGCGCCTTCTGTGGGATGTATTGGGGAATCGGGGAAGAGATCATGAACAGCGGTGTGTACGGCGCCCACAGGGCGATGGTGGTTGAGTCAGAGTATATATACCAGCACCACAGGCACCAGCCGACGGAGAACCAGTGCAGCTCCGCCCTTGTCAAGCACGTCAAAGCCCCCATCCACCTTGTAAGCCCTAAACGCCGTAGCAGTGCTCCTGTCTGTTCATGTGCTCTGCTGGGCTGAGCATGAGCTGTATGAACGCCTGCAGCTGTGCTTGGCCCCAATTTTTCTCGTCAGGCGTCCCATCCGCCCCCGTTTGGCTTCAATAATATCGATCTCTGTTAACCTTTCTCCGTTACATCTTTGGTCTCGCGGCCCTCTAATTTGTGTCGCCCTGTTCGGTTCTCCATCCTAACGGGATCTGACTCATGTCTTTATGACAGTGGACAAGAGAAGTAGAGAGTGTTTGCCTCAGGGGGCAATTGTTAATTCTGCGTCCGGTTTTGTGACAGTCGTCGGTCTTGCCGTTCTCCTTTTGGATCACCCTGCACTTGTTATTCACAAGCTTTACTTTTAATCGATATGATAAACGATCAAGTATCCGACAGAAATATACTCTCTGCATCTGCTTGTTGTGCGATTCCCATGTCCTGAATCCTAATCGAGTGCTTTTTGTGTGTGTATGTGTGTGATGTGCATGGGTGATAACAGGTGTGGTCTCTGGTGAGGAGATTCGATCAGCCTCAGAAGTACAAACCCTTCATAAGCCGATGCGTGGTTCAGGGTGAACCTGAGATTGGGAGCGTCAGGGAGATCAATGTGAAGTCGGGCCTCCCAGCCACCACGAGTACAGAGAGGCTGGAGCTTCTTGATGACAACGAGCACATCCTCGGCATCAAGATTCTTGGAGGCGACCATCGGCTTCGGGTCTGTGACGCCTCTACCCTCACCCTCTTGTTGTGTTGTTTATGTCAGTTCTGGGTTACGTGAGATTTAATTTCTTCCTGCATCTTACTTTCTAAAAAGCGAAAACAAAAATTTCTTTCTTGTCTTGATTGCATGTAGTTACATGTTTCATTTCGCTGCTGCTGGACCACCAGCTCCTCTTTTCATGTTTGGAGCATGGTACAATTTATTGTCATTAACTTCGGAAGCATATGTATATATACATATATATATATATACATATATATATGGTTAAATTGTTATTTTGGGGAAACTTCTGTCACTAATCTATTTGCACAGCCTTCCTTCAAATTCTTTTTGAACCTGAGACCTCATAAACCTTGGTGTATATGAAGATTTTATCCACGTAGCTTGGTTAAATTGTCGGGGACCAGATCTTTCATTCGTACTGAACTGCTCAATGGTTGATCTAGTTTCATCATTGCCAAATTAAAGTCGTCATATCGATCTGGGGTCGATATGATCTGTAGATCTGGAGGACATGTCGGAACCCATTCATGCGTTCACTTTTTTCGGACACCATCAACACCCCCAATAAAAAGATAAAGTTCGTTTGTTGTTCGGCTAGAATTTAGTGTTAGTTTGAGGAACAGGCTCTGGTGGTTTCAGCTATCTTTGATCTCCAAGAGAAACAAGCCTGCATGATGCCCTTAAGCTCAACAGAACATTAATTCAAGACATCTCTCACGTCTGATGAAATGCCGTTCTCAAACATTAGTTCTCAGCAACCCTTCGGCGTTCTCCATGTTTACAACTGGTCGTCGCTGGAATTTGAAGCCACAAAATAAGCTGTATGAACTGATATCTGTTTGCAGTAAAGAAGGGGGGGGGGGGACAAAGACTCGTGTGTTTTATATATTCATCACTGAAATTATTATATGAAACTTTTACCATGTAGGCCTCGTTTTGCAGCAGTACTTTAAAATGTGGATCGAATGAACTAGCTAATGTTTAAAAGTTTCGATCTTCGAGTAGTCCTAGCGGCTTCATGGCACTCCTATGATTTTCTTGACACGGGTCATGTCCTGATGGTTGCTCAAACATCTGATGATGTTTTCTTTGCAATTTTCTTTGTTCAATGTCCGTAAGCATTTAACATGTGCACATCTTGAGACATTGAAAAGGATGCATTATTCAGCTGCTAGTGAGTTCAACATTTTTTAAGAGCTTGAGGAATTTGATGCATCTGGTCTCTTCTGCCATTTTTCCCTTACTGTCCATTGTCAAAAAGACAATTCTAAAATGATACCATCTGTTGCTCTTCATGTCATTTAAAAGGATAGTGTTTGCAGCTGTGAGTTATCCTCCATTTATTCTCAAGTCCTTGAAGATCCAATCTATCACAAAAATGAAAAAAAAAAACTAAGCTTTTTGGGCTTATACGCCATATCTTTGCTTAGTTTTACTTCTATCTCAAGTGGATGTTTGCCTTTTTCATCTAAACCTCCTCTCCAAATGCTTGTGCAGAACTACTCATCCATCCTAACCCTTCATCCGGAGGTCATCGAGGGGAGGCCTGGTACAATGGTCATCGAATCCTTTCTAGTTGACGTCCCCGATGGTAACACCAAGGAGGAGACATGCTACTTCGTGGAGGCATTGATCAAGTGCAATCTCAAATCGCTAGCCGATGTGTCCGAGCGCCTGGCGTTGCAGGACAGGACGGAGCCCCTGGAAGGTTGCTCAGCTGGGTTTAGCCGAGCCCGGGCATTCAAAGAGCCGTGAGCATCTCGAGGCTCTCCGAGCCCTACTCACCCGGGGGAGAGAGAGAGAGAGAGAGAGAGAGAGAGAGAGAGAGAGATTGGTAAGATGGGTAGTCCTATTGCTCGTCTCGTCGAGTTTGCTACCTCTATCTTGTGGTTTTGGTTCCTTCTTTCGCTGCCTTCACTTAGAGAGGAGTAATGATAGGCGTGGGACGTCCGGAAGTGTATGACCCCAACAACTGCACCTGTTCCTCTGTCGGCGCCGCTAGCTAGAGCCCCCCGTACGTGCATTAGGAGAAGAGATGACGGAAAACGCTGTGTTGATCTATACTTCATAGGCCACTTCTGTATTATCTCTTTTTATTTGGGCTCTTCGCTATGGCGGTCTCTTGTCTCGGAGGACTGTAAATATCCGTTGCTGAGGGATGTACCGCTGGTGTCTTCCTGTAATAATAAAAAGGTCGTGTTGCCTCCTCTTAGTTTAGTTTGCAAGAACATTATTAATACAGCCGGACATAGGACGACGAGGCAGATCGAGGGAGTGGCAGCAGCTAGCCCTTCCTGGCCTTTACCTTATGTTACGGTTGCCCCTGAGTCCTGACCTAGGTGGCTAGTGATCAAGAAGTCCATGCGTTACCGACGTGGGGGTGGATGAGCTCGGGGTCTGTAAAACGACAGATTATTCGACGCTTGAGTCATTGAGATGGATGAAAAGAGTTTAGAACAGATAAATTACGTATCTGTAAGCGTGAGTGTCCCTCTATATGTAGTGGGCTGAAAAATCTTTTAACTGTTGGCCGTTCATGTGGATCTTACGTTACAAACACGATTTTGTAACTATCGTGTTATATTGGTCAGATTGTGGTTTTAATAAGTGTCATTACAAAGTGCATGTTTTGCGGCATTAATTGAACGGCCGTGAGTCATTATATTTGAGATTCTTATGATCCACGTCAAGATATGTCGAGTTGAGTGTGTCTTATCTTTGATCGAGATAAGTTTCGTTGGGGTAAGTCGAGTAGAGTTTGTCTAATTCCTAAGTCAAGATGAATTTCGTCGGTCCCGACGTTTTAGACGGAGACATGACGGTTACCCGTGTCACATTACATGACAAGATCCATCCGACCCTTATCCTCTCGCGTCCCGTTTTTCTTCTGTTTTTGGTTTCGACGGCGAGTGTGCTAAAGTTTTGGGGCGGTGGGCAACTTGGTGCTGTTGCTGATTAGGAGGAGGTTCTCTGAATATGATGTGCAGATGGGCTGTGTGGAGATGGAACCGTTTTGATTTGTTCTACGCCGAAACAGGCTCGGCCCTGTCAGTAGAAGTGGGTTGGGTTAGGTGGTGGGGGCGACGATGGCGCTGCAGACGGCGTGCCGTCCATGAGGACGACTTTTGGCGTTGGTAGCCATTAACTTATCGCTTCTTCTCGTGGTTGCTCCCGTTCTCGAAGGGGCGAAGTGGACTGCGAGAGGTGGGGCGGGAGTGGTCCTCTTGCTTTGTGGGGGGAGGAGCTAGTGGGCGAGGCCGAGGGTTTCACATGGGCGACGACGGAGGAGAGACCCCACCCCACCATTAGTTCGCGACGAAATGTGGCGGTGCGGGTAAAACCCTCCCTTGTTCGTCTACACTAAAAAGTGTATTTTAACAAAGAAAAATATTCACCGTAAGATAAGTCTTATAATAAAGCCGATATAAATGATAAGAAAGTAATCTTTCATTGACTTATATAAAAGAGAAAAAAAAAAAAAAGGTTTTGTCGGGTTTTTTCAATTAATAAAATTAATTTATTATATTCTAAATCATCTCGCGCGATAGATATTTTATATCAACAAGCCACTACTGCTCCGCATCACACCGCACAGGCAGCCGCACCAGGTGCTGGGATTGCTTACTTCATTTATTTAAAAGAGGGAGAGACAGGAAAAAGGACATTGAGTGGGGAGGCGGCGGGAGAGGAGAAAGGATAAGGTCCCGGCCCACCCGGGGTGTGGGTTGGGGTAGGTTGGAGTGGTGGATGGGTGTTTATTTAAGTAATTTGTGGCACATTGACGGCCACCGACCGAGTGCGGAGATTGGTTAACTCAAAAACGGCGGGGCCTCGCAAAGAGGGATTCATGAAATGTGGAAAGAGCCGTGCGAATGTGGGGGCATTGAAAAGGATAGCCGGGGTGTCGAGAAGGTGCTGTTGAGAAATGGACGAGGCCACGAATGGGGACAACAATGTTGAGCCCGGTATTCATTTGAGCCGTCCGTCTTGCCGAGATCAGCATTGGCTCCAGTTTGGTGGGGGCGTCCCAGTGTTTGATGACAAACAAACACAAATTGAGAGTGTTTGTCACTGTGGGAAAGTGGAGGGTTGCTCTGGAGGAGAGAAGAAAGGGGGGATGCACTTCTCTAAGAGAAATCTTTTTTAGAAGCAGACCTTTTCACTGAATTTTGTAGCTAATTTCTAATCTCTATTTTTTAAGAGAACATTGCAATATTTGCTCAAATATACAGTGGTTTCTTACCTACTTATGGGCATCCGTTCTTCGTTCTTGTCTCATTTTGCATGCAATCCTCTAATTTCCCTGTTTACTCATTGTTACCTCTTTTGCCTTGGCGTGGGAAAGACGCACAACGCTGAGCAGACAGTTTTGTTGGATTCTCTGGTTGGACCGCAGTGTTTCCAAAAGGGGTAGAGTAATCATGCGGCATGCCCTGCAAAACCGTGGGCAGAGAGGTAGATTTTTATATTGTCTCGTCCAATACTCGTGTTCTTTGCCACTTTTTCTCCGGATGCTGGATTTTTTTAATCTTGTTTCACCGACAAAGATTAAATTATCTGTTTAATCAATTCACCTGGCTTATTGGGATAAAACTTGCGCAGAGGTAAGCTTTCAGTCACATTTACAGTCTTCTGTCTCTACGAACGCCGCATATCACCGAGTTCGCCGTCGACGCAGATCGTTTGGGAACTATGTAAGGGAACAAAATATTTGTTGGAAGAGTCTTTCTGCAATTAAGTACGAGGTAGGTTATAAAAAAGTAATTTTACATGAAAAATATTTACTATCAAGTACAAAAATATTTTGTTCAAACAGCCGTGTAATATGATATTGGTCTACATGGGGCAAGAATCACGTGATCCAACTAGATGTTGTGGTTGCCTACCTTGTCTCGTCGCATCTTCTCATATTGTTATGGAGCGACGTGCTGCGGGTTGCACAATCATGATAGCGGACATTCTATTACAATTGAATTTTACAATTTTTTTCAATTTTCATTTCTACCCTTTGCACTACGGAGAAGTGAGAAGAGAAGGTTTGTCTAATGTAGCAACCTCTAAATCATCATCCGCAAAAGAGAAAGAAAATAAAACTACCCTCTCCTACTCCTATGCAAACTCTCTCCTACCTCAACCATGATTTTATTATGCAATCGTTCATCTACGCGTGCTCTCTCACCTTGACCATGAGCACCAGGCAACGACTTTTGATTTTCTAGCCAAATTACCCACCATCATCACTCACATCAAATGGAGTTGAAGAAGAGCATCATGTGACTATTCCTCTAGTCATGTTTGATATTAAGATAGATCGGTAATAGAGTGAGAATATCTTTAAAATTTTAAAATTATTCTCAATTTATTCTCGATCTATTTTAATACCAAACAACCCCCTACTGTCACAAGAAGAAGAGAGCCTGGTCTTGACATGTGAGGAACTTAGGGTGTTTTCGACAGAAGAAGACACATAAGTAGCCTCCACAAACAGGTAGGCCTCCACGACTTCCTTAAGCAAGAAGGCAAACCTCCGCCACAACAAGCAAGCATGCTCTCTAAAGAATGTTTGTTTGTTCATGATTTAAGGGTACTTTAGATGTGTGATGTAGTTGATCTTCTTTCGTATTATTGATGCCATAATTTTTCAAAGGTCACATGAATGTTTGTCAAATGAAAGCATGTTATAAAGTCTTATAACAATAATAGGACAATGGTGAGAAATAAAATGCCAAGGGTGACAAATAATGAGACAAGATTGACAAATGTACAATCAAAGATGACAAATACCTAAACAAGGATGACAAGTAGTGCAATAAAAATAACTGCTTATCGGTAATAGGACAATCGTGAAGAATACGAGTAGAAAGGTGACAAATAGGTGTTTAATGGTGATAAATATAAAAGCAAGGGTGACAAATATCTGAACAATATGAAATATAAGTGTTTAAGGGGGACAAATAATGGGACAACGGTGACAAATGTTAAAACAAGGGTAGCAAATATCTAGACAAAGATGACAAATAGGTGTTTAAGGGTGTCAAATGTATAAAAAAGAGTGGAAAATATCTTTAAAAGGGTGACAAATAAAGGGGCAAGGGTGATAGAGATATGTTTAATAGTGAAATAGATAGTGTTGGCAACTCTATGGAGACCCAGAGGGAGATGAATGGGTCTTAGTTTATAAGTATTTACAATAGAATTATCAGAACATAAGGAGAGAAAAATTCACAAAATCACTTAATTTATAAGTATTTACAATGAAATTACATAACTTAAGATCTATATATGCTGGTTACAAAATTCTCGAATAGCGAAGTGGAGGGAAGACCAGCAACAAAATTTACATAACTTGATTATCTAATTAGACAACTAGTGAATGAGGTGACATTCTCTATCTCTCAGCTAGTTCCCAACAACTATCTAGTTTGAAATTACTTGAAAAAATGTCAAGAAACGATATGAGCACAAAATTCCCAATAGGATTTACCCTCTAAGACAAATCAAAATAATTACTTCAAAGGTAATCAAATTATAATAGAAGGACAGTCATTTCAGAATCAATGAATTCAAGGAAAAGCCTGAAAGGAAGATCAAGATGTTATTGGAATTTCAAGAGATAATGTCAAGTAACTGGTCATAAAGCATGGACATCTCAGATCAAATAGTCTTGAGATAATCTTTAAGACATAGGTCATATATATCACATCAAGAAATGATCAAATCAAATCTGATAAAAATTGATAATTTCTGAAAAGTATCAAGTATGATTTATTCATAGAGTTGGACAAGTAAACTTGTATAAAACTGGATTTACAAACCCCAATTTAGGTATCAGGAATTGTCAAATGGGTAACACAATTAACATGACAAGTATATCAAACTAATGGTGCCATGAATTATCAGGTGGGTATCACAAGTAACAAGTAAAAAGTTATTGTGCCTGCAACACCCCTCCTGGCCAATTAAAAGGTGCCACGTGCATACAAACGAAATATCTTAAACACACCTATTATGGGATGGGTTTCTACACTACATGAGGTAATAAGTAGACCAATCATACGGATGAAGCATTGTACTAATACTGATACAACCTTACAAGTAAAATGGATTACAAAAGAGCATTATAGTGTACACATAGTAGTCTGTTCATTAGTTATAGGCCCAAAATTTTGCCGAGTACAAAAGGGTGACAAAATTACATCTTAAACAAAAAATTCTCATTAGGTTTCACCATCCCTGAAAGAGTTACAACAACTAAGGAGGTTGGCCTCGATTAGTAGAACATCTCAAGATGAGGAATCTGAAAATGGTTCAAACAAAAGCATGAGTTCGAAAGGAAGTCAGCAGACATAACCAACATGAGAATATAACAAATGAGCATGGAATATGGGGCAGTTCATAAGAGTACAGAAGCATAAAAACTTGTACAAAGAGTACACCATAAAGGTGGCTTAACCGATTACATGTGCGTAGAAAGGCATGGAGCAGATTTCAAACATAAAGGGATTGGCAAGTTTCTGAATTCAAACATATCAAATGGCATCATCAAATCTCTCGTGGGGATGCATATCATATAATAAACCACCTACCGAGACAGGATGCTTACATATACATACATAGCTAAAAATGCCAAGTGAACTAAGCGTAACCACCCACGTTTAATTTGTGGGTTGAAACCGTCGTCATGACTGACCACTCATATATGACACAAGCCATAAGCAGTCCTAACCACCCCAGAGAGAGAGAGAGGAGAGAGAGAGAGAGAGAGAGAAAATTCAATATATCTTGCCAAAGTATCTAGACATGGAACATAGAAGTGCTGGTAGCATAAAAGGAATTGGACAGAACTTCTGGATCATACATGTAGGCTTACAAGTGGCACTGCTCTAAAAAGATGGAGAGGTTTCATAAGAGACAAAGAAGGTCTTGGTCATGCCTACCTTCTAGAGCTGGAGAACCTGGCTTGAGTTCCTATAGGAGGACTGGGAGGCCCACACCACTAGAAAGCTACTACGGCTCCAAGATCTTGACTTCGGCTTCCTGAGCAGCAAGAGGAAACAAAATGGCTAATCAAAGGGTGGCAACGAGGGCTATTTTAAGAGGGGTTCAAATCATAGTTGGTCGATACTAACAAGAAGGTTCAGACACCTAGAAAACATACAAGTCGAAGGGAAGACATTAACCTAGTGGAGATGACTGATGGAATTGAGAGTGGTAGAGTTAAAAGGCAAGTGGCAAAATTCTTAATGGAACATGATTATTCTGTCAGGCACTGAGGTTGAAGTCAGAAGTTTGACTAGTCAAAGGGCTAGGTGAGGTTGATTTTTGATAAATAATATGACACTTACTGACAATTCAAAGATTTGCACTTAAACATCCTATCGATTATAGAAGGAGGTTTCTACTGATTAGAGAAGAAATCTTGTACGATTGGAGAACAATAACTGTATCGATTAGAGAACAATCGCTATACCGACTGAAGAACAAAGGGAATTTTGACTGGAGAACAAAGACTTCAACTGAAGAACAAAGACTTCGACTAAAGAACAAAGACTTCAACTGAAGAACAAAGACCATACCGATTGGAGAACAAACTTCGACTGGAGAACAAACTTCGACTAGCCCATACTTGATTTTTTTTCCTTATAAGTGGTGAGTTCCTAGTTATAATTATAGGGTAATTAGGTAATTCAAGGTAAAGGAGGTCAAAGCTTTGAAACAAAATTTTTAAGGAAAAACTTGAAGGTTATAGACCCAAGGTCCCACACTTAGGATATTACAACTCTACTCCCCTTAAAAATAAAATTCGCCCTTAAATTTTCAAATTTTACTTACTAAATAGTTGGGGCTATGACTCCTTTAATTCTTGTTCTTCCTTCTAAGTTTTTTCTTCTATATTGGCGCTTCTCCACAGCACTTTCACTAAGGGAATCTTCTTATTTCTCAACACTCGCTTCTTCCAGTCTAGTATATTTACTAGTTTTTCCTCCACAGTCAAATATGGTTGAAGATCTAAATTCTCATGGGTTATGATATAAGTTGTTTCTAACACATATTTCCTCAGCATAGACATATGGAAGACGTTGTGGATGTGGGACCAAGAGGGTGGTAGGGCAAGTTGGTAGGCCATCCCTCTAATTTTGGCCAATACTTCAAAAGGTCCTACATATATGGGGTTTAGCTTTCCCTTCTTGTTGAACCTTAGGACACCTTTAGTTGGAGATACCTTAAAATTACATGATCACCCATAGAGAATTTCAAAGATCTCCTCTTATCAAGATAACTCTTTTGCCTATCTTGTGCTACCATAGTCCTTCTTCTTGATGAATTTGATCTTCTCTGAGCAGTCTTGAATCAGATCTGACCAAATCAAACATTTATCCCCTACTTTTGACCAACAAATAGGGGTGCTACATGGTCTTCCAAGTAAGGGTTTCATAGGGTGTCATTCCAATGGCAGAATGATAACTATTGTTATAGGCAAATTCCACCAGTGGTCGATGGTCATCCCAATTTCCTTGCCAATCAATACTACAAGTTCTCAACATATCCTCCAAAGTCTTGATGATCCTCTCTGATTGCCCATCAGTTTGGAGATGGTAGGCTGAGCTGAACTATAATGAGTGCCCAAAAGCCAACTACAAACTTCTCCAGAGTCTAGCTGTAAACCTTGGATCCCTGTTAGAAATAGTGGACACAAGAACACCATGCAATCTCACTATCTCTCTGATGTAAAACTGAGCTAGGCTTTGCACTGATTGGGTCTTGGTGAAGGCAAGAAAATGTGCTAACTTGGTGAGTTTGTCAACAATGACCCAAATAACATCATGCTTCCTCCTCATTCTGGGCAAATCTGATAAAAATTCATGATAATCTGATCCCATTTCCATACAGGAATTTTAATCCACTACAGCAATCTAGTTGATCTTTGGTGCTTAGCTTTGACCAGCTGGCATGTCAAGCACTTACTTATCATTTATGCAATGTCTTTCTTCATACCATGCCACCAGTAATGTTTCTTCAAATCTCTATTCATCTTGGTGCTACAAGGATGGACAGAATACCTTGCTTTATGCCCTTCCATCAACAACACCCTCTTGATTTCTTCATCTTCTGGCACACATATCTGACCTTGAAATCTAATTACTCCCATCTCACCTCTAATATACCTTGGCTTGCTTAACAATCTCTGCAAGCCTTGGTCTCTCGATTAGGCTTCCACAATCTTGTCTAAAAGCACTGATTCCACTATGAAATTAGCTAGTCTAATGCTCCTTGGTTCTAGACTAGGGAAGTGTGCTATCAATTCACCCGCCTCTTTCCAATGCTAGTGCAATTGCAAAGCTATAAGTCTTTTCCTACTTAAGGCATCTGCCACCACATTGGCCTATCCAAGATGATAATTCACTAAGAAGTCAAAATCCTTTAACAACTCTAACCATCTCCTCTGCCTCAAATTTAAATCCTTCTAAGAGAAAATGTACTTCAAACACTTATGATTAATGAATACTTCAAATTGCTCTCTATAAAGGTAGTGGTACCAAACCTTAAGTGCATGCATAATGGTTGCAAGCTCTAAATTATGAGTTGGATAATTCTTCTCTTGATCTCTTAATTGCCTGGAGGTATAAGTAACTACTCTTCCATATACTACATCAAAACACAACAAATTCCCCTTTGAGAGGTATCAGCGAAAAGTACAAACTCTCCTAAGTCTTGGGGTAAAATGAACATAGGTGTCGAGGTGAGTTTTGTTGGCCCTCTTGATATGACAGCAAGACTAACCTAGAGAGGGGGGGGGGTGAATAGGAAATCTGAAAACTGAAACAAAGTTCACCACATGAAAATGTTTGGTTAGTATAGATAAAAGTGTGAAATGGAAGTTAAGAGCGCGGAAGCAAGCACATAAGGAACACGGAAAATTTATCCTAGTTCAGCCCTTCCAAATAAAAGTCCTACGTCCAGTCCCCAAGCAAACTAATGGGATTTCACTAACCACCAAGTAACCTTGGTCTTCCCTTAAACAAGGGGCATACAACACCCAGCACCCCAGCTGGTCATCTTCTCTTTCCCGAGCAAGAAGGCAGCCCACTGTTTCACCTTAGCCAGGTGCTTCTTTTACGAGCTTAGAAGCAACTCACTGGTACACCCAGTAGGTCTTCCCTTCAAACAAGGGGAACACTAGTACAGACCCCAAAAGGTCACCACCAGACGCAAGCTGGTCTTCCCTTCTAATCAAGGGGAACGCTTGCACAGCAAGCCTTCTCTTCCAACCGAAGAGGAACACTTTTGAACACAAAAGCAAGAACTTGAAGCCCCTAGATCAAGCTCAAGATACACAATGAAATGTTTGATCTGAGACTGAGCCTAAGAAAGAAAGAGTTTACAGTAAAAGACTCTTCTTATGCTAAACCCCCAGCTCTCTCTCTCAAATACACAAAGACACACAGAGAGAGAATAGGGATGAAGGAAGATGGCTTGAATGCTTCAGTTTGAATGGGCTCGAGCTCTCTTCTTTTCTACTTCAGTGTGTATCGAGTTGAATGCTCTCTGGATGTACACTCCTTGAATAATCTTCAGGTTTGCACACTACTTTCTTCTTCTCTTGCTTTTCCCTTTTATGGAGCAGCTTGAACAGATCCATTGACAGATAGCCGTTGGAGTTTCTTGGCTCTCTTCTTCTTCTTCTCACCTTCCTTTGAGTCTAACGACTGTCTTCTTGAGTCTACTGGCTATTTGGAATGGAGGAAGATGTTTCAGTCGGTGCGCAATTCCAAGGATGCCAGTAGCAGGTCCAACATGTTGACTCTTTTTGCCTTCTATCTGTATTTCATGCAGATAGCTAGAAATAGAAGGTTAGATGCTTTTCTTTTGTTACAGGAAGGAGGAATTCTCTTTTTGTAACGCCGCGACTTTTCAGATTGTAGTTTAAGGGGTTTGGTGGCCAGTGTTTGGCCCAAGATTGTGTGTTTGGGTTGTTTGAGCAAGTTGTGTGTGGTTGGGGGCCTGGAATCTAGGCCTAACCAACCTCTGGTGCGTCTTTCAAGAACGCGACCAACACAGGCATCACATTTTTGAAAAATGTGACCAACTTCTACGTCGCTATTCGAACACCATTTTCTGGGGTGCGCGTCAACATGCACACCTCGTGGCGCATGCAGGGGCGTCACAGTTTAAACGCAACGGCGGGGTACGTCGCAATTTAAATGCGACGGCCCGATACGTCGCGATTTAGCCTATTATTGTGTTTCGACCAAACCCTGGCCAAACAGTGCAAGGATAATTGTTCGGCCGAGGGAGAGGTTGCTGTGGAATTTCTGGGTGATTTGGAGTTGGTGGCGTGCGGATTGATGCGTTACCGGCGCAAGGAGGTTGTTCGGAGTGCGGGAAACGCCAGGGCAATGCCGTACTTCGCGTTGTTCGTGTTCCTCATGTGGTAGGGGAATTCTTCTCCGTTTTGATTTAAATGGATCGTGATTAGTGCATTTAATGCATGGGATGGGTTAAAGGAAGTAGCAAGCATGCTTAGGTTTTTATTTGAATGCAAATAATCATGATACATGGCTGTATAGGGTGGTTTGTGTGAATTCCGGAATGAGGTTTTGGGTGAGGATTTCTTGGCTGAAAAGGCGACGGAACCAGACGTCGCGTTTTGAACGCGATGAGATATCTGGTCACGATTCAGTCTTTAAGGCGACGATCTCCCCTATCGTGATTTGGCCTTTAATTGGAGACATATGTGTCCATCACGTTTTAGAAAGCAGTCACCCAACCCCTAGCTTGTCTGCATGATGCTATGAGTTGCTTTCAGTTATGGGTCTGTAGGACTGTTGATTTAAGTATTATGGGTTGTAAGTGGTGCTTTGGCACGTGTTGTGGTCGTATATGCCGAGTTTGCATGATTTGTGTGTACGTGGCAAGTCGGGTATGTGATGCCTACTGTGGTTGCCTCTCGAGTCCGGTACTCCAGGTTCTCTGTGAGTCTGGCACGTAGTGCTCGGGGTTTGTCCCAGTACAGTGTGAGTACCGACAAGGTCTGTGTCGTCTTCTTGGACACCCTCACTCCTTAGTTTGAGTTGTATGTCCAGCGGAAGGAAAGATGACAATGGGACAACGACTTGTGTGTTGTTCTTGTTCTTGGTCGCTTGTAGCGCGCTCCTGGTTGGGGGACGGACACCAGTAGACATATTGGTCCCCAACTAGTTCTGTTTCCAGTGGCTTACTTTAGGGAGCTCAGGCCGAAGTCCTTAAAGGTGCCAGGCATGGAACTGCAGCAGTGTGAGCTGCAGTTGTGGTGTTGTTTGGTCTCCATAGTTTGTTGACTCAGTTGAGGTGGAGCGACAGCTGGACCTTTCGTCCTTGGCTGCAAGGCTGAGAGGTAGACTTGTGTTGTTTGCCTGGGTTAGTAGCTAGTGTCGCGAGCCAGTCTTCGTGACTCGTGTTGGTGTTACCCTTCTTTAGCTCGTACTACTGAGCGTAGTTTACCGTTTCTTTATGAAGTTGAATTCATATTGTTAGCATAGCTTAATTTATTTACTGCAATTATAATTCCAAGCTCAGATAGTTGTGTTAATTGTTTATATTGACGCTTTACTCCTGCTTCTCACGTGTTTAGTGTTGTTTTGGCTTTTGAGGGAGTTTCCCTACTGAGCCAATGACTTGTGAGGCTCACCCCCTACTCCTTTCAGGTGAGGGAGAGCAAGAGATTTCACACCTGTCTTCTAGTCCAGAAACTGCATCGCAGCTGTAACGACCCAAGATCTGAAGTACCAGTAACCAACCGGTAACCCGAATCCTGACCCGTTAACCCACGAGCCGAAACCCGGAAGGGTAAGAAAGGAGTGTCTGAGGAGAACATATAAGTAAATGTACATGCTACAAATTAAAACAATTAATACAAGAACAACTCAGAGTCAAGGCTAAACGCAAGAGTACAGTGGGTACAAAGAAAAGTACCACTCACAGAAGCCAAGCAAGACCAGCACCGGAGAGACAAGGCTCCACAGCCTCGAAAGCCGCACACGAACACCGGTAATAGAGCTACTAAGTAGGAAAGAAAGCTCAATAAGTAAACACTCACAGCCTGTACAACAAACAAGAACCGGTGGCGTAGTACGCAACTCCCTCAGGAGCGTACTGAGAAAAACTGGAACCTCGCAAGCTCGACAGCACACAAGCACTGCACACCCACAAGCTCACAAGCAAGAGCTCACACAGCACTCACAAAGTAGGACTCAGCCAGGGTCTGCGGTTCGGCGTCCCGTCACCACAGAGTCTCTCAACCCTAACCACGTGTGTACACTCAGACGCTCTCCCTTGCATCTGGTCCATGACCGGTTTTCCCCTACGCCGGGCTCAGACGGTGGAGAAGGGGCTCCACGGTAACCGGCTCAAAACCACCACAAGGAGTACGCACAGAACAGAGTCGCACTCAACGTCCCGGCTCACTGGCTGAGGACCCCCCACACGCCAGTCATCCAGACGAAGCGTAGCTCTACATCCAGGAAACACAATAGAAATAGGAGCACGACAACCCCCAACACAAGTACAGACAGAAACACTCTCAACGTCTAAAGTACCGTGCAACGGACGGACACCACGTCTCAACGTCACAACACAGCCAAACACAACGCAAGCACAGGCAGAGACACTCTCTACACCTGGCAGACTATGCTAACAGGTGGACACCGCATGTCAACACCTCAAACCACAGAAAGGGAAACACACAGCATACTGGGAACACATCTACAGGTAGACAACAGCATCGACCGCCACAAACCAGGAAGTAAACGACAGCATCACATGTCGCCAAGCAAACAGTAAACGGTAGCATCGACTGCCGCTAACAAAAGGTAGACGGCAACACTCCAGACGTCTAGAAAAAGTAGACGGTCACAGGTTGGCCATTTACCCAAACTCGGCGGCAAAGGATCATGCCGTTTATATCCTACATGAAGAACCTAACGGTACAAATCTCGCTGTCTAGTTCTCCCCTGAAGAGCTCAACGGCAAGGGATTACGTCGTTTACCTCTTCCCTGAAGAGATCAACGTCAACATCCCTTGACGTTGACTTTTTCAGCCTCCAGCAGCTGAACCAGCCTCCAGCTGATTCCCACACAGGGCAAATCCGCCCCAAAAACCACAATCTAATGTAGGGAAACACTCCCCTACATCACACTACACTACCACAATGCCGGTAAAACACGATCCAACACATGGATCGGGCAAAACACCTTAAAACTCGGCATGAAGAAAAACCCTCCCCAAAGCTCGATTCCACGCAAATCGCACGCACACAAGCATGGAATAGCACACAAGGGAGCTAAGGGTTTACGTCCCTACCTCAGAAACGCTTAAAAACTCCACATAAACCTCGATTCGCGCCGAACCCCCAGGAGCTTTCCGCAAGAACCGCCACCCGATCCGTCAATTCCCGCCCGTCCCGTCACTGCCACCCACACCACGATCTCACCACATGCTCCAGTCGGCCGCCGGAAGTAGTGGAGAAGAACACGGGTGAAAGTGGAGGGAAAGAGAGAGAGAAGAGAGAGGAAGAATGGCCCTCGGGTTGCCCCTAAAAACACAGGCCGGATCAGTTGACATCAACCTGGTTTGCCGCCAACTGAACCGCCAACAGCCTGACGTCCAGATCGATTGCTGCCAAGTTCTATCTCCAGAAAAACCCAGAGACATAAGTCGACGACAACATCGATGGACGCTAAAACACGGCTAACGGCAATATGCTTATCGCCAACACACAGTCGACGCCAGCCACCTGAACGTAACTCACTGTCGACGTCAACACCTCTGGACGCCAACAGACACAAACCACAACCTTACTTCCAGCAAGCCCCAAGACAACCACCCAAGGGACCAGCTAGAGTTTTTGCTCTGACAAAGGAGGAAGCCCAGGACACCCCTACAGTAGCTGAAGGTATTCTCCTAACCGAAAATATGTATGCTAGAGTGTTATTTGACCCTGGAGCTACACACTCTTTTATTTCTCGGGTATTTGTTAATTCTATGTCTCGGAAACCAGAGAAATTAGTAGGAAGCATGATACTTGACTGTCCTACTGGTCAAATAGCTACACTTACCTCTGTTATTCCAGAAATAACTCTGAAAATAGGAGAATGTGAACTTACTGCATATGTATATGTACTGGATAACATGCAAGATTTTGACATTATACTGGGAATGGATTGGTTAGCAGAAAATCATGCCGTATTAGATTGCCATAGGAAAGTCTTAACATTTAAAAGGCCGGGATTAGCAGATTTCAGCTATACATGTCCAAAGAATAATGGAAATAAGAAGACTATATCAGCACTTAAGGCTATGAAATGGCTGAAAAATGGTTGTCAAGGTTATTTGGCAAGTGTGATGGCCATATCAAATGAGCATAAACATGTATCAGTTCAAGATATTGATGTTGTAAAAGAATTTCCAGATGTCTTTCCTGATGATTTATCTGGATTACCTCCAATTAGAGAAATTGACTTTACCATTGAACTTTTACCTGGAACTTTGCCTATATCCATAGCTCCTTATAGAATGGCACCAGCTGAGTTGATAGAATTAAAGAAGCAGTTGCAAGACTTATTAGACAAAGGTTTTATTAGGCCAAGTGTATCACCATGGGGAGCTCCGGTATTATTTGTTAGAAAGAAAGATGGATCCTTAGATTATGCATTGATTATAGAAGGTGAATCAAGTCACAATTAAGAACAAATATCCATTACCTAGAATTGATGACTTATTTGATCAACTCCGGTCTGCTACAGTATTCTCTAAGATCGATTTAAGGTCGGGGTACCATCAATGAGAGTTAAGGAAGATGATATTTCTAAGACTGCATTTAGAACCAGATATGGACATTATGAGTTTTTAGTACTCCCCTTTGGATTGACTAATGCACCTGCGGTATTTATGGATTTGATGAACAGGGTATTTCAGCCTTATTTGGATAACTTGTGTGGTAGTTTATAGATGATGTGTTGATATACTCATCTAGTGAAGAAGAACACAAGAACATTTGAGAATTGTACTACAAACGTAAGGAATCATCAATTGTATGCTAAATTAAGTAAATGTGAGTTTTGGCTCAAGGAAGTGAAATTTTTGGGTCATGTGATTTCTGGAAAAGGTGTGGCAGTAGACCCAAGTAAAATTGAAGCAATTCTAAATTGGGAAAGACCCAAAACTCCATCAGAAATTCGAAGTTTCTTGGGATTAGCTGGCTACTATAGAAGATTTATTGAAGGCTTTTCTTCTATAGCTATGCCTTTGACTCAGTTAACCAGAAAAGAGACACCTTTTGTGTGGAATGAGAAATGTGAGGCCAGTTTTCAAGAATTAAAAAGGAAGCTTACCACAGCTCCGATTCTTACCTTACCTCAAGGATCGGGAGGATTTATAGTCTATACGGATGCATCTCAAGAGGAATTGGATGTGTTCTTATGCAACATGGGAAAGTGGTAGCTTATGCCTCTAAACAATTAAAAGATCATGAAAGGAATTATCCGGCTCATGATTTAGAATTAGCAGCAATCATACATGCTTTGAAGATCTGGCGCCACTATTTTTATGGGGAACAATTTGAAGTTTATACTGATCATAAGAGTTTAAAGTACATATTTTCTCAGAAGGAACTGAATTTAAGACAAAGGAGATGGTTAGAATTTTTAAAGGATTATGATTTTACGGTGAATTACCATCCGGGTAAAGCTAACGTGGTTGCTGATGCTTTGAGCAGAAAGAAATCAAGAGCATTACAATTACACCAACAGTGGAAAGAAATGACAGATTTGATCAATACTCACCAAGGTGTGATGCAGAAAACCTGATATTGGCACAATTGACAGTAAGATCAGCACTGATAGATAAAATTAGTGAAGCACAGAACCAAGATTAGAAATTAAAAGAGATGGTAAATAAACCAGGATACATCAGAGATGGTCAAGGGATAATAGATTTCAAAACAGAATATGTATACCAGAGAATGAAGAAATAAAAGTGAGTTATTGAAGGAAGGACACAAATCTCAGTATTCGATTCATCCTGGAAGCTCTAAAATGTATCAGGATCTGAAAAAGCAATTTTGGTGGCATGGAATGAAAAAGGACATAGCAGAATTTGTGAGTAAATGTCTAACATGTCAACAAATAAAAGCTGAGCACCAGAAGCCAGCAGGGCCTATGCAACTCATTGAAATTCCAATATGGAAATGGGAGCAGATAACTATGGACTTCGTAATGGGTTTGCCAAAGACAAGGAAGAAGCATGATGCTATTTGGGTAATTGTGGATAGATTAACTAAATCAGCTCATTTTCTAGCAATTACAAAGACACAATCATTAGAAGATTTGGCCCAATTGTATATAAAGGAAATAGTGAGACTTCATGGAATTCCTTTGTCGATAATTTCAGATAGAGATCCAAGATTCACTGCTAGATTTTGGAAAAGTCTTCAAGCAGCCATGGGTACACAATTAAAATTCAGTTCAGCATATCATCCACAAACCGATGGCCAATCAGAAAGAACTATCCGAACACTCGAAGATATGCTAAGAGCCTGTAGTTTGGATTGGCGTGGTAGCTGGGATGATTACCTACCCTTGATTGAGTTTGCATACAATAACAGTTACCATACAAGTATTGGAATGGCACCATATGAGGCATTATATGGTAGACCTGTAGATCACCCCTTTGTTGGGCAGAAGTGGGAGAAAAGAGTCTCATTGGGCCAGAATTAATTCAGAATTGCTCAGAGAAGATTAAGTTAATCAGGAAGAGATTACTAATAGCCCAAGATAGACAGAAGAAGTATGCTGATAGAAGAAGAAGGCCACTGGAGTTTAACATAGGTGATCATGTATTTCTAAAGATCTCTCCAACCAAAGGTACCATGAGATTTGGAAAGAAAGGAAAACTCAGTCCAAGATATGTAGGACCTTTTGAGATATTACAAAGAATAGGGGAAGTAGCATACCAATTAGCTCTTCCGCCCTCTTGGTCACACATTCATAATGTATTCCACATATCTATGTTGAGGAAAACATAATGGACCCCTCTCATGTAATCAGTTATGAAGAAGTGGAAATACAACCGGATTAACCGTACAAGAGGAACCAGTGAAAATATTGGACAGGAAAGAACGAGTCCTCAGAAACAAAGCAGTTCCTATGGTGAAGATCTTGTGGAAAAGCGCGTTCATCGAAGAAGAAACGTGGGAATTGGAGCAAGAAATGAAAGAAAAGTATCCACAGCTATTCGGTAAGTAAATTTTGCCAATTCGAGGACGAAATTTATTTTAACAGGGGGAGAAATGTAATACCCCAGATTTTAAATACCATGTTTTACTTAGAAATTCTTGTTTATGCAAACCGATTAGGTTTAAATTGTGATATTTAGGATTAAGGGTATGTTTAAGATACTTTATCATACCCCGGTACTACTTTCGGTCGTGCGCACCCCGACAGGGCGACACCGGAAAACTGTAACGAAAATAAAATCTAAGAACAATAATTCTTAGAAAATTATGGGATATTAAAAATGCAATTATTTGGAATTTTTGACGCACAGATTTTGAGATTAAGTCGACGCAACTATTTTTGGGGTGATTTTTCACCCAGTGTAAAATAAATTCTAAAAATTAATAAAAATCATGACAATTTGTAAAACCATCATATTAGGCTATGGTTGAAATTTCAAGTTAAATGGACATCATTAGGACACCTAAGCATGAAGATCTTTGGCCCAGCTGATTTATGGGCTATTTACGGCAGGGATTTTTCTGGGAAATTCAAATGCTTACGTGTAAGGCTTAGGAGAAGCCAACACACATTAGGATAAGGCTTATCCATAAGTTGGGCCATCATTAAGGTTACCTGCGTGTAACCAAGAGGATGTATGCATGAGATAGGTGGCCTTACATGGTTTAAGGGGTTACACCTTGACACGTCCATGGCCAACGTGCCCAGTTTGTAAGGGAACTTGGGAACTTATAAAACCTCCCACACCCATCGTATACATCTTTCCAACACTTTTGTTCTTCCTAGTCCTGCTGTTGCTGTGGTTACAAGCCTGGTGTTGGTGAATTGCTGTTGGGGCTGTATGCGTTGGAGCCATTTTTGTTGGAGGTGTAGCTGCTGAAGTCCCTGTTTCAGCAGTCTTTTTACGTCCTCACTTTGTTGCTGTGTTGATCTCTACGTTAAGAGGAAGAAGAATAAGAACCTTTTGATCTCTTTCAGATCAGGTAGTGTGTCATACCGTGAATCCTTCTCAGTTTCCTATGTACATGCTCATGGTTTCCTCATTCGTAGAAACCATGTCTCTTGTTTGTACCATGATCTGTAGAGTTCTTCTCATTTTGGTTCACTTTTGATTATAGGTATTCAAGGATTTTGTTTACCTTGAGGAAAAGTATATTCTATCTTCTCCTCATACTTCTACCCACTGCTCTAGTTAGAAAAATCATAACCTTACATGAGTTGCCTTCAAGCTCATTAACCGGTCTTCGTTAAGTCTGTGTACGAGATTGTACTTTCAGAATCTTTCGTTTGATTTTTCCTATTACCTCTGGAATCATATAATTATCAAGGAGCTTCTTCACTCCCATTATAATTTAAGTAGATTTCTAACTTCTTATACCACCCATGATCCATGTTTATGCTATAGAGTTTTGCTAGAAATTTCGATATCTTAGAACATTGTGATTCTTTCCATTCGGATGTTTGTACTTCAAACCTTGATTAGGAACACTTAATACCATGTGTTTTAGTGTTCATCTTGTAGTAGAATCCCAATAAACCATTGCTATCAAGACCACACTTCCAACAATATACTATGTCTAGTTCCTAGCTAAACAAGCTTGAATTGCAAACCTCTTTGTTTCATCTCATTTGTTTAGCTATAAAACCACTGTGGGAACTACAATTAGACTCTTCAAATTGATATAATCATGCCTTGATTTATAAGTTCCAATGTTAGAGTTTTTAGGATGAATACAAAGTCCTTATGCAAGAAAAATTGGCGGCTGTCGACAGGCAGCCTTCCCGAACTCAGGAATAACTGGGACTGTGTGCATCTGTCGACAGACATCTTGCATCTGTCGACAGATACACACAGTCCAGCAAGATGATGTTCTGTCTGCAGCTATCTGTCGACAGGTCTTCTGGCTGTCGACAGGTGCAGCCTGATTTGAATTTCTGCACCATTTCATGTCTAAATCCATGTTAGAACTTCATCCTAAAAGCCAAGGAAGTTACCCTTCATTTACCTTGGTATTTATTGTCATACTACCTCAAAGTTTACCCACATTATGTACCTTAACCTCCCTTGAGTTATTCTTAAAGTTGACAATTACGAATAGTACTCCGATTGAGTCTATTCTTCGGTATTCGGTAACTGAGGTTATAAAACTTGACCACTTGAGAGTTCATATGTTTGAACACCTCATGAGATGTGAATAATTTGTGATGACCATTATGAATCTTCATCTTCTTTTGGATTCCTATATGATTCAAATCTTCTGAAGTTATTGACTTGAGTCATAACCCGGTCTCAACAATTGTCTTTCTTATATTATTGAACTCCGAACAACTTTGTCACCAAGATATCTGTATTTATTCTCAATCAAAACCACCTTTGGATTTCCAATCTTTGTTATGCTCATGAAAAGAAATTTATGATATGAAGACAGTGTTCTCTTCAAAAGAGGGTTTAGGATCACTTGTAGTAGCACCCGCTACTTGTGATCAGCTGAGGGCGACAGTTTGTAGGTAAATCCAAGTCAATGGACTGACGATGGTGGGTAATAAACCCCGTTCTTGCGCAATGAACAAGATCTAAGGTGCTGGAATCGCCTAGGCACTGAGGATGGTAAATTACGTCTATATAGTAACCTCTTGAGAGCAGTGATGCCTGTCGGATTTGTTTCCAAATTAAGTTATGGTCTGAATTCCGAAAGACAAATATGACTTTTGTTCTAAGATTATCTGAGCCCGTTATGAAATTTACTTGGGCTATATGTTTATGTAATATGAAGATTCATGAGCAATTATGTTGTTCCATATATGCACTTTCTGAATACTCTTGAAGCTCTAAAATTTGAAACTCCTATCTTTATGTTTACTGTCACCTACTGAGTCCTTCGACTCACGCCTTTGTTTCCTCCAACCCTTTCAGATTGAAGGTGTGTATAATCTCAGCTACATGTGAATCCTAATTCCGCTGCGGACGATGAAGAGATGAAGAAGAATAATGTAGTTTATTTTAGTTGTTGATGTATTAAGTAGAAGAGAAACTTGTCTTTTGTAAATAATGAGTGTTAATACTTTGTTACTTGTGTATTGTAATATGTTCCAAGATACCTTTGTGGAATGGTTTGCCAGTTTTGTGCAAAGCACGGATATATCTACCCATAACGAAAGTTTGTCAGCGTAACCCCTCTTCCGATCAAAGGTTACGTATGTGTTTATGTGAAGTCGGAGGAGGGTGTTACAGAGGTGGTATCAGAGCAAGGTTATGGGTGATAGATATCTCTGTGACCATTTTCACAAAGGAAATAAATAAAACATTTGTGTGTATTCTAAATCTTTAAAGATCATTTTGGTTCTAACAAAATTAAGTAGTTAGCATGAATTAATTGGATGTGTTTGATGGTGTTCCAGGAAATGGCAGACAAAGGGAAAGCTATCGACACATCCAGTGAGGATAGGCATGAGGAAAGCTTTAGGGAGGAAGTTCACAATGTCCCATTGGCCGGAAATTCTCAGGAAGGAAGTACTGGGACTCCTGATTTTGCTACTTTATGCAATCATTTCAGGGAATGGTGCAAACACTAATGAAGAACCAACAAGATGTGAGTGGAGAAAGAATTTCTGGAGCATCATTGTTAGAGAAATTTAAGAAGATGGGACCTCCAGCCTTCAAAGGAAGCAGCCAACCTGAAATTGTAGAAGGATGGGTTAGAGAAATGGAAAAGATATTTAAGGCAATTAGATGTGAAGAAGAAGACAAAGTCACATTGGCGACTTATATGCTTCAGGATAGAGCAGATGAATGGTGGCAATCTGCCATGAGAAATGCATTCAGAAATAGAGAAGATAACATTAGTTGGGGAGAATTCCTGAGAGAGTTGTATGAAAAATACACTCCACCACATATCAAGGATAGGAAGGAAGTGGAATTTTTGCAATTGGAACAAAAAGACATGACGGTGGCAGAATATGAAACAAAATTCACTGAACTGGAAAAGTATGCACCTCACATTTGTGATAATGAACTCAGAAGGGTAAAGAAGTTTGTGAGAGGATTGAAACCCAGTGTGAGGAGTAGGGTAGCCCCACTAGATCCCCAGCATGGCTGTGGCACTAAAGACTGCATTTATAGTGGAATCCGAGTTTATGGAGTATATGAAAAACAAGGAAACCAATGGGGGTAAGAAGAAAAATGTATATACCAAGGAAACAAAAGGTCAGAAGCGAAAGGTTGATTCAACCAAGCAGCAGGGAGAACAGAAAAAGAGTTGGCCGTGTGTGTTCAATGTGGAAGAAGACCCCGGTGTGAATGCTGGAAAGTAGCAGGGAAATGTTATGGATGTGGTCAGAAAGGGCATATGATTAAGGACTGTCCACATAAAGCAGACCAGTCAAAAGAGCAAAAACCACAACCTTACTTCCAGCAAGCCCCAAGACACAACCCAAGGGACCAGCTAGAGTTTTTGCTCTGACAAAGGAGGAAGCCCAGGACACCCCTACAGTAGCTGAAGGTATTCTCCTAACCGAAAATATGTATGCTAGAGTGTTATTTGACCCTGGAGCTACACACTCTTTTATTTCTCGGGTATTTGTTAATTCTATGTCTCGGAAACCAGAGAAATTAGTAGGAAGCATGATACTTGACTGTCCTACTGGTCAAATAGCTTACCTCTGTTATTCCAGAAATAACTCTGAAAATAGGAGAATGTGAACTTACTGCATATGTATATGTACTGGATAACATGCAAGATTTTGACATTATACTGGGAATGGATTGGTTAGCAGAAAATCATGCCGTATTAGATTGCCATAGGAAAGTCTTAACATTTAAAAGGCCGGGATTAGCAGATTTCAGCTATACATGTCCAAAGAATAATGGAAATAAGAAGACTATATCAGCACTTAAGCTATGAAATGGCTGAAAAATGGTTGTCAAGGTTATTTGGCAAGTGTGATGGCCATATCAAATGAGCATAAACATGTATCAGTTCAAGATATTGATGTTGTAAAAGAATTTCCAGATGTCTTTCCTGATGATTTATCTGGATTACCTCCAATTAGAGAAATTGACTTTACCATTGAACTTTTACCTGGAACTTTGCCTATATCCATAGCTCCTTATAGAATGGCACCAGCTGAGTTGATAGAATTAAAGAAGCAGTTGCAAGACTTATTAGACAAAGGTTTTATTAGGCCAAGTGTATCACCATGGGGAGCTCCGGTATTATTTGTTAGAAAGAAAGATGGATCCCTTAGATTATGCATTGATTATAGAAGGTTGAATCAAGTCACAATAAGAACAAATATCCATTACCTAGAATTGATGACTTATTTGATCAACTCCGGTCTGCTACAGTATTCTCTAAGATCGATTTAAGGTCGGGGTACCATCAATTGAGAGTTAAGGAAGAAGATGTATTTCTAAGACTGCATTTAGAACCAGATATGGACATTATGAGTTTTTAGTACTCCCCTTTGGATTGACTAATGCACCTGCGGTATTTATGGATTTGATGAACAGGGTATTTCAGCCTTATTTGGATAACTTTGTGGTAGTATTTATAGATGATGTGTTGATATACTCATCTAGTGAAGAAGAACACAAAGAACATTTGAGAATTGTACTACAAACGTTAAGGAATCATCAATTGTATGCTAAATTAAGTAAATGTGAGTTTTGGCTCAAGGAAGTGAAATTTTTGGGTCATGTGATTTCTGGAAAAGGTGTGGCAGTAGACCCAAGTAAAATTGAAGCAATTCTAAATTGGGAAAGACCCAAAACTCCATCAGAAATTCGAAGTTTCTTGGGATTAGCTGGCTACTATAGAAGATTTATTGAAGGCTTTTCTTCTATAGCTATGCCTTTGACTCAGTTAACCAGAAAAGAGACACCTTTTGTGTGGAATGAGAAATGTGAGGCCAGTTTTCAAGAATTAAAAAGGAAGCTTACCACAGCTCCGATTCTTACCTTACCTCAAGGATCGGGAGGATTTATAGTCTATACGGATGCATCTCAAAGAGGAATTGGATGTGTTCTTATGCAACATGGGAAAGTGGTAGCTTATGCCTCTAAACAATTAAAAGATCATGAAAGGAATTATCCGGCTCATGATTTAGAATTAGCAGCAATCATACATGCTTTGAAGATCTGGCGCCACTATTTATATGGGGAACAATTTGAAGTTTATACTGATCATAAGAGTTTAAAGTACATATTTTCTCAGAAGGAACTGAATTAAGACAAAGGAGATGGTTAGAATTTTTAAAGGATTATGATTTTACGGTGAATTACCATCCGGGTAAAGCTAACGTGGTTGCTGATGCTTTGAGCAGAAAGAAATCAAGAGCATTACAATTACACCAACAGTGGAAAGAAATGACAGATTTGATCAAATACTCACCAAGGTGTGATGCAGAAAATCTGATATTGGCACAATTGACAGTAAGATCAGCACTGATAGATAAAATTAGTGAAGCACAGAACCAAGATCAGAAATTAAAAGAGATGGTAAATAAACCAGGATACATCAGAGATGGTCAAGGGATAATTAGATTTCAAAACAGAATATGTATACCAGAGAATGAAGAAATTAAAAGTGAGTTATTGAAGGAAGGACACAAATCTCAGTATTCGATTCATCCTGGAAGCTCTAAAATGTATCAGGATCTGAAAAAGCAATTTTGGTGGCATGGAATGAAAAAGGACATAGCAGAATTTGTGAGTAAATGTCTAACATGTCAACAAAAAAAAGCTGAGCACCAGAAGCCAGCAGGGCCTATGCAACTCATTGAAATTCCAATATGGAAATGGGAGCAGATAACTATGGACTTCGTAATGGGTTTGCCAAAGACAAGGAAGAAGCATGATGCTATTTGGGTAATTGTGGATAGATTAACTAAATCAGCTCATTTTCTAGCAATTACAAAGACACAATCATTAGAAGATTTGGCCCAATTGTATATAAAGGAAATAGTGAGACTTCATGGAATTCCTTTGTCGATAATTTCAGATAGAGATCCAAGATTCACTGCTAGATTTTGGAAAAGTCTTCAAGCAGCCATGGGTACACAATTAAAATTCAGTTCAGCATATCATCCACAAACCGATGGCCAATCAGAAAGAACTATCCGAACACTCGAAGATATGCTAAGAGCCTGTAGTTTGGATTGGCGTGGTAGCTGGGATGATTACCTACCCTTGATTGAGTTTGCATACAATAACAGTTACCATACAAGTATTGGAATGGCACCATATGAGGCATTATATGGTAGACCTTGTAGATCACCCCTCTGTTGGGCAGAAGTGGGAGAAAAGAGTCTCATTGGGCCAGAATTAATTCAGAATTGCTCAGAGAAGATTAAGTTAATCAGGAAGAGATTACTAATAGCCCAGATAGACAGAAGAAGTATGCTGATAGAAGAAGAAGGCCACTGGAGTTTAACATAGGTGATCATGTATTTCTAAAGATCTCTCCAACCAAAGGTACCATGAGATTTGGAAAGAAAGGAAAACTCAGTCCAAGATATGTAGGACCTTTTGAGATATTACAAAGAATAGGGGAAGTAGCATACCAATTAGCTCTTCCGCCCTCTTGGTCACACATTCATAATGTATTTCACATATCTATGTTGAGGAAATACATAATGGACCCCTCTCATGTAATCAGTTATGAGAAGTGGAAATACAACCGGATTTAACCGTACAAGAGGAACCAGTGAAAATATTGGACAGGAAAGAACGAGTCCTCAGAAACAAAGCAGTTCCTATGGTGAAGATCTTGTGGAAAAGCGCGTTCATCGAAGAAGAAACGTGGGAATTGGAGCAAGAAATGAAAGAAAAGTATCCACAGCTATTCGGTAAGTAAATTTTGCCAATTTCGAGGACGAAATTTATTTTAACAGGGGGAGAAATGTAATACCCCAGATTTTAAATACCATGTTTTACTTAGAAATTCTTGTTTATGCAAACCGATTAGGTTTAAATTGTGATATTTAGGATTAAGGGTATGTTTAAGATACTTTATCATACCCCGGTACTACTTTCGGTCGTGCGCACCCCGACAGGGCGACACCGGAAAACTGTAACGAAAATAAAATCTAAGAACACCATAATTCTTAGAAAATTATGGAGATATTAAAAATGCAATTATTTGGAATTTTTGACGCACAGATTTTGAGATTAAGTCGACGCAACTATTTTTGGGGTGATTTTTCACCCAGTGTAAAATAAATTCTAAAAATTTAATAAAAATCATGACAATTTGTAAAACCATCATATTAGGCTATGGTTGAAATTTCAAGTTAAATGGACATCATTAGGACACCTAAGCATGAAGATCTTTGGCCCAGCTGATTATGGGCTATTTACGGCAGGGATTTTTCTGGGAATTCAAATGCTTACGTGTAAGGCTTAGGAGAAGCCAACACACATTAGGATAAGGCTTATCCATAAGTTGGGCCATCATTAAGGTTACTGCGTGTAACCAAGAGGATGTATGCATGAGATAGGTGGCCTTACATGGTTTAAGGGGCTTACACCTTGACACGTCCATGGCCAACGTGCCCAGTTTGTAAGGGAACTTGGGAACTTATATAAACCTCCCAACACCCATCGTATACATCTTTCCAACACTTTTGTTCTTCCTAGTCCTGCTGTTGCTGTGGTTACAAGCCTGGTGTTGGTGAATTGCTGTTGGGGCTGTATGCGTTGGAGCCATTTTGTTGGAGGTGTAGCTGCTGAAGTCCTGTTTCAGCAGTCTTTTTACGTCCTCACTTTGTTGCTGTGTTGATCTCTACGTTAAGAGGAAGAAGAATAAGAACCTTTTGATCTCTTTCAGATCAGGTAGGTGTCATACCGTGAATCCTTCTCAGTTTCCTATGTACATGCTCATGGTTTCCTCATTCGTAGAAACCATGTCTCTTGTTTGTACCATGATCTGTAGAGTTCTTCTCATTTTGGTTCACTTTTGATTATAGGTATTCAAGGATTTTGTTTACCTTGAGGAAAAGTATATTCTTATCTTCTCCTCATACTTCTACCCACTGCTCTAGTTAGAAAAATCATAACCTTACATGAGTTGCCTTCAAGCTCATTAACCGGTCTTCGTTAAGTCTGTGTACGAGATTGTACTTTCAGAATCTTTCGTTTGATTTTCCTATTACCTCTGGAATCATATAATTATCAAGGAGCTTCTTCACTCCCATTATAATTAAGTAGATTTCTAACTTCTTATACCACCCATGATCCATGTTTATGCTATAGAGTTTTGCTAGAAATTTCGATATCTTAGAACATTGTGATTCTTTCCATTCGGATGTTTGTACTTCAAACCTTGATTAGGAACACTTAATACCATGTGTTTTAGTGTTCATCTTGTAGTAGAATCCCAATAAACCATTGCTATCAAGACCACACTTCCAACAATATACTATGTCTAGTTCCTAGCTAAACAAGCTTGAATTGCAAACCTCTTTGTTTCATCTCATTTGTTAGCTTATAAACCACTGTGGGAACTACAATTAGACTCTTCAAATTGATATAAATCATGCCTTGATTTATAAGTTCCAATGTTAGAGTTTTTAGGATGAATACAAGTCCCTTATGCAAGAAAAATTGGCGGCTGTCGACAGGCAGCTCATAGCTGTCGACAGGCCAGCCTTCCCGAACTCAGGAATAACTGGGACTGTGTGCATCTGTCGACAGACATCTTGCATCTGTCGACAGATACACACAGTCCAGCAGATGATGTTCTGTCTGCAGCTATCTGTCGACAGGTCCTTCTTGGCTGTCGACAGGTGCAGCCCTGATTTGAATTTCTGCACCATTTCATGTCTAAATCCATGTTAGAACTTCATCCTAAAAGCCAAGGAAGTTACCCTCTCATTTACCTTGGTATTTATTGTCATACTACCTCAAAGTTACCCACATTATGTACCTTAACTCCCTTGAGTTATTCTTAAAGTTGACAATTACGAATAGTACTCCGATTGAGTTATTCTTCGGTATTCGGTAACTGAGGTTATAAAACTTGACCACTTGAGAGTTCATATGTTTGAACACCTCATGAGATGTGAATAATTTGTGATGACCATTATGAATCTTCATCTTCTTTTGGATTCCTATATGATTCAAATCTTCTGAAGTTATTGACTTGAGTCATAACCCGGTCTCAACCAATTGTCTTTCTTATATTATTGAACTCCGAACAACTTTGTCACCAAGATATCTGTATTTATTCTCAATCAAAACCACCTTTGGATTTCCATTCTTTGTTATGCTCATGAAAAGAAATTTATGATATGAAGACAGTGTTCTCTTCAAAAGAGGGTTTAGGATCACTTGTAGTAGCACCCGCTACTTGTGATCAGCTGAGGGCGACAGTTTGTAGGTAAATCCAAGTCAATGGACTGACGATGGTGGGTAATAAACCCCGTTCTTGCGCAATGAACAAGATCTAAGGTGCTGGAATCGCCTAGGCACTGAGGATGGTAAATTACGTCTATATAGTAACCTCTTGAGAGCAGTGATGCCTGTCGGATTTGTTTCCAAATTAAGTTATGGTCTGAATTCGAAAGACAAATAACACTTTTGTTCTAAGATTCATCTGAGCCCGTTATGAAATTTCTTGGGCTATATGTTTATGTCAAATATGAAGATTCATGAGCAATTATGTTTGTTCCATATATGCACTTTCTGAATACTCTTGAAGCTCTAAAATTTGAAACTCCTATCTTTATGTTTACTGTCACCTACTGAGTCCTTCCGACTCACGCCTTTGTTTCCTCCAACCCTTTCAGATTGAAGGTGTGTATAATCTCAGCTACATGTGAATCCTAATTCCGCTGCGGACGATGAAGAGATGAAGAAGAATAATGCAGTTTATTTTAGTTGTTGATGTATTAAGTAGAAAGAGAAACTTGTCTTTTGTAAATAATGAGTGTTAATACTTTGTTACCTTGTGTATTGTAATATGTTCCAAGATACCTTTGTGGAATGGTTTGCCAGTTTTGTGCAAAGCACGGATATATCTACCCATAACGAAAGTTTGTCAGCGTAACCCCTCTTCCGATCAAAGGTTACGTATGTGTTTATGTGAAGTCGGAGGAGGGTGTTACAACAGCCCTCCCCTTAAGGAATTTCGCCCTCGAAATTCACGCAACGCAAGGGGAAGCCAAAAGCAACGCAGAGGTACAAAAACTACACGCGCATTACATCCTCCCGCTACCAGGTCGACACACCACCCGAGTACCGCTGTTGGACAACACTAACCAGCCGGGCTGCCTTGTTCCACAACCTCGGAACTTAGCAATCCACAAGAAACGGCAGAACTCTGGTACAATCAACCCAGTGTCATCACTGACACACCACACCCGGGAGAACACGCGACGCAGCAACAAGAAAGGTACCTCCCAAAACGGCAACGCATGGAATACACCACGGTCGACAGCCAACACTGGCGGAAACCAAAGCCTCAAACTTAGGAGCCAAAATACCCAACAACCTACTGGACTACCTGATAACTGCACAATTTTTCGTGTTAAAGTTCATACATACATTTAACTTTAGATAGTCTCTGTCCATAAATAACGTACGATTTGATTTTAATTTCCATGTCATCCAAAAATAAAAATTTTAAGCACTTTAGTTAAAGTTTTGGATAGAACACATAGTTAAAATGTTCATTTAATAAAGTCAATGCTTGTTTTTAATAGTTTGACTAATAAAGGGTTTTCTTTGTAAATACATTGTACATAAATAATTTTTAGTAAACATCTTTCAATTCTTGTAAATAGTAGTTGTAAATAAATCAAATTTTAATAAGTTTTTAATACATAACCCACTCCCATCTCATTAAATAAATAATAATATACCTCACCCACTACAATCATGCCACACATCCCCACCCAAAACCCATTAAATAAATAAACACTTTTAAACATTTCACCACATTTTAATACTCACCCAATCCCATTTATTTTTAAATAATACCTCCCATCTCACCCTAACTGGCCACGTATACTATCTTTTAACCCTTATCTTCTTTCATCCAGAAGGGGCTGGAAGCAGATGTGAGGGCGATTTGGGTTCTACCTGGGAGGCGGCTGTGGACTGTGCGCGGCAGGAGGGCGATGGCGCTGAATGGCCCGGGGTGTGAAGCCAGCTGAGGTGGCGGAGGCCACCAGGGCGGTTTGCAGGCTAGGTGGTGTGCAGATGGCGGGAAGCTACGGAGCGGCCAGGGCTTGCGCCTGTGCGAAGCAGAAAAGGGGCGCGACGCTGGAGCCCCTGTGTGCAAAGCGTGAGGCCGGTGCATGGTGTGCAGAGCAACATGAACAGCTGTGGCCAGCCCCCAAGTGCGCTTAGGCGAAGGTGCGGCTGGGCTTGTTGTGCAGGTGACCCAAGGCAGAGGCGGGTGTGAGGTGGCCCTGGTGTGTGGGTGTGAAGGCGGCCAGAGCTTGGGGCGCGGCTGATGCTGGGCTGCTGGACCAGGTGCGGTGAGCGATGGAGCTCGGCCAGGGCTTGGTCTGCTGAGATGCTGGGCAGGTGTGCAAGGCGGGTGTGGTTGGCTGGCGCCATCCGATGGTGCTGAGCAGTGCTGAGATGGCCGGATAGAGGCCAACTGTGCAGAGCTCGTGCGGAGGCGATCCAGGTGCGCTGAATGCGGTATGGCGAAGGCGGTTGGCCAGGGCTGCTGGACCATGTGCTGTGTGCGCTGAGGCAGATGCTAAGCTGGAGGCCGTGCAATGCTGGCGATCCGGGCTTGCAGAGCTGGCAATCCTGGTGCAGATGGGAGAGGAAGCAGGATGCCTGGGTGCCTATATAAGGACCTCAGGTCCTCTTCTCCTGGTTCGACTGGTTCGCAAGTAGGGATTTGTCTTTTATTTTTAGTTTCCATTTCTTGTATTTTCTGTTGAGCAGTGAGAGCAGAGCAGTGAGATGTTTAGGGAGTTTTAATTTTCTTTCCTGTTCTTCCACAGTTCTTGAGACTGGTTCGCCAGTAGAGAGTTCTACTGTGTTGTGTGTTGGTTAGAGAGAGCTGGATTCAGAAAATTTGTCTTTGTTCTTCTATCTTCTGTGCAACTTTCTGTGGAGATCAACTGTTCTGCTATTTCTTTTGTGTTGATTGTTGTAGTTCTTCTATTTGGCATCCGGGAAAGGAAGGCTTGGAGGGAATTTTTAGGATTTTAATTTCTCCAATTTAATTTTCTGTAGTTTCTTGTTTCGCATAGCAGTGGGGGGCGGCTGGTTCGGCCATTAGGAATTTCTGAGGATTTTAATTTCCATTTACCTGTATTTCATGTTCTTCCAGTTCATAGAAGTGGGGGATCTCCGGTTCGCAGTTTAGGAAATTTTAGCTTTATTTCTGTATTTCTTCCTCAGTCCAGAGGGTTGGCAAATTTTTAGTTCATCTTATGTTCTTCCAGTTCAGAGCAGGGGAGGTTCGATTGTTGAATTGGGCTCCATTTTAGTTCTACTTTCTTGTTCTTTCAGTGAGAGGGGTTTGCCAGTTCAAGTTGGATTTTAGGGAATTTTTAGTTTCTTCATGTATTTTTTTTCTTTCAGCAGAAGGAGGAGAGTTCGATCCATTGGCAATTTATTTGAGTTCTTCTAATTTCATTTCCTTTGTGTTTAGAGGAGATCGATCCAGTGCAATTGGTTATTTCATTTCTTCAATCATCAGAGATTCAAATGCTTCTTCTTCCAGTCTTTTATTTGTTGCTGTTCAAGTAGTTATCTGCTGTTCTTATGAGTTGTTCTTCTTTTCCTTTTTAAGTTTGTTCAGCACTCCGGGAATTCGTCACTGCGTTTGTTTTGTTCTTGTTATGTTCTTCTGCTGTTGGGGAAGAGTGATTGGAATTTTGGAATTCTTGCTCTTTCTTCTTGTTCGGCTGCAGGGGAGGGATTCCTATTTAGTTTTCCATTCATCTGTAAAGGGTTTGATCATTTGAGCTGGGATTTTGCTACTGTGAGGGATTCAGATCCGGAGTTCGGATCAATTTTTTTTGGAATTGTTGTGCTTTGATTCAGTAGTTTCCTCCTTCTGTGTTCATCCGGAGTATGAGTGCAATCTTGTTTTGATTTCTGTTCTTACATTTCTTTTGAACTGCTCTGTGAGGAATTGGTCTATGCTGTGTGAATCAGTTCAAGTGGAGGTTGTTATTATCTCTTGTTTCAGTGTATTGCAACTATGTTGAGGAGGACGATTCGCAGCTATTTCTTGTGTTCAACCGAAAAGTGAGTGCAAATTTGTTGTTTCCGTGAATGTTGGAAGGGAAATCGAAGGGATAATTTGACGTTACAATTTAATTATCTTTTACGGTTGTCTTACTGATTCATTAGATTGTGAGAGTATAGAAATCTGAGTGTTTCTTCTTACTGTTTGGAGCTGATTGCATTTTACTTCCCTTTTATTCTTCATCCCTCGAGCTGTGAGGGTACAGTGATACAAAGTTTCTTGAATTCAATTCAACTCGTTCTTTCATTATGTTTGATCTATCGAGTTGTGAGAAATTTAATTGATGTTGTTTACATAATTACTTTTAATGCAATGTTATTTTGGTGTAAAGTGTTTTCAAATCAAAGTAGTTTCAGTCAGATTCTATTCGACCTCTCCGTGGATATGACTTGTGCTCACTACTGTATGAGTTCATCTTTGCAATTTTATTTTTGTGAGACAGTTTAGAGGAAGTGCGCATATTGACTTGTGCGAGGAACTCTGGACAACGAAATGCACAGTCAACAATGTCACGCGTTCACTACCCTGGTCCAGTGACGACTCGCTCATCCACCTCAAAACCAACGAGAGGGAAACGACACGGTCGTCCACACAGAGCCCAATCACCTAACACACGCAAGCAGGAGCTACTAACGACTGCCAACACACGCAGTTGTACACTCCAAGCCGTAGGTTGGGTAACTCTCCCTGGGGGGCTTCAATTGACGCGACGCACAAGGCACCAGTTGCCACCAACTGAACCGCCAACAGCCTGACGTCCAGATCGATTGCCGCCAAGTTCTATCTCCAGAAAAACCCAGAGACATAAGTCGACGACAACATCGATGGACGCTAAAACACGGCTAACGGCAATACGCTTGTCGCCAACACACAGTCGACGGCAGCCACCTGAACGTCAACTCACTGTCGACGTCAGCACCTCTGGACGCCAACAGACACAGACGCGGAAGAAGACCCGATAAGGATCCGGTAAAAACCCGAGACATTACAGCCTCCCCCCTTAAGGAATTTCGCCCTCGAAATTCACGCAACGCAAGTGTAGACACCCGGTTATGACTATTGGGTTGAACAACTTTTCTTATTATCTTAGTGGGCCCCTAATTGGTCACTCACCTTGAGCCCATCATTAGCCTTGTTTTGAGCCTATTAAACCATTAAAATGCCTTGAAATCCCGCACATTATCACTTTGAGAGAGTCCTTGGGGCATAATAACTCTTATCCTTTCATGTGGTTAGCTGATAATTCCTGATAATTCGATTTTATAGTCGCGACGCATCGTAGCGCCGCGTCTCTTAGTCGCGTCGGTATAGGCTGCCACGACAGTCCATGCATATTTATACACGTGGGCATACTGTCGCGACGCCCCACCCTATCGCGTCTCCATGTCGCGGTCCTACGATACGCCGTGACAGCAGCTGCGCATGCAGGCCTCCGCAACCACCTCCTATTTATCCTCCCATGGCTTTATCTTTATCCCTAGAGATTATCTCCACCCCTTGGGGCGAGATTTTGACCCTAGGGACTCTTGTGAGGATCCCTAAGGACTCTCCATCCGATTTTAATAGGCTTTTATCTCCCATTTTAATTTCTAAACCATTTTTGAAGAGATGATATCACTTATTCTCATCCCAAGTTCTATATAAACAAGGCCCCTCCTCAAGGATGAAGAGAGCCTCATTACCACCCCGAAGGGCTGCCGAAATTCTCTCTCACCCATACTTAGCCTCGCAGCCCTCCATTCCCTTCACTTTTCCTTCACATTCCACTCCACAAAGCTACTCTTTCACCATCAACGGAGCACGGAACGTGAAGAGGGCGACCCCTACGATCTCCTGGAGCGTTTGCACATCCTTGGAGCTGTACCCACGCCAGGGAGTCGCCCCAATGGGGCTCATTTTCTTCTTCCTTCCTTTCTCCTATTTCTACATGTGTTTTTAAGTTATTCATAGAAAGAGCACATTCATTAACCACCCACGTTTTTCCTACACCCATAGGGGTTTAAAACCACCCCCAAGTGCGTTCCCACCATGATTCTCCACTTTCTCTCATCTTTAGAATAGATACTATGCTTAACATATTCTAATAGGGTGTTTTCTTTGTGATTTTCTTTGGTTGGCAGGCAAACAAGTGAAATCCACGAGGAGCTCTGGTTCTCTAGCCGGCTGGAGGACGAGAAGAAGGTCCATACCCAATATCTCCCGCATTCAGAGAACGCGACGGAGGAAGGTGACGCGACCAGAGACGCGTCAGTTTGTACTGACGCGATATCAGTCTATCGCGGCGCCCATGGCGACCGCGACACCAGGTCCTTTTTGTTCTCTTTCCTTTTCCTAGTCTAAGTCAGCCATTATCTCATTTTTATTCTTAGGCGACTTGCTAGGTGGCGATCACATCCATGTTTTCATGCTACTAGTCTTAGTACCCATGTCTGTGTCGAGGGGAGTCCAATCCCTGTGATTACACCTTTTGGCGATCACGATGGGACCTTCACTGCCACCCTCGTAGATTTTGACTGTTTGATTGCCATGTTTTCCTTTTGTTTGTCACTTTAGTACCCTGTTAGTCTTTTGTTCTTTGTTTCCTGCATATTTTCCTGCTCTGTTATTATCGCGACAGATCGCGGTGGCGCGACATGTTCGCGTCGCAGTGGGGAGACGCGTTCTCAGGTCAGTGCTTGTTATTCCCCATGCCCTCTCTATCCAATGCCCATGAGATCATGCATCCTTGTTCCATTGCCTATATCATGTATCTTCGTGTTTCTGTCTGTTAGAATCCTGTCAAGGTTCGGATTTTCCTTTCATTTTCATTTGTAAGTTTTCGGTTACTGTCACGGCAGCCGGAAAGGATGCGAACAAGTCGCGGCTTTGCCACACGTCGCGTTAGCATGTTTGCTTTGTATGTTATTGTTTTTATCCATGTATCGGTTTCTGTGTGCTTCCTGACTCATGTTGTACCGATTTAGTGTCTCTTGGTATTTCTTATTTTGGTAGGATAGTCTGTTTGAGTCGGGCTGGTGACTCACTGTGTTTTCGGGTCTATGTTCTTATCGCGGCAGCCCGAGCTGTCACGATAGGGTCGCGGTGTATCTGGCCGTCGCGACTCTGCCCGAGGACTTGTTTTGTCACCCTGTTTGCTCCTTATCTTCATTATTGCATACATTTTGGACTTCTTAGTCCCTTGCATACGCCGCTCATCCCATTTGATCAGGTTCCCCCTTGGTTGAGTGAGTCCTCTCACCTACGAGCACTCGTAGGCTGACTCGGACCCACCTCCCGAGGACCTCCGTAAGTCCTCGTTACCGTACACACGTTGCGGTTCACCGGGCTGGTTGTACCCATCGCACCCTTAGTTTGAGCCATCCTCGTGTGTGAGTGTGCACCACCCTTAGCCTTACCAGAGCACTTGAGTCCATTCCTATTAGGGACCGCTTGACCGAGTGATATCTCTTTAATCAATTCATTTAAAAGGTCAAGTTCAAACCTTAAGAAATTTGCGCTTTAAGCATGACAACTTGAGTGCTTTGATCCACCCCTCCTCATCTCCGTCTTTCTTGTTGTGATAGAGTTTAGGTGTGTCTGTATCACTTTCCCAAATTGGTTGGGGAGGTGCATGCGTCGCTGCCTAGGGAGATCGGGTCAGTCCCCTCCTGTCTTTGTATCTTATTATAATCCCCTCTTCGACATGGACCAATTCCGCGTCCTTGCCGACGATGCTCTTCCCCTCGGGTTGCTTGAGGAGGTGGCCCAACCCTCTATGGCCACACTCCCGGGGCATATTCAGCCACCCGTCACCGGGATTCGATCTCGTCCTGCTTCTCCTCCCGGGGGTGATGACCCCCATTCACAGTTCAGTCAGCTTCTTCCCCACCTTACTCTGGACTAAGTCTGAGAGTTCATAGCTGCTGCCAAGGGGAAACAACCTTTATCTCCCCGGGGTCAAAGCCCAGTCTGACCGGAGGATTCCTCCGCCCACGTCGCTTCAGCACCCCACCTTCCTCCGTCTGGGGCAGATCCTACACCCCTCCGTCCTCGAACTATCCATTTTTCAGAACCAAGCTACCTTCCCCCACGAGATGTTCGACCTCGATCCCCTCCAACCACATATTATACGACCGAACCAGCTCTCCTCCCTCACGAAAGGTCACACTCGTTCGAGCAGCCTCGCTCCCTAGTTTCTGCGCATCAAGTCCAGTCTCCCTCCGACTTCTTTGCGGAGTGGACGAGCATGAAGAAGGAGCTTCATGACCTCCGGAGACAAATCGATCTGCGGAAGGTAGCTGACATTGCCCTCCCATCCTTCCAGTACCTCCGAGTGCCACCCCAGTTAGAGCTCCCTGTTTATCGGCGATATTCTAGGGTAGGGGACCCTTATGTTCATCTGAAGGATTTCGTCTATGAATCAGCACCCCACAAGTATGACCACCATCTCATGGCATACTTGTTCAGAAAGTCTCTGGATGGTCCAGCTTTAGAATGGTTTTATTCCCTACCCCCTGAGGAAGTGGAGGATTTCAGAATTGTCCAAGAAAGATTTCTGCAGCAATTCCAAGATCGGGTAGGACCCGAATATTCTTTTGTGGACCTAGTGGCTGAGAAAATGAAGCCCGAAGAGGAGTTCTCCACTTATGCGGACCGGTGGCGTTCACTGGCCGCTAAGGTCCGTTGCCCAATGCCTGAGGAGGAAAAGGTGAAATTGTTGATTTCCAATGCCACTCCAACCTACCGAGCTATTTTGGCCATGAACGACATTTCTACCATGCACCAGTTATATAGCCGAGCCCGCTTCATCCAGACTCAACTTAAGGACTCGCCTATACATTCCATGTTTGAGACCCCTAAAGCCCGTTATGCCAAGAAGCCGCAAGGCCCAGTCACCGAGGGGATCCAAACCAATGAACAAGTAGGTGCAGTTAGCAACCCCCAAGGCCCAGTAGGTAGGTCCCCCTATACCCAACAAGCCCAACAACCATGGAACAACAACAACAATAGACAGCCACCTCCCCAAGGACAAAATCCTCCCCAAGATCAACGCCAATACTCCTAGGTCCCTCCACCTCAAAATGGCTACGCCCCCAGGAAGCCCAATGGACCCAAGAGAGCCCAATACCCTCCATTGCCCGAGTCTCTAGCCGATGTCTTTGCAGCCCTCATGTCCCTAAATGCCCTAAGACTCCCTCCTGAGAAGGCAAATTGGAATATGGCGGCCGATCAATCAAAGTACTGCGTCTATCACCGTCATCCGGGCCACAATGTGTCCGATTGCTTCCAATTCCGGGACATGATATATGATCTCCATGAGCAGAACTAGATTGATTGGGCGGAGATGAAAAGATTAATCCAAACTCTGAGGGACCAACAGGGTCAGAGGCAACAACAGCAACAGCAAAGGCGACAGCAGCCGCAGCAGCAACAACAACAGCAACAGCAACAACAACAACAACAGCAGTACCAGCCCTTCCAGCAGCAATATCAGCAGCAACAGCAACAACAACAGCCGCAGCAGTCGGAAAATGACCTGGGCATAATCCGTAACCCCATGCCACAACATCAGCCCGCTCCAAACCCCCAGCCAGCTCCACCGCCTCCTCCACCCGCACATGTTAACCCTGTCATCCACCATCCACCACCAGAAACTCAGTGGGCCTTCGATGACGAGCATTAAAAGGTATGGGCTATCTGATGCAATCATTATGAAGTCTAGTATTCTCTTCCATGCATGAAATGTCTGCAGGAGTCTAGGTTTCACTTAAGGAATCCGTTAAGACTCAAGCAAGCATCTGTTAGACACAAAGATAGAAGAAGAAGAAGAACAAGAACAATGGCTAGAAAGAGTCTCAACGGATCCAAGAACTCCAACGGCCATCTGTCAACGGATCTCTTCTTCCTCCATATAAGGATGAATGCTATAAAGAACAAGATAATAGAGCAAACCTGAAAATCATTCAAGAAGTGTACATCCAGTGAGAAGCCTCAACCTCATACACACTCAAAGTAAGAGAGAAATAGTTCGAGCCCAATAAGAAGTGTGCGTGCAAGCAACCATCTGAAACATCCAAGTATTCAAGCTTCTTTCCTCTCTTCACTATCTCTGTGCATCATTGCAAATCTGGGGGAGAGTCTGTGAGCTGAGAGTTTGAGTTCTTTAGTGTTCATCTTGTATAGCTCTCAGTCTGTTCTTTCTTTTCTAAGAAAGACTTGTGTCTAGTTGTAGGACTGTATACAGTGTTCCTCGTCCTATGTGAAGAGAAGATCAACGGGGTGCTGATGGATTCTATCCGGTTGTGAAACTCTACATAGTGTTCCCTTTGGGTGAAGAGAAGAACCTAGCTGGGGTTGGTGTCAGAAGAACCTAGCTGGGGGTTTAAGTCTAGGAGAACCGCACTGGGGTTTGTTTCAGGAGGGTGGCTTCTTGACTTGCAACAGAAGTGAGTTTCCTTCCTACTCTGAAAGGAAGAGGATCAACGGGGAGCTGGGGGTTGTATGTCCTTGTGGGGATTATACCCTGGTTAGTGAAATCCCAAGATTTGCTTGGGGACTGGACGTAGGTCTTCCATTTTAGAAGTACCGAAGTAGGATAAATTCTCTATGTTCATTTGTGTGATTGTTTGTTTAAATTGCTTCCGCACTACTACTCTTTATTGCACACAACTATATTCACCAACCAAGGTTTTCAAGTGGTGGTTTTTATTGGTATTTTCAGATAACCTATTCACCCCCCCCCCCCCCCCCCCTCTAGGCTATCCTTGTTGCCTTATCAAGAGGGCCAACACTAGCATCATCTATAAAGGTAATAAAATACTTCTTATGTCCCTTGTTTGCACCCCATTAAATTCACAGATATTAGTGTGTACTAAACCCAAAACTCCCTAGAAACAAAGTTGAAAGGTTTTCTTGGTTGTTTAGTCTACGCACAAATATCCTGAATCATTTTTACCGTATTAACAACATGCTCAGGAATCATTTTTAGGTTCATCATTTGTTTAGAGGAATCAAAATTTACATGTCCTGAATGACCATGCCACAATGTTGTTAATTCCACAACATTCGCAGAATAAGAAGTAGAAGTAGAAAAAATATCATCCACTGCTTTATTCAGAACTCTTTCTATATAAAGTTTAAACAAACCATATGAAAGATAGCCTTTTCCAACATAAGTCTCCAAATATAGTAGCACATATTTATTACATTTGAAGTTTATTTCATAACCCTATTCCACTAATACAGTACCACTAAGAATATTCCTCCAGATTTCAAGAACGTAGTGCACCCTATGTAGAGAAAGAACACGCCCCGAAGGTAGCCTCATGTCCAAACATTCTATCCCAACATCTTGGAAGCAAATAAATTTCTTATAATTATGGATCTGTCATGAACAGGGCAAGACACAAAAATGGACTTGTCAGCAAATACATATACACTAGCCCTAGTGTCTACTATCCATTCATACGGCTCATAAATATCGAGAATTTGAGGGTTAACAGAAACATACAATCTGCTAGATGAGCCAGAAACTTGCTCAGGTTCTCCAATCAGCACATTGATTTGAAGAGTTGATCCCAAAGCACTTCGGAAGATAGAACGAAGAAATAACAACATATAATAAGGGTGACAGAACTGTCTGAGGTGAATATGAAAAAGGGAGGGTATTTTCAATTACATCAAGTGTAAACCTAGTCTCATGCTTGTGAGATTCAGCTTCCCGGTGAGTCAGTTTGAAAGACAGCCATATGAGTCAAGGGCCCCGTAGTCACTTCTCTTGCTCACTTCTGTGCCTTTGTATGTAGTTTTAAGGGAGGGTTGGCTTTTTAGCCTTCTTCCCCTTCTTTACAGGATAGTCCTTCTAAAGTGCCCCACCTGTCCACACTCATAGTATGGTTTCTTTTTTGACTTTTTATGGATCTTACCTTTAATGTTTAGTTTGTTCTTCACATTTTCTATTTTTCCTTTTCCTTTAAAATGTCTTGCCTTACTAGCAGTCATCACATTCGTATTTGGTTCTAATGGCATTACATGCTTTTCATTTCTATGCCTTTCTTCAATAGATATGGCAACCAAGAAAACATCTGGAGAGAGAACCCTTGCAATGTTTTAAAGATATTTCAAAATCCTCTCAAGACTTTGAAAACTTCTCAATTATTGACATCACCTAGAACATCTATGAAAGTTTCATTTTAACATGAGCTAAACCATGAAGCAAGAGGAGAAACTCGTCAATCTGTTTAGACACAGACTTGTCCTCAACCATTTGGAACTTTAGGAACTTGGCAACTAAATATGTTTCCAGACTGAGGTCCTCATCTTGTCAAGTTTCTCTCATAGATCATTAACAGTTTGAGAGGAAGAATCAACAGATACATCAAAGAGCACATTGAACAGCACCAATAGCATGCATCCATGACATATACGGTCTCCATGAAACTGAAGGAGAGACCTCCATTAATCGAAAGACCTAAAGACCACATCATCCAAATAAAGAGAAAAACTTAAAATACTCTATAGCAAAAAGAAATTCCCACACATGTAGTTGGCCTGGCCCGTGCCCACACGGGCGCACGTGGCGCGGGCTTCTATGACTTCCTCTTATTCCAAGGAACAAGAAGTTGAAAAAACAACTCATATTTAAACCTATGCAACTACTTTAGACAAAGAGAAAGACTTTGTGCACTTTCAAAAGTGCACAAAGTCTAATCCACATGGGCAACTAGCCCATGTGGCACCACCACTTTTTTAGGTGTCACATGGGCTCGTCACATGGGCTACCAACCCATGTGGATGGTGCCACATGGGCTAGTTGCCCATGTGGATTGCACTTTGTGCACTTAAAGTGCAATCCACATGGGCAACTAGCCCATGTGGCACCACTTTTTTGGGTGTCGCATGGGCTACCAACCCATGTGGATGATGCCACATGGGCTAGTTGCCCATGTGGATTGCACTTTGTGCACTTTTGAAAGTGCACAAAGTCTTAGAGTAAGACTTTGTGCACTTTCAAAAGTGCACAAAGTGCAATCCACATGGGCAATTAATCCATGTGACACCACTTTTTTGGGTGTCACATGGGCTACCAACCCATGTGTATGATGCCACATGGGTTAGTTGCCCATGTGGATTGCACTTTGTGCACTTTTGAAAGTGCACAAAGTCTTATTTGAAAGTGCACAAAGTCTTACTCTTGTAAGACTTTGTGCACTTTCAAAAGTGCACAAAGTGCAATCCACATGGGCAACTAACCTATGTGGCACCACTTTTTTAAGTGTCACATAGGCTACCAACCCATGTGGATGATGCCACATGGGTTAGTTGCCCATGTGGATTGCACTTTGTGTACTTTTGAAAGTGCACAAAATCTTACAAGAGAAAGACTTTGTGCACTTTCAAAAATACACAAAGTGTAATCCACAACTAGCCCATGTGGCACCACTTTTTTGGGTGTCACATGAGCTACCAACTCATGTGGATGATGCCAATTAACGAACATAATCACACTTGTAGACATTGGGTTTTCCTAATCTTATCTCTCTCATTTCTAACAATATGAAGTATTGTTACTAGGAAAACATACGATCGAGATGATTCTCTTCCAGAGATATGGGTATTGAAATACTGGCAATATTGCCTCCCAGACAAAGCACCAAGAGCGAGAGTTCGCATGCAGTACCTGTAGGCTTCCAGGTCAGTTCTCATAGTTTTCGCGTCCCTTAACACATGGTGAAATGAGCAGAAAACATGAAACCCCCCACTCCACGGATACGCGGCCGTGATTTGAAGAGTCTTCGACCCATATGGAAGATGCCCGGCAAGGAATATTCACAATATTCCCTTCACTTGTTCTGAGCTTACGTTGTGCGCAGAGACGGAATTCCCCAGCATTCGACAAATACCACGTTTACCACCTAATAATACATTCTTTAACTAGTTAAAATTTGTACAAAACCACCCATTTATGGCAGGGCCGCACTTCTAACCCCGGCCCATACTTCCTGGGCGTACACAGAGTTTGAGAGACCCGATTTTAAAATCTTACGTGCACGCAAAGTAAGAAAGATTTTTTTTTTTTTGCTTACTAGCCACCGCAGGAAAACTCTTTCTACTCGGATTCGAATCCGAGACCCCATCTTCCCTACCTCTTTTGACGTTCACTCTGTCATAGACAGAGGACTCCTCAAAGTAAGAACCTTATTTGTGGTCTGTTAATGACACGGGAGCCCAATCCAATATGAGCCACAGGCCCACTTGCTCAACAGTACGCCAGCCCCACATTCACATTCCTTTAATGGCCCAATGCCAACCGCCCACACGTATGTCATACTACAGCTGACATAAAAGACACCAGGTCTATATAATGGTCATCGGCACGGCATGCTTCGTTCCATTTGTTTGGGCCGACACCACCCGCTGGCGCCTAAGCTAAAGGGGGCCATACAATCTCGTGGTCCTCGTGGGTCGCTTATCACTGTTATCCACACTGCACTCCCTCACACGATCATGAGAGAGAGAAAGAGAGACGCATCGCCGTCACGCGCATCAGAACGAAGCGGCCCGGTAGCGACCTCGTGACGGAGGACGCTCACCAACGTGTGCTAGAAAAGTGTTAGACAGGGATGCGGACCTTTTGGACGGGTTCGAACCACTCTTACCATAAGATCTCATCAAAGCATACAAGATAGTTCACTTTTTACATCTTCACAATAACAAGTTGCAAGCGAAATCTAGGTCAAAATGATCTCACTTTTATACAGGCGGTCAACCAAGCAATCCTGTCCATCTTTTAGCATCCATAAGCCGCGGGCAAGAGCATGTCCATTGTCTGTCTCGGGGTAGGGCTACCAACGGGTCGGAGTCGGAATCGAAAATGAGTGTTTTCGCTTCCGCTTCTTATAAGAAATTTTGGAGTCGGAAACGGAAACGGAAAATGGTGTTTCCGCTTCCGCATCTATTTTCACTTTCTATCGGAAAATCGGAAATGGAAACGGAAACAAAACGAAAACTTCGGATGTAACAATATTTGTACAATTAGAATTAATTTATAAATTTATAAGTATATTAATTTATAAATTTATAAATAGTTTCAAATGTAAGCTTAATAATCTTTTCTACCGTATCTTCTTCATCATGTACATTATAATGACCCTTACTAAATGAAGTATAACAAGATCAAATTAATATGGTAAATCATATAGTGATATATAATGGTTGAGTAATAGATAATCAATATATGTAGATATAAATATCATTAGAGAAAAAAGCTACCAATAATTGGGACTAGAATAGATGACATTTACATGTAGATGGGAGGTGAGAGACAATGAGTTAAAAAATTAAGAGCCAAAGTTTTGAGTTTGAGGAGATTTTATTATAAAAATATTATATATTATATATTAAAAGTTATCGAAAACGGAAACGGAAAAGCGGATGCGGAATTGAGTGTTTCCGCTTCCGCATCCTATAAGAATTCAGATATCCATTTCTGCTTCCGCTAAGCTATCGGAAAGTTCTTTTCGGAGTTCCGCATCCTATAAAAAATACGAAAACGGGTCAACTAAACGGAATTCGGAGGCCCATTGACAGCCCTATCTCGGGGTTTCGGTTTATTCACCTCATTTCTCGAAACTAATGAGTAGAAGGAACAAGTAACATGTATCACATCATCGGAATGCCAAAAAGGGTTGCGTTAGGAAAAGTGGACCGATCACACTTGGAGGAGCCTGATCTGAATTTGATGGCTTTGGATTTTGGTAAAAACTCATATTGGGGGTGTGCACCAATCCACACCCCCAATGACCTCAACCCCCCCCCCCCCCTTCAATAAGGGGCTAAATTTGTTGCACACCGCCTAACAAGATTTTCCCTTGGTAAATTAGATGTTGATCTTGGATGATGAGAGGAAGATTTGCAAGAAGGAATAAAGAACTATGTGATCTTGAGATTGATATTCCAGTGAAAATCTTTCAAATGACTAAGTTAGCACAAGGCAAGAGCTAAAACAAAAAAGTGAATGATCCAAGATTGCCCCACAATTTGAGGTGTAGAATCTTACATATTTTTAGCTGAAGAAAATTCTCTAAAATTTATGCGGGTCAAGCCTCTCCACTGATCTTATGCGACGTGGCTGTTAAAGGCCTTGGTCATGGGCCGATGTCCTACTCGTAATCAATTGTCATATCTGGGACACATTGGATCTCTGTCGATCATACGTGGACCACATCATATTAACCATGCCAAGGTGTAACACCCCAGATATTTAATAATAAATTAATTAAAATTAAAATTAAATTAAGAGTAAATAAATAAATAATTCAAAGTGTAAATAGGCTAAGAAAGGCATAATTAGGGCTTAAGGAGAGAAAAAATGTAACTAAATTCGGAGTATCCAATTATCCATTATTTAAATGTGTCAAATGAGCTTTAAAACAAGTCTAATTGGCCACAAAATAACCATAAACCCTAACCTAATAACAGAAACTGGTTCCCTAGTAGAATTCCATTCTAATTAGGATTGGGAAGTTTTAATTTGAGAAGGAAATAGCAAAAAATCGCAACTTTAAGAGTTTGAGTCCAATTGAGACTCTTAAACCCTAATGTCTTTAAATAGACCCCTTAATTCTTTTGTGCCTACCTAATTGCTTTTCGAAGGCTGCTAAATGTGGGTTGAGATTGCCAGAAGGAGAGGAATACAGGAAAACCTAGAGCCTTCATAGTTCTTCACCGTTCTTGCCCTAACTTCTCAAACGATCCAAAAGATAGGTATTCTCTCAAGCTAAACTTAATTAAATTCTTCTATAGGTTTGTTTCCATGCCCGGATCATGATTACGATAATATCGCCAATTTATATTGTCTGTATTACATGTATTTTGAGGATTAAGTTTTGATTTTTTTCTATTCATGCATGTCCATATAATCCACTTAAATAATGCAAACCTCTTATTTTTATGTCTATTAATCATTACTATAGGTTTAGGAGCTTGTTTTAAAACATTTCCATACATATATTGAGGATTTTTTAGTTCTCGATCACAAAACCCCCCAAAAAAGCCTTCTTGTAATGAAATGAAGTGTGGGCTTCATGACCGCATTCTTAAACGTGCCTACCCAATAAGGCATGTTCACTTAACTAGAACGTGTTGGAACGTCATGACCGTATTCTGAACACACCTATACCCTAAGGCGCATTTAGACTATCAGTTAAAATTTTTAATTTTTCATGAACACGATACTATGCATGCACAAAATACTTTATTTACTTTCTGGTTACAACTTAATTACGTTGTATAATAATAAAATATGTTATAAAAAGATGATTAATCCACCTTAATCTTGTATTCTTGATCTTTCATATATCTATCCTCTTGAATCCCTCATGTATGCTTGAGCCATGATTATGGCCGATTATTATTAAATGAAATTTTCACATCCATCTAATCATGATAATCTCCATATACAAATACATATGTTCTTGTTATTTACATGGAAACCTTGATTTAAATATTATTGCCAAATGATACATGTTAATTCGCACCATGGTTTAGTGATGCTTTCATGAACCATGTCACCTTGTGTTGCATACTTCTACCGCTATGTTTCTCGCGTAAACCCTGTTGTACTCTGTAGATTTTGATGATCACAAAAATACTTAGTTTAACTCATGTTCAACAAATCACCAAAACACTAAGTATAATTCATGTTGATGACCCAAGTGTTTAAATTATTTATATTTGATTTGAGGGTCTAACTTGTGTATTAAGTGTGCAGCAAAGTATGTCAAAAAGTCGCACATGAAGTGGACTACACAAAGGCTGAAGAAATCGGTCGACCGATCTAGCCATTATAGACTGGAGCTGTGACAGTCAGGAGATCGGATGACCGACCTTCAAGAATTGGTCAACCAATTATGGGAAGTCAACCGATTGATGAAGGGGCTTCTGATTGGTGAAGTAAGTCTCTAATCGATTGAAGAACCAAGGCCCAATCGATTGATGACCAAGCAAGAAATCAGACGACCACAATGTGAAAATCGGTCGACCGATTATGGACCAATCGATTATTGTTCAGTTCAATCGATTAATGTTAAAAGACCAATCGATTGCTATTAGTCCAATCAATTGATGACCAAGGTTTCGATTGGTGAAGAAAAGATCAGACGAGCGATCTAGCCAATGCAATCTTGCACTGGGATAGTTGAAGAATCATTCGATCGACTTCACAAAATCGGACAATTTACTTAGTGCAGTATGTCAACACAGAAGAAGAAGCAGGTCGACTCCAAGGCTAAGTCCATAATCAGACGACCGGTTTGGCAAGTCCGATCGACCAATTACGACGATGAGTTTCCTACTCTGTGTGGACTCTTTCTGAAAGTGGGACTCTTGCCTTGATTAGCACAAGCACGTCTCTCAGAGATCTAGAGGATAGCCACCTCCAAAAGAGCAGTTCATGCCCTAGTGTTCAAGAGAGAATTGTGCTGCCCAGAAAGAGCCAATAGAAGCTCTGAACTTATAGAAGTCTGAAGAACGAGTCTTCATCATCCAAAAGCCTTCCAAACCTTCCAAGAAAGTGCTCTTCATCAGAAAGGCGTGGACTTGGTGTTACTTCCTGCAAGACTCTATTCTACATCGGCCAGATCTTCACTGTGACATCGTCGGGCAAAGATGACTACATTAGGCCAAACTTCTGAGATTGGAGAACTCTATACTTTACTCTATTTAGATTGTTTTCTCTCTTGTCCACATTTTCAATTTGTTCTTCCTTAAACCAATAACATACTGTGTGGTTGGTGTGTAGTGTGTGCGGCACATACGCATCGGGTTATCTCATCCCTGGAAAACGAGGTGGGGTTGGTGTTATCCCCAGAAACAATGGTGTGGGGGTTTATCTGCTTGTACCTTGAAACAAGTGAAGAGAAATCCTCACGGGGGTGTGGGGTAGTAGACGTAGGCACACACAGGGGTGTGTTTGCCAAACCACTCTAAATCCTGAGTGCACAATTGTGGCTTGCATCCATCTCTTCTATCTCCGTTCTACGCACGTTAGGATAGTCGGTTTCTTCTATATACTTGTTATATTCTGTTGTGCATCTAGTTTAATAGCTTTGCTTGTTTAAGTCTAATCTATTATGTAAAAGATTGTTTTTTGAAATAGGCGATAACCAATTCACTCCTCCTCTCTTGGTTGATCATCGTACATATTTTACTTCAAACCCATCGGTAAAGTTGGGACTCTTTGTCAGGTAATTCTCCTGTCAGACTAGAACTACTTCACTAAGACCTTCGTAAGTCTCTACTAATTTGGTTCCCACATAGCCGTGGAGCAGGTTGTATCTTAAACATCAGAAACCCTTTCTAGTACACTTTTAGACCTTAAAGACATGTTTTTGTTGGCCTTTGAGTGAATCTTGTACACTATGTGTAAACATGCTTGTCTTCATCGTCGTGTTCTTAACATGCCTACCATGATGGCTGTGTTTAGCTTATGAACATTCCAATGACCCTAACCACATTCTAGTTGTCTCTTCCAATATTGTACCTCGACTATGCATAGCCCTTCTACCTATGCTTTTACCCCATATTTGATTAATTACACCAGAATCTTCTTCTCTACCTCTTGAACATCATGTAATCTGTCCCTTAAATTACAAGAGTTTATTCCTCTTTTTTTTACAAGGACAAGAGTTTATTCCTTAGTAATCCTTGATAATCTTGTACATATGAACCTTGATACATAAGCTTATATCCTTGGAATTCATTTAGCCATTATTATTGTGTGGAATTGTTTGGGTATTAAAATAGGTTTGTTGTCCACCGACCACAATGTATGTGCCTATAGAGCCTTATCTGGTCCTAGAAAGAGCACCAAAAGTACTCATAACTATATGAGTAATTGACTTGTGGTGTCGCATTGCGCCAAAATGATTGCAAGATTGAGCTAGATAATTCCACAATACCATGAGTGATTTATATTGCTTGACTTGTACAAGCTACCATTGTATTGTGATATGGCCAATTTTACATCGCCATTCTTTTTATATGTTAATGAAATTTTGTATGGTTACTCTCTTGACTCATATATTGAAAATCTTCCATTTATCTCTTACTATCTTGTCAATTCATTGTTCAATTTTGTACTCATGTCTCCTATTTATCATTTTATGTAACTTTAATTTTATCGCCATCATGTCCTTAGATTACTCGGCTTGTTAAATTGTTAATCACTTAAAGAGTGTTTAGAATAGAGATATAAATCTACTGAATGTTATGCTCACTCTATATACGTTTTGGATTTTCAGATAATACTGACGTGGATGTAAAGTTAGACAAGAACGAGCAAGAGTGCTAAGTGTTCTAATTACCCCACTTATCTTAGAGTTATAGTAGTGTCTTTATTTTTAGCAAGTTAAAAGAAATGGAGATGATGGGCCCTTTGCTTGGACCTAATAGAGTCAATGTAATAGTTAGCAACTAGAGTTCAATAACGATTTATGAGTTGATTATTTGGCATTAATTCTGATTATTGTCTATTGGAATTTAGTTATACTTTAGCATTTGCTCTGATTGACATGATTGAATGATTAATATCTGTGTGTCCTGATATTCCTCATCGGGGCATGACAAGGGGCGCCCTCAAGTCACCTCTCTATACACCTGCCATGCCTTGGCATTAATGCTAATGACCTGGGGGTGACAAGGGTCACACACGTGGCACTAGAGTTGTTGTGTGTCATACCCCTAGGTGCGTGGGCAAAATGGTGCTTGATGTAGGCAGACAACATCAAGCTCTAATGCTCCACTTCCTAGGTCTACAAACTAGCTTTATCAAGGAGGAGCATCCACAACTTTACTTCCACCTAGCTAAAACTCTATCAACTTAAGGATCTACTAGGATAAATACCCTCTAGGTTATAGGCTGCCAAGATAAGGTCAATCGGGCTAAGGTCTGTTAGATATGGCGTGGAGTGTGGGCGAGCTAACTTCATATCCAAGTGCTTCCCAAGAAGTTATCTTGGGAGCTACACTCTCGCCTCACTCTTTCCTCCTGGTGTCGACGTCGAGATAAGAGCGCTTCCTTAGGGTGGTAGATCAGGTGCTCATGGCGCTTCGTGGGAGCCATTTGATAATTATGATGAAAAGATCACAAAGGATCAATTGGTATTTATCTTAATGATATAAGCATTTGATTCATTCATATTTGATTTGAGGGTCTAACTTGTGTGTTAAGTGTGCAGTAAAATATGTCAAAAGTCACACATGAAGTCGACCTTTCAAAGGTCAAGACTTGGACAAAAAGAAAAGATAAGACTGGAATAAGAACTACAGAACTGACACAATCGGATGACACAATCGGACGATCGACTATCAAGAGGTGTCGACACATGCTCTAAAGGTGTCGACAGATCAGGAGATTGGACGACCGACTTTCAAGAAGCGGTTGCCCGACTATGTGAATATCCAATCAATTGATGAAGTCAAGGCCAATCGATTGAAGAGCAAGACCCAATCGATTGATGGTCAAGTAGAAAATCGGATGACCGGTTTGGGAATTTCGGTCGACCAATTATGGACCAATCGATTGATGTTTACTCCAATCAATTGATGGTGAGAAGGCCAATCGATTGATGACCAAGGTTCTGATTGGTGAAGAAAAGATCGGACAACCGATATGAAGGAATCAAACGATCGACCTAGCCAGTGTTGTTTGGGGTTGGGACAGTCGAACAATCGGTCGACCGACGTCACAAAATCGGACGACCAACTTTGTGCAGCATGTCAGCACAAGAAGAAGAAGCATGTCGACTCCGAGGCTAAGTCTATAATCAGACGACTAACCTTGTAAAATCAGTCGACCGATTATGGTAGTGAGTTTCCTAATTTGTGCAGACTCTTTCCAAAAGTGGGACTCTTACCTTGATTAGCACAAGCTCGTCTCTCAGAAATCTTCTAAGGGTCTTCCACTCTAAATACGGTTGTGTATCATGATGAGGAAGAGAAGGATAGCCACCTCCAAGAGAGCAGCTCGTGCCCTAGTGTTCAGGAGAGAAGTGTGCTTCCCAGAAAGAGCCAATAGAAGCTCTTCACTTATAGAATCCTGAAGAACGAGTCTTCATCGTCCTTCTAGACATTCCAAGAAAGTGTTCTTCATTAGAAAGGCGTGGACCTGTTGTTGCTTCTTACGAGACTCTATTCTGAAGTGTTCTACATCGGCCAGTTCTTCACTATGACATCGTCGGGTAAAGACGACTACCTCATACAGAACTTCTGAGACATGAGAACTCTATACTTTACTTTGTTTAGATTTTTGTCTCTCTTGTCCACGTTTTTCATTTGTTCCTATTTAAACCAAGAACATACTATGTGGTTGGTGTGCAGTGCGTATGGCACATACACATCGGGTTATCTCATCCTCGGGAATGAGGTGGGGTTGTGGTTGTCCCCGAAAATAACAGTGTGTGTGTGAGGTCTTGTAACTTGTACCTAGGAAACAAGTTAGTGGAAATCCTCCCGGGGTGGATGTAGGCGCACACAGGGGGTGTGTTTGCCAAACCACTCTAAATCTTGCATGCACTTGTGGTCTGATCCTTTTTTTCTATCTCCATTCTACGCACGTTAGGATAGTTGGTTTCGTTATTTCAATTGTTATTCCGATGTGTATCTCACACAATAGGTTTACTTAATTGAGTACGATCTATTCTATGTAAAAGATTTTTTAGTTAGGCGATAACCAATTCACCCCTCCCCTCTTGGTTGTTCATCTCATATACGTTCGCGTATTTTACTCTTCAATTGGTATCAGAGCAGGGCTCTTGATCTTAGAGTGATTCTGTGTGCGATGGCTAGCAAAGGATATGTGTCTGATGCTCACTCTATCAACCGTCCCCCATACTTTGATGGCAATAATTATTTGTATTGGAAAAATCGTATGCATGTCTTTCTCATAGCTCAAGACTATGAGATCTGGAAAGTTGTGAGTAGCAGTCCATACACACTGCTAGAGGATGAGGCAAAGTGGACGGAGGATAACATTAAAAATCCAAGATAATTTTTAGTGCCTTGAATATCTTGCAATGTGCTATACACCCTGATGAGTATTTTCGTGTTTCTATGTGCAGCTCAACAAAAGAAAAGTGGGATAAGTTGAAATTGATCTATGAAGGCATGTCAAAGGTCAAGGCGACCAAAGCCAACATCCTGGTCCATGAGTATGAGATGTTCAAGATGATCCCCGTGGAAACAATCTCTGATATGTTTGATAGGCTCTCCAAGATTACAAATGGACGGAAGGCACTCGGGAAGAACTACATCGATACAAAGATAGTCTGTAAAGTTCTGACATCTCTCCCACTAGCGTGGCACACCAAAGCCACAGTCATAGAGGACTCCAAGAACCTATCAAGCCTCACTATGGAGGAGTTGATTGGGAGCCTCATGACTTATGAGATAAACTTGAAAAGGGAGGAAGCTGAGCAGCCAATTCTCAAGCAAAAGGATGTGGCGCTGAAGGCTAAAAGTCCAAGATAATCTATCTAGAAGAGAACTCCTCAAGTGAAAATGAGGAAGAAGTGGCCAAGATTGCACGAAGCTTCAGAAAATTTCTGAGGAAGAAAAGGCCACTGTCTGCAACTTCTTCCAAGGACTTTAAGGGCAAAAACAAGGAAGAGGACTCCAGCAGAAAAACTGAATTGTATGAATGCCAAGGTGTTGGAAACATGAGATCCGAATGCCCACTATTTCTGAGAAAGCAGAGCATAGCCAAGGCAAATAAGTCCAAGGCCATGGTCGCCACGTGGAGTGACTCCGATGAGTCAAGCTTCGCAACAAAAGATGTCCAGGAAAAGAAGGACGTCGACTATGGACTCATGGCTATTGAAGGTGAATCTCCTAAGGTAATTTCTGATCGCAAATCTTTTACCATTGAGGATATAGAATCAATGTATTCTGCCTCGTATGAAAAATACTAGAAAGTAAAAAAGAAAAATAAAGGACTAAAAATTAAAATTAAAAATTTTATTCATAATGAAAATCCATGCATATCATGTCATGAACTTAATCTGAAATATGAAAATCTTCATGATGAAAAAGAAACCTTGCAAAGCAAAATTGCATTGTATGAAGAAGAAATGGAATGCATGCTTCATGATAATAGTTTTTCAGAAAAACTCAGCATGTTTAAAAAGGAAAACATATCCCTGAAATCTAAAAATGAAGAACTAGAAAACCAAGTCAAGGTACTTGAAGAAAATGCTGAAGTTTCTGAAAATTCTATCAAGAAAATGCATGAAACAATAGATGATGTAAAATCAACTGTTTCTAGACTCGTGAAGGGGAAGCAAAAACTTAATGAGGAGCTCAGTGTTAAAGTCAACACTAACAGACATGGTTTAGGCTAGTTCCCTAAAAATAAAAAGAGCAAATCTTTTGAGTCTAAGATAGTAACATCTTTTATTCATGCTTCCAGTTCTTCAAAAGCTTCTCATGCTAAACCACAACATAAAAAAACCCAACTGAATTCTCATGTTAAGAAGTATGTGCATCCTAAAAAAACTATACATGCTAAGAAACAAGAATAAAATAAAAAACAAGTTCATGTGAAAGGAAAGCATATTAATCATCATGTTATTCATAGGCTACAACCCATAGAACACAATTCTAATATCACATGTTATTTCTGTGGTGGGAACGAGCATATCAATTATACTTGTTCTTTAAAAAGAAATATGCAGAAAATGAACTTGGTGTGGATTAGGAAGGATTTTTTGCCTTCTAGGACTAACACAGTTGGACCCAAAACCATTTGGGTACCAAAAAAATCCACCTGAGATTTGTGGTTTCAGGTGTTTTGTAAAATTAAGAGTTGAAACATCAATGTGAAACTCAAGACACCGAAATTGTTCTATGAGTATCATGTACTTTTATTTTGGACTTTCAAGGTAACATATGAATACTTTTGTATGTTATATTATTTACTCTTTTAGATCTTGATTATAGGCTGTGTTTTTATTTTCTTTCTATAAAAAAAGTAAAAAAAATAAAAAACACAAAAAGAGTCTTAGGGTTTAGTGTCTATTGCATGTCTATCGCATGTGTGCTTGCATGTACAGTATATGTAAAGACACTTCCTTGACTCTTTTTATGGCCTAATACTCCTTTGATATTTTATTGCTTTGACTTGAGACTTAGTGTGTATTAATTTAGCCACTAAGGGGGAGAATTTTGCATTTGGTGTGTGCATACATTAAGGGGGAGTTAAATAGTTATGTATTTAAATTGCTTCTCAAAATACATCTAAAATTGAAGCCAACACACTAATGCAAATAACTATGATTAACGAATATCATCTTAATGATCAGTGGAAATTTTTTATTAACAATTTTATGATACTTAAAATCCACTTAATTTTTAGTGACTCGTGAGGAAAAAGCTATATGTCCCAAGTGAAAGAGGAATTGAGCTTAGTAACTGGGTCTTTGTACTAAACAAGTGAGAATTCTTGCGTCAAACGGAAATACTTTCCTCAAAATTGAAAGAAAAAAAAGAAACAAAAATTTTGACATCAGTTGCTTTCAAATAACAAAAAAGGATAGAGTGTTAGCTACCAAAAATTGAGGATCTATCATGCATGGGTAAGATTCAGAGTATCCGTGAGTGTCAATTAGAAATTCTGCTTATCATCATGTGTGATGCATTTTAATCATGTCTCATACATCACATCTAATGGAATTTAATTTTGAATGTGTGTTGAGAACATGAGTAAATATATAGATTATAAATGGCTATCTTTTAAAGCATGCACTCCCATCATCATCCCCTTGGTGAACTTTTCACATACTCTGCATTTATGCCAATTGCACTTCTTATCCATATTACCACCTATTACCACCCACTTTTTTATACTGTCAAAAAGGGGGAGAGAATATGTAGAGAGATAATATAGATTTTATATTTTGGTTTGGGGCAGAGTTCGTATCCAAAAGAAAAGGCAAGAGTTAGAGTCATAAGCATTTTTGTGAGGGAAAATAGTCTCTCTACATAATGCATGAATGCATGCCAGTCACAAGCAAAAATATTTGCATCTATGTTGTATTTTGTGTAAAAAATCTACAAGTGTTTTATCATCATCAAAAAGGGGGAGATTGTTGTACTCTGTAGATTTTGATGATCACAAAAACTCTAATTCTCAATTATGATGAAAAGATCACAAAGCATTGATTGGTATTTATCTTAATGATCTAAGCATTTTATTCATTCATATTTTATTTGAGGTCTAACTTGTGTGTTAAGTGTGCAGCAAACTATGTCAAAAGTCGCACATGAAGTGAACCTTTCAAAGGTCAAGACTTGGATAAAAAGAAAAGACAAGACTGGAATAATTAAGAACTGCAGAACTGACATAATTAAACGACCGACTTTGGTAAATCGGTCGACCAATTATCAAGAGGTGTCGTCACATGCTCTAAAGGTGTTGACAGATCAGGAGATCGGACGACCGACTTTCAAGAAGCGATCGACTGACTATGTGAAGCTCCAATCGATTGATGAAGTCAAGAACAATCGATTGAAGAACAAGGCCCAATCAATTGATGGTCAAGCAAAAAATTGGACGACCAATTTAGGGATTTCAGTCAACCGATTATAAACCAATCGATTGATGTTTAGTTCAATCGATTGATGGTGAGAAGGCCAATTGGTTGATGACCAAGGTTCCAATTGGTGAAGAAACAATCGATATGAATCGGACGACCGACCTAGCCAGTACTGTTTGGGGCTAGGGACAGTCGAAGAATCGGTCGACCGACGTCACAAAATTGGACGACTGACCTTGTAAAGTCGGTCGACCGATTACGGTAGTGAGTTTCCTAATCTGTGCATACTCTTTTCGAAAGTGGGACTCTTACCTTGATTAGCACAAGCACATCTCTTAGAAATCTTCTAGGGTCTTCCACTATAAATACGGTTGTGTATCATGATGAGGAACAAAAGGATAGCCGCCTCCAAGAGACCAACTCATGCCCTAGTGTTCAGGAGAGAAGTGTGTTTCCCAGAAAGAGCCAACAAAAACTCTTCACCTATAGAAGCCTGAAGAATGAGTCTTCATTGTCTAGAAGCCTTCCAGACGTTCCAAGAAAGTGTTCTTCATTAGAAATACATGGACTTGGTGTTGCTTCTTGCAAGACTCTTTTTTAAAGCATTCTACATTGGCTAGTTCTTCACTGTGACATCGTCAGGCAAAGATGACTACATCAGGCCAAACTTCTGAGACAAAAGAACTCTATACTTTACTTTGTTTAGATTGTTGTCTCTCATGTCTACGTTTTTCATTTGTTCTTCTTTAAACCAAGAACTATTGTGTGGTTGGTGTGTAGTGCGTGCGGCGCATACACATTTGGTTATCTCGTCCACGGGAAACAAGGTGGGGTTGTGGTTGTCCCCGAAAACAACAGTGTGTGTGTGAGGTCTTGTAACTTGTACTTGGGAAACAAGTTAGTGGAAATCCTCACGGGGGTGTGGAGTAGTGGATGTAGGTGCACACGGGGGTGTGTTTGCCTAACCACTCTAAATCATGCGTGCACTTGTGGTCCAATCTTTTTCTTCTATCTATATTCTACGCACGTTAGGATAGTTGGTTTCGTTATTTTAGTTGTTATTTCATTGTGCATCTCACACAATAGGCTTACGTAATTGAGTCTGATCTATTCTGTGTAAAAGATTTTTTTAGTTAGGCGATAACCAATTACCCCTCCTCTCTTGGTTGTTCATCGCACATACGTTCGCGTATTTTACTCTTCACCTATCAAATGTTTGACTTATTTTATAGTCCCCAACAGAGCTATAACTCATTGCAGTAAGTGTTATCCCCTGTTACAGTATACGTTAAGCCATGTTACAGCAAAGACCTCCATGTTATAGTCAAGGACTCCTAATTAATTTATCCATTTTTATTAAACATGCACACGATGGGCTCCTTCCAAGTTCGGGCTCCGTCTTCTAGTTGCATCCCGCAGAAGCCCTCCACCAACTTCTTCATGTCGTTGCTCATCGCTCCATGAGACGTCCTCGAGTGCACGTACATCAAGTTTGGCTATGTCGGCACCAGCACCAACGCGAACCACAAGTCGCACACCGCGAATTCCCCCATCAACTCCTTGTACATTGGCATCGCCTCCAACTGGAACCAACTCTTCACCGTCCCCGACATCCCCTTCGCCTCCCTCTCGGCCTCCTGCACAAACCCGTTCATCGTCGAAGGCGCCACGAGGTTGGACGGCATCCCAGGCGCGAAGGGGACCCTGTAGTGCTGCTCGAAGATGGCCTCTGGAAGGAGTGACCAAGGTCGGGGTCGATGTACTCAGAGTGGTCTCCGAAGGAGACCCGTGCAGAGTCCGGGTCGGCCATGGAGATGGGGTTGGACCAAGTGCTATCAACACCGTCGATGGACGAGTTGAGGGACTTCATCCACCTCAGCATGTGGTCGAAGGTGCGGTTCTCCTGGACGAGCACCACCACTGTCTTGATGGGGTACCCCCGGCGGTGGCATGGTGGTTGCAGGCGTCATGAGACAGTACTGCTCCTTTGTTGTTGTAGTTGGTCTCTACGTGTTCACGTATATAACGTCAATGTAGCAGCATTTGCTTGTTTGCCAAGTTGGTGGTAGAGGGAAGGAAGGGGTTCCGTGTTGTGGGAAAAGAAGGATATTCGTAGAGAAACCCTGGTGATGGAGGTGGACAAATGTGTCGATAAAGTTGTACATGTGTGGAGAAAGAGCCTTTTTTAGAAAAATATTTTCAAAATTTTGAATAAATTTAGGATATTTGTTCTTGATTGAGTCTTCTACTTTGGGAATTTTTTAATAAATTCAAGTTCTATATATGTATTGTGGAACGGTTTGTCTTATTTGTCAATTTATTTTTAGGACATGATAGATATGGGGTCTGAAATATGGTATAAATAGGTGCACAAATTAAAAAAAAATGAATGAAAAGTGTCTACAAACTGAACTTATATAAAAATTAAAAATTATATCAATTTTGTCAAATAAATAGTAGGGCAAATTAATTAAAAATTTCTGACTGTTATAGAAAGATTCTTACTATAACAAAGTTTAACATAAACTGTAACAGGTGATAACACTTACTGTAATGAGTTACAACTCTATTAAGGACTAACAAATAAATTAAAAATCTGACAAGAATTTTAATTAATTTATCCTAAATAGTATTAGTTTATCTCAATTTTAAAATTTGAGTCATTAGTGCCGTATTTTTTTTAGGTAGAAAGAGCCAGTTTTTTTTTAAGTGTTCTCAAACACCCTATAAAACGCACCGCGAAGGTCGAGGGTCTACGATACCATGGGTGGCTTCCCACGATTCAAAGTCTTCCTGCACCGAATGTAGCATCGCGGTCATCGAGGTAATTAACCTTTAAACACGAGCCAAGGGCTCAGCATAGCGACGTGGCCTCAGATCACTACAGTGCACAATTGGGATCCCCTTATCGCCCCAATTAAGTTCCCACGGCTGGTATCAATACTCGAGGACAAACATATATATAGAACGGTAGGCCCGGGCACATGTGACTGTTGGGAATTCATGGCCTGGGGGCGGGCGATCCGTCGTCGTAAAAGAATGTAAACTAGTGTCATGTGGTGGCAGCGCAGAGCAGTGCAGTGACCCCGGTGCGCCTGCGCTGCCCACCTTTTAGTAAAGGGTCTTTATTCCTCCTCCTCCAATGGAACCCACTCGCCACCCCCAAACCACCACCTCCTGTACCCTGCTTTGTCCCGAGGGGCTTTAAGGTCTCCTTTAAACAAACGGACACCGTTGCCAGTATAAAGAATTGCCCTCGCTCCTCTGGCTTTGGCTTGTGTGTCATGACGAGGGACCTTCACTTATTGATAAGGGTGGCCGCTGGTAGTGCAGGGCACAGGGCACAGGCCATCCCCACATATTTGAGAGGTTACTAGATGACCACTACGGCCGATTGCTTGTGATGAGCTGCAGAGATGGGTACATCCACGCGGCTTTGTTCTATGATGGTGTTTGCTCACCAACTGGGCCCAACATAATGGCTTGTAATAATAGGTGAGGAAAACACTGTTTGTATAGGATATGGCTATGGAGATGGTTAGGGTTGCAAACGAGTCAATATACTCGACAAGTAATTTGAAGCTCGCTCGATAAAAACTCGATTATACTCGTTTATTAGATTAACGAGTCAAGCTTGAACAGAAAAATAAACTCGGTTCATAAACGAGCAGAGCTTGAACAGATGTATGTTCGCGAGCAGCTCGTTAAGATACTTGATAAAATACTTGTTAAGATATTCGATAAATTACTCATTAATATACTCAAATTTATACTCATTAATATACTCAAATATAATAAATATGATAATATAAATATATTTCTTTATTTTTATAAAATTATTGTTGAAGTATAAAATATTTAAGAGAATTTAAATGTAAAAGATTTAAAGACTAAATGTCAAAGATATATACACAAATCATATAAATAAGATATGTACATAAATAAGATATATACATAAATCTTATATGTAATTTAACTATTCTTATATGCAAATGAGGTAATTGGGGGTTTAAAAGTAAAAACTCAAAAGCTTTTGGGTCCCTAGGTAGCGATTGGGGAAAAATATCTTTTCTCCTCCGCCACCGTCCCTTCCGACACCGATCACCTGCGCAGTGGCCGTGCACGCCACAGGGGGGTCACGCCCACAGCCGGAGATCCACAGTCAGAGTCGTCGGCTCCCACAGCCGAAGTCGCCGACGACCACTGCGAAGGTTGTTATGCCTTCTCCAACGGTGCGAACTCCACCGAGTTCTGGCCAGAATCAAGTTGCAGTGCCACGGCGGCAGTGCAAACGTCTGTGGTAGTTCCGGCAGTGCCAGATGACATTCTTGATGTTTGCGGTGGTGATCTCCGGCCGCCCCACCTCCTGCATCCGGCCCCCTCGACTGTGCAAACTCCACCGATCTTGCAGACATTTCTCAGAAGTTACAGCGCCGCAACGGCGACGCCCCCTAGCAGTTCTAGGCCTTTTGGCACGACAGCCACAGTGACAATCTCCGCCACCCACCTCTTGTATACACCACCCACGGTCCACCCTGCCCCACCCCCTTGCATTTGCCTGCCATGGCTGGCAAAGATCCCATATATATCCCATATCAGATATGAGATTTAATCCATGTCATTTGAGTCTTTATAAAACGACCCCAGCCACATTTCAACTTCACACCCAAAATTTCTCACGCGGTCACCCTTTTGAGCGAGCGCGAGTTGGAACGGGTTAATCGAGCGGCTTAACGAGCCGAGCTCGAACGTGAAGATTTTTTAACGAGTCGAGCTCGAACGGACGTTGTCGAAGCTTGCGAGTATCGAGTCGAGTCTGAACTTATTATGGAGTGTGTGAGCCGAGCTCGAGCAGAGTGATATTCGGCTCGGCTCGGATCGTTTGCAGCCCTAGAGATGGTTTCCCAGACGAAGCCGAGGACTATCGTGCCTGAACAGAATAATTCGATAGATGCACCTTTCTATGCAGATATATTAGCATGAAATTACTTTCGAGCTATGACATTAATTTTGTATTCATTGATAAGTTTTTAAAATTTTATCAAACTAATACGGGTTGTTTTCTACAGGTCGGCTAAATTTTCGGCTCGGCCGACCTCCCAGAGTGCTTAAGTCGACGTCCCACGTGACTTGGGTAGGACGAAGGTGTCGTCTAGACTGACGACTAAGGTCGGCTAAACCGACCTCATTACACCTCTCAGACCGACTTCCTCAGCTCGGCTAGGGACGATGATTACTCGACTTGTACGTAGCCGACCTGGAGCCGAACATGTCCGCGAGATTCTCGGAGCGTGACTCACGTAACTGTCAATGCAGCAGCTGTTAAGGCAACGTTCGAGGATTGTATGCTCGGTAATTGCGGCCATTAAGAGCACATCTAGATGATCTAACATGTCGGTTATGACCACGATCCAGCGAGAATCATGGAGATCCCCTGTGAGATTCGCAAAATTGTCCAACTGTTACACGGGTATCCTAACCCTATAAAAGAGGTAGACACTCCACAGGGGCAGATACACTATTCTACTCCATAGGCTAGGCCATTCTGCTCGGCTAGCGACTGACTAGAGCATCAGAGTCTCTCCTCGCCGAGGTCTCTCGGCGGGTTTTACAGGTCAGGTCAGAGTTCGGAACACACGTCTCACGTCAGCTAAGTGGACCTTAGAAAGGCTTCCTCAGCTTGGTCATTTCGGCTCATGCTTTGGCCAGGATCACCTCGACAGTCATCTCGGCCTGAGCCGACTTATGTTACACCAACGTTAACATTGGCGCCGTCTGTGGGAAACACTACTAAAGATCAGTACGGCTTCCCCCACTCACCCCTGTAGTTGATCTCAAAAGTTATGAATGCAAGCATAGGGGACCCCTTGAGGCATCGCCCGTGATCAACAAAGGGGCTGTCCTAGAAAATACGGGTATCTATAGACATGTATCTCCAAAGGAGTGATAAGAGGGCCAACGATGAGTCACTTTGAGCATCGTCATGTGACCAATAGCAAATCCCTTACCCCCTCGGTAGATTTCGAGCCTGCCGCTGGGGGAGCAAGGTGGCTGACCAACTGACGACTTGTCGTCAGCAACCATATTTTTACACATACCAGTAGTCTTGAATATAGAGTTTGTAAACTCACTTCAAACTGAGAAGGCCCATACCGTATGGTCGAGACCTCGGTCATGGGGCTGACTAGTTGTCTAAGATGTGTAGGTCGGCAGACATAGAATGCCGAGCACAGGTGTTGTTATTTGTCTCGATGTGTCGATGAAATTTGAATTTCTAGTACATAAGCAAAATTTAACTGTGATTGAACTATTGTGAATCGATGAGTCATTTTTAACATCGTATTAGTGTCGGAGACAGCTGCAAGGTCGCTTTTGCGCTCGGCTGGTCTCGATAATGTGAGAACAAAGGTTGAAAAGAAAAGCAAGGTCGCTTTGGCACTCGCAAAGGATGAGGACGTCAAAGTTTGTTGGACGAGGCCACTTCGGCACTCGTCAGGAACCGAGAGATGACGTTCGATGTGATATAAAAGCGAGGTCACTTCAGCACTCGCGAAGGACGAGGATGTCATAGTTTGCTGGACGAGGTCACTTCGGCACTCGTCAAGAACTGAGAGACGACGCTTGACGTGATATAAAAGCGAGGTCGCTTCGGCACTTACGAAGGATAAGGACGTCATAGTTCATTGGATGAGGTCGCTTCGGCACTCGTCAGGAACCGAGAGACAACATCCGATGTGATATAAAAGCGAGGTCACTTTGGCACTCGTGAAGGATGAGGACGTCGTAGTTCGTTGGATGAGGTCGCTTCGGCACTAGTCAAGAATCGAGAGACGACGTCCGACGTGATATGAGGGTGAGGTCGCCTTCACACTCATAAGGATAGATTGATGACCGACGGGAAGAACGGCTCATCTTGTCCTTCGGATTAAAATGTCGGTGCAGATAGCACTAGGAGGCCGCATTGGCGGTCTCTGCTGTTTCAGTGGTCATAGAGGTCAGATCCGACCTCGAGAATTGACCTCATTTCAGTGGTCATAGAGGTCAGATCTGACCTCGAGGATTGACCTCCTTTTAGTGGTCGTAGAGGTCAGATCTGACCTTGAGGATTGACCTCCTTTCAGTGGTCATAGAGGTCAGATCCGACCTCGAGAATTGACAAGCTCGTGGGCCGCCTCAATGAGGTCGCCCCAACACGAAGAATACGAAGTCGTTACGGCACTCGACCTATAGATTGTTTCTCGTCGGCTAATATTCATAGACAATGAGCTAGGCACTGTGGGTTTGGCCACGTCAGAAGAAGACAACGATGGCATTATGCATGGTCTCGATACTCAAGGAACTAAACCTTCGCACGGTTAAGTTCTCGGATGACACTGATGACCCGAACATGGAAACCGTTGTGATTGGCAAGGAAGTTTATGAAGAAAAGGAATTCCATTGCATTAAATGTGACATCGTGACCTTTTGGATCGTAGCTTAATGGGTTTGGTGGCCAATGTGAGGCCTATTGGTCGTGTTTGTGTGTGTGTGTAGCAAGTTGTGTGGGGTTGAGGGTCGGAGAACTGAGCCCAATACACTTCTGGTTTTTTTTTAGAACGCGACCAACGCAGTCATTGCGTTTTGAATAGAACGCGATCACCTACTATGTTGCGCTTTCATCGTCGCTTTCCGTGAGCCCGGCTGTATGCGCGCCACGTGGGACATGCAGGGGTATCGTGAATTAAATGCGACAACGGGGTACGTCGCATTTTGAATGCGACGGCCCGATAGGTTGCGATTTAGCCTGTTAGTGTGTTTGCCCGAGCCTTGGCCAGACAGTGCAGGAAAACACTGTTTGGGCGAGGGAGGGGCTGTAGGAAGGATTTTTGGGCGATTTGACGATTGTGGCGTGTGGTTTAACGAGTTCCTATCGCAAGGTGGTTGTTCGGAGCACGAGAAATTCTAGGGCAACGGTATTCTTCGCGTTCTTCGTGTGGTAGGGGAATTCTTCTCATTTTGGGTTGTTTGGATTGAGGATAATATTTTTAATGCATGTAAATGGTTATAGTGGATAGCAAGCATGTGTAGGTGTTGATTTGAATGCATACATGTGGATTTTATCACTGTTACAGGGTGGTTTGTGAGGTTTCTGGAGATGAAGTTCGAGTGGGGATTTTCGGCTGAAAAGGTGACGGACCCAGTCGTCGCCTTTTGAACGCGACGGCATGCCTTGTCGCGATTCAGTTTGGGAAGGCGACGGATTGCTTCGTCGCAATTTGGCTTTTAAATAGCGATGTCTAGGTGCGTCACGTTTTATAAGGCAACCCCCCGACCCCTTGTCATGACTTCCTAGTGCAATGTGTTGTTTCCTATTATGTGATTGTGCAACTATTATTTTATATATCTTAAACATGTAAGCAGTGCATTGGCACGTGTTAAGTTTATGAACGCTGGGTTTGCATGGTTTGAATGTGCGTGGCAAGTTGGGTAGTACGACGCCTTCCATGGTTACCTCTCAAGTCAGGTACCCTAGGTTCATTGTGAGCCAGGCACGTGGTGCTCGAGGTTTGTCCCGGTACGGTGTGTGCCGTCGAGGTCTGTGTCGTCTTCCTGGACACACTCACTCCTGTGTTTGAGTTGTACGTCTGGCTGAGGAAAAGACGGCAGTGGAACAACGACTTGTGAGAGTTTGGGTTCAGTTGCTTGTAGGGCACTCGTGGTTGGGGGTACGGACACCAGTAGATGTACTGGGCCCCAGCTAGTCCTGTTTTTCAGTGCCTCACTTTAGGGAGCTCGGGCCAGAGTCCTTAAAGGTGTCAGGCATGGACTTGTGGCAGTGTGTCCTGCAGGTGTGGTGTTGGTTGGCCTCCACAGTTTGTTGGCCCTATTGTGGTGGAGCGGAAGCTGGACCTTACGTCCCTGGCTGCGAGACTGAGAGGTAGTCCCATGTGGTTTGTCTAGGTTAGTTGCTGGTGTCACAAACCAGACTTCGTGGCCTGAGTGTGGCGTTACCCTTCTTTAGCTCGTACACTTGGGTGAGGTTTTCCGTTTATTTACTATTGGTTGAGCCATGTTATTAGTGGTAGGGTTGTTTATTTAATTACAGTTGTAGCATCATATGTAAGTAACTTTATTTATTATTGAACGAGGATCTTTATTATAGCTTTACGTGAGTTTGGTGTTGTTTTGACTTTTAAGAGAGTTTCCCTACTGAGCTAGTGACTTGTGAGGCTCACCCTTCTCCTTTCAAGTGAAGGAGAGTAGGAGGGTTCCCATCTCTTGTCTAGTTCGGAGCCGCATCGTAGTGAAGTAGGGCCTGCACCTCCGGCAATGTGATTGTACTTTCTGTTTCACCTTGGGGTATGCCCCAGGTTACTGTACTTTGTTTATTGACTTTATTGCAGAACTGGCTATGTATATTTCATGTAAATATGTGTGAGATGTGAAATCTTATATATGTTTAATGTGCTCTTTTATATTTCCACGGACATGTGCGTTGATATCCCTTGCAAGGCATTGGCCGGTTCGCGAGAGATGGAGTCGGGTTAAACTCGTTATTAGGTTAACGGGTTTGAACGACGAGGACCATCACATTAAAGGCCTCAGCTTTTTGGCCGAGGTGGTGAGATACAAAAAAGGGGTGTGATGCACAAGACCAGGAAAAAAGCAAAAGAACTCGCTCAAGGGTCGTCTACGGTGCTATCGGAGACAAAGGGGTCGTTGCCTCAGGCACGGTGACAACGGCCCCATCAGCCTGCATCGGCGGAAGGAGCATCAGCTGCGGTCTGGATGTCGGTTGAAGAAGGAATAACATTAACTGATTCTTTGACGTCAACATCCTCTTCCTCTCCTTCCTCGATAGCGACCGACAGCTCAGAGAGATCGAGGCTCGGGTATAGATCCCTCACGCGTCCAAGGCAAAACTCATACCCTTGATGGAAGAGCTTGACAACCTCGGCTTTGAGCTCGTCAAATTCACGGTACTCGGTGACAACCTTCCTTCGCTCGTTGCCAACCAGTTGAGCGATGCTGGCCTTGGTCTCCTCGTGAGCCAGAAGTTCATCTTTGTGAGCCTCCCTCTCGGCCTGAAGGGACTTCAGGAGCTTATCTGCATTGTCCTCGGCCTTGCTTGCCCGCTCGGCCTCCTTGGCTCAAAGCTCCTTCTCAGCCACGAGCTTCTTGGCAGCCTCGGCGGAACCTCGGGAGGCCTCGGCCCGTTGGAGAAACGCCTCGAACATTGCCATCTGACCTTGAATCAACTTTTAGAAGTCGTTGATAATCTGGCTGGACCTCAGGGCTGAGGCGCGGGCCTTTATTCCAGCGGGGAGTGACTGTCGACCCCACTCGGTGGCACTGAGCTCTTTCGACCGCTCCGGTGCCCGTGGCTGGGAGGAGCCTGAGGCGGTGACCCCAGTCGATGCCAACACTGTAGTGGGCCGAGGACGTTTGGTTGGCTCCCTCGGATCCAGAAGATGTGACTGTTTCTTTGGGGCCGAGGACGACGGGGTGATGACAGGCACGTTGGCCTCATCTGGGCAAGTATGCTTTACGAGGCCACACTCTTCTTGCCTCTCGACATGAGCTTGTGCGCAACCAGCTCGGAGAGGGAGATGCTGCCCTTCTCTTTGGCAGATGGAGCGGATGACTTTCCCTTGTCGGCCATTGCTACGAGAAGAAAGTCAGTTAGTTCTTGGAAGTCAAAAACCGCCACCGAAGGTAAATGTCGACAAGGAGATCAGACCTCGTCCGGCCTTGGAAATCAACTCAAACAGCTTCTCGGAAGGTTTGAACAGGTCGGGAGGCTCCACCGCCTATAGAGACTCGAACTCTAAGAGCTCGAGGGGGGCGGAAAGCTTTGTCTCAGATGTTCACCGCCGACCATGTGGTCGGGAAGGGCCATCCGGTCGGGCAGTGAACAAAAGATGAAGTTCCTCTTCCAGTTGTGGATAGAGGAAGGCATTCGGCCAAGAATTTGCCAACCTGACCAAGCTGCAAAGTACAGTCAGTCTCCGAAGGTTTTACGGAGAAACAATAGAAGAAAAGGCGTGTGGTCGGAAGGACCTCGGCCAAGGCACAAATGAAAAAGAAACCGACAACCAACCTCCACGAGTTGGGGGACAACTGCGATGGAGCGGCTCCCAGCTTAAGAAGAAGAAAAATGATGAAAGGATGCAGAGGAAACTGAAAGCTCGCTTGGACGACCTCAGAGTAAATACAAACTCTGCCTTCCATGGTGTGGTGGGCTCGGAGTTGCTTAGAAGAATACAAGGTGGAGTCCTCAAGAAACTCAAGACCAGGATGGGTCTTCATAAATTGGAAGGTCTCGTCGTCGATCTCACATCGAGCGTCGGCTATGGTGTCGGCTTACCGACACGATTCTGAGATGTGGGAATAAAGCTTCCTGGGAACATAGGACCCAAGACTAACCTCCAAAATGGAAGACTCCTCGGTGGGATCCGATGCGTGAACGTCGAGTCGAGAAGCCTCCAGAGGAGACGTCCTTGTCTCGGAAAGACGAGGAGGCAAGGCTGCTTCGGACGACGCCGAAGCGAAGAAGTTCTCGAAAGGAGAACCTCCAAATAAGGAACCCTCTCGAAGGCCAGGGTCAGAGGAAGAAGACAAAAAGGAGCTAGACGAGGTAGAGCTCATTGCTTACCTCTGAAGGAAGCAAGTGGAGAATAGGAGATGACGACGGATCCTCGGAAGTCAGGTCGAAGATCGTCGGCACGTCGGCTGATGAATGCTCACGCACGAAAGCAAGGGTGGTTTTTCGGAAGTATACCTCACTATTTATAGTGTTGGGGGGCCGATCGGATCCAACGGGTGATATTCATCATCTTCGGCAGTGGTTCAGATCTTGACACGTGGCAGAACCAGATTGGCCACTGAGTGTTTCCTCGGATTCTAACGAGCGCAGCTGGCGAGGAGTGCCATGATGACGCATGGGAATCGAGGAGGCGACGTGACTGTTGGCATCGCCGCACAACAGTCGAAGCGACCTGGAGATATGGCCTGGTGCAGGTCGACGTTGACGGTGTCATGATGTGACCGATTGCAGGCCGGCACTGACAGTTTGGCGATGCGATGCGGAGTAGGCCACGTGGGCTGGCAGAGCCATGTGGTAAAACACGTGTCTTCGACGAAGAAATTTCGGACAATAGCTTCACCTCGGCCCACATTCGCAGTCCGATGTGAACCTGGGGGGCCAGTGATACAGGAAGTTCCCTGCAGGTCAGCTGAATCTTCAGCCCGTTCGACCTCCCAGAGTGCCTAAGTCGATGTCCATACATGGCTTGGTTAGAAAGAAGGCGTCGTCTAGGCCGACGACTAAGGTCGGCTAGACCAACCTCATTACACCCCTCAGGCCAACTTCCTCAGCTCGTCCAGAGACGAGGATTACTCAGCTTGTACGTAGCCGACCTGGAGCCCAACGTCTCCACGGGATTTCCGGAGCATGGCTTGCATAATTGCCGATGTAGCAGTTGTTAAGTCAACGTCTGAGGATCGTACACTCGGTAATTGAGACCATTAAAACCACGATCTGGATGATCTGGCATGCTGGTTACGACCACGATCTAGCGCGAGTCACGAAGATCCCCTATGAGATCCGCGGGATCATCCAACTGTTACACGGGTATCCTAACCCTATAAAAGAGACAGACACTCCACAGGCGCAGGTACGCTACTCTACTCCATAGACTAGGCCATTCTGCTCGACTAGCGACTGACTAGAGCGTCGGAGTGTCTCCCTGCCAAGGTCTCTCAATGGGTTTTGCAGGTCAGGTCGGAGCTTGGAACACACATCTCATGTCGGCTAAGCGGACCTCGGAAAGGCTTCCTCGGCTTGGTCGTCTCAGCTCATGCTTTGGCCAGGATCACCTCGATGGTCATCTCGGCCTGAGCTGACCTATGTTACACCAACATTAACACAAACATACGAAAACATATTGGAATATGTATACCTCTTTAAGATACCATATCTATGTTTATACCCCTGATCTTTGTGAATCGCCAAAAATATACCTAATATATTTAAATAGTTGTATTTTTTATGTACCTAAACCTTTTGGCCTGGGCGCATCGAGCTTGCGGTCAGCACTTATGTTGACCCTGTCGAGGGGGACGCGCTCTCTCCCGAAGGGGACTTCCTTCGAATTGCTCAATGTTTCGCCACTCGAGGCAAAGCCTCCATCACCATGGTTCCTTTGGTCACCTTAGCCACTGGCTCATCCGATAAAGGTTTGTCTGCCTTTCTCTTCCCCGTGACCTATAGAGCACGCAATGCTATAGAGGCCTATCAGCCACTTCAACAACTTTGGCAATAGAGGTCGTCCTCAGCTAATTGTCCAAGATGGTTATCGGCCAGACCAGATACTAGAAAATTCCACACTCTCCCCCACTCTACTAACCAAACTTCTAGATGCCATAATGAAAAAGGAAAAGGCGGACGACTTACCTAACTCAATGACAACTAAACCCTGAAACTAACCTTGGTCGAGAGCTCACGAGAAATTAGCAGAGGTAGTAGAAGTGGTAACTCCAAGCTCAGCCTCCCCTTTTATAACCCAAAGGGAGCACCGCCCTAGCCCTGACGATAGGAAAGCTATTCCCTACTGAGTAGCACCTATCCCAAGGCTATCATTGGCATATGACTAGTAAGTGGTAGCATCATTGTCCCTGATGTGACGGCTCAGTGTGTAGGACTGGACCAACCTTAACAACGAGTAGGTCTACTAATAGTGGCATTATGGTCTCCTCCCCGAGGGTATAGATGCTAAATATCTAAACACATTTATAGTATAGTTGTAGCTGTCTAACCAAGGTTCGCTGAAGTAGTGAACTAGATCAAACAAGATTCTCCTATCACAGTACGAGTCCGGTCTGATTCAATTTGCTCTGGTTTGTATTAAATTTTAATAATAAAAAATTAAGAGAGGAAGAAAAAAACAAATTACCGGGTCGACCATGCCTAGGGCCTCAATGTCCCAGACAGTATAGTTCAAGTATACCAAATCGGTTTAGGGTTTAGAATTTGGTCTGTGATACCCAACCAAGCGCCTAACAGAAGTACTTTTATCTTTGAGAAATAATTTTGTAACACCATTTGCTAACATTATTTGGTAACATCACCATTAAAACTGTGCCACATCAGCAACTGAAATAAAAAAGTTAAAAACATCTCATAAATGATGAGGTTGTGGTGCATTTTGATTGGTGTGTTACTTTAATGTGTTACTAAACTATTTTTCTTTATCTTTTGACTTCACCAAGAGGTCTAGATGCAATAAGAGAACCCTTGTCAATTGCACTTTTGAGTGCACTTCTTGTTTTCTATTGAGTTGATACAATGAACAGACACTCAAACTTATCAAACGTATAAAAACACCAACAATTCACAGAAGATCATCCACATGGGTGATGGATGGAGAAGACGTAACTTGTTAAACGTATGAAATAATATACGAAGTACTCCATATTATATATGGCTGAGGCTGTCTAGAGGTAGTATATATCCATATCTTGTGCAGTGTGCCTTCCGAGAAAAATCAGCAAAATTGTGTGCAATATATAGTTCACTCAACCATTAACATCGCTTGTTTTGTTTCTTTAGATTTCAAAGAAAAAAGAAGGAAAGAAACCTTTTTTTTTTTTTTTTTTTTGATAACGAGGAAATCCCGCCTCGTGTGGCTTTGCGGACTCAAGGATTGGTGTTCGCGAACTCCAAGGTCAGGACTTGGCAGCTCCTACTTTCCGTATACCCGTATTGCCCTTACCCCACTTGACCAGAAAAACCTCGGATTTACACACCTCGAGGATTACATGTAAATCAGGTAAATCCCCCCCCAGAAATCAAACTCGGGACCTCTTGTTTTTAAGCAAGAGTTCTAACCGATCGACCCAACCGGGGTCCTCAGGAAAGAAACCTTTACTTCTCTCATCACAATCCTCTAATGTAAGCTATTCTCCCACATTTGTCGCGGGGAACTAAACCGTGGGCGGAGACCATGCCATGAAGATGTGAGATCTCGTTTAAAGAGCATCAAAACGCAGCACTAAACCTTATTTATTGCATCAGATCCTGGCTCATTTATTACAGCACGCATGATTACCTTAAATAAGGGATTCCTCTTTCCGGGGCCAATGAGATTACAACATTTCTTGTTAATTATGGTTACGGATCCATGTGATGTAAATATGGATGCCAATATATATAGATGCGTATCTTACAACTTTTTAGAAATTGGCATATAGATATTGGCCAATGGAGAGATGAAGGGGAGTGGGGCGCCAGTGTGCGCATGTGTGGCACTTTCTTGCCACATGGAGTTTCAAAAGTCACAACTATGCTATTTTTATAATTATGTTTTCAAGTCTGCTAGTTGTATAAATTGTTTTTTAATATATATCTTATTTTGAGGGAAAAAAACTTATTTACATGATACATATCATGAAAAGGTACGACCACACAGAAGTATAAAAAGTACAAATTGCTAGTCAAACTATTAAATATTAGCATTCAGATAAATTTTTCAAAATATCCACTTTTAAATTATAAACTAAAATAACTAAATGTTTGATCCAAGGTCGGTTGTGCTAAAGTACAAATTGCTAGTCAAACTATTAAATATTAGCATTCAGATAATTTTTTCAAAATATCCACTTTTAAATTCTAAACTAAAATAACTAAATGTTTGATCCAAAGTCGGTTGTGCTGTCACGATTTGGCCACACTGTATCATACTAGGGTTCCGACGAATTTTGACATGGTCAATATAGTATAGTTAAATGGATTGTTTTAATATTTTTTTATTATTTAATATTCTTCTTATCTTCATTATTAATTTTTATAATAAAATTCACCAAAGTAAATTGTACCACATCGATATGATTCGATTTGTATCATGTTAAGATGATTTTAATACGACCGAGTCGTCCGACAAGATTAACCTTGGTTTGACCCACCTTCCTAGCATTGTTATTTTTTTTTTTTGGACAATAACCTTCCTAGCATGGTACTACAAATCTATAACTATTACATCAAAAAAAAAAATGTAAGACAAAACATTATGCTTTACCACCATATCCCTTATTGTTCTATATATGAGTAGATCCAAGATCAAAAGAAGTAAAGTACAAAATCTGAAGGTGGATAACATCCTAATTTTCATCGTAAATTTTACTCTCGCAGGTATGATGAGTGGATAGAGACACTTTACTCGGACCTTATTCATTAAAAAACTTTTAACCCTATCCATAACCCTAGACCGTAATAAGATGAAAATTATTTTGATAAGTTGGATTAAGAAAATTCTTTGTGGACCCAATCTATCTTATTCCGTTACTTTGTATAAAATTTACTTTTATAAAATTCTAAAGTTAAAAAAAGAACTACAATCAAAGTAAAAGAGTTGTAAGGGCAGATGTGATAATCAAATAAGTCCAAATAACTCTTGATAAAAAGAATTTATCAATTCTGATAACTATTTTGTTGTTTTGATAAATTAGATATTTATCAGACACTTATCAATATTTATTGGTGATAAATTCTGATAAATTTAACTCTATTTTTGAGTTGATAATAAATTTATAAAAAATTTAAAACATCTCAAAGTTGAGATAAGTATCATTAATAACTTGATATAACATAAAGCGATCTTATTAATGTTCTTGATATGATATAAAATGATCAATGTGATATACAATTATCATACTTCTAAATATTACATCAAAATAAGATACGGCTATCAAAAGTTATTGTATTAGTGGATATTCACCTTGTAAATAATTTATCTAGTTATCAAACTTCTAAAAACCTCCCCAACAATAAAACCAAACAACCAACTGGAAAAATAGGGAATTAAATGAACTTGGGGACGAACGTTGGCACACAAATGATGGCATGGTGCATGAGACATCAAACTCGAAACTTTGTGTTTGAGACTCCACGCAGAATACCTTGTCTGAAGGATAGTAACAGGAGAAATATTTGTTGCCAGATTAAATTAGTAACAAAATTTATGTGCATTATTTGTCAAATAATTTTATTAATTAAAAATTATATCAATTTTTTTTCTCTTTTTTTCTAATCAATAAAATTATTTTATAAATAATTCACATAAATTTTATTCTTAATCTAGACGGCCAATAACATTTCTCAAACAGCTTACTAAGCGTTTGCTTGTTCTTTATCCACCACTGTTCAGGGCTCTGCAAACTAAACATTCGGTGGTCCCCTACGCAGAGTCCGCGGTAGCTTCCCTCGTCGCTACTCGTAGTTCTTCTTCCTCCGCCAGTTCCCCGCCCGGGCTGCGCGACACCAGTTTATCGACAAATCCCTGCTTTCCTGTCCGGACCCAACACACACGACGGCCAGCGGTCCTCTTCTCTCTCTTTTCTAAATTTCCGCCGCATTGTGGATTGATCCATATTTATATTCCGCTGATACTGTTAATCGCTGCTGCATCCCCCTCTCTGGAGCCAGCTCCGCCTGGATCTTTCCTGTTGGATCCTCTGCGTATTTTGGGGCGGACGCGCTGGTAGGAGAACCCCAGCAAACCCTTCCTGGGGATCTACCAGTCCGCCATTAAAGCTTGTTTTGGAGGTTTCTCCTTGGTGGCTCTTGGTTACCCTTCCTGGGTCTGCACTTTGTAGTCGCGTCGTCCTCCGGGACGTCCCCGAACTCCCAAGGGGACGCAAAGGTGTTGGCTTTTGCCGGCGTCTGGAGTACCCAGTAACCGCTGTCGGATCTTGCAACGATCTTGTCTTTCTTCTTTCACTTTTCTCTACTCGCCGCTGAACTGAGGTGGCACCCCTGCTCTACTTGGGATCCCATCTCAGAAGCAGAACAACTAAGGTTTTCCTGTGTTTTTGAAATGTAGTTTGGGATTCTGGCACAAAGATGCGTTCTTGTGACCTCCTTGTTGCGCTTTTGCTCTGCTTCTTGACCTCGCGGTGGGCGGCGGCGGCGCCGGCGACGTGCTCCGGCATCGTGCCCATGAAGGGGCGGGTGGAGGCGATATCCATCACGGAGTTCGGCGGTGTCGGTGACGGCCGGACTCTGAATACGTGGGCGTTCCAGAAGGCTATCTACCGGATCCAGCACCTCCGTAGGCGCGGCGGCACGCTCCTTTACGTCCCTCCCGGCGTGTGGCTTACGGGCAGCTTCAATCTCACTAGCCACATGACCTTGTACCTCGCCAGGGAAGCTGTCATCAAGGCCACCCAGGTTTAACTATTATTATTTAGCTTTCCCTTCTCCATATCTTGCTTCACACCTACTCCATTTTTTTTGTAACGTGTGTGCGCATCCTCGTTTGCTTGGCTTCTTTTGGGGGCTTCAGATGCTTGTCTGGTGGATCTTTTGTTCCAGGATTCTGCACAGATATCCCAAATTCTTGTGTCATGCTGAAGTATCTATGTGTCAGTTGGGCATTCACAAATTCTTCGATCCTATCCTTCCTGGGTGGTCTCACCTAAACATTCTTTTAATTTTGCAGCCTTACGGCTGCTCTAGAATATTCTAAGGATTTTGGATCATGGAGTTTCTTCCCTCTCCTTCCTTTGCCTTGATATGTATGTGGGAGGGGCCTTCGACATTCCAGTTTGTTGGTGTTGAAACTAGACGTAAAAATTTGTGACCTTTGGGATTCGCAAGATTTGAATACCGTATTGGGTTGCCTGAACTCTTGTTTGAGAATGTAGATCTACGATCTAGTTTCTCCAACCTTTTTCATACTTGCAGAAAAGGGCTCTCTAGATTGTCTCAGCTCTATAGCTCTCTCGTGTTAAAGTCTTGACAGGAAGCACAGATCGTTCAGATCTGTTGTTTAGGAAATGCTCTTTCATGATTCTCTTCTGTATTTGTGTACATTTCAGTCTCTGCACACCTCTGTCATCTTCTTGGTTGTGTTTCTGTGATTCTTCTTTGATCTAAAATTTTCCAAAGATAGTCCTTTTTATTTTTGCTTGCTAGAAACAGTTTACTTGGGTTGGATTGTATGGTGCAAATGCCCTCTTAACGTCTATCTGATGCAGGACACATCGAACTGGCCTCTGATTGACCCTTTGCCATCTTATGGAAGAGGGAGAGAGCTACCTGGAGGGAGGTACTTGAGTCTTATTCATGGGGATGGACTTCATGATGTAATTATAACAGGTGACAACTAGTTTATTATCTTATAGATTATCCTAGAATTTCTTTACTTAAGATGCTTTAGATTTGATTAGCTTGTATGCCAGCTTAGGTGGGCCTCTTGTGGTTTGTTCTTTATGAAAATGTTGCACTTTAGTAAGTTACACTTCTCATACTGAATGGCAGAGCGTTTATTTCACTGAAGGTTTGGTGGAAATCAGTTCTTTGCTTTGTGGAGTTCAATGCTAAGAAGTGGCTATTCTTCATCAAATTTAGTCTGCTTTATCCTGATTGTGAACCATAGATTGGATAGATCTTTCCACCAACATAATAATTCATGCATCTTTACTATAATTTTATCCTTTTTCACATTGTACCCACAAGGATCCTTTCCTCATGCCTAACGCTGTAAAAAGGGTGAAGTTCATCATCTCGCATGCTACCTGGTAGTAGTCCTCGCCAACCACCTGAACAGGTGGTCTAAGATGAGATTGTCAACTTTGAAGCTTTAAAGATAATCTACAAAGCTCCCTATCTGAAGTATCTGAGGAGCATCTGGAATCTGGATAGGAAGCCTGAAGTAGAAACATGGAGCACCATTATGATTGGAACTCATATATTTCAACAGGCAGTTTGCAACAGTATAGACCTAAACTTTCCTTTAAGACAAGCAGCAAACAGACTTGATTAATCAGAAGATGAGAAGAAGGAAGAGGACTATGTGTCCAACCTCAAGGGAAGTCCTACGGTTCTTGTGAACAAGTGACTTTGTGCACTTTTGTATGAATAACACAACAAAAGTGAAAGTCTTTTCTGTAGTATATTTTTCCATGGACAGTGACATAAATTCTCTCGGATTGTCATTTTTTTTATTCTTATTGTTACAGGTAAGCACTGATAAATTACAAAATTTGGGAGAATGCTTGCATTATGGTATTTAAACTAGTACGTCTGTTGCATATTCTTTCATCTAAATTCTTCTTCTTTAACAGGTGAATATGGAACCATTGATGGCCAAGGTGACGTGTGGTGGAATATGTGGAGGCAAAGATCCCTTCGTTTCACAAGACCAAATCTCGTGGAGTTTATGAACTCTAGGGATATACTAATTTCAAATGTGATCTTCCGGAATTCACCCTTTTGGAACATCCACCCTGTTTATTGCAGGTGAACTAAGTATTTTAATATATTCTTCATTATTTGTAGGCTTCCACTACTATCTTGTACTGTTCAATGTGCATATACGTTGGAAACTTCTTCTGTTTAACTGGAAATCTGTTATTTGCTATGGACATTCACTTCACATTAAGTTTTATGGTATTTGTTTAAATAAAAAAGGCATTATGGAAATTATATCATCACTGTTTTTTTATGAAAACCCTCATTTCTCAAGGCATATCAAGCTTTTGTTGCATATCATGGATTTTATTTCCCATTTGAGTAAGGATTGTACCAACTTGCCATTTAGTGTAATCATGATCATTATACATATACTTTTCTCTTGCAGCAACATAGTAATAAGATATGTGACGATATTGGCACCCAGTGATTCTCCAAACACAGACGGCATTGACCCAGGTATTATCTGTTTTTGTTCACAATTCTCTTCATAGGTAATGCTGAAACATGGAAGTCAAGGTTTCCCAGATTCTTTTGCAATTTCTTCAAGTGTTGTTGGAGCTAATTATGACAAACCAGTTTTTGTAATTAGCATTCCATGAAACGCTAGTTTTATGAGCATCATCAGAGATGTCTATCATTTTGTCTTCCAATTGAAGAGTTAAGTAAGCCATTTTCGGTTATCAACTTTTATATCCATGTAGGATGGGTAAAGCAAATTGTGTACAATAACCATCTCATATAATCAATTCATGATTTTCTGCAATGAAAGCTATTTTTGTCTTGTTTGTCCCAATGAACTAATTGTTGATCTTCTGATTTTATTGTGCATCTCTTTCATTTTCCTTGGATGAAAGATTCTAATCATGAAAACTTCATGATCATTCTTCTTTCAATTGATGATTTATGGTTTGCGTTCTCTAATGCAGATTCAAGCAGCAATGTCTGCATAGAAGACTCATACATATCAACTGGCGATGATTTGGTGGCTGTGAAGAGTGGGTGGGACGAATATGGCATGGCATTTGGGCGCCCGAGCTATGGCATCACCATTAGGCGGATAACTGGTTCCTCACCCTTTGCAGGGATCGCGGTTGGTAGTGAAACTTCTGGTGGTATAGAGAACGTCTTGGTAGAAAGCATCAACCTATCCAACATGGGAATTGGCATCCACATAAAGACCAATGTTGGCAGGGGAGGGTACATCAAGAACATAACCATCTCCGACATCAACATGAACACGACCCGGAAAGGGCTGAGGATCGCCGGGAACGTCGGCGACCATCCCGACGACAATTACAACCCGAATGCTATCCCAGTTGTCGATGGCATCACGATCAGGAATGTTTGGGGTGTGAACGTCCTGCAGCCAGGCACCATACAGGGCATCAAGAGCTCCCCCTTCACTCGTGTATGCCTCTCTAATGTCAAGCTTTGGGGTGCCAGCGGCAAGGAGGTGCCCTGGAAGTGTACGGATGTGAGCGGTGCAGCCCTGGAGGTGCAGCCGTGGCCCTGCTCGGAGCTAACCACCACCACTGGTTTTGATTTCTGTTCAGTAGCTTCATGAGATGTCTACTTGCCTGATGTGTATCTTAATGTTTGTGTAAAAGAGGTGTGCCATCAATTCATGTGGACATTTGCCTTTGAGCTGTGTGAAAAGAAAGCTGTTTGATCAACGTCTTGTGTTATTTCTTTCTTTGTTTTTTTTTGCGTTGTATCCTTGTTAAAAGTATAATTGGAAAATAATCCATCTCAATTTTATATTTGCACCAGTTGGACTTTTTTTTCTTCATCAGAAATCCTGCCATCATTTTCTCTCATAGAGCTATAGAATATATGTAGACTATTTTTCTACTAGTTATTTTAGTGAATGTTAGATATTATATGGACGCTCTTCTCTCTGAAAAGTTAAATAAATTATTCCACTGTGAAAGAGGGGTATTATGGTCTTTTCGAAAGAGTAAGGTTTACGTTGTGCACTTGTATTGATAGTTTTTAAACAGTTCCATCACGGGTAGAGTATCTATGCAAAAGAAGAATCTGACTGGGATCGATGAACGGAGTTGGTTCGGTGCAGTGCATTCAATCTGGGTTGGGCTTTATATATGAAGAGACCGACGATGCGGGGTTGGTGGGGTGGGGGAATAGAACAGAGAAGAGAAAAGTTTATTGACTTTAAATGTAATACGATCAGATAATAATTTATGTGGCACCTTTCACATGACGAGTGATCAAGTGACAATCTAATTATTAGATGTCACATGAATTTGTTATCTAATCATATATAAAAATGCAATAAATCTAATGTGATGATGGAGATTGGAGGCCGACTTGGCCTCCACTAAACATTTGCCCGCTTGGAGATCCCAACGGGAGCATCATCTCGCCACTGCTTGGAGACGCACAGCAGACAGTGAACACTGAAACAGCCTTAGATTATAGCTCAATTATACAGGGGTATACAAAAAAAAAAAAAACCTTCTATGTATATATTCCACATGGCCAGCAAGTAAGAAGCACATTGACCTGGTAGTTTTAGGGTAAAAGAACGGAGCAAATGGAGGCGTGTTCAGTGCTTTCATCAAAGCCCATCTTGTTTGTTTTAAATAATATTCTCAATTTCTCATTGACTTCGAGTTACTTTTAGATCAAACTAATCCAACTCGATAGCTTGTGTTGTGGTGGAAGATAATAATTTGTTTAATTTATAATTAAATTACAATAAAATTAACTTTTGCAATAGATTGTGTTGGAAGCTTGAGCTGGCTCCCACCATAAAGGTAGTTGTTTGCATAGTGCCTTCACCTTGTGCGTTGTCATCACTATTGCCGCCAATCACTGGTTAAGCCACCGATCACCTGTCGATGCTGCCAATCACTTGCTACTACAACCGTTGGTACCACCCATGACCCAGCCAGCAATATCTACCCAAATGGGTTTTAAGCATTTCTCTTAATTTATATTGAGGTGGGTAATATCTAGGGGTGTCAATGGGTGGACTTGGGCTGGCCCAATTCAAACCCAGTTCAACCCAATACTAAAATAACATAACCCAAGCCCAACCCAAATTTAATGGATCAAAGTAAAACAAATCTATGTTAGTCTATTGGGACCCGTTTCAGCCCATCAAGCTAATATGTAAATAGATTCACTATTTTAATTTAAGCATGTTTTAATTTAGAGAGAACTATTGGTGCGGTGGAAATCAATTTTTTTATTTAAACATGTTTTTAATGCATGTGTAGGTATGGTGGTTATTGATAGGTACGGTGGTTATTGATGTCTCTTAGTCCAATGGGCTAACTCGAGTCCAACCCATCAAGTGATGAGTTTGACAAATGGGTTTCAAAAGAGATCCATGGGCTAACCCGAATCCAACCCAAATTGAGTCTGGAGTGGACTACCCATTGAGCTTCAAACTAACCCAGCCCATTGACACCCCTAGTAATATCCACCCCAAAAAGTTCATAAGCACCTCCTAATTTATGCTGAGCAAGTGATTCAAAATTTAAGAATTTTTTTTTGTTTTTATTCTGCATAATATTTTACAATTAATTTTTAACAACAATAATTTATCTATTTAGCTTTGAACCAAAAGCTTGATTTTCTTTGATAATATCTTCTATTCGCCTTGGTCCATATTTCGAAGGCCCAAAGAACTTATTTTTAAGGAAAGTTAGGTTTCCCGGATCTATGATTAAGTTGTCAAGTAACGAAAACTAAAAGCTAATTGTAAAAGATTAAGGAGGTTAAAAACCAAAAAAAAATATTGAGTTAATTAAAAATTGATGATGGGCCAACTATCTTTAACCCACTTAAGACATATATTTTTTTAAGAAAATTATAAATCATTTGAGTATCATACCGACCCGCAAACCTTGTGTATACCTTTAACTCCCCTTCTACCAGCAGTGGTGAACATCTGGTAACTTCGCGCTGATGGAACAGGACACCAATAATTTCTTTAGAAAAATAGGAAATTGCAAAAATAACTCTATTATATCATAAATTCCAGAATCACCATCTTTATTTTTATGTTAATATTAAAATCGTGTTGCATTAAGATGTTACTGTATAACATTACCCGTGACATTAACTACCATTCGATACGTCTTTGCTAGTCTTAGGCAAAAAATAGTACGTGTAATTAGTGACGGACATAAAAATTTATTTAGTGGTGTTAATTTTTTTAAAATTTTTTAACTAAATCAATTTAATAAAAAAATTACACTAACTAATAAGATTTTAAAAACTTAGTTATACTCTAAATCCGCCTATGCGTGTAACTACATTCCCCCACTACTGCCTTGCCCGGAGAAGGAAGGGGTTTCGCCTCCCGTGCGAGCGTGTGTCGGAGGGAGGAACCCGGCAGAGTGCTCGGAACACTCTCGGCGGATCTAGCAGCTAAGTCAAGTCTCTTGAATGGCCGGCTAAAGGCCCAAATTTTAAAAGTTAGGTCCAAATTTGGCTCACCCACGTTTTCTTTTAGGTTAGAGAGCTCGAAGTTAAATGAACTTTTTTTAAAATATATATATTTATTACAAGACACATCTTATGATAAAATTGATGACATAGATTATTTGAAAAGTAATTTTACAAGTTAAGAAAAAGATAGAGAGAAAGATATTGTCAAATTTTTAACCAATAAAATTACTTTCCAAATAATGCACGGCAATCATGCCTTATAATATCTCTATTTTTTAATGACAAAAGTATTTAAGTCTAAGTGAAGTTGATGTCAGACACTTAAATGGTCAAATGATGAACTCCCTCTCATACGCTAATACGTTTCCCCTCTTCCAAATGGTGCAAATTTCCTCCCCAAGTGCCCTCCTAGTCTTCTCTTCCGTTTTAGTGGTTTCCGTAAAACTTCTTGGACAAGTCTAAAATAGAATTAAAGGTTTTTTGATTTTAGGTCTATTTGTTGATCTTTCATTTATTTTTACGTCCATTGACCAGAAAAGTTATTTTTAAGTCCATTTGTCTAATTTCTATTATGTGTAGGTCCTTCCGTCTCCTTCCGTGAGACCTCCGTTTGCGGAGGACACCAGGGACCAAAAGGGGAGAAATCGGGCGAGGGTTTGATCGCCGGCGCGAGGGCGAGCAGCAAAGGAGGTGCGAGGGTTTGATCGCCGGCGTGAGCAGCGAAGGAGGGCGAAGGAGGCGGGAGGGCGAGCAGGCAGATCCGGCACGAGGGGGTCTTCTATGTTTCCATCTTTCTGTGACGGTGACGGAAGGGGCGCGATGACGGCGCGGCGGCGTGCGGGAAGGACCGTGTCGGCAGTGGGAAGGGAGTGCAAAGATCTCGCAGGGGCGCCGCGGCAGAGGGGGGGTTGGCGTCGCGGGCGTTCGCGCCAACGAGAGAGAGGGAAATACGAGGAGGGAGATGGGGACGGAGCGAGGGAAAGGGAGAGTGGGCTCCGAGAGAGAGAGGAAGACAGACAGAGAGAAACGGGAGAGCAGGGAGAAGGCGTGAGGGAAGAGAGAGGGCGCGACAGAGGGGGGAAGAAAGAAAGAAGCCGTGGGAGAGGGAGAGAGAGAGCGACGGAGGAGAGAGAGAGAGAGAGAAGGCGCGGGAGTGAGAGAGAGGGAGAGAGAGGCGGCGGGAGAGAGAGAGAAGCGCGAGAGAGAGGGAAGGCACTGGGAGGGAGAGAGCAGCCGCGGGCGCAAGAGAGAGAGACAACGGCGGGGAGGGAGAGAGGGAGAGAGAGAGAGAGAGGCGCGGTGGAGAGAGAGAGAGAGGCGCGGTGGAGAGAGACAGCGCGCGGGAGAGGGAGAGGGAGAGGGAGAGGGAGAGATGCGCGGGAGTGAGGGAGAGGGCCGCCGGGAGGAAGAGGCAGCGCGGGGGGTGGGGGACGCCGTGTCGGCGGCGCTTCGACTTGGTGCAGCAGTCGCCGAGCCCCCGGCGACGCCAACAATGTAGAGAAGGGGGCGACGGTGACGGAAGGATATTTAGGATATTTCACTCATTCACCGTCAGTTAACTGACGGTGGAGTCACATTTTGGATCTAAAAATAAAGATATACTTCTAATGGACCGGATGTCAAAAAAATTGTGTCAATAGACCTAAAAATAAGTAATAGATCAAGATTTGGACCGGGAGTTGATTTCCACTTAATTATATAAAAAAATATCTTACTTATTCACTTTTATGTCATAGCCTTGATATTTTAATCAAAGTCAGCTCTTTTCAAAGATAAATACGAGTATCTGATTTAGTCAAAAAGCCGAAATTGCTTTGTCTATAAGTTATTTTTACATCAAAAATAACATTCCTGTAAATTTATTTTGAAAACATATCGTCACCTTTGTCACGCTCATCTCTATAATCTACCTTATTATTATTGCTAAGGCTGATTTTACGCACAACTGTAGAATGACCAAAATAACCAGAGAGAGAGAGAGAGAGAGTGATGTGGAAGGGAACCGTAAAGAATCAAATGAATATCTTTTTCTTCTCCCCAGTTCTTTCCTATAAATCAAAATTTTATTGGGCAAATTAATTATAAGTCAATGTAAAAAAAACTTATTTCCTTATCCTTATTTGAAAAAAATGTCTCAAATAATATCTTATTTTGATGGACATTAACAATCAGTCTCCGAAAAGATAACTTCTATCTTCTATTTTTTTTCATTTTTATCTTTCGTCAATGTGTACATTTATTTCTTGTCATCAGATATATATGACCATTATGTTCATATTTAATTAATTTTCTCATCTATTTTAACTAATTTTTTCGTCTACTTTAACTATTTTTCTCATTTAATAACTAAAATTTACATCTACTTTAACTTATCATTATATTCTCTGTTCTTACACTTTAACCAAATTCTTCTTCTACTTTAACCCATGTATAATATTAATTTAACACATCCATACATATATTTTAACAGAGAGATTGGTCTTATCTATAACTTTAACAATTTATGCATCTTACAGTAATCAAGGATACCAGTTAAAGTGAAAAAGGAAACGGGTTAAAGTATAAGAGGAAACCTGTTAAAATAGAATGGCAAACATGTTTAAGAAGAGAAAATCTATTAAAAAAGGAGAGAAAATTAGTTAAAATGTCTAGTCTGTTAAAATAATAGTTGTAATGTATTAAAGTAGTAGTTATAGTTTGTTACAATTGGAGTTATTGTCTGTTAAAATAGTAATTATAGTATGTTAAAATAGACAAGAAAACTAATTAAAGTAAAAGAAGAAACTCGTTAAATAAAAAGAGAAAACCAATTAAAATATATAAGATTTAAAATAACTATTTATATGATTTAAAATGTAATTTCAAAGATGTTAAAAGTAAGAGTTAAAAATTTTTAAATTAACAATTGCTCGGAGTCAAAAGATACAAAATATTAATCAAATATTATCAACATAGATCTCAATAAAATAGAGACTAAAAATTAACATCTCTAAAAATAGGGGTGTCAACAGGGTTGAGCCAGCCCAAAGGCTCGGTGGCCCGACCCGATTTTACACGGACTTGGGCCGAATATTTTTACCTCTTTTGAATTTTGATTCCGGCTTGTCTTGGCTCAGAGTAAGATTGAGCAGGGCACGAACTTGACTCGGCCCGACTGAGCCTGGGCGGCCCAATAATTTTTTTTAAAAGGCAAGCGGCGCGGTTATAATTTTAATACTCTAAAATTTTGGATTGAAAATTATATTGTGGAGTTATATTTAATGACTTAATGTTTATTTCATATTTGTAACAACTAAAAATGAGTTTATCAAGATTGGTCTAATGTTTATTTTAAGTTGTTCTTATTGACCAACACTATTTTTTTGTAAAAAGGAAAAATAACAGAAATACTTTTAAAAAAGTAAAATCAAGCTGGGCCGAACTTAGGTCGGGTCTTACCTAATCGTCTCGGGTCGAATCTGATTTCTAAAAATTGAGTCTCACCCCCGAACTAGACCGGACCCGGATCAATTTATTAGAGACCGAACTGAACCTAAGCCAACTCAGGTCTGACCCGTTGCTACCCCTATCTAAAAATAGTTAGACTTTTTTGTGGAGACATTTATCACAAAGACATGTAACCTCTCCGACAAGGAGGATCTTTCTTTCTCAGATTCCTATGATCGAAACAAAGTTGTGTCTAGACCCCAATAATAAAAAAAAAAACATGAAGAGCAGTGAGGTGTCAACTTCGCTTGCTGCTCGCATCTGGGTGAGGTGCTCAAAACGACATATTAAATATAACAAAAAATGTGCCACCTAGCATTCTGTTAATTATGTAAGAAACCTCTTATTCACTTTCTATTTTTTTCTTATCCTTATTCCTACAAAGTATAGTTACTTAAATCGTACGGAGTGCATTTCCTCTATTTACTGTAAGCGAACTTAGTAATCTAAATAACTTTATTTTATTTTCTTAGAAAAATTAAAATTTTTTCAAACGTATTTATTGAGTTCAACCTAAGGAAATGCACGAATAATGTTTATTTGGTTTATCATTAACATTAAATTTATGTTCAAAGTTAAATTTTTTCTTCCAACTACATCAAAGGAACTGAAGCTTAATTTTATCATGGATCATTCATCAAGAACATTATTTCAGAAACCTAACATATGGTCAATGATGTTAACCCCGTGCTGGGGTTGGGGTTGCACCGGATGGAGGCCTCACGTCGACATGTTAATCTTCTTTAAAAATGAGTTTGATGAAACAATTTATTGCCAGTTGATTCCACCAGATCTTTTTTTTTCCCCTCCCTTTAAACGTTACGTAGTGAATAAACTTGCACCAACACTTAAACAAATTAAAACAAGAAATATGAAAAGGTGGATAGAAGAAGAGATCACCCCGTGACATGATACTGCCGTCGGTGAAGAGAAGCTGGAAAAGTTGACCGTGCGGTGGAATGAAGATTATAAAGTCTTAGGCAAGCAGAGTAATACCATCTTAATTTCATCCACCGAATTATAAGAGATTCAGAAATCGGTGATTTAGATCGGAGAAAAGAGAAAGAACACCTCCCGAATCCAACCCCATCAAATAATAATAATAATAATAATTGATTTTGACCAAAGTAACATAAGCTTGTCCATGTTTCATCATAATATTTCATTCAACAAACAGATCGACATAGGCCATAGCCTGCGATAAACAGACCCAAGATCTAGACTTTTCAGTAGCATACGATATTTACAGGATCAGGAAGGAAATGGGTTCAGATAGCAGCAGCCGCCATGAAACCACACACATACCGCGGGTACCCAGCAATCTATATACCCGTAGATGAGTGTATAACCACCTTATTATAGTATACCAAGTAGACGAAACCATGACCAGATACATAGATACTAACAGAGGTGTCCCCCTCATCTGATCTGGGTAGAATAAGCCTCAGTGGCCGTTCAGGACGTCCAGGAAGCGCTTCAGCAAGCCGCGCTCCTCACCGTCGCCGTGCCTATGGTGGTGGTGAAGCCTCGGGAAAGGGCGCAACTCGCGGGGAACCCCCATCTCCCTCTGCTTGCCCAGATCCTCCACTGAGATCTCCTCCATCATCGCGGGGTGGTGAAAGCCCCCGGTGCGCTCCTCCCCGGCGAAGTACCTACCGCCCTCGTAACCCCGGTGGACTTGCTCGGTGGGCACAACCATGTCGTCGCCGTAGGGTATGAAACCCGCGCGGCGGAACTCGCCGCGGAGGACGCGGTGAACATGCTGGCAGTGGCGACCAAGGCGGCGCCAGGAGGGGCGGCCGACCACGCGGGGGTGGGCGAAGGGGAAGTCGCGGATGGGGATGAGGCTTACCTCGATCGGCACAGTCCGAACAGCGGCGTCGGCGGCGGGGAGGAGGCTCTCGGTGGCGACGTCCTCCGGTTTAGAGATGAGGAATTCAGATGGCTTGTCCGAGGGGAGGGACTGAGCGACGGTGGGTTTGGGAACGGATTCCTCGGATGGCTTGTCGGAGGGGAGGAGGATCGCTGCGGCGTCGCTGCTGAAGGCAGGGAGGAAGTCGACCTCGGAGGGGAGGTCGGAGGGGAGGCGGTGGGCGACGGCGAGGAGGAAGAGGGAGAGGACGGTGGAGGCGGCAAAGGCTAGCCTGGCCATGATGTTTGCTTGGTGGAGGAAGAGAAGGGTTCGGACAACACCAGACGGGGTTGGTCGTCTCTTCCAGCAGGCTGCTTTGTGTGGCCCTTATTTATTTATAGGAAATAGGAAATAAAGTTTTGAAGAAGAGGGTTGCGTTGCGTCGTACTGGGAACGGCCTTTGCGTTTACTCGTTCGACGCGTAGTGTTGGCGTGTGTTTCAAGGCGGAGCGAGAGAGAGAATAGCGCGAGCAGAAGAGACAGAGGTGGACGACTTTGACTTGTTGGAGGGCAGTACGTGCCATTTTTTTTCCCCTCAGGGTCGCTCTCAACGACCTTCCACTTCTGCCATTGGTTTAGGAGAAAGGCTGAAGTATTTTTTATTAAATATTTAATTATATTGATATGATAGATACTTAATAATAAAATAGTATATATATATATATACTATTACGTCCCCAATTTAGTAATAAAATAAATAAATAATATGAGCAAATATATAATATATCAAGTAGTCAAATAATTTAAAGTAACTAATGACAACAATTGGAATAACATAAATTTTTAATTTTATTAATAAAATTACTAAGTCTATTATAATCACTAACCATAACCATTACATAAGACTTAATATGACACTTTATATTGAAAGAAAACTAAAAGTAACTAATTAGACTTCGCTAATACTCTCTTATGGCTCAATAGTAACTCTTCTATGCCACGTCGTTAATCCGGAACACTCATCACTTTTATCTATCCTAATTATCATATGTATCGTCATCCGATTCACCTAAAAAATATTAAATAGCACTTGATGAGCGAACGTTTAATAAGATTTATATCTCATGAATCAGATAATATTTCAAATGATTAATATGTTAACAAGTTGAGAAACTACATGAGTGCATGTCGAGTCATGATAGAGAGCAAATGATGATATCAAGTACGAGAGTTAACAATAACAAGTATCAAGTATAACAAGAGAGAATTGGCATCATATCATGAGTAAATATCCAACAAGATAACATGTACAAGTTATGTCAAGTCAAGTAACATCATGTCAAGCATGTCACGAGTTAATTGTTATAGATTAATCAATATAGTATAGTATTTTGGTGCAATGTCACATTGTGTCAATAAACTTCTGCAGGCACAAGTACTTTCGAGTGTTCCTCCCAAGGCTAGACAGGACCTTACATGTACAGACATTAAATTATGTGTTTTATCTAGATAATTACTTTTAGATGACCAAACAAGTTCCAAGAATAAGAGGAGAGGTATAGACGAGTAGATGAGAGTATTCATGGATGAAAAAAAGAAGAGAACAAGTGGTTTTTGATTTCCCAGAAACATACTGAGACTATGCACATAAAATAGATATCGATAAACACACGACTGAACAATACTCTCGAGTACTGGCAGTAACAATATGAAGGATGCAGGCTACACTGGCCGCATTCAGAACACGGTTCAGGGGTAGGGCGCGATAGCCAGAGAAGTCACAGTCCACATGTTGACTGCATTATCATCGTGGGCAATAGGTAGGGTGGGTTTACAGAGAGATACTCAAGGCCAGTTGGATCATGCCATATAGGTCCAACATGGTCCCATAGTGTATATAGGTGTCTATGGTACAATTTGCTCAATGTCTTAGAGGAATTCCAGGCTTACGGAGTCATACGGAAACCTTGACGAGGGAGTTCTAGTCTGACATGAGGAATACCTGACGGGGGTTCTCACAACGCCAAGAGAGGTGTTGAAATAGTTGTTCGACGTTCTAGATGACTTCTAAAATAGCAAAGCAGGGGTAACGGTACTCCAAAACGACGATAGAAAATGAAACAAGTCTCTTAATCTTTAGGGTGTCATTTGTAATTCTATTAACCAAATACATTAAGAGATGTGTGATCACAAGTGTGAACATGCGTAGTTAAGTATTTAATTAGAGTTTCTACATTACAATCATATCTTGTTTTGATGATGACAAAATCCTTTATTATCCTGATGATATCAAATACTTGAAATCTCTTGTTGTCTGAAATATTTTAAAATGATTTAATGTTGATTATTACTGAGAAAAATTAATTTGGAAAAGTGTTATTATATATATATACATTTATCTATGTGATACAGAATATGTGTAAAACTCAACTAAGTGTGAGATCGACTTGTTGTTCTTGTGTAAAGTCGAAGTCATCATGGGAGCCAAAGTCCGACATCGACCATAGCATAAGCCTCTCAACAGTATAAGTCTAACTTGGACTTACGAAAACTTACAAAGTAAGTCAAAGTCTCACTTCGACTCAGGCTCAGTCGAAGTTTTACTCTGACTTGTCCTCAAGTTGAAGTGTAACACCAATTGACGATGACTCATAGTGTAAGTCGAAGTCTCACTCCGACTTGTCCTTAAGTCGAAGTCCACTTCAATTTTTGTTGGCTAGCTTCACAAGTCGAAAGCCAATTTGACTCATGTATTGGGAGTTGATGTTCACTCCGACTAATGAAGAAGTTTGAGGGAGTCGAAGTTTCAATGTGTATGTCTGACTCACACTGTGACTTTCTTTGTAGTCAAACTTATAGTCAAATCTTTACTACTTTTGTGACTCCGTACAAATATTTATTTAATAGTTTTCGAACAAAAATACCTAAGTATTAAATCATGTGTAAAAAAATTATTTTTGCCATACTAACTCCTATTGCATTTATTTAATATCATGACAAACTGAAAATAATGTTAGTATGCAAACGTAGCATTCAAAATGAAATGTATTTTATATAGTATATTTGTCATTTTAGAATCCCAGTCACAATATTCAAAAGCAATCCATAAAATATTTGTGAATCTAAAATATTCTGATAAAGAAACTACAGTAACATATATATGCACATGCAGGATGGACGTCTATTTCATTTGATGCGTTGTAGTTCTTTCATATTTAAAGAAATGTATGATTGCTATGAACAGAAAGGATTCCATAAATGCATTGTCTAAGTATTTATTTTGTCGATTATGCAATATCTTTTCTCCTAACCCAGGATACCATCCTGGAAGAAAAAGAAGTATTTCTTATTGTGTGCATGTTGACATTTATTGCAACTGACTATAGTAGGATGCAAGCTACCCCTTAGCCTAGCCAAAAGCTGATCGTTACATTCAGATATGAGGTGTTACACTCAAGAAAAGCTTAAGTCAAAACATCTATATTTTAACGATCAATTTTATTTTTTTCAAATGGCTAGTTGATGATGAAGAAGACGAGATCTATAAGAAGTCAGAGTCTGAGAGGATATATATATATATATATATATATATATATATATATATATAAAGAGAGAGAGAGAGAGAGAGAGAGAGAGAGAAAGATAAATGAAAACAAACATATATAAAGGAAACACATACACGAGAAGAAACACTCACTGTTGCGTACTCAAGTCTTCAACTCTCAACACTTCAAGTTTTTTTCACTGTGGACAAGAGCTTTAAGCTAGTCTTAAGAGAGTCCACTTAGAGTCAGGGAGAGAGTGCCTTAGCTCTGATACATATCATCTTTCTTCATCTCTCTTTCTCTCTGTCTGTGTGCTCATTCTTTGAACATCGCCATTGTAACAAGCTTCTTATGTAAAACTAGTAGGGGGTCAGTACTCTGTCTATATATCCCTTAGGATAAGGGAAGGCCTACTTGGGTAGGAGGTCTTGCACCCCTTGGTGAAAGGAAGACTTGTTAGGAGCAAGTGGTTGTAATATACCACTTGGAGAATGGAAGGCCAAGTTGAACTTGGTGGTTGTATTTACTTGGTTAAGTAGTAGAAATCCCAAGAAGTTGCTTAGAAACTAGACGTAGGATGCCTGTTGGAGAGGAGATCTGAACTAGGATAAATTTCTTTTGTCCTTGTGTGTGATTGCTTCCACTTACACTCTTTTTACTCACTGTACTAACCACTAACCATCGATTTTTAGTTGTTAGATTTCTACATTTTTCATATCTAAAAGATTTAAAAGAAGTCATTTTCACCCCCTTCTAAGACATTGGAGCTCCATTAGGTCTAACAAGTGGTATTAGAGTGGGTTCTTCTCCAAGGAATCTAACGATTTTAGAAGAAATGGCATTTTAATTGCACAACCTTAAGGACAATTCGTGACAAGGCCACCATTTTCGATGGTGAGGATTACCAATATTGGAAATGCGCATGGAATGCTTCATCAGAGGTACATACTTTTATCTGTGATAGGTAGTTGAAGAAGGTGATCGTGCTCCTCTCGCTGAAAACTCTTATGACTGATCATTAGCTAACAAACGAAATATTTTCTTGAATTTAAAGCAAAAAATTATCTCTGTTGTGATCTATCAAAGAAAGAATTTAATAGAGTTTCTATTTGTAAAACTGCTAAAGAAAATATGAGATAAATTAAGAATAACTTATGAAGGTACAAACAAAGTAAAACAAACTAGAATAGATATTTTAGTTTCTCAGTATGAACCATTTAAAATATTGTCAAACGAAAATAATACTCAAATATATACAAGATTTACTGATATAATAAATGGTCTAACCTCATTAGGTAAAAACTACTCACAAAAAGTAGTTAAGAAAATATTAAGATCTCTAATGCAACCATGCACACTTAAAGTAACTACAATTGAAGAAGCTAATGATTTATCAGAATTTCCTTTAGACAAGCTTATCGGATCACTAATGGCTCATGAAATCAATATGAAAAATTTTACTAAAAGTTCTTCTAAGAAGAAAATTTCTAATGCTTTGAAAGTTGTAGCTTCTCCCTCCTCTTCCTCTTCAAGGTCAGAAGACGCAGGAGAAGATTCTAAAGATAGTGATGAAGATGAAGCTATGCTATCCAAAACGTTTCAAAGGATTCTTGCCAAGAAAAAAAAGGTTTGGATCCACAATACACTACAAAAAGGAAAAGAAGAACAAAGAACCCATTTGATATGAGTGCAAGCAGTGTGGACACCTAAAGGCTAACTATCCTAAGTTGAAAAGAAAAGATCAGTGTGAAAATCTTGAGAAAACGAAAGGTAAAGAAAATATATTCAAAAAATATAAAAAGAAAGCTTTGGTAGCTACATGGGACAACGAAGACGCTTCAAGCTCAAGTTCTTCTAGTTCAAAATTCGAGGAAGAATAAGTGAATCTAGCCCTTATGGTAGGACTAGAACAGGTAAACTCAGAAACCTCATTTAAATCTTGTCCTAATTCAATTTCTGACAACTTAGAAGAAACATTTAATGAATTATATGAAAAATATAAGATTGTCACCAAACAGTTAAAAGTGCTTAAGTTAAATTTCATCAATGAAGAAAAAGCTAATGTAATTCTAAAATTAGAATTAGAAAAATTAAAGCAACAATTTAATGAAACTAAGAGAATAAATGGTCTATTATGTGAAGATCTAAAAGCTAAAAACAATGAAATTATGGAGTTACATAACAAACAAAATGAGTACAAAATGAAGAAAAATTAAAATAAGAAAATGACTATTTAAATACTTCACTTGAAAAACTAACAATGGTAAAATATCTTTAGTAGTAAGATTAAAAAGTGCTAGATCAAATAAAAAGAAATATAACGTAGGATACGAAATACCTAAAAATGAAGAACATGTAATATATCCAGAATAATATCTAACTCCAAAATTTGTAAAAGGAAAATTAATAGGGAAATTAAAAATAAATAAATCAACTGGTATACAAACTATAAAACCTCACCAAAACTTGCTCATACTCTTTGTTGCACACATTGCAATAGATTAGGATATACAATTAGCACATGCACCACAAAGTAGGGCTACTAATGGGTTGGATTCAGAATCGGAAATGGGTATTTCCTCTTCTGCATCTTTTCCTCTTTTTAACGAAAAATCGAAAATGAAATCAGATCTAAAATCGGTAATTCAGAAACATTTATATATCATCAACATATGAATTAGTAGATCCACATATTCAAATCATACAACTTTAAATGTAAATATATAATCCACATTGCAATAACATTTTGATGAATATAAACAACTCATATGCACAAATTATATGGATGTCTAGATTTATAATCTCGAATTGTAAAATCTTAGATCAATTTATTAATTCACACTACAAAAACACTTGGATAACCATCACAAATTCATAGATCCACGATGCATAGAAATGATATGATCCATAAACTAAAATCACACAATTTAAAATATAAATTTACCAATCTATAAATTATATAATCTCAACTATAACTCATAGTATATAATAACAAATACAACACTAAATCTAACACACATCTCCATTCATCGATCACATTATCTCCATCTTCCATTACAATGTACCCTACAAAATGAAATATGTAAGTCATGATAATACTATCATGTCTATGGTTGACGTCAAATACTTAAGGGTAGATGCAATTGCTTCTCCAGTTGAATAAATCGGATTCAGAATCAGATTTACGGATTCAGAAATGCTTGTTTCCGTTTCCGCATCCTATAAGATTCAGAAACTCGATTCAGAATCCCATAAGCTATTGAACCTATTTTATCAGAGTTTTGAATCCTATAAAATTTGTGAGAACAAATCAAAATATCAGATTTCAGGTATCCATTGGCAACCTTCCACAAAGACACTTACATTGGATCCCTAGAACTAACTATTAAGGACCCAAAAAGATTTGGGTACCAAAAGTCTCAAAATAATTTTGATTGTAGGACTACGTGAAGGCATCCAAATAGTATTTAGATAGTGGATACTCAAGGCATATGACAGGAGACAAAATATTATTTACAACATTTAAAAATAAAGAAGGTCAAGTAACATATGGAGATAATGAAAAAGAAAAAGTAATTAGATGTAGAACAGTAGGAATAAAATCCAAGAATTTGATAGAAGATCTTTTGTTTGTTGAAGGACTCAAACACAATCTAATAAGTATCAATCAGTTGTGTGACAAAGGTCACTTAGTACAATTTCAGAATGATAAGTTTATAATTCTCAAGGACAAGAAAGTAATCTTTGAAGCCCACAAAGTGAAGAATTTATACACACTTCAACTGACAGAACTAAAAGAAGTCGACTTATGTCTTGCAACCAACGAGGAAGAAGAATCAGACTTATGACACAGAAGACTAGGACATACAAGCACCTCAGTGATCAAAAAGCTAATAAAGCATGGTCTAGCTGAGGGTCTTCCACAGCTGAAATTGAAGAATTTTGGAGTTTGTGTTGTTAGTGCTGAAGGGAAGCAAATCAAGACCTCATTTCAGTCCAGGACTGTTGTAACAATTTCTAATCCATTGGAACTTATTCATATGGATCTATTTAGACCAATGAGGATGGCAAGTCTTGGTTGAAAGTATTGTGATTTTGTGATTGTTGATGATTATTCAAGATTTACATGGGTAGAATTTTTAGAAGCAAAGTCAGATATTTTCTCTACTTTTCTCAAATTTAGCAAAGTGGTACAGAAGAATTAGAAATATGGAACAATCAATATCATATCAGATCATGGTAGAGAATTCAAGAATGAAGAATTATTCAATTATGTGAAGAAAACGGGATAGAACACAATTTCTCAACACCTAGAATCCTGCAGTAGAATGGTGTAGCTGAAAGAAAGAACAAAACACTACTAGATGTAGCCAGAACTACGCTTTCAAAACATAATTTATCAAGATATTTCTGGGCCGAGGTAATAAATGTAGCTTGTTACCTCATCAATACAGCAATGATCAGACCCATATTGAAGAAGACACCTTATGAGCTCTACAAGGACAAGAAGTCAAGTATTAGTTATCTTCGGCCATTTAGTTGTAAGTTCTTCATCCTAAACAATGGAAAAGATAATTTAAGCAAATTAGATGCTAAAAGTTATGAATGATTTCTATTAGATTATGTATTAAAACCTAGAGGCTATAGAGTATTTAACAAAAGAACTTTATTCATTGAACAAATTGTACATGTTTTATTTGATGAAACTAACCACTCTATGAAAGAAAGCAAGAAGATATTTGTGATGATTTAAGCAAGGATTTGGAACAAATCATATTGGAAGACAAAGAAGAGGATCCTCCCCTAGAAAGTCTATAAAAAGAAGATAAACCTCGTGAAGACTTACTAAGAAAGTGGAAGTATCATAAAGACTATCCAAAAGAAAATATCATAGATAATCTATAAGACAAGAGAAGGACCAGATGTATGTTTATTCTTTGTGATTACCTAGCATTTGTATCTCAAACTGAGCCTAGGACAATCAATGATATATTGGAAGATGAATCTTGGATCCTAACTTTGTAAAAAGAACTTAATCAGTTCTAAAGCAATCAGGTTTGGATACTTGTGTAGCAACCCGATAAAATTAAATTAAATAAATAAATAGAAATATTAAAAGAAAAGATTTAATTAAAATCTCATAAAACAACAAGAAGTAATGGGCTTTATTAAAATAGCTCACATAAAAGTTATTGGGCCAAAATAGGAGTTGGAATTTGGAGTAAGAGAAAATACCCCTAAATTCGTAACAAAAATGTACAGAAAATAGGAATGGACAAATTAGGGTTAAAACAATGGCAAATAGCCATGCATAGCAACCCAATTCATGACCAACCTTGTAGAGAGCTTACCTAATGGTATTGCTACTCCAATTGGGAGTAGAATCTCCAAAACATGGAAGGAGCCAAGCCAAAACCGCAACCCACCCTTCCTAGTTGCATTAGGACTTGAAATAAACCTAAATAATCTTCATACGACTAGTGGGGAAGGTTCACAATCGTGTTGGGGTCGTGTGGAGGCAAGCTAGGGCACCAGGAGGAGAGGAGAACGACTGGGAACCCGAGCTTCTTCCCTAACCTTGCTCTGCTGCAACCTATGCACAGACCTGTTTTAGACCCACTCAAAGGTAGGTATTTTCGGGCTAAAGATGAACAAAAATAGATCATCATGTCTAGTTCCTTTTGCACTTGAGTTGCCTAATTTTCATCAAGCATGATACAAGTTATAAGCGTTTTCCTAATATCATGTAAGTCTAGGGCTTTTTGTGTTCATACTATTTTACACGCCTACCGAAATCAAATTGATTCGATCCAAAGGCATAGTTCTATTCTATTCATCGTCCCCTACAAGTTTCATGTTCACAACATTGTCCCAAGAGCCCTATATTTCGAGTTATAAGCCATGCATGTAAGATCGCTACCTGTTTTATTGTTCTCGGTCTGAACGTTGAATCACGACTAACACATATGTCGCGTTTCTTCGATTGGTATCGCAACAGGTGAGACCGTCGCAATTACCTTAAAGGCGACCACCCATGTCGTCCCGTTTTAGTTTGGTTTTGACAAATACCGTTGCATCAAACTGTGTGCCCTCTCACTGTCAGAAGATGTCTGAACCACGACCACCAAGGTCGTCGCGTCTTTGAGTTGTTTTCCGACTTCTGGGGAATTGTGTTATTTCGAAAATTAGGGTTTTTCATTAACGCATCGGACCTTGCCGTCGCGATTCTGTATCGATTACCATGAACGCGTCGAACGTATACGTCACGTTTCAGTGTCACCAATCGATTCTCCCCTGTCTAGTTACCCTAAATGCGTCAGTCAAAGTCGTCGCGTTTCTGTCATGAATCGATGTTGTTAAACGCGACCATTAGACCCGTCGTGATTCTACTGTGTGTTTCCAGCAGCTTTTAAGTTCTATTTAATCTGATTATTTGAACTTTGTAATCATGATTATACCCTGTAAAACTGTGTAACGAACAGTAAACAACCATGCTAATGAACTTTTGATATATTTCACATATTTCTTTAATTAAAAGTCATTGTGCACGACTATCATATGTTCTCTTGATTTCTTTCACATGCACACACCAAACATTTATCTTTTTCATGAGACCATGCATAAAATACATCAATAATATATCTAGTAATTTACGTCAATAATTGTATATCATTATCCCATGATAATAATGACATTGTCTTCGTTTCTCACGTTGTTTTGGAATACCGTTATCGCCGTTCCACTGTTCTAGAATTCCTCTGGAACGTCGAGCAACTTGTTTTCCTTACACACTACTTTCTTGACAAGTTGGAACCTCTCTGTTGGACATTCCGTTCTGGCAGACTAGGGACCTTTTGTTAAAACCTCTGTAAGACTCCGTACTCTGTGGATTCCCTCATGGAGACCGAGCTGGTTGTACCTTAACGCCTATAACACCCTTAGGGATCAACATGATCCAAACAGGCTTAGAAGTTCTCTCTTACCTTGAGATCACGCCGGACCTCTGGACCTGTTCATAACATGGCCAGTGGAAGGTTAGTGAATTATACCTGACTGCCAACACTAATCATGTGTGTTGTGCAACTATTACTATCGCCTGTTTAACCGTCGCTTTATGTACAATGACCTCTATACTCTACTCACTCATCTATTCATATTCTCTCTGCCTTCTCGCCTATACATCAATTACTCTCATCTATTTCTTAGTACTCTCTATTGGCCATTTGACTGATTGTCTAAAGATAAATAATATTATGACTAATGCTTGGCAATATTGTAACGTCGCGTGCTTTTCGGATCCATGCGGATCATGTGTGTTGTGGTTGTGATGGCCGTTGTGAGGCCAATGTGAGTTGGTTGTGTGGAATGTATGGTGTGAATGTGGGGTTTGTTCAGGTGAGGTGCAGGTTTGGTCCTGAAATGAAATAGGACCTGCTGCAGTTGAGTTGGAGTTGGCGGCCAGGGGTGGCCGTTGACTTGTTGGCATCCAGGTAAGTGGCCGTTGACTGTATGAACTTAACGGCATAGGATGTGGACGTTTGTGGTGGCGGTTGCCATTGGCGGCAGAGGGGTTGACGCCAACCTAAGGATTCTGCAGGTTATAGGGTCACCCGAGAGCAGGCTCTTCACCTGGTTCTCATTCTCCCTTGCCCCAGCTTTTTGTCCCAGTGTTCCTAAAGCTTCCAACAGGTACTGAAGGGTGCTTGGAGGATCGTGGGACGTGTGGCATTGCCGAATCGCGCAAGGAAACGCCGTGGCGTGGTGCAATTCCCGTGGGAGCTCGCGGAGGGTTCGATGTGAACCGGGAGATTGCGGGAGGTTTTAGCGTGTTCTGAGGTAGGGAATGACCCTTGTAGTACCTATAGGTTGTAATAAAATAAATAGAATGCATGAAACTGCATGAAAATGGCAATTTCGGGTCATGGTATCCATGCGGGGTTCTAAGGGTGGTTTGATGGAATTTAATGGCTAATTCATGTAGTTTAAATCTTAAATGATGTATGTTTAGCTTGGAAAATGGTTTCCTCAGGTTTTCTCGTTGTTTTGATGATTGTAAAACCTGTAGAATCGATTTAGGGTTTCTGCAGGAGTAGTGGCCGAAGAACTTGGCGTCAACATCGGCTGTCGCCAAGTTCATCAGCCAGGATATAGACGGCCAGATCCAGTGCCGTCTACTTCCTGTAAGCGGCAGTCGATGTGGCCGCCTACTTGTATATAAGCAGAAAAGGCTATTTGAGGTATTTGTCGATAATAAGTGGTGCGTTGGCACCTGTGGTGCACTGAGTGCACAAAGTTACTGTATTTAGCATACGGGATATGCAGTGAGTTACTTACTTTCGTGGCTGCAAGTTGTTCGCGTGAGTCCAGTTGGGTTCACGTGTAGTGGACCGTTGTTACTTGTGGTTTACATGAGGTTTCACGTGGTTTGTGTGTGACGTGCACGTGGTTTTGTGTACGTGGCGAGTAGTACGACGCCTACCGTGGTTACCTCTCCAGTTGGGTGCCCCAGGTTCTTTGTGAGCCAAACTGTTAGCTCGGGGCTTTGTCCCGGTACTTGTGTTGTACCGTCGAGGTCTGTGTCGTCTGACCTGGACACCCTCACTCCTGTGTTTGAGTTGTACGTCCGGCTGAGGGAAAGACGACAGTGGGATAGTGACACTTGTGTTTGTCTTTAGTCACTTGTAGCGCGCTCGTAGTTGGGGGTACGGACACCAGTAGTCGACACTGGTCCCCAGCTAGTCCTTTTCCAGTGCCTCACTCTAGCGAGCGCAGGCCAGGGTCTCTAGAGGTGCCAGGCATGGGCCTGTGACCGTGTGGTACACAGGTGGTGGTGTTTAGTTGGTCTCCACAGTTGCTTGACCTTTTCACATGGAGCGGCAGCTGGACCTTTCGTCCGTGGCTGCGAGACTGAGAGGTAGACCTGTGTTAGCTTGTCCGAGTCAGTTTCTGGTGTCGCGAACCAGTTCACGTGGCTCGTGTTTGGCTGTCTCTACTTTAGCTTGTACACCTGTACTGGTTTGCCGTTTAATTATTAATGTTGATTCTCGTAGTCGGCAGATGGTGAGTACTTTTACAGCTTTTATATCCTGCTTAGCTGTTCTATAAATTGTTGGTACTGTTTATTGCTTTGTACCTGTGGTTTTGGTTTGCTCGGTGTTGGGGGAGTTCCCTACTGAGCCAGTGACTAGCGAGGCTCACCCCTACCCCCACAGGTGAGAGCGAGGAGGACGTTTCACGACCGTCGTCCAGTTTAGAGCCGCGCCGTAGCGGTGCAGGGTCGGTACCTCCAGCTGTGTAGTAGCAGCTCCAGTAGTGTAGTGTAGTTAGTTTGTTTTTTTTTTCTCAGTTGTACCTCGGGGTATGCCCCAGGCTCTTGTACTTCTTTTCAGTTTTGTGGAAATATGGCTATGTAACTTGTGATATATATATTAAATGTGATGTGTTCCTTTGTGTTTACACGGACTGTGGTTTGGTATCCCTTGCGAGGCTTCGGCCCGTTCGCGGGAGGCGGACTCGGATCAAGTACGTTATCAGTTTAACGGGCTTGGCCGAGGCGTTCCGTCACAGTTGGTATCAGAGCAAGGTCCGTGTTAATATAAGGGAATTAATAAGATACATAGCCTTATTTCGGTCTTTGTACACAGGGACCCTGGTTTTTGATAATTTGTTGTTTGATTTTTGTTTGGTATTTTGTTTATGTAGAAATTTCTGGAATGGCTGATAGAAGAGATTGGGGTAGTGGAGGAGATGATCCGGAGGAAAGTACTCAGCATATGATTGAGAGGATTTGGGAGAGCCTCACGGATATTCGGGCGAGAATGGATCAGCACGCGCCGGTACCACCGGTTGCAGTGCCACCTGGGGATGGAGAGACTGTACTTGTAGCTCCAGTCCCGCCAAGAGTAGAGGTGCCTTTTGAAGCACCTGTGCCACCACCACCACCAGTGCTGATAGCAGAAGAACCAGTGATGCAGGTTGAAAAGTTTCTGAGATTGCAGCCACCTACTTATTCAGGAGGGCCGAATCCAGATACAGCAGAGCATTGGGTTCAAGAAATTGAAAGAGTTTTTGCAACTATGAGGTGTCCGGCAGCAGATAGAGTTGTGTTAGCTGCTTATCAGTTGAGAGGTTTTGCCTTAGAATGGTGGCGACTGAAGATGCAGACCACCTTCGCAGGCAGGACAGAAGAGGCCATTACTTGGTCGGAATTTCTCGATGTATTTAACGATACATTCTTTCCAATACAAGTGCAGCAAGTAAAAAGAGAGCAATTTCGGACTCTCCAGCAAGGTAACTCTTCAGTTTTAGAGTACCATATGAGATTTATGGCACTTAGCCATTATGCGCCTTATGTAGTTTCAGATAATAATATGATGGTTGAGTACTTCATTAGAGGTTTGAGAGTGGAGTTGCAGGATGCGATAGTACCTCTCATGTGCAAGACAGTGGAAGAAGCAACTCAGAGAGCAGCTACATTGGAGAGGTCTATTCGGACTCGACAGATGGGCGAGTCAGGTTCAGGTAGTTTTCGGCTACCGCAGCTTTAACACCCCCCTCCGACCGCACACATACACATACGTATCACATATCACATAGCTCTTGATCGGAAGAGGGGTTACACTAACAAACTTCGTTATGGGCCGACAAATCTGTGTAGTGCCCAAGACTAACAAGCCATTCCACAAAATACATCTTTGAAAATTTTATACCTCAACAAAATACCTTAGCAACAACGCCCCTTATTTACATGAGACCAAACTTTCTCTTCTAAACCTTTAATAGTACAACAAAACTCTAAAGAGTCACTAAAGCTATGCTCTTCTACTTCTCCTTCTTCATCACCAGCTGAGTTGTGTACAATCTGTAGCTGGGATTGATTTTTCCTTCAATCTGAAAGGGGTAGAGGAAACAAAGGCATGAGTCGGAAGGACTCAGTAGGTGACAGTAGGCATAAAGATAGGAGTTTCAAACTTGCAGAACTTCAAGAGTATTCAGAAAGTGCATATATGGAACAAACATAATTGCTCATGAATCTTCATACTTAACATAAACATATAGCCCAAATTAATTTCATGACGGGCTCAAACGAAAATCAGAACAAAGTTATATTGTCTTTCAAAATTCATATCATAACTTGATTCGGAACAAACTTGACAGGCATCACTGCTCTCAAGAGGTTACTATATAGACTAATATACCATCCTCAGTGCCTAGGCGATTCCAGCACCTTAGATCTTGTTCATGCGCAAGAACGGGGTTTATTACCCACCATCGTCAGTCCATTGACTTGGATTTACCTACAAACTGTCGCCCTCAGCTGATCACAAGTGGTTGGTGCTACCACAAGTGATCCTAAACCCTCTTTGAAGAGAACACTGTCTTCATATCATAAATTTATTTTCATGAGCATAACAGAGATTGGAAATCCAAATGTAGTTTTGATTAGAATAAATACATATATCATGGTGACAAAGTTGTTCGGAGTTCAATATATAAGAAAGACAATTGGTTGAGACAGGGTTATGACTCAAGCCAATAACTTCAGAAGATTTGAATCATATAAGAATCCAAAAGAAAATGGAGATCCATAATGGTCATCACAAATTATTCACATCTCATGAGGTATTCAAACATATGAACTCTCAAGTGGTCAAGTTTTATAAACTTAGATACCGAATACTGAAGAATAGACTCAATCGGAGTACTATTCGTAATTGACAACTTTAGAAACAATTCAAGGAAAGTTAAGGTACCCAAAGTGGGTGAACTTTGAAGTAATATGACAGTAAATATCAAGGTAATTGAGAGGGTAACTTCCTTGGCTTTTAGGATGAAGTTTAAGCAAGAGTTCTACCATGAAAAGTTGCTGAAATCCAAGGCAGGACATTAGCTGTCGACAGCCAGGAAGGGGCTGTCGACAGATGGCACAGACAGAGCTCAGGTTTTCTGGCTCTGTGGGTATCTGTCGACAGATGCAAGGGATCTGTCGACAGATCCACACAGTCCAGTTATCCAGAGTTCAGGAAAACATGCGCCTGTCGACAGATTTGGGCTGTCTGTCGACAGCCGCCTGTTCCTCACTCATAAATGACTTAGAATGTACTCTAAACATGCTGACCATGGAACCTATGAATCAAGGCATGATGTATATCAAATAGAAGAGTCTAAGTAGATCTCACAGTGGTTTATAGGCTAAACAAGAGACATGGAACAAGAGGGTTGCAATTCAAGCTTGTCTAGCTAGAAACTAGACATAGTATAGTTGGAAGTGTGGTCTTGATAGCAATGGTTTATTGGGAGATTCTTACAAGATGAACACTAAAACACAAGATGTTTAATGTTCCAAATCAAGGCTTGAGGTACAAACATCCGAATGGAAAGAAATCACAATATTATAGGATATCGAAATTTCTAGCAAAACTCTATAATATAAACTTGGATCATGGGTGGGAGAAGAAGTAAAAACCTACTTAATCTGTAAGAGGAGTGGAGATTCTTCTTTGGTAACCACATAGTTCCAAAGGTAATTAGGAATCAACAAAAGTTTAGAGTTACAATCACATATACAGACTAAACCAAGATTGGTTAACAAGCTTAAAGGCAATTTGAACAAGGCTATGATCTTTCTGACAAGAACAGAGGGTAAAGATTTGAAAGGAGAATAGGAACCTATAGACATACGTACTTACACACGATTTATGAAGATGGTTACACAGTTCATATGAGGATTTGCAAGTTTAAGACAAGTATATAGAGATCCTGAACTCTTTAGCCAAGGTCAGAGACAAGGATTTAGAAAAGAAGGAAGAACCCTTCTTGACTTCAAGATCAACGAAATCCTTGAATACATCCAATTAAAAATGAAGCAAAGCAGAAGAACTATACAGGTCATGGCACAAATAGGAGACATGGTTCCTACAAATGAAGAAACCATGAGCATATACATAGGAAACTGAGAAGGATTTGAGGTATGACACCTACTTGACTTGGTGAAGAGCAAGGGTACTTTTTCTCTCCTCAACAGAGGAATCAACAGAAGCAAGGAGAGGGAAACTTGTAGAAATGGCCATGTCAGTTTTAATTGGAGCCGCTCAACACCTCCAGGAGACACAGCAGCAGCAGCTACAATTACACTGTCTCCAGCAGCAACCTTCCCACACAAGGTGCTAGCACACACAACGGTACACAACCCACCAACCAGTCATCCACACAGGGGTGAAATCTCACTACAGCAGAAACTTCTTCCCTAAGCAAAGCAGCAGCAAGACTAGGAAGAACAAGAGTGTTGGAAGGATGCATACGATGGGTGTTGGGGTGTTTTTATAACCCAACAAACTTTCTCATGCATGATGGCACGTTGGCCCTACAGGTGCCTCCATGAGATTTCATACCCCCATGCAATAGCCACGTTCACCATGATCTCACTCCCCTCCTACACGTACCCAGACAGGTGTAAGACCATTTTAACATAAAACAGGGGCTTACGTGTAAGCCAAAAGAAATTCAAAGAAAATGGCTTCCGTAAATGGGTAGATAATTCGGCTAACCCATTTGTCTCTTTGCTTAGGTGTCTTAATGATGTCCATTTAACTTGAAATTTCAACCATAGACTAATAGGAAGGTTTTACAAATTTTCATGATTTTAGTTTAATTTTTAGAATTATTTTCCACTGGGTGATAAATCGCCCGAAAATAGTTGCGTCGGCTAAATCTCAAAATCCGGTCGTCAAAAATTTCGGATAATTACATATTTGATATCACCACATTTCTAAGAATTATGGTGTTCTCAGATTTCATTTTTGTTACAGTTTTCCGGTGTCGCCCTGTGGGAGCGCGCACCTCTAAATACGTTACTGGAATAACATTTACTAATGTAAATTAATCCTAAATGAGTGTTAATTACATATCATGATAGTGGTTATATTTAATAATCCAATTGTTCATAGTTTTCTAGTAAATAGAATTTTCGGGGTGTTACAATTCTCCCCCACTAAAAAGTTTGGTCCTCCAAACTCTCTGAATAGTTTGGGATGGATTCAAAAATTATGTTTCCATCCTTTTAAATCTTATTTATTCCAGATTTGTCTTTCCAATCTGATCATGTTTATTATGTCATATGATACTACCCCAATATCATCTGTTATTATGACCTTGTCAGTTGATAGGGATTTGAGTATTGGCATTTCTAGATATCAAAGAGCCATGTTGTGATCATAGGTTCAATTAGATGCAACCTTCACTATATTCTTTATTTATAGTAATAGGGTATTATGTATTGAGCAGATCTTTGTTAATAGCATTTTATACTTAAAGTCTCCCCCACTAAGGATTATCATTAATCCTTAGAGAGTTATATGAATACATATTCCCTTGGAAAGGGGTAGTAAGGCATGACGAGAATGATGAGTATTGAGAATATGATGATACACAGTAAAAGATTTTATTCATCTCATAAAGTTTCTAGTACAATTCCATAATTCACCCTTACTAAATTACATAGGTTGGCAAAAATTACTAAGCTTTGACATGCCATAACAACTAAACTCAAGTATTTCTCACTATATTCTAGTCCTATTGATTTATACATAAAAATTACTTCCAATAACTTCAATCAATTCTTCTTAGCCTTAAGATTTTCCTGAACTCTTGTCATGGTTTTGTAAGTGTATACAAGACATTATGAGATTCAGTGTTTTAGACTTCCACACATCCAATATGCTTTTAGTCTCTACCAACAGTCTTCTTTGACTTGGCCCGGTTTGTGACAATATGCACAAGCTTTCTTAGGTTGTGCCTTGACATTCTCTTGCTTATCAGTCTTCTTGATCTTTTTGCTCTTCTTATTCCGCTTCATCATCTTTTATCAGTTTTTCTCTTTTATTGGAGGGGACTATCCTTTCCGTATAGATATTGTAATACTCACTATTTCTTGGAGATTTGTACCTCTCAAATTTTAATATAGTTTCATTTTCCTTTGATTACCAACTGGAACTACTCGCTCCAAGAACAGAGCAAAGTTGTTCATTGCATATTGAACCTCTTTCCAACTCATTTCTTTTCTCATCATGCTGGGTGGGCAAACAAATTTAACTTTGGTTAATCTATCATGTAATTTAAATCTCTGCTTTTCTAATTCATACTATTAATACAATTGTTATTGTGTGTACCTAGTTATTTGATACATTAACCTTCATGATCATATGATTCACCTTAGTGGTATAATAATTTAGAATCCAAGAAAAATGGGAAAGTCAACGGAAGGATACATCACGAGAATAGTCGTGAAATCCATATGATCGATTAAACCATTCATTTACTAATTCTTATTTAGAGTTGGAGATAATAACATATCAACGTAAAGGTCATATTAATGTAAAATAAGAGATGAGCAGGTTTGACTTTTCTTCAGTAGGAGAGGGCTCCCTTGGAGAAGTCATATATGTGTTTATCATTTTTCACCGGACCTTGGATTCTTAGCATTCTACTAGGTTTATTTGAATTATGAGACTTTCAGGTAGGCCAAATTGTGAGAAATTAGAAAGACGCTATTTTGATGGAATCGCCAAAATCGTGTTTTTCTTCTTCGGTGGGAGAGTTGACTTTTTATTGGTAAGAGATATAATTTTTCTGACATTTTTATTGGATTCAAATGGGGGGTACTTCCTTATTTACATGTAATATCTTAAGTATCATTTACTTAAATGATATGGAATGTAAATAAGGTATGACTTTCCAGTTTTACAGGGATCCTGCTGACACTTCTGACTGAAGAAGGATCAGTTCATCATAGACTGATGTCTGTCGACAGCTAGGAAGTGGCTGTCGACAGATAGCAACAGACAGAGTGGTTTGCTGGTTCTGATACTACCTGTCGACAGCTATAAGTTGGTTGTCGACAGATAGACACAGTTCCAGTTAATTAGAGTTCTGGAAGACTGGGCCTGTCGACAGCTATGAGCTGCCTGTCGACAGCCACCAGTTCTTCTCCCATAAGTGATTTTGTATACACTTTAAAGACTCTAACCATGAAATCTATGAATCAAGGTATGATTTATTCCAAATGTAAGAACCTAATTGTAATCTTCACAGTTGATCTAATTGCTAAACAAGCAAGATTAAACTTGATGTTACAATCCATACTTGTCTAGCTAGAAACTAAGCATGATACAGTACTGAATGTAAAGTTATGTTAACCATGGTTTGATGTGAATTGACTACATTGTTTCATTTGATTTGATCATAGTCTTGGCCTCTTAAGTTTTAATTGATCAATACCTATTCACCAATCTCTAGAAATTCATTCTATACACAAGATAATCTATATCCAATTTTTACTTATCTAGCTTAACCTCAGGCTTTCTACCCATCCTCACAGGTCGCTACAGGATGTTGAAGACCAATACTCTATAATATTTGGATCCTCAATTGACTTTTCTCTGATACCACCTCTGTAACACCCCCCTCCAACCGCACACATACACATATGTATCACATATCACATAGCTCTTGATCAGAAGAGGGGTTACACTAACAAACTTCGTTATGGGCCGACAAATCTGTGTAGTGCCCAAGACTAACAAGCCATTCCACAAAATACATCTTTGAAAATTTTATACCTCAACAAAATACCTTAGCAACAACGCCCCTTATTTACATGAGGCCAAACTTTCTCTTCTAAACCTTTAATAGCACAACAAAACTCTAAAGAGTCACTAAAGCTATGCTCTTCTACTTCTCCTTCTTCATCACCAGCTGAGTTGTGTACAATCTGTAGCTGGGATTGATTTTTCCTTCAATCTGAAAGGGGTGGAGGAAACAAAGGCATGAGTCGGAAGGACTCAGTAGGTGACAGTAGGCATAAAGATAGGAGTTTCAAATTTGCATAACTTCAAGAGTATTCAGAAAGTGCATATATGGAACAAACATAATTGCTCATGAATCTTCATACTTAACATAAACATATAGCCCAAATTAATTTCATGACGGGCTCAAACGAAAATCAGAACAAAGTCATATTTGTCTTTCAAAATTCATATCATAACTTGATTTCGGAACAAACTTGACAGGCATCACTGCTCTCAAGAGGTTACTATATAGACCTAATATACCATCCTCAGTGCCTAGGCGATTCCAGCACCTTAGATCTTGTTCATTGCGCAAGAACGGGGTTTATTACCCACCATCGTCAGTCCATTGACTTGGATTTACCTACAAACTGTCGCCCTCAGCTGATCACAAGTGGCTGGTGCTACCACAAGTGATCCTAAACCCTCTTTGAAGAGAACATTGTCTTCATATCATAAATTTCTTTTCATGAGCATAACAGAGATTGGAAATCCAAATGTAGTTTTGATTGAGAATAAATACATATATCTTGGTGACAAAGTTGTTCGGAGTTCAATAATATAAGAAAGACAATTGGTTGAGATAGGGTTATGACTCAAGCCAATAACTTCAGAAGATTTGAATCATATAAGAATCCAAAAGAAAATGGAGATCCATAATGGTCATCACAAATTATTCGTATGAACTCTCAAGTGGTCAAGTTTTATAAACTTAGATACCGAATACTGAAGAATAGACTCAATCGGAGTACTATTCGTAATTGACAACTTTAGAAACAATTCAAGGAAAGTTAAGGTACCCAAAGTGGGTGAACTTTGAAGTACTATGACAGTAAATATCAAGGTAATTGAGAGGGTAACTTCCTTGGCTTTTAGGATGAAGTTTAAGCAAGAGTTCTACCATGAAAAGTTGCTGAAATCCAAGGCAGGACATTAGCTGCCGACAGCCAGGAAGGGGCTGTCGACAGATGGCACAGACAGAGCTCAAATTTTCTGGCTCTGTGGGTATCTGTCGACAGATACAAGGGATCTGTGGACAGATCCACACAGTCCAGTTATCCAGAGTTCAGGAAAACATGCGCATGTCGACAGATTTGGGCTGTCTGTCGACAGCCGCCTGTTCCTCACTCATAAATGACTTAGAATGTACTCTAAACATGCTGACCATGGAACCTATGAATCAAGGCATGATGTATATCAAATAGAAGAGTCTAATTGTAGATCTCACAGTGGTTTATAGCTAAAACAGAGACATGGAACAAGAGGGTTGCAATTCAAGCTTGTCTAGCTAGAAACTAGACATAGTATAGTATTGGAAGTGTGGTCTTGATAGCAATGGTTTATTGGGATTCTTACAAGATGAACACTAAAACACAAGATGTTTAATGTTCCAAATCAAGTCTTGAGGTACAAACATCCGAATGGAAAGAAATCACAATATTATAGGATATCGAAATTTCTAGCAAAACTCTATAATATAAACTTGGATCTGGGTGGGAGAAGAAGTAAAAACCTACTTAATCTGTAAGAGGAGTGGAGATTCTTTTTTGGTAACCACATAGTTCCAAAGGTAATTAGGGAATCAACAAAAGTTTAGAGTTACAATCACATATACAGACTAAACCAAGATTGGTTAACAAGCTTAAAAGCAATTTGAACAAGGCTATGATCTTTCTGACAAGAACAGAGGGTAAAGATTTGAAAGGAGAATAGGAACCTATAGACATACGTACTTACACACGATTTATGAAGATGGTTACACAGTTCATATGAGGATTTGCAAGTTTAAGACAAGTATATAGAGATCCTGAACTCTTTAGCCAAGGTCAGAGACAGGATTTAGAAAAGAAGGAAGAACCCTTCTTGACTTCAAGATCAACGAAATCCTTGAATACATCCAATTAAAAATGAAGCAAAGCAAGAAGAACTATACAGGTCATGGCACAAATAGGAGACATGGTTCCTACAAATGAAGAAACCATGAGCATATACATAGGAAACTGAGAAGGATTTGAGGTATGACACCTACTTGACTTGGTGAAGAGCAAGGGTACTTTTTCTCTCCTCAACAGAGGAATCAACAGAAGCAAGGAGAGGGAAACTTGTAGAAATGGCCATGTCAGTTTTAATTGGAGCCACTCAACACCTCCAGGAGCACAGCAGCAGCAGCTACAATTATACTGTCTCCAGCAGCAACCTTCCCACACAAGGTGCTAGCACAACAACGGTACACAACCCACCAACCAGTCATCCACACAGGGGTGAAATCTCACTACTGTAGACGCAAGATTTGGCCCATTTCCCGCAAGGCAATTTGGCCCATTAAGCTTCGTTTGACCTTTTGTTGACTGGCCTCGGACTCCATGTAGACGGCAGCATCGACTGCCGCCTACTACTGATTGACGGCATGCCCCCTGGACGCCGACCCAGATGGACGTCCACATCTCTGGACGTCTGCATGGGGTTGGCGGCAAGATCGCTTGACGTCAAGGCCGTTTACCTGGTCTGCGCAACTAACCCGAAAATATAGCCCACTTGCGCCCTTGTCTCGCCCATGCAACGCATGGGGCTGTTCCCAACGGGTATATGGGCCACCTTGGCAGTCCCTTGACCCAGTAAAAATCCCATTGGCCTCTCCCTATTGGTTGGAGCTTAAACACTGATTGCCACATATGCAAGTGTGTTTCTTCACACTTGAGCATCCAATGCTCTCAACCCGAGCTCACTGTCTATATAAGTCCCCTTGGTCCCTCTGAACAAGGGGGGAGAGGCTGGACGTCCATATGCTCAAACTTTGAGAAAGGAGAGAGAAAATCACACCCACTTCCACAACTCGTTTCTTCTTCCTCTCAACACTTGGGACGTCCAAGGAGGCTTCTAAGGAGCTGAAGGAGCTTTGGAAGGAGCTTGCAACAACAACTACGAGGATCACCTCCCACCTCTTCTCCTTCTCTTTTAGATACTTGCATGTCACACACTCTTTCCCACACACTCTAGGCACGTAGGTCACTTTCCTACACACCTAGAAAGGGGTTTCCCAACCAAAAACGGAGGGAAGAAGGGTGGTCATAACATTTGGCCACCCCCTTCTCAAGTCCGCAACCGGTACGGGACTCTCCTTTGGGCCTTCCACCTTTCGTTTTGAACATTTGCTGCACTATTTAGGGTCTAATTGAGTCTTGTTCTGTGGCAGGAACGATCCAAAGAAGACCGCGGAGCTCTTCTCTTTTGGCCGGCTGAAGGAGAAGAAGTCGAAGTCTCACCATCACCCGCGACGCGAGGCTACTACTCGGCATGATCAGAACAACCCCTTGGGCACGGGTAAGGCCCTGGCGATCACAATCATCTCCTTACATCACCGGTTCTCTTGTTTTTCCTCAGTCAACGCAGTCAACTCGGGGTCAACGGGGTCAACCGGCACATCCCCCATCGCCAACGAAGGAGCGGCACGTCCGTGAACCACCGTCGGAGAAGGTCACACCAGTCGGCATTCGAGGACGGAGGCGGAACGAGACGTCCACAGCCTCTTTTCTGGCGATCACGGTGGGACAACAGTGCTACTGCGGTCTGAGTGCATCCAGGTAGACGGCAAGCGATCTTGCCGCCTACCCAGGTAAACGTCCAGTCTTCCTGCCATTGAACACTTCTTAGCGTCCATCTAGGGTGCCGTTTACTTCCTGTTAGCGTCAGTCGATCTTGCCGTCTACGGATTTCTGATAAACTTGGCGTCAACATGTCTGCCGTTTAGTTTCACAGAAACCTGTTTTTCTTGTTTTCTGTTTGTTTTGCCTTGTTTTTAAGTTTGTTTGCTTACTGTTTGTCACTAACAGTTCTCAGTCTCCAGGGGGTTTCTCTCCTCTTTTCTAGCCTCCCCTCACATTTCTAGGATCACCCTTCTTCGGTTTACAACCTTTTACTCGGGGATTCCCGCTCGGGTAAATCGGGTTGGCTCCGAAGAAAACTCTATAAGTCCCTAAATTCCGTGGATTCCCTCACGGTATGGGGCAGGAGGACCTTTACCCACCTTGTCTAGTCACCTACTCACCGGGATTCAAGTGAGTTTGAGAGAACGGTCTTACCAATCAACTTAACTCAACACACAACTTTGGTAATTTTTAAAATTTTGGGGACGTTGATTGCTAACATTGTTTGGTAGAAACCCACATTTCTGTCTAAACAGTAAAGTTAATCAACTTTGACCACTTTAAAATCCATAGGTTGTGTGTAATGGACACTTGGTTGGATCCTGTTGACATGGCTAATAAACCGGCTTTTGAATATGATGATAATATCAATGAAATGGTCGGTATGATTAACACCAATGTCCAGCCTGAGGAGTCAGTCCAATCATCCTCTCAGTGATAATGAAGAAGTGAGTTTAAGGGTCAATCCCACTCATGATCAAGACAGTCAAGAAGACCCCGAGTTTTCTAGACTCATGTCCCGGTACTCGCCCGAGGATATCATTTCTATGCTTTCAAAGCATACTGTCCGGGCAGCTACCTCCCCTTCCACTCCATCTTTATCCCCATTCAATGCCTCCACATCTAGGCCCACTCCTAAACCAGTCACCCCACCCCGAGTTCTCGTCTCTGCCTTCATTCCTCCTGTCACTCCCGCTCCTTTGCCTACTCCAATTCCCACTCCTCCTTCCGCCTATTCGCCACCTACCCAATCGCACCCCTCATTCAATCTAAATCTGTTCCCCTTTCGGAGGTTGAAGGTCTCGTTAGGAAGCTTGTAGCGGATTCCTTATCCCATTCTAAACCTCATTCGCTACTAAACTACTGCAAGCTCCCCAACGCTTACTTTCCCCCCGACTTCAAGCCCCAAAATACCGCAAGTATGATGGGACCTCCGACCCCCAATTTCATCTCGCCGGCTTCACCATGGATTCCCATCGGTGGTTATATGATCGGGTCCTCTTAGTTCACCTTTTCCAACAGTCATTGGAAGGGGAAGCTTTGAGGTGGTTTACCTCTCTACCCGCATCTGACCTTGTTAATTTTGACATAGTCTCCGAGCGATTCATCTCGCACTTTTCATACATGGCCACTCAAGTCCCCACACTTTCCGACTTGATGGCAGAAAAGATGAAGTCGAACGAAGACTTTGTAACTTATGCCAACCGATGGAGGTCCATGGCCTCAAGAGCCGACATTCCTATCCCGGAGTCTCAAGCCATAACCCTCTTGGTTACTAACACTACTCCTGTGCTCCGTTCTGTCTTAATGCTAAGTGAGTTCCACTCCTTCACATCTTTACAACAGAGCCAGGTAGTTGAAAATCAAATCAAGGACTCCTCTCTTCCCCACTTCTTTGAAGGAAAGCCAAAAGCACGCAAGGCTCCCGCGGCACCTACCACCGAAGGGGTGACCGTCAATGAGTCTGTAAATGCTTGCAGCCAGCCTTTGAGGCCTCCCAACAAATCCTCTATCCCTCCGTCCAAACCCCCTCTAATCCTCACCAATTCCCGTCACATCCTTCCAAGCCTTACTCTGCTGTTCCTCCCCTTCTTCCGGCTACACCCGACCTGGCCCAAAAGGTCGCACTATCCTCCCCTCCCGGAGACTCTTGAGGATGTGTTCTTCCCTCATGTCATGTGATGCCATCCAACTCCCCCCACAAAGGGAGAATAACAACCCGAGGATTGACACCTCCAAATATTGTCCATACATAGAGCCCATGGTCATTTTATCACCAACTGCTTTACCTTTCGTGACTGGGTCTATGATATGAATGACCAGGGTAGAATCAACTGGGAGGATGTCAAGGTGGCCATAGCCAAGTCTAGGTACACCAAAAAGGACCTCGGCATCTTTAGCAACCCTCTCCCCAACACCAAAAACAGCAACCCCTCCTCCTCAAAATCCCAGGAAAATGTCACACCATGACTTGTTCGGAACCCCGGGTCGTGAGGAGAGAACAACAATGGGGAGTAGAAGGTTTTGATGAGTGGTATCCATGTCCTACTGTAGAATCTCAGGAACTTTCCCACTCGGTAGATGCCATCCTTGAGGAGAGACCTTAGTGCTGATCCGCCCCCCTCAAGATGCCTACACTACCATCCTCACCCCCTCTGCCTCTGAGTCATCTACTAGACCCCTTCAGCTTATCCGCCCTCAGTCAGGAGGCCGTCCATGTCACACTTCGGAACCGGATCGTTCCTCCACCTCCGCGGCCTTCCCAGGATGAGGAGGATAATGTTCCTCCGCCCCCGGCTGGCACCGAATATGATATTCTCCAACATCTTGATAAGACGCCCGCGAGGGTGTCTATTTTAGAGTTGATTCGGAGGTCGCCGTCAATCAATCCACTCTCCTCCAGTTTCTCCAGAAAATCATGGTTAACGATGACCTCCCTCCTAGTGGGGTCACCAATGCCATCCTTCCCTCACCCAAGGACCTCAATCCTCTTTCGGACAAAGATCTCGCCACCCCCGAATGTCGTTCGCTCCCTCTCTGTCTCACCATCAAACTCAATGGGGTTTCGGTGGACTCCACTCTTATCGACACCGGGGCCCTATAATGTTGTCTAATGAAGACCCCTAAGCAATGGGTTAGGGGAAGAAAACTGGAGAAAAGTTGCTCCACCATCGCCGCCTACGACAACTCCAAAAGGGTTGCCAAAGGCAAAATTGCTCTTAAGCTGGAAGTCGGACCCGTACCATGTCCACTGACTTTCTAGTTCTTGATGTTGATCCGGCTTATAAAGCCATCCTCGGTCGTCCCTGGCTAGAACAGACTCTAGGAGTCCCTTCCACCGCCCATCAATGTTTCAAATTTCCTTACAATGGGCGGATTATCAAGATCAAGAGCATTCCCACTTTGGAGACTCTTAATGCCATCACCTCAGAGCAGATGCCACACCTTTTCGTTCCAGATAAGGGGAAGAAGCCGGTCATGTCTCTCTTGACTTCCCACACCCTCTGAGTTTAGCCAACCTCCAAGCCCGATGTAGAACTCATGTCCCATGTCTCCCGAGAAAAGGTTGGGAAGTGATGGCGAACATCGGCTACGTCATGGCCGCGGGTTGGGTATGAGGAAAAGGGGAGACCCAGAGTGTCCAGGCAATTAGGAGGATGTTACCTAAGGCTGGTCTAGGTTTCCACCCAGACCCGGTCCATCCCGACCCATTCATACCTTATCAACCTCTTACCTGGACCTTGAAGGAGCATTTCGTCCGAGGGCCACCCAAATGGGAACCCGAGAGCCATTGATAGAGGAATGCCTTGCTCTGAGAGTGAGGAAGAAGAAGAAGAAGCAGAAGAGGAAATGACAGAAATAGAGGAAGTCTGTGATGACTTCGGCCTCCTCTCACTCTTTGGGTCCGAATCCCCCTCTTCACCATCTCTACCCTCATCTCCTTCTCCTTCTAATCTTCCATCCGCATCTACTCCACTCCATCACCATCTCTATCTCTCACATCCAGTCGAGGCCACCTTGAGTCAGCAACTCATGGTTGGGCCTTGATTCCAAAAAAAAAACGCCAATTATCAAAGTTGGAAATGCGAGATCTCCATTGAGCACCCTTCCTCTTTGGAATCTTTCCGCTCGGCCAAGGGCCGACGCTCTCCCCATTAGATTTTCACTCCTCTAGGACCACTTCCCATGTACATAGTCGTCCTATACATAGCAGTCTAGATCCTAGTTTAGATTTGGGTTTAGAGTCAGGTTTAGGGTCCAGTCTAGAGTCAGGATTAGGAGAGTCTGGTCCCTCTCAACCATGCATTCGCAAAGAAAAAGGTAGGCAAGTTCCTGCCCGGTATGTCATGGCCTTGGCCGAGAGGTGTGCCAAATTAAGTCAAGTCCCGGAATTTCTTGAGGAACCTGCCCTCGTGGAGGTAGACTTTGAAGAAGGTGATTCTGTAGATGACGGTCTAGGGGTCTATCTGCTAGATTTCAGTGAGGAAGATGGGCTAGGAGAATCTGGGTCAGAAGAAGAGGAAGACCCAGTAGCTCCTATGTGGATGGCACGAAGAGGTTCGACGAGCCCACCACGGCTGCAGACGAACCTACTAAGGAAGTCAATCTTGGCACCAAGGAATCCCCGAAGACAGTGTTAGTCAGTGCCAACTTGAGTGAAGAAGAAGAGCATGCGTTGGTAGCTATCCTTAAAGAATTCTCCGACGGTTTTGCTTGGTCCTACGAGGACATGCCGGGACTCGACACCTCTTTGGTCGAACACCGGTTAGTCCTAAAAGCCGATGCAACCGCCGTCAAACAAAAGCTAAGGAGGCTACATCCCAAGCTAGCACTCAAGATCAAAGAGGAGATTGACAAATTGCATAAAGCCAAATCATCAGGGTTGTGCTATATCCACATGGGTAGCTAATATCGTCCCGTAATGAAGAAGGACGGTAAGGTTAGGATCTGTATAGATTTCCGAGACCTTATCGTGCTTGCCCAAAGGACGATTTCCCTCTCCCACACATAGATGTCCTAGTGGACAACACTGCCGGGTTTGAAATGTTATCTTTCATGGATGGTTTCTCGGGGTATAACCAGATCCGTCTGGCGGAGGAAGACCAGGAGAAAAACTTCTTTCACAACACCCTGGGGGACCTATTGTTATGTCGTCATGCCCTTCGGATTGAAGAACGCAGGAGCAACATATCAAAGGGCAATGATGGCAATTTTTCATGACATGATGCATGTGCACATGGAGGTCTATGTGGACGATGTCTTGGTAAAATCAAAGACTCGACATGGCCATGCTGAGGTCCTCTGGGCAGTTCTCCAAAGGTCTAGAGAGCATAAGCTTAAAATGAAACCCAAGAAGTGTGTCTTTGGAGTCTCTTCGGGGAAATTATTGGGTTCATAGTTAGCAAAAGGGGGATTGAGATTGATCCCAACAAGGCCAAAGCAATAATCGAAATGCCTCCTCCTAGGAACATCAGAGAAGTTAGAGGGCTAATTGGCAGACTTCAATTCATTAGGAGATTCATTCCCAGCATTCAATCCGCTGTAAGCCCTTCTACGAGATGCTAAAAGGAGAGGCAAAATTTGATTGGAATGATAAATGTCAAAAGGTTTTTGATGAGTTGAAGAGTTACCTATTCAATCCCCCTGTTCTCGCTCCTCCGGTCCCGGGTCGGCCTTTATTGCTCTATGTATCAACTACTGAAGATTCAACGGGAGCAGTTTTGGCCCAATACGACGACGAGAAGAAGGAGAGAGCGGTGTACTATTTATCCAAGTTGTTCAATGAAGCTGAAAAAAAGTACACCGCCATGGAAAGAACATGTGCAGCCGTCGTCTGGGTGGTCCAGAAGTTAAAGCACTATTTCCTGGCGCATGAAGTGAAACTTCTGGCACGTATGGACCCAATTCGGTTCTTGCTTGAGAAGCCCGTCCTGACTGAGCGGTTGATGAGGTGGCAAAGCTTTCTCAATCAATTTGACATCACCTACGTCAACCAAAAGTCAATCAAGGGGCATGCCATAGCTGAGCACCTAGCCCATCACCCCTACCTTCTATTCTCCTGTCGACGAAAGCTTTCCGATGAAGAGTTAGGAGCCATCATCGATGGTGAGCCTTCATGGGTGCTTTACTTCGACGGGGCTTTAAATTCCAAGGGAGTGGCATAGGGGCAGTCCTCCTCTCACCGGAAGGGGTAGTCATCCGCACGCCTACCAATTACCTTCCGTGCCACGAACAATGTGGCCGAGTATGAGGCTCTCTAGTTGGATTGAAGATGGCATTGTTGCTCGGAGTCAAGGAATTAAGGATTATTGGAGATTCGCAGTGATACTCCGGCAATCTCTCAGCAAGTACCAAACCCGGGACCCAAGTTGAAACCATATCAAGAGTGGTAGCAAAGGTAATCCGGCAGTTTAGGAAGCTCACACTTGTCCACACTCCTAGGGCCCAAAACATCCTAGCAGACTCCCTCGCCTCCCTCGCGTCCACCATTCCCATTCCTTTGGGAAAATCCTCCGAAACCGTCTCTGTTCAAAGGCTAAGAATCCCTTCTCATGCTGATCCCTGGTTTGTCCAACTTCAATCCCCCTCCTATCGAATCAATGCACTCTCAAAAGAGCCTGAAATCGACCTCGATGATGGCCATCCCTGGTATTTTGACATCGAGAACTACCTCAAAGATGGGTCCTTCCCGGATTACGCCACTTCTGCCGATAGACGGGCTATTCGCCGTGTCTCCGAACGGTACAAGATCATAGGTGGCGTTCTCTACAAGAATCCCTCAAGGGGTTTATCTCCGTTGCCTGATGAAATCGAATCTGAAAGCATTGTTGAAGCTGCTCACTCTAGTGAATGTGGTGGCCATGTCAATGGTAGAGCAATTGCCCAAAAGTTTCTACGACACTATTACTGGCCGACCATGGAAGAAGATTGCACCCATTTCGTCCGTCACTGTGCTAAATGCCAATTACACGGTGATAAAATTCATGCTCCTTCTTCCTCTCTTCATCCCCTTATTGCTCCATGGCCCTTTGCCATGTGGGCATTCGATGTGGTCGGTCCTCTCGCGGATAGAACCGGAGAAGTCCGGAAGAAATCCTTCATTCTGACCGCCACAGAGTACTTCACAAAGTGGGCTGAAGCAGAAGCATTCATAGAAGTCAAAGCATCAACGGTTGTCAAGTTCATCAAGCGCAACATCCTTGCAAGGTTCGGCGTGCCTCGGGACATCGTCACCGACAACGGACCGCAATTCACTTCACAGGAGCTTCGCGACATGTGTGGTAAATATGGCATTAATTTGCATCATTCATCACCATACTATCCACAAGGTAATGGACAAGAGAAGCTACTAATAAAACTCTTATCAAAATAATCAAGAAAACGTGCAAATCTCACAACAACACTGCTGACTGGCCAGAACGCTTAGTTGAAGCTCTCTGGGCTTATCGCACCTCAGTCCGTACTCCACGGGCAAACCCCCTATGCTTTGACATACGGATCGGATGCGATACTTCCTATGAGATCTTCGTCCCTTCACTGAGAGTTCAATTGGATTCCGAACTTGACCCCGATCAGCGTCGGGAAGCCTTATTAGCACAACTTGAAACTCTTAGATGAAAGGCTAATGATAGCAGCTGACCATGCCCAGGGTACCGTCAGAGAATTGCACGTTTCTATGCCAAAAGAGTTTTAGAAGAAAAATTCGAAGTGGGTGAATGGTTTGAAGCGGAAAATCATAAAGGCACCAGGTCCCAGGAGCAAATGCAAGAAAATTGGGAGGGTCCGTTCGTTGTAAGGAAGCATATCGGGAATGCTATAGATTAGTGGATGCCGAGGGAGTTGAGTTAACCCATCCATGGAATGCAGTCTACTCTCAAGAAGTTCTATTCCTAGCCAGTCAGTCAGGTCGGTCGTTCATCACACTTTCAACGTGCGGGTTGGCACCTACTCCTCCACTCGGTCACTAGTGAGGTAGGACTTACCACACACCACACGATGTTGAAATATTGCCCTTTGGCTGGAGAAAATCACTAGTACACTCGGGTGGTCTAATTCAGTCCCCTATTCTTTTCCCATTCGGTCATGTTGGAAAGGAACAAACTACGAGTAGGGGACCACCCACTCTCTTTTAAAAGGACAAGGTCACCATAAAACAGGGGCAACTAATAAAAGCAAGGGGCAAAATGTCAAATCAAGCCTCAAAGGGGAAAGAAAAGCCAGAAGGTCAAAAAAGGGTAGCAAAAAGTACGTACCCAGAAAAAGGCTGACCAACTCAAGGTAGATCTCTCTCTTTTAAAGAAATAAATCTTTTTTCCCCCTAAAAATTTTTTTTGACCAAGTTTTTTTTGATATGAGTTTTTTTTTGGAAACAAAAAGTAGTTTGAACCAAAGCCCCATGTCTTTTTTCTTCCCCTCCCAACCCCCGGTCATTTGTTAAGGGCCAATTGGAAAAAGGGTAACGATTGATGCAACAAAAGCGTGACGGTCATCATGTTACGTCCAGGGGCAATCGGTAGGAAACGATGGTTGAGACATAATCGCGAAGGGTTCAGTCCGAAATGTTCATGAAACTCTTTGAAATCAAAAATCAGCACGAATAACCAAGGGTGGGAAATAGGTCAAATCACGACGCCATTTTTGATCGCATATCAGACATGCAAAAAAATCTAGTGGTACACAATTTCATGCAATCATACCTATCAGAAAACTAAAACGTGATAGCCTATGCTGTTGCTTCGTCGCTTTTAAGGTAATGCGAAGGTCTAGTCTGTCGTAATACTAGTGTCTAAATCGTGACACCTGGAGTGGTCGCGGTTTAGAGTTCAAACCGAGAACAGTGAAAAACATTGTAATCATGCATGTAAGGCCTATAACTCAAGATCTAGGGCTCTTTGGACAAAACTATGAACATGAAAGTTGTAGGGACAGTGAGTAGAAGAGAAATAAAATTTTGGATTGACTCAATTCGGTCTTGGGATGCATGCAATACGATATGAACACTAAAAGTCCTAATCATGCGCGACTCTTGGAAAACGCTTAATACTCGAAGCATGCTTGATGAAAATTAGGCAAAACAGGTGCATATGAAACTAGACATGAACAGTTTAACATGGTGTATGATTTGTTTATCTTTGGCCTGAGAATGTCTACCTTTGGACGATGTAAACTCCTATGGTTATAAATACGAAGAGCAGACTTGTATATCTTCTAGCAGCCTTCACCCCACGATTCCCTCCTCCTATGGCCTCTCCTCCACATCCAAGAAGTCCCAGCAGAGCAATAGGGTCGGCCATGAAGGGTTTGGGGGTGTATTTATGCATCTAACATTGTTAATTCCTAACACAACTCTAACTTCCCCTTTAACTATGAATTTCCATATTTATCTAGGCTTCCTACCATAAATCCTCCTAATTGGATTAGGATGGGACTCTAATTTCGTGGATAGCAACTTAGGTAGGGTTAGGAGTCCATTTTTAATATATATGAGTCATATTAGTGATTTACTTGTCCCTTTTTAGAGTTACGAATTTTATAAGTATTTTCTTTTATTCTATCTTTTAAAACTCCTATTTTGACCTAATAATTTTTATATGAACTATTTATTAATTCTCATCACTTATTTTGCTTAATGGGTTTTGATTTATGAAGTTTTTCTTTTAGAAATTTATGGGTATTGTTCATTCAATAGTATTCTTCTTATTTTATTATATTAATTTTCTATTTCCAATCTAATATATTTAATTTTTATTACATATATTTTCATTTATTTTATTTTAAATTTCCGGTGTGTTACATTCTCCCCTTTAAAAAAAGAATTTGGTCCACCAAATTCCATGACTCCTTCGGTTAAATATGAATCATCATTCTATGCTAAAAGGTAGTAATCAGGGCGAGTTTAGAGTTACCTTCCACATTTCCTATTTCATCATTTGGAATGGTTGTGCCAATGCTTCAAGTGTATTTTGAGGTTCATGATGTTTGTCCTCCATTTGTGGCATTTTCCAATCTTGTGGGGTGGGCTGCCACATCGAAAGCATTTTCCTTGATTTTTCCAACAATCCTTCGACATGTGGCTCGCCTTATTGCGATGCTTACATCGATCTTCATGACCATGGGTTAATCGCCTGCCATTCTTCTTATTCATTATTTTACGCTTACCACCATTTGGTCGCTTCCCTTTTATCATAGAGCTCAGATCTTTTGTGCTAGTGTGGGATTCCTTTAAGAGAGGACAATTTGGCATCTGATGTTTCGAATCGCCACAACGTAGGCATGCTCCAGCCTTACGCCAACACTCCTTGGTCAAATGACCTGGCTTATGACAATGAAGTAGATGATCCTGAAAAACTCCTTGTTACATTTCTTTTGCTAGTTCGTCTCCATAGCATGGTAGTGTCTCCTTTTCCCTTTCTTATAATCACTCTTCTAATTTTTTTGGTCGGCTCCAAAGCTCTTCCTAGCAGTTGGGCGGCTTGCTGACATGCCAGAACTAGCCTTTGAGTTGACCTCATTTCATCTTGCGGTGTCATACGTGTTGGAAATCGACTTGGGGCATCACATGCGCTGCAGAAGTAAAACAAAACAAATTCAATTTCTATCCATGTACTTGATCAGGCTATGATGTACGGTGCATGTAAACATACATACAAACAAGGCGTGAGACCATCTCACCTAGGGGAGATCGTATATCCCCTAAAGCATAGAACTTGTCCTTGGTTTGAAGGAGCTCTCGCGAGACTCCCTCTAGCAGTATCCACAAAGTGGATGATCAGCGATGACGATGACTCCTTCGCCTGTGGTGCCACTCCTCCACGTCGTGCAATGCCACACAACAGCCAACAGCATCAAGTAGCAGTAACAACAAGAGCGGGCAACCCTCCTAGTTCTCCTCTTGCCTAGGAGAGCACTGGAGGGAGAGATGCGAAGGAGGATGAAGAAGGTGGCTTATCCTCTCAAGATCTAGCCAATGAGCTTTAAAGAGAACCCCTTCTATTTATAGAGAGCCTAAAGGACACCTCATCAGATACACCTCATCATGTCATGATTACAAGAGACACCTCGCAGGGGCACCTCGTCCTATCATGATGACAAGAGAGACACCTTGAACGGACACCTCGTCAAGTAATCATGACAAGGGACACCTCGTCCTACCATGATGACAAGAGGGACACCTTGCAGGGAAATCTCCTCAAGTAATCATGACAAGCGACACCTCATAGAGACACCTCGTCAGATAATCACGACAAGGGACATCTCATAGGGACACCTCGTTAGGAAATCATGACAAGGGATACCTCATAGGGACACCTCATCAGGCACCTCGTGATTCCATCATGACTAAGGACACCTCGCAGGGACACCTCGCCATGTCATCATGTCAAGTGATGATGATGTGTCCTCCTTCTAGAAGGGGTGATACTTATCATCATACAAGATGATGAGGGTCCTCCTTCTAGAAGGGGCGAGGTGGCATGATCCTGGTATGCTCCCCTTAATGGATTCTTTCACTATAGACCCAATAACCCATGGATTTCTATCCATTAGGTCTAGGCTTATTAGGTCTTACCCAATAAATCTATAATGGGTAAATAAGGCTTATTGGATAACTTTTATCCAATCCTCTATTCATCGCGTTATCCACCTTATGTGTGGACCCTCTAGGCCCAATTATCTGAGCTGGCTGTGAGTTGCACCCGTCAGAACTCCTTCTGACTTAGTGAATTATTATCTCCATAATATTCACTCAACTCATCGATTATGAATATACTAGACACTATGCTATAATCCCCAGACGATATGAGTGATCAAATCCATTGGACATCTCTGCCCACAGTTACTGTGTACCTGTAGTCCCTCATCCATCTATTATCTCAGAGACCATATATTAGGTATGGTGTTGTCAGGCCTATACGAAATCTGTTAATGTCAAACTCTTATCGAATTCTCCCGGAGAACTCCTTCTCTCTAAATCCGATTGACCCTAGCCAGAGATTTGCCTGAGTAAGACAATATGGGATATTCCTCTCACGATACCGAGAGTGGATGATCCTCTATTGACACACAATTGCCTTCGTAAGGTTGGCTACCATTCCCAATGACTGGCTATACTAGACCTGGAACATCCAGACCTATAAATCTAGTATCAAAGAATGGAGTACTCAAACAAGACATCTTTGGTTTTCAGTCTAAGGACTAGTTACACAACTGAGACTACAGAATCGCTATCTGACAATCAGGTATCATTGACCATATAGCATTCTGAGAACGGATCTTTCAGTGAACTCATTCTCCAATGAGCACCTGCACTATATCCCTAGTGTCTCCACACAAGCAGCTATGAGACCAGCTGCTTCCATCACATGTATAGGTATATGGCACACCGGTCTTGCTGGTCATCTCAATGTCCTTCTTGAGTAACCTATGACTAGAAATATTTAGATCTGTGTTTAAAGAGGATCGGTCCTCATTATCATGATCTCATCATGATCCAATTCCCATTGCACAAACCCATGGACATCACAGTATACATACGCATGAAATATACAGTGAGAAAAATCATTATAATATTACCAAAAGAGATTGTACATAATTACAAGTGCCATCACTCACGTGAATTCGCTTGCAGGGCACCTATAACTAGCAGTACGCTTGGCATCCATTAACATCCCTTCAAGAATAAGGTTAACGTCAGGGTGCTAAACTAGCATTAAGTTGATACATGTATGTATATATACTTAGATCATAACCATGGTTCTACCCAATCCTCACTTAGGTATGGTAGTTGTCTTAGACATGTGTCATGACAGTTCATCCTAGACCTAAGAGATCCAATGAGGACATCCTAGGCTCTGATACCAACTGTCACGCCCCGCCAATCTAGCAACGGAATAAATCGGGGAGACATGAGCAAAGTTCATAGTAGTGTAAATTGCACAACAGTCGAATGATTCGAAGCATCTAATGAACAATAATTGGAATAAACTCTTCATTTTATTGATATTTCACTAAGACTATTACAACTGCTAATTCAGAGCCAATACATAGGACTCAAAGACATCATTACATTGGAAAGGAAATTTAAGCAAAATATCTAACTAGACTCTATTATACTAGGGTGACTCCATCGACATGATGTCTGGTCCCTCATCACTCTGGCCCTTTCCAATTGACATGTGTAACGTCATCTTCCGACTTACCTAAGACACAATAACAAATACCGTAGGGTGAGTGATAACGCTCAGTAGGACTTATATCTCATG